>CM076580.1:741441540-742107411 GCA_034641835.2 Pinus albicaulis | reverse complement strand
GCATGGAGTTTTATTGACACAAAAATTCGGATATTTACAATGGAAATGACTAACTAACTTATCAAACATGGGAATTTTTAATAAAATGACCATTAACTAGACCACCAGTCAGTTGATCATCATCTAAATTCTTGAGCAGAAATGTATTGTTTTCCAAAACTTGAGCAATTCCGAATGGCCCAAACCATAAATTACCAAACTTACCATGCTTTCCATGGTATTCCCTTCTAACATCCCAATGCAACACCAAATCATTTTCTTGGAATAACTGCTGATTTGATATTTTTTCAAAAATAGATTTGACTTTGGTCTGATATTTCTGTACTTTGTCCATCAATGATTCTTTGATTTGATGAGCTTCTATCAGTTGCAGCATTCTCCTTTGAATTGGATTTCATCATAAATATCATCTTGTAGAAACTTCATGACAGGAAGAGCTAATTTCAATGTCATTACAACATCAGTACCATAAACAAGTTGAAAAGGAGACATTCCAATTGATCTTTTGCCACTTATCCTATCTGCCCAAAGATCATGAACTAGCTGAGTGTCCCAATTTCTCTTATTTTCAGGAAAAATATTCTTAATGATTCTAACCAAGCTTTTAATGGATGACTCAGCTAACCCATTACCTTGAGGGTAATAAGGTGTAGAATGAGTCAAATCAATACCATATTTCTTACAGAAGCTATTCATCTTAGTAGACTTAAAAGCCATTGCATTGTCAGTCACCAATTTCTGAGGACAACCAAATCTAGATATAATATTTTCCAACAGAAATTTGATTATTTTCATGTAAGTAGCATTCCTAGTTGGAACAGCTTCAATCCACTTAATAAAATTGTTTTTAGTTGTAATAATCCACCTATTTTGTCCTGATGAATACAGATGAATTTCTCCAATGAAGTCTAGCCCTCACTGCTGGAATGGAACATCTGCTGAAATAGGAATAAGAGGAAATGGAAGTAGCTTCTTCTTACCAAAAAACTTTTGACATTCAACACAAGTCCTGACTTTGGAAAAAACATTAAAAAAAAGATTTGTCCAATAATAGCCAGCTCTTAAGATTTTGTTTATACTAGCTTTCCAATACAAATGTCCTCCACACACCACTGCATGTATCTCTAACATAATATTTTGTGACTCAACTTCATCTACACATCTTAATAAGACTCCCACAGTGTCTTTCCAGTAAATATGATCTTCCAATATGCAATACTTTACAGCTTTCAATTTAAAAGCTCCTCCTTTTGACTTCTCCATTTCAAGGGGACAGTTGAAATTTAACAAAAAGTACACTATATCCTTAAGCCAATTTGAATGAAATATTTCAAGATAATCATAGATACCTTCTCCATATTTTTCCTCAGCTACCTCCATATTCAGATCTAGAGCTTTGCAATTATATTCATCCATTAAGTGAGCTAAGCCTTGTGCTCTTATCAATTTAGTAGGTCTAATCTCAATATCAAATTCTAGAATATTGGTTAACCATCTTCCCCTCCTTCCATATGTGTCTAGCTGCAACAATACATCTTTGACATTAATATTTGGTATAAAAGCAACAATTTTGAACGTAACACATAAAATCGAAAAGACTTTAAAGCCTTAACTAGTGCATATGTTTTTTTTTTCAATCAAATTTTACTTTTATTCAGCATCTCTTAAAGCACGACTGAAAAATGAAATAGGTTGTTCTAAACCTTCTTTTTTTTGTAACAAAACATCTGCAATTGTTTCTTCTGAAGCATATGAAAAAATCAGAAAATATTTTTCAAAATCAGGGTTGATTAAAACTAGAGCTTCAGTCAAGGCAGACTTGATTGCTGAAAAATATTATTTTGCTTCATCTCGCCACTTGAATTCTGCATATTTCTTTAGCAAGACATTTATTGTTGAGATTCAACAAGATGATGAGCTTAGTGAAAAGAGTTGCCTTCACTAAGTGGGCCTGCAGGCTATTTTTGGCGCAAAGTCTATTTTTAGACTATGTCTATTTTTAGACATGTCGATCATATTCTATGAGTTGCAGGATGCTATATGTGGATGGTTGGTCAAGTTGGAAAAATAGGTGGACTTCTACTTTTTGACATATTTGGCGTAATCTATTTTTAGATTGCCAGTCTAAAAATAGATATGTTGAATATTATTAGCTCTTAATAATATTTGGACTATAAACATTATCTTATTCTCTTGGAGCAATTCAGTTAAGTGCAGAGATGTGGCACAGTAGCTGACAGAAGGAATTACGCTATTCCTAAGGGTTTACTGGAGCTAATGCATGAGGAATTCAGTTAGAACTCATGTGACAGAGTTTGGTGGAGTTATAGAAGTAGTTGGTAGAATTGTCTTTAGTTTAACTCAGTTAGACTCAGTTGAGCTAGTTATATCTAGTCTAACTAATTGATACACTAGTGAGAGTGGTGTGAATTAATTATTTAATTGATTCACTAAATAATAACTCATTAATCAATTGAATAATACATCATTTAACTATAGTGCATGGACAGTTTCAATGGAGACCAGTGGAGAGGTAGGTGAAAGAGAAAGTGTGACTATCAGTTGTGACTATAGTGATGCATTAATTGCATCCAACACTCAGTGGAGATGCCAATGAGGATTGCGCAGTGAAATCTTGGTGAATTCGAGTTCATTCAGATCCATTCTTCAGTAGGGATTGCGTAGTAGAGGTAGGCTAGCAGGTGGCAGAGATCGATGCATGGATTTGCAAGATCGGGCCTAATTAGTGTGTAGCGATTGTATTGTACTAAGAGCTTGATATGATCAGCCTTGTATGAGGATTGTTACATGATCTCTATGAAATATATTATATACAGATAGTTGGGTTTTTTAGCTTCAGGCTTTACCATTAAACAACTGTGTTCATATGTGTGAATTTTTATTGTTTCATGTGTGCATTGCAATCTTGATTTAATTTCCGCAAATGATCAATGGTGGAATAGATTATATATTTTGCATGAAGTTAAAATAGTGTGAGAGCAGGAGAATATTTGATATATAACACATAATTTATATAATTTCTACATGGTATCAAAGCGATATTGATCATAGAAAATTGCAATTATTGAAGCGGTTGAGTTTTGTGCTGGTGGAATTCGAATTTGTTACAGTGTTTTCTTGGTGTCGAAGTTGAGCATTCATTGAAATGTCTTTCAACGGATTGCGATTGGAGTATGCCCTTGATGGTAGCTCAAATTATATTACATGGAAGGACAGGATGGAGGTGGTGCTGCATGATAATGGGTTGAAGGAGTTCATAGATGCAGAAATTCCAAAACCTGCTTCTAGCGATGCAGCCGCACTTGACGCATGGAAAAAGAAGATAGAAAAATGTCGAAGGATTCTGTTGGAAGGTGTGAAGGATCACATAGTGTCCAACCTTCACATTAAATCTTCTCCATTCTTGATGTGGAAAGCTTTGACAGACTTGTTCCAAAGCAGAAGCGACCAAAGGAAGTTGGCGGTTAAAGACAAGCTCAGAAAAATAAAAAATGGACAAAGGCGATAGTATACCCAAGTACCTCACGAAGTTCGTCCATTGCAAGGATGAGCTGGGAAGTGTGGGGGTTACTGTAGATGAAGAGGGCTTGGTGAGCTTGGCTATTCTTGGGCTTTCGAAGAGTTGGCATAGCTACGAGGACTCTATCAATGGTCGGGAGAAACTGTCGGGATGGGAGCGACTTTCATTGGATCTTGTATAGGAGGAAATAAGGCGAGCTACCAGGGATGGATCTTCATCGAAGAATGAAGATGAAGAAAATTGTGCTTTGGCTACCAATGCAAGGAAAGGGAAGGGAAAGAAAAATCCTTCTCAATCCGGTGCAAAAGGCAAGAAGCAGGACTTGTCCAAGGTGAAGTGCTTTCACTGTCACCAACACGGACATTACGCCACTAATTATCCACAGAAGAATAAAAATAAGCAGGCTGCTGGATCTATAGCTAGAGAGGCCTTAGCCTCTCACTTTGAGCTGGATTTTTCACTAATCGCATGCTTGGTTTCAAGTGTGATGGGATCAGTGTGGTTTCTTGACAGTGGTGTGTCTTTCCATATGACCGGAGACAAATATTTTTTTAGTGATATGAATGAGAAGGATCTTGGAGTGCACATCAAGATGGGCGATGATTGTAGATACAATGCGACTGGTATTGGGACCATTTCCTTTTAGAGGGAGTCTGGTAAACCTTTCATATTGAAGGATGTCATGCATGTTCCAAGATTGAAGAAGAATTTGATCTTTGTGGCGATGTTGGAAGACAAGGGTTATGATGTTGTTTTTAGCAAGGGAAAGGCTTTCATGCGTAGTAAAGCAACTAGTGAAACCCGGAGGATAGGGGTTTGAGTTAAGAACCTTTATCAATTGCAGGTATATGGATGCATAGAAATGGCAGGCAAAGCAGGAGTAGTGGTGAGCTGGGATGAGGGCGAATTGTGGCACAGGAGATTGGACCATCTTCACCATGGCGCTTTGAAAATTTTGCAGCAGATTTCTACCAGGCTTCCCAAGGGTACACTTGCGCAGTCAGATCAGTGCAAGGGATGTACTTTGGGAAAATTTGTGAATATCACTTTTCATGAGAAGGATAGTCGCGCCACGACGATCCTTGAGAGAATTCACATACACGTGTGTGGACCTTTCTCAGTAGCTTCAACAGCAAAGAACAAGTATTATGTGATATTTTTTGATGAATTTTCTTCTAAATGCTGGATCTTCTTCATGCAGAAGAAGAGCGAGACATACTCAAAGTTCTTTGAGTTCGAGGTGCTAGTTGAGAAAGAGTCGGGGAAGTAGGTGAAAGCTCTTACGATCAATAATGGTGGTGAATACATCTCTGGTGAATTCCAATACTTTTGCAGCGCAGAACGAATTTGAAGAGAACTCATAGCGCCTCATAACCCATAGTAGAATGGGGTCGCGGAGAGAAAGAACAGAACAATCGTGGGTGTTACACGGGCGATGCTGCATGACCAGGGCCTTCCCATACACTTGTGGGCTAAAGAATGCAACACTGTGGTTTATGTACAAAACCGTTGTCCTCATAGAGTACTTTGCATGAGTACACCCGAAGAGGCGTTTTCTGGTAAGAAGCCTTATATTTCTCATTTGAAGATTTTTCTCTCACTTGTTTACATTCATGTGATGAAGGATGCCAGGAAGAAGCTGGAACCGACTGCAGAGGTTGGGATATTTGTGAGGTACACAGAAACACCCCACAATTATCGTGTGTATTTTCTAGACAGTCAGATGACTGTTGTGCGACGGAATATCAAATTTCATGAGGAGAAAGCCATGAAGTTGTCGCCTGAGAGGGAGCTACACTTGCATGCAGATGAGGAGCTACTTGTTCCTAAAGATGAGCCTCTGGATGTGGACCAGCCACAAGAGGAGGTTCATGTAGCGGAAGAAACCACTCATGCAGCGCCAAACATCAGAGGGTGGAAGCGCACTATAGAAGCTAAGCGACTGAATCTTGATGCAGCGTAGAATGTAGGAGCACCTACATCACAGCGCAAATAGAGACAGTCACCTAACTGATTTACTGGATACATGGCTCTGATGAGCAAGTGTATCATGACAGAACCATATTCTTTCGAGGAAGCTATGGAGGATCCCGCATGGGTAGATGCCATGGTGGAAGAGTATGATTCGATTGTCAGAAATAGTGCATGGGAGATAGTCCCAAGGCCATAAGGGAAATCAGTGGTAGGTTCGAGATGGATCTACAAAGTGAAGCAAGCTGTTGACAAGAGTATCGAGAAGTACAAGGCAAGATTTGTTTCCTGGGGCTTCTCACAAATCGAGGGATAGACTATGAAGAAAACTTTGCACCTGTCGCAAGGTATTCTTCCATACGGACCATCCTTGCTCTCTCGGCGCAGATGGGTTGGCACACTCATCAGATGGATGTGAAGACTGTGTTCCTCAACAGAGTCATTGAGGAGGAGGTGTACATAGAGTAGCCTAAAGGATTTGAAATCTTCAGCAGCAAGTCGCATGTGTGCAAGCTCAAAAGAGCGCTATATGGGCTGAATTAAGCACCTCATGCTTGGTACACACAGATAGACAGTTATTTCACCGGACTTGGTTTTTCCAAGAGTGAGGTAGATCCAAACCTATACCAGAATGTGGTGGAAGGTAAGCTTTTGATCATTGTGCTTTATGTAGATGATTTAATACTAACGGGTGATGAATTGTTGATACACTCATGAAAGGAAAATCTTGCAAAGGAGTTTGAGATGAAGGACTTGGGCATCCTTCATTATTTCCTGGGATTAGAAATTTGGCAGCGGAAGGATGGACTGTTTGTGTCTCAAGGCAAGTATGCCTAGGAGATACTGGAGAAGTTCAACATGCAAGGCTGCAAGCCTATCGACACTCCTCTTCCTGGTGGTTGGAGGAAATAGGATGCTACATCGGTAGAGGTAGTGGATGCCAATGTTTATCGACAGTTGGTTGGTTCGCTCATGTATCTAGTCAATACACGACCGGACATACGCTACGCTATTAACCAACTTTCACAAGCTATGGTTAAGCCTACCAAGCTATTTTGGAAGGTAGGCAAGCATGTCCTGAGGTATCTCAGGGGCACATCTGGATATGGATTGTGGTACAGACAGTTAGATGAGTTGAAGCTACATGGCTTCACGGATGCAGATTGGGAAGGAAGCCCAACGGACAGAAAGAGCACATTTGGAGGGATTTTCAGTATCAGATCTATAGCAGTTTCTTGGTACCGTAGGAAACAAATATCCATGGCACTCAGTTCAACGGAGGCCGAGTACATGGCAGCAAGTTTGGCTGCATGCGAGGCTATATGGATGAGGAAGATCCTGGTCGGGTTGTTTGGTTCACACTTAGATCCTACTATGATATATTGTGATAATCAGAGTTGCATTAAAATTTCTGTTAATCTAGTATTTCATGATAGATCTAAACATATTGACATCTGGTACCATCATATCAGAGATTGTGTGCAGCGGAAGATCATGTTACTATCTTACATTCCCACGGAGGATCAGGATGCAAATATTCTAACGAAAGCGCTCACCAGGAGCAAATTCGAACACCATAGAGACAGGATCAGGGTGGCAGATAATCCCTATCTTGTTGAGAGGGAGTGTTGAGATTCAACAAGATGATGAGCTTAGTGAAAAGAGTCGCCTTCACTAAGTGGGCCCGCAGCTATTTTTGGCGCAAAGTCTATTTTTAGACTATGTATATTTCTAGGACATGTCGATCATATTCATGAGTTGCGGGATGCTATTTGTGGATGGTTGGTCAAGTTGGAAAAATAGATGGACTTCTATTTTTAGACATATTGGGCGGAATCTATTTTTAGATTACCAGTCTAAAAATAGATATGTCGAATATTATTAGCTCTTAATAATATTTGGACTATAAACATTATCATATTCTCTTGGAGCACTTTAGTTAAGGCACATATGTGGCACAACAGCTGACAGAAGGAATTGCACTATTATTGAGGGTTTACTGGAGCTAATGCATGAGGACTTCAGCTAGAACTCATGTGATAGAGTTTGGTGGAGTTATAGAAGTAGTTGGTGGAGTTGTATTTAGTTTAACTCAGTTAGACTCAGTTGAGCTAGTTGTATCTAGTCTAACTGATTAATACACTAGTGAGAGTGGTGTGAATTAATTAGTTAATTAATTCACTAAATAATAACTCATTAATCAACTGAACAATACATCAGTTAATTAATTCATGAAATAATAACTCATAATACACTAGTGAGAGTGGTGTGAATTAATTAGTTAATTAATTCACTAAATAATAACTCATTAATCAACTGAATAATACATCAGTTAACTACAGTGCATGGACAGTTTCAATGGAGACCAGTGGAGAGGTAGGTGAAAGAGAAAGTGTGACTATCAGTTGTGACTATAGTGATGCATTGATTGATTGCATCCAACACTCAATGGAGATGCCAATGATGATTGTGCATTGCAAGCTTGGTGAATTCGAGTTCATTCAAAGCCATTCTTCAGCAGGGATTACACAGTAGAGGCAGGCTAGCAGGTGGCAGAGATTGGTGCATGGATTTGCAAGATCGGGCCTGATTAGTGTGTAGCGATTTTATTGTACTGAGAGCTTGATATGATCAGATTTGTATGAGGATTGTTACATGATCTCTATAAAATATATTATATACATATAGGTGGGGTTTTTAGCTTCAGGCTTTCCCGTTAAACAACTGTGTTCATATGTGTGAATTTTTATTGTTTCATGTGTGCATTGCAGTCTTGATTTAATTTCTGCAAATGATCAATGGTGGAATAGATTCTGTATTTTTCATGAAGTTAAAATAGAATCTTGGATATATAACACATAAGTTATATAATTTCTACATTTATGTGTTTGATCAGTTATGTAAAATTTGGGACAAAACGCCTCAGAAAATTAATTTTCCCCAAAAATGACTGTGATTCTTTTTTATTCCTTGGCAAACCAATCTTCTGAATAGCCTCAACTCTCCCTGGATCAATACAGATACCACCTTATGTCACAATGTTTCCCAATACTTTCCCTTCTTGAACAACAAATGATGACTTATTTAGGTTCAAGGACAAACCAAATTTTATGCATTTGTAAAAACTTGTTTTAAAATTTTTAAATGCTCTTCATCAGATTTTGAAAAGATTGTAATGCCATCCAAGTAAATGACTACAAATTTTTCTTTTTCTCCTGCAAAGGCAAATATCGATTGCCTGTTGAAATGTTGCACCTGCATTCATTAGAAAAAATGGCATTTTGTCATACATGAATGCTCCCTAGGGTGTAGTAAATGATGGCTTTTCTCTGTCTTGTTTATCAATTAAGATTTGAATATACTCTGAAAAGACATCTATCATTGGCACTCTCTTGGAGCCTACAAATTTCTACAAAATATAATCCATCTTGGGTAATGGATAGTTATGCTTCAATTATCACTGGTTAAAATTGCGAAAAATCAACACAGATTCTAATGTCGCCATTCTTCTTTCGAACCGGGACTATATTAGCTACCCAATTGGAAAATCTTAAAGGAAGAAATATTTTTTCTTCCCATAATTTTATGATCTCTTTTTTAATAATAGGGAGCAACATGGGATTGATATGCCTTATCTTCTGTACGATGGGCTTAGCTTTTGCTTTCAGAGGAATTTTATGCTCCATTATACCTCTATCATAGGTCTTTAAATCATTGTAGGACCATGCAAAAATGTATGCATATTGTTTCAGCAGCTTGACATATTTAGTTCTAGTTTCTAGAGAAAGAAATTTAGAAACTATAACTAATTTAGGCTGATCTTCTGTACCAATATTACAGTCAATTATACTCTCTCCATCTGCTTAGGCTTTAAAAAGACATCATTATTGTCAAAAAACTTCTATAAAGGAACTATATCTTTAAGAATGTATTTATGTTTTTAGTTCAATAATTCCCTTCCCAACCATGGTCTTTTTGAAATATTCTCTATTTTTATTTTCAACAATAACCTGCTCATCATCAATTTGAATATCTGCAAACTCTTCAACACATTCCAAAAATTTATGAATTTATTTGTCATCTTCAAATACTTGCGAGTATTTGATATTATCAGGAATAGAAGGTCTGTTTTTTATTTGAACATCATATGTTGCCTTGACATCAAGAGGAACTTTAAAATTACTAGCAGTTATGGCTAGTGAATCAACCATTTGATTTTCCTCTCTAGTTAAAAAATTTACATTGAATGCTGAAAAATAATGCTCAATCAATTCCCACACTTCATTCCTATAATTCTTCAATTTGGATTTTTTCACTTGATAGTTGTTTCTCACCTGCCTTATCACCAATTCTAAATCACCAAAAGAAACTAGTTGTTTAGCTCCCAAATCTTTCATTTCCTTCATACCCAAAACAAGCGCTTCATATTCAATAGTGTTATTAGTGGTAGAAAATTGCAGTCTATATGATAAAGTTACCCTTTTCTGAGTGGGATAAATGAGAACTACACCATCTCCTGATCCTTCTCTTGATGAGGCTCCATCAAAGTATAATTTCCAGATCTATCATCCCTCTATATGCTGCTCATTTGTATCTTGCAAATTTTGTTTTTCACTGATTTTAGGCTGGAAATTGTTATCATCAGCAGCAAGGTGTAATATGGATGACCCCAATTCCTTCCCCTCTGCATATATAGGATGGTTTGAGGGATTATGATGATCACTTATGATATAGGCCATTTGGGTTTCCCTATACAACCTCCTGAATTCTCCTCTAAACACTGGGATTGTGGCATATGACATATCCATTTGAAGAGTGCCTCCCAATTTTTTAGACCAGGATCTAGAAAGAAGCATCCCAAATCTAGAAGGTATGTTTGCAACTACTATGTCCATCACTAGAATTTTCATAGGAAGCTGGGTAAGAGAAACAACCAAGTCTTCAATCACTCCTAAACACTTGAATTTTTTGGAATCAAAAGTGTATAGGTCATGGTATTACTTAGTGATTTCTAATCATAATTCATCCATCAATTTCTTTGGCATTAGATTGTGAGAAGCCCCAGAATCTAATAAATAATTACGCAGCAATTTGTCATGTATATTGAGTGAAAGATATAAAGGTGGTGAATTATCATCATTTTGGTCTTGGACATGGTAGCCTAAGTAAATAGTAGGATGTTCATCCTAAATATTGACTGAATTAGGAGGGAGAGGTGGTTGTAACCAGCTTTTAAATGACTCTTTATATGCTGGATTTTTCAACAATTCAAGAAGTGGGACAAGGATCTTGATTTTATTCAGTCCTAATTTGAAACTAAAATAAAGAGGAGCTAACTCTTTATTTTCTGTAGAAATTTTGATTATTGGGGCAGAATTATGAGGTGGATGGACATCATTTGTTGTGTAACCAGCTCCAAAGAGAGAAGAAAAGAGATATTCACGCCTTAGAAATGAGCCACTTCGAGGGGGCAACCTCCAATACATTACATGAATGAACAATTCTTGGATGATACAATTTACAAAACCTCCTTTCTATATATAGGAGTCCCTGGGGCCATAATGTAATCCTAGTGGGCCACAATGTAATCCTAGCCGACCTAACAATAATAATGTAAGGGCACAATAATAACAATATGGGGGTTACAGGGGTACAATAATAACAATAAGGGGGGCTACACTAACATAATAAGGGGCTACACTATTAATATAGGGACTTAACATCATTGAACTTCGCCTTTTGTTTAGCAGCTTGTTTGTCAGAATCCTATTTTTGTTGAGATTGTTGGACAGGACCTTTGGACCTTAGAGGATAATTTCTGGTTTGATTTTCTTGCTGTTTTTTATCATTTTGTGCATGAATTTGAGAATTCTCATCATCTGAAAAGAGATATATCCTTGAATGGTCTTCATATTCTTGCAAAGTCAAACATGTTGACTGTGATGATTCTCCTACAAGTTTTATGTCTTCATTTTCTTCCTCATGTTCTTGTTTCTCTTCTTCATCAAAATTATTCAATGGACATTGAACATTTTGATCATCAACATTCCTCCTTGGGCGCTGTAAGATTTGTTGAGGCTGAAAAGGTCTTCTGAAGGGAGCCTGATTTCTATTGGCTTCATTTTGATTGGCTCTAGCAGCTAGTTTGTTCTCTAACTCCAGTTTTTTCATCTTGGAGGCAAGTTCTTTAATCAAATTGTACATTTGCTCAATTTTTTATTTTGTTGTGAGAGTTTTGGAGGAAGAAGTTTTTTCTTCTTTCATTTTCTTTTTGTCCTTTGTTGGTTTCTCCTCTTCCATTTTCAATTTATTTGAAGCCATAAAATTAGACTGCACTCCAATTGCAACCTCTTGCATATCCATCAATGTTTGTGATTTCTCATCTCTTAACCATAAAGAAAAATCAAAATCTAAAGCATTGGAAAAAGTTATCATAGCTATGGTTTTAGGAGGTTTGATTTCTTTAGGAATTTTTTGATAAATTTTATTAAACTTATTTGTAAAATCAGCCAATGACTCATCTGTCTTCTTTTTTAGAGTTCAAAACTCTTTAAGGTAGTACAAATAATCTTTTATATCATCCCATTGTGTCACAAAAACTTCCTCCAATTTATCTATTTCTGTTATTGAGTTTGGTGGTAGACTTGTAAACCATTTATGAGCTTCTCCATCTAAGCTTTGAACAAAGATTCTTGACTAGACATGTTCATGTTCAATGTTCTGGTTATCAGCATAAATATAGAAAGAAACCAAATGTTCCTCAGTAGAAACGCCTTCTCCCTCTCCTGTGTATTTTGGTAGATATTTTAGATAATCCTCTTGAGGAAGAGGATGTAAAGGTTGAGGAAGAGCAACTGGTGCATATCTTGCAGCAACTATCTACTGCATCCTTGTAAGGGTAGGATGAGTCATGGCTTGCTGATGTACAATTGGTGGATGACCAGTAGATGTAGTTGTTTGGGAACTATGAATCACAATCTGTGGATTTTGAATCTAATTTGGGACATCATAAAATTGGAATTCTCGAGCTAGTTCTTCAAGTTTTGGGATTGAAAACAGTGGATTTTCAAAGAGATGAATAGAGGAATTCCTTGTTTCACCTTTTATAGAAGGGTCGGATTCAAATTTTGTCTCTTGAGGGGATGAAGTAACTTCAACTTTGTTTTGCTGAGCTAAAAAGTTAGATAAATTTAAATTCAAACCTTCAGGAAAATTCCCTTCTAGTTGATGAGAAGAAGATGAAGCAACAGCTAGATTTCAAGACAAAGGAAAATACTCTTGCTGAGGGGTATAAAATATTGATATTCAGGATTAATTTGAATAATATTTATAATTTTTTTAAAATCTTCTTCAGTTAAAACATCCCTATCTAGAAAAGGTGCAATTGCTAATACTTGTTCTAATTCCCTTTCTATCAACACAAATTCTTCTGATTCCTTATTGAAACTTAAAACCTTTGTCTTTTCTTCTTAACTGGAATAGTACTTATCTCTGATTTACTAAATTATGAGTGAGAGAAACTTTCAGCTGGGCCTAGGTTAACATCATCTATTGTATTTTCTAGGGATGCAGTTTCAACTTGAAAATTTTTAGTAGAATCTTTTGAAACTGAAACTGAAACTTATTTCGATTCTAAAGTAGATGAGGGTAACTTTTGTTTTGGAATGTAATTTTTATGCACCTTATTCACTGACTTTGATGTAGCTTCAACTTATATTTGTTTTCCTTTTTCATCTTTAATGATCTTCTCTCGGTCAACAACTAGAGTCACGGTAGGTGATCTCTAATTTCTCCTTGTAGTAGGAGGTATTGAAACCCCTCTTCCTCTTTTTGGAGTCGCCAGGTGAACCAATTTGCAGTCTTCTTCAAGTCACCAATTCTTGTTCACCATCAAGAATTGATCATCAACAATTTTAAACAAGAGACTCAGGAGAATACTTCATTTCAAGGTCTTCGTCTCCCGGCAAACGCACCAAAATATGTTAGCATTGGAATCAACACTACGACTGCTTCAAGTGCTTGACCAGTCACATCCTAAGCTTTAGGAAAATTTAATGATTTGGATTATATAATTGGTAGGTGATTTAAGCTCTCAATCGTTGACTAGGGATTTCAGTCAAATTCACTATCACACCAATGAGGGTATTTGGACCTAATATGGTAGCAAAAGATAAGTTTGTAGCTTATGGCAGGAATAAATTGTGGAATAATAGAACGGAAAATGGGTCTGCAAGGTAGAAATCCACTGCTTTGATGAAAAATAACACGAGAACCAGTTTGAAAATATATCAATAAGAGAAGGCTATCTCAATACTTACAATATTCTTATTTAATATCATGAAAAGTTACTATCATAAAGAATTATCTTTAAACAGTCATTATGCACATCTCATCAAGAAAGCTCACTAAGTAATACTGATAAAATTTTATAAGATACATAAACATATCAAGAGGCTCATAAAAACATATAACAACATTTGAAATTACAAACTAGAACTGAAGAGATTTAAGTATGGAAACACATAAGAAATATTAACAATAGACATATCAAGATGGTAATAAGTCCTCAAAAGTCTTCTTCAATATCATTAACTGAAAACAATACATTGATCACATGAGTATAAGATTCACAAACCATGAACCTTTTATCCATTGAGTTTCATCATATATATACAAGAGATATTATGCTGACATTTCCACAAAAAGTGTGAATCTGTTCTAAAGGAATTATTACTTTCCTATACATAAGGTGTAGCTTATCCTTAACCTAAATACAAAGTAGTGCAAAATAATAAAACTAAACAACATGATGGCATATATTTATAAGTGGCTGGAATGATGTGTCAAGCTGCTGGCAGGCTTCTCCTCTTTTCTGTTACAACCACTTCCTCAAAAGGTGCAACTAACAGCTGAATATGACATTTGGCTCTATCCCTCAAAAAGTGAAAAACATAATTCTAAAATTTGGAAGGGAACTTGATCAATTGACACCTGGTAGTAGCATCTTCTATTGATATTTCATGCATGTAATTACCCCTCAGTAGCACCCTTTGAGACTTGAACAAAAACTGCCTCCACTTCCTTTATACAAAAAACTAGGAAATAATAGTTGCCTTTCAGAAACAGGTAGCTATTACCAAAAATCCTGTAAATAGATGCATTTTTTGATTAAGCCCAAAAATGTGTGTACCTCTCCTTTGACTTGCCTAAAATGATTAAATAAAATCAAGTATAGAAGGAAAGATTTTGAGGGACTCTGCCTTAGTGAGTCTTTTAGTTTTTCTTTTTCCTGCATGCTTCTGTTTCTGAGCTCTGGTCTTATTGGCTTCCTTTCCTGGGCTTTCATCAACATTAATGATTTCATCTCTCAGTCTAGGATTAGAAATGAGTTTTCTATTCAGTCTAATCTTGTTTTTAGGCCTAGTGTGAGGCCTTTTGAGGTATGGTTTGGAATATAGGAAACCCATCTTTTTCTCTGCATCATACTGCTAGACTGACCTACCTCATACTCTATCTTTGATAAATATTCTTCGGTGTTGTATTCTTCGAAATATGAATAGGAATGGATGATATTATTTTCCTTTCTTTTGGTAGATGTCTTGGATGTATTGAGAGAAGAAAACAACCGAGCTAATGTTTATTATTCTGCTTAAGGGGTGGCCTTATTTTCTTGCTCTTCTGCAACCGCTGGAACATAGTGTTGAACTGGTACTTCAGGGCTGGCTTCCTCTGAAGTTCTTCTACTAGGATCAATTTTCTTATGCCTCTATGTCTTGAGGAAGAATCTCTATTTTCCTCACATGTAGACTTAACTTCCTTATTAGGATGAGTTTTCCTTTGCTTGAATCTAAGGGAATGTTCTCTGATGAATGATGCTAAAGTTTGGGGTTCCTTTGAAGTTTTCCTCACATAAAATTTTTATGCTGCTTGTACCATTGATATGGGAGTGACAGGTTCAATTTAGGATCTCTTAACTGAACTTCTAGTTTATCTACTAATTGATGGAATAGATTGAACTTGTTGTGAACTATTTGGCACAGGTGTTGTGCCAGTTTGTTCTTGGGCACTTTGCTTCTTGGGTCTTTCTACCCTCCTCCTAGAGCTGATACTACCTAATCCCTCCTCTGTTAGGAATTTTTCCCTAGTAGTTCTCTTCTTCTTAAGGCCATAAACCACCAACATCTTGATTAAACCTCTATGATCGAGGTTATGCAAGGAATATTTAGGGATTTTTTGCAACTTCAAATACATTTTTAACAAGGATTTGTAGAGAAATAAATTAAAATTCAAAGGTCTGGCACCTGATATGTGAGAGAGAAATATCATTTGATATTGATGAACAAAGGAGAATCTACCCTCACAAGTGATATAGCGTTGCACAGTGGTTATTACATGCTTCCATTCTGGCCTAAAACATGAAATATGAACGGTTGGATTCCATTTGATATTCACATGCTCAGGTTTGAGGAAGGGACTTACTTTTGCTTGTAGCATTTTCTTCTTGAACCAACGTTCTCTAGTGGTTGTAGTCTGAGTAGCCCTGGCTATAATGGTTTCAGTGATTTTGAAATTTTTTCTTCCAAGCTTGACTTTCTCCCCTTCAAAAATCTCAACAAAGGTGTTGAAATTTGGTTACCAGAGGACAGGTGGTTCCCTAAGGCTTTGATCTTTGGCCTAGGGAAAAGTGTCCAAAAGAATTTAATTTTTTTCCTAAAGTGACTTTATAATTTTTATAAAGTCAAATCTAATTTAAAAGTGACTTTAAGTGATAAAGTTACTAAAGTCTAATTTTAAAGTGACTTTAATAAAGTCAATGTGAAATTAGAAAGAGAAAAGTGACTTTGGAAATAAATGACTAAGTGGGTCTTTATTAAAGTGGGGTGAATTAAAAAATAGAAAGTGAGATTTAAATGAGCATTTAATCTGAGCCCTAGATCTAAATCTGTTTCAGCCATTGGATTTAGGGATTCCCCAAAAGTCACTTAGGGTTAGGTTAAAGGAGGAAAAGGAGGAAAAGGTCATTCATTCTTTCATGAGCAGATTGAGAGAGGAGGAGAAGGAGAGCTGGAGACTTTTTTTCTGAAGAGAGCTTGAGAGGGTGAAGGAGAAGAAAAACTCAGCAAGTCCATACAGCAGCAAGGAGGGCACGGTTTTAGAGGCAGTAAGAGAGTGCACGGATACTGAGGCAGTTTGGCCGTACAGCAGCACATAAATCTGTACAGCAGTCCGTACAGTAGTCCGTACAGCAGTATTGAGGCACGGTTTTCAAGGAGAAAGGTAGCACGTTTTTCGAGGAATAGTACAGCAGCAAGAGGGCTCGATTTTCTAGGTGGCTGGGCACATTTATCGAGGCAGCCAGCACTGTTTTCGAGAAAGACAGCTTGCTGGAAAATTCCGTACAGTCTGTACAGTCCGTACGGCTGTTCAGCTAAGTTCTGGGCACGAATTTATGAACTGTCATTTGCTGTAATAAATTTCTGTTTTGAGTATTTTGTTGTTCTGGCACATTTTCCAAGGCAGAGGCAAGCACGGAAAACCAGATAAGTCTGTTATTAATTTGCTGGAATTTTTCCTGTATATTTCACCCCTCTGTAAAAGCATTTTCCAGAAATAAGAAGGAGCTTTCGAACTGGTTTTCCCCAAGAGTTGTAGGGGGTTTTTCCAGGGTCATGTTGACCAAAAATATTCGTGTCAAATGTGTGAATGTCTGTTTTTATGCTTGCTGATTTTTAATTCTGCATTTTCCAGCATTCTGAAAAATTTCCAGAATTTGTGTTTTCAGCAAAATTTATTTTCCAGTTTGTTAAATGTATGGATATGGGAAAGGGCATTTAACTATTTCGGAGTAATAAGGTGAAAACTGAAAATCGGGGTGGGAAAGTCAAGAAATTTCTACATGGTATCAGAGGTTGAGTGCTGAAGAGCAGTTTGGGACAGCAAGGAGGAAAATTACAGCCTGCTGATTTTTTACTCAGAAAAATTCCAGCAAGCTGATTTTTCACAAACAACAGTTTTATCTCTACTACAGCAGTGCTATTTTTCAGTTTTAGGACAACAGGATGTCTTTGGGACTGAGGGTGGAGGATAGGTTGGATGGGCATTCCAATTACAGCATTTGGAAGGAGAGAATGCAGAGTATCTTTGAGGAGGCAGAAGTCTGGGACATTATGGTGCATACCACAGAGAACCCTATAAATGTGCCTACTGATGCTACTCAGTTGGAAGCATATAATAAAAAGAACAACAATGGTAAGAGATTGATTCTAGATGGAATCAAATACCATTGCATTCCTCATGTGAGAGGGAAGAGAAATGCTCATGAGATGTGGACAGCATTGTCCAATCTCTACCAGAGTACCAATGAGAACCGGAAAATGGTCCTGAAGGAGAAGCTGAAGACCATTAAGATGGGCAATGATAGTGCAGCTGGATATCTCACAAAGATTACTAATGTGAGAGATGAGTTGGCAGCGATTGGAGAAGCCATTCCACCCACTGAGTTGGTGCGGATTGCAGTGAATGGCCTCCCCCGTTCATGGATGAACTTTGCTGATGGGGTTTGTGCATGTGAGACCCTTCACACATGGGAGAGGTTTTGGGATGATTGCATTCAGACAGAGATCAAGAAAGGTCAGCTTGGGGCAGCCAAGCCAGTTGAGCAGGATGAGGATGTAGCACTGTTGGCAGGACGCAAGAAAGGCAAAGGGAAGAAGCAGGCTTCCACGAGCAATGGTGGGGGCAAAGGCAAAGGTAAAGGTAAACAGGATAACACACAGAAGGACTATTCCAAAGTGAAGTGTTGGAATTGTCAGAAGATGGGACACTATGCAGTTGTGTGTCCGGAGAAGAAGAAGAAGAAGGGGAAGAACCAGAGCATGGCAGTTTCAGCAGAGGTTGAGGACTTTGCGGATCGTTTTGACCAGGAGTTTGGGTTCACTGCGTGTGAGTCCTCTAGTGCGGGATTATCTGCCATAGAGGTTCAGAGGGAGCATGCATTTCCCTCGATTAGCGGAGCATCTTCGGGTATCTGGTATGTGGACAGTGGGGCTTCACGTCACATGACGGGAGTCCGTGAGTACTTCTCAGAGCTTTCAGAGAGTGGCACTGATATAGAGGTAGTACTCGGTGATGACAGAGTTGTTAGAGCAGTCGGTGTGGGAACATTGACATTTCAGAGGGAGTCTAAACCTCCCTTGAAAGTGTCAGATGTTCTTTATCTGCCAGGGATGAGGAAGAACCTCATATCTGTCTCAGCTTTAGAGGACAGAGGATATGAGGTACTGTTCAGGGGAGGACAGGTGCTGATGTATCCCAGGGGCGCTCCAGCTGATTCAGCTAGAGTGATATGTGTACGCCATGCAAAGGTGTACAAGTTTGCATTTCAGCCCCTTTTGGCATTGAGCAGTAGCACCGACAGCAGAGCTAGCAGTTCTGAGCTGTGTGAGATTTGGCACCGCGGGATGGGGCACATGTATCATGGAGCCTTGAGGACTTTGCGGGAGATCACTACAGGTGTGCCAGATTTCAGTACTGATCACTTTGATACTTGCAGAGGATGTGCGATGGGCAAGTTTGCCAAATCCCCTTTTCCCAGTAGTGACAGCAGAGCGACTAGGATACTTGATTTGATTCATTCCGATGTGAGCGGTCGGATGTCTCATGTTTCCTTGAGTGGATATGAGTACTATGTTTTATTCATTGATGATCACTCCAGGAGGACCTGGATTTATTTCCTGAAGACCAAGAGTGAGGTCTTCAAGCGGTTTCAGGAGTTCAGAGCTCTTGTGGAGACACAGACAGGTCGGAAGATCAAGTCCCTGAGGTCGGAAAATGGAGGAGAGTACACCCTTGGAGAGTTTGTTGACTATTGTGCGGAGGTAGGCATTAGGAGGAAGTTCACTGTTCCTTACAACCCCCAGCAGAACGGGGTTGCAGAGAGGAAGAACAGATACATCGGAGGGGCTGCCAAAGCCATGTTACATGATCAGGGGTTGCCATTGTTTTTGTGGGTAGAGGCCTGCAACACTGTTGTTTAATTGCAGAACAGGAGTCTGCATCGTGCCTTGGGGCATATGACTCCGGAGGAGGCTTTTTCTGGGAAGAAGCCTGATATTGGTCATCTTCGTATATTTGGGTGTATCACATACTCCTACATACCCAAGGAGAAGAGGACCAAACTAGAGCCCACCGCAAAGAAGGGTATCTTTGTGGGCTACAGTGAGACCTCAAAGGCCTTTTGGATTTACATTCCTGCACAGAGGAAAGTTGTTGTCAGGCGGGATGTGAAGTTCGAGGAGGATAGGGCCTTTAGGAGGTCACGGGAGTTAGAGTATACGGATTCACCGGACCCTCGGCCTTCGATTGAGTCGGTCGCGGGGATCCGGTGGGAAAGTCCCGAGGAGGATCCGGAGGTACATCTATGACGATGTCCAAGTCGAGTCGGTCGGCGGTGGCTCGCGAGTCGGAGGGTGGTGCTTCGGGCGGCATGCGAGCAGTCCATAGAGCGGTTCACTAGGGAGTCCCGCGATGGACGGTTCACGGTACCTCGGCATCTACGGAGTTCAGGTGCAGGCAGGAGGACAGCAGACAGACAGTCAGGAGTTCAGGCTCCTGATGATGATGAGGAGGAGGAGTTTCATTCTCCAATGGGAGAAGTATGCTCAGGAAAGAGGAAGCCCAAGTGGCTTCGGGACACCTTGAGAGAGGCCACATCTGTTGCTGGGCCTAAGAGGCCGGTCAGAGAGAGCAGACCACCTGAGAGGTTTTGTAGCTATATGGCAATGGCTACCAGCATCCTTGACTCTGAGCCTTCTAGCTATGAGAAGGCAGCTAGCCAGCAGGTCTGGAGAGAGGCCATGCAGGAGGAGTATTCTTCTATCATGAAGAATGATGTTTGGGAGGTGGTGCCGAGGCCTGAGGGCAAATCCGTGGTTACTTCCAGATAGCTTTACAAGGTAAAGCATGCTGCAGATGGCAGCATTGAGAAATTCAAAGCGAGGTTTGTGGCTAGAGGGTTCTCCCAGGTAGAGGGAGTTGATTATGAGGAGACCTTCGCTCCCATGGCTCGATATACTTCGATCCGCTCCATTATATCAATAGCAGCAGAGATGGGTTGGAAGATCCACCAGATGGATGTGAAGACCGCATTTCTCAATGGCTTCATACAGGAGGAGGTGTACATTGAGCAGCCACGGGGCTTTGAGGTGCATGGGAAGGAGTCCCATGTGTGCAGACTGAAGAAGGCCCTTTATGGCCTGAAGCAAGCTCCCAGAGCTTGGTACTCCAGGATAGATACATACTTGCAGGGGATGGGTTTCACAAAGAGTGAGGCAGATCCAAACCTCTACTATATTGTGATAGGTGAGGAGCCTCTCATTCTGGTGCTGTATGTGGATGACTTAGTCATTACAGGTGCAGAGAGACTCATAGAGCACTGCAAGAGAGATCTTGCTGCGGAGTTTGAGATGAAGGACATCAGCTTGATGCATTACTTTTTGGGTTTGGAGGTGTGGCAGGAGGAGGGGCATTTCTTCCTGGGGCAGGGGAAGTATATTGTGGATATCCTTGGCAGATTCCCACTGATGAGCAGGTTGCAGATATTCTTACCAAAGCCTTACCACGGGGCAAGCATGTCTACTTCAGAGACAAGATGGGTGTGGTGAGGAACACCTTCCTCGGTAAGAGGGAGTGTTGAAATTTAGTTACCGGAGGACAGGTGGTTCCCTAAGGCTTTGATCTTTGGCCTAGGGAAAAGTGTCCAAAAGAATTTAATTTTTCTCCTAAAGTGACTTTATAATTTTTATAAAGTCAAATCTAATTTAAAAGTGACTTTAAGTGATAAAGTTACTAAAGTCTAATTTTAAAGTGACTTTAATAAAGTCAATGTAAAATTCGAAAGGAAAAGTGACTTTGGAAATAAATGACTAAGTGGGTCTTTATTAAAGTGGGGTGAATTAAAAAATAGAAAGTGAGATTTAAATGAGCATTTAATCTCAGCCCTAGATCTCAATCTATTTCAGCCATTGGATTTAGGGATTCCCCAAAAGTCACTTAGGGTTAGGTTAAAGGAGGAAAAGGAGGAAAAGGTCATTCATTCTTTCATGAGCAGATTGAGAGAGGAGGAGAAGGAGAGCTGGAGAATTTTTTTCTGAAGAGAGCTTGAGAGGGTGAAGGAGAAGAAAAACTCAGCAAGTCCGTACAGCAGCAAGGAGGGCATGGTTTTCGAGGCAGTAAGAGAGTGCACGGATATCGAGGCAGCTTGGCTGTACAGCAGCACATAAATCAGTATAGTAGTCCGTACAGCAATCCGTACAATGGTATTGAGGCACGGTTTTCAAGGATAAAGGTAGCATGTTTTTCGAGGAATAGTACAACAGCAAGAGGGCTCGATTTTCTAGGTGGATGGGCACGTTTATCGAGGCAGCCAACACTGTTTTCGAGAAAGACAGCTTGCTGTAAAATTCCGTACAGTCCGTACAGTCCGTACGGCTGTTCAGCTAAGTTCTGGGCATGAATTTCTGAACTGTCATTTGCTGTAATAAATTTCTGTTTTGAGTATTTTGCTGTTCTGGCACGTTTTCCAAGGCGGAGGCAAGCACGGAGAACCAGATAATTATGTTATGAATTTGCTAGAATTTTTCCTGTATATTTCACCCCTCTGTAAAAGCATTTTCCAGAAATAAGAAGGAGCTTTCGAACTAGTTTTCCCCAAGAGTTGTAGGGGGTTTTTCCAGGGTCATGTTGACCAAAAATATCTGTGTCAAATGTGTGAATGACTGTTTTTATGCTTGCTGATTTTTAATTCTGCATTTTCCAGCATTCTGAAAATTTTCCAGAATTTGTGTTTTCAGCAAAATTTATTTTCCAGTTTGTTAAATGTATGGATATGGGAAAGGGCATTTAACTATTTCGGAGTAATAAGGTGAAAACTGAAAACTGGGGTGGGAAACTATAAATTTCTACAAAAGGCCTGTGCAATAGCTACATTTTCCTCTCAGAATTTCTGTAGAAACTTATACCGGCCAGTTTTTTGAAATTGGGGCTTTGCCCTAGCATTAACAAACCTAGTATTTTCTAGCTCAGAACGGTTAATGTTTCCACCTTTTCCCATTATTCTCAACACCTACGATCCTTCTTTACACACAGATGTTTAATCTGGAGGTAAAAACCCTAAACACAACCTTAATTTCTTGCTTTGTGATGATAAACAGGTTGCTGGAAAATGTAACTTTGTTAGTTGTAACCTTCATGGAGAACTTGGTCATGAAAACAAAAAACCTAACCCTCTGGAGTCTATGCCTTTAATCATGGTGTGGTTTAATGACATGATTTTAAATGATTCAAATATGAGCCCCAAGTCACCCCATTACATATATCACTCCCCTGCATCATTTAATAAATTGATACCTTGTACCTTAATTTCCACTTCAGCCTTAATAGGTAGCTATAGGTTAGCTCCACCAATAATATAACCATTCCCTTATAATATTTATTTTAAATAAAAACAATTGCCCTTTTAAAAACAATAACATATCATAACATAGAAGATCTTCAATTAATTTCAAAGGAGAATGATCTTTTTCCTTAAAATGCTCCTTGCAGCTCCTTATGCAGTTTCGGGGAAATAAATACTTTTATCTCTGTGTTGCAACTCCTTATGCAATTTCGGAGAAATAGCTGCCTTTTATCTCAGTTTCACCAACAAAACCAAGATCCTGAAGAAATAACTACTCTTTCAAAAGGGTAACTATTATTCTGGAAAGAGAATCTATTATTTTATTACTAAAATGACCAATAACTTTTGACTCTAACCTAAGTTAAAACAATGGTTTTAACTTCTTTATATGAACCTTATACACAATACCACCTATAAAACTTGAAAATATTTTTGATTTTGAGACTCTTTTTGGCTTTTATTGAAGATGATTAGAAATTTGACATAGGCTAGGGAACAAGCAAAAATTCGAAAATAGTGATAAAATGGCAATCAAATTATTAAAATTTATAATGCTAACACAAATGTCTGTCTCCTCCTTCGCAGGCTCGTGAACAGGGAACGACTTGATTTCCCAAGGTGTGGGTGGCTCAGAGTGTTCTATGGTGGATTTTCTGGGGCCTCTTTTTCCCTTACGCTTCTCCGGAGTGAAGACATTCTCACCCTGGGTGTTGTCAGGCGTTTGAGTAGCATGCCTTTCATGACTTCCTGATGAATAGCCTTTTATGGATTTCATATGCTGGTCTTGGATCTCGGTGATAGCGCCCCGAGAAAGCTCCTCTCTAGCTGCCCTTGATGGGATTTTGACGTTGGCGCAAGGCCATCGATAGGTTTTCGAGCATAGAAAGGCTAACCGACTGTGAGTCTGAGCCAAGAGCAAGGGGGCACGCAGCAGGGGGGTGCACAACAGAGGCGCACAACGTGGGGTTGTGCAATAGGGGGGCGCACAATAGGGATGATCACCGTAGAGGGCGTGCAATAGGGATATGAAAAGGCGCAGGGGGAGAGGGGGGCCCATGCAGA
The DNA here is from genome assembly GCA_034641835.2 of Pinus albicaulis. Classification (NCBI taxonomy): domain Eukaryota; kingdom Viridiplantae; phylum Streptophyta; class Pinopsida; order Pinales; family Pinaceae; genus Pinus; species Pinus albicaulis. The sequence continues at coordinate 742,083,382 of CM076580.1, read as the reverse complement.
GAGAGTGCTCGCAACAGGGGGTGCACAGCAAGGAGGATCACAGGGGGAGGGGCACTCAGAAGGAGGGTGTGCGAGAAGGGACTTGTAGCAAGGGGCGCGCAATAGGTGGAGCGCACGGTAGGGAGGGCAATGGAAATGGTGGTGTGCAAGGCAAGCTGGATAAGAAGCATGATGGTGAGGTGAGTAACAATGATGGCTCTCAGGATCAGCTGGATCGGTAATGAGATGGATGAATGAGGAGCTTTTGCGCATTTTGAAGGCATGTGGCATGAACACAGAGGTGGTGAGGGACAGTCCAAGTGTGTATGCATGTGATACGAAGTGTGGAAAGAGGCCAATTGTGTTAGAGCATCGATAGAAATGATTGGTGATTTTAGGTCTAGCATCATGTTAGAGCTGGCATTGAAAGGCGGCGTCATCCTAAGCATGGGAAGAGTTGTCCTCGCGTGACCTGTTTGTGTCACCTACATTCGGGGTGTCCACACACTACTTATATGAACATACCATAACACATTATATTTTCACTCATTTTACTCCATCAAATATCCCTATCACATTGTCACAACCCCCTTCTAGTTCGCAGCTCATGTTCACTATCAGAGACAAGATTCGACCTCGCTAGGGACTACCCATATCATAGTACGGCCAACACAACTTTTGTAAGGCCTAGTGGCCCTAAAATAGAGGTCTGTAGGCACCTCTTTAGGGTCTTGGACCTCTTCTTTCTACATATAACCTAAATGAATACAACAAAAAATATGAAGAGATATTTAGGTGACTAATGAACTTGGAAAGAGCCCCAACTAGGACATGAAATACCTCCCACAAATAGTGCACTTATCTAATACAAACTCAACCCTTCTTCTTCACAATAGACCATGAAACATGCTCATGCGGCTCGTTGAGTTAATTTTCTCTCTTGGGTAGATGATCATACAAGAAATGAGTTTCAATGTGTGTGCCAAATGAGCTCAATATAACTTCTACTTATAGTATTCTTAGTGGAGTCACTTTTCCACTAAGGGTCGCCACTTTAGCCCAAGTCGTCCTGAGCCTACATCCTCAAACACAATTAAAAATAAGAAATAAAATTCTTCGGATTATTGGCAATTAGAAACTACAAGTACTCTTGTCTCTCGGCAATGCCAACTGGTTCTGACTTGGGACTATTGTAAAGGACTTGGGGAACTATGATTAGGGACTATCGGCAATGACACCTGGCAATGATGGCGGCCTTTTAGTAGAGCCACTAAACATACCTCTCGATGGCGGCGATGGCGGCCTTTTAGTTCTTCAAGTTGATGGTGGCCCGGTGGTCGAGTCATGTTGTAGCATGATGGCGTCTTTTGGGGCCCCTCCCCCAAAAGAGAGTTGTTCCTCTCCCTCGTAACCTCGAACGAGTCCCTACCAGGCCTCACCATATGAATAGTGAGTCGATGGTAGCGGTTCTAGCCCTCCCTATATTTATTCCCCTCAAAGAGCATAGCGAAGGAAGGCACATAGTAAGCAAGTTCTAGACCAACCAAATAAGGTATTTAAGTCTCCCATTAAGGGAATTCTATTTTAAGGGTTTCCCTCTCCATTGTAGCTATAGGTGCCCTTTATCCCATCAAAGGTGCCTTTCCTGCATCCAATAGAATAAAAAAAAAATTGTGGGTATTTAGCCCACATTTTTTGGTCCAAAGCCCACCACTTAGATACATTTCCCACAAAATGCCTTTTTCGTGGGTCAACTCCACACAAAACTAGTACCCCAAGGGTTGTGGGAGTACCTCCCAAGCTACACCTTTCAACAGAGTTGACCAATGAGTAGTCGAGAGACATTTGAGAAGTTATTATCTAAGGATCATATGAGATTAATAGATGTAAATCTGCATCTTAGAAGAAAAATTCTCACGTGGTTACCATTGTATATCCATCGATAACATTATCCATTCCTTGTTTTGCTGCATTTTCTTCAACTAAATTGTTATTTTATTTTATCCCTCTTGCCTTGACATAAATTTCCTTGCTCTTAGTTTGAGCCAAAATTTTGAGAAATGAGTTGCATTCACTCACTTTCTCTTTTCCACCAAAACCCAAGCCTTCATTCTTGATCATTTTTTCTTCTACAATAGGGTTTACAATCCCTTCACTTCTCTTGCCTAGCCTTTGATCATTCTAGCCCATTTGTATCATTAGCTTCAACCTATGACTATGGAATTCTTGTCAACATTACCAAAGGATTTATTCAAAATAGGTTGATAAAATTCCTTGGAAGGTGAACGTAATGTGCTTGTCTCGATCATGGTGTTGAGTTTCCTAGCAGCAATGGAAAGTGTTTGCACTTCCTTGGTCTATTGCATGGAAAACTATAGCTTGTTCAATGCCTCTTACTTCACTATTACTTACATAAATAATCCATCATCTAAAAGTGCATGTGTTCTTTCCAATCATCTAGCTAAATATCTCACTTCCGATTGAAAGCATTGAACTTTAATCTTGTTCCAATCAACTATAATCTACTATAACAATGGTAATAATGACTTAGAATTCAACAAAGCATCCTTTTAACAAAGGAAACAATTTTTTAGAAGTCAAGGTCATTTTCTAATGTTGCTATCCTCTTCTTCAAGTAGTGATTCTCCTTTGATCTAGACATTGATGGCCCTTCGATATTTTGACTTTTCTTTTTTCAATGTTTTACCCATACTAGCTTTTACTTTCTCCTCAAGTGTTGGAAACTTTTTCAATGTTGTGAATTCAACCACTCATTTACCAATATGATCACTCTCATCAACAAGGATTCGTTATAGAATTAAAAAATATATAAATATTTGCAATTAGTCTATCAATGCTAAGTTCAAATATTCGTACTCTCTACTTTCTATTAATTGATAGGGATGAATGAATGACATTATTTTGACTGGGTCAATCTTGATTTGATGGATTTTCAATGCCAAAAATGAAACTAGCCCACTCTTTAATGTATTAGGCGAACCAAACAATGCACCATATTGGAATGAAATATTTAAACAAAAAACCTCAATAAGATCATATTTTCTATTGAATACACATTATGTACTCATGATTGCAAACTTGAATGGTTGGAATTTTATAATCATCAATCTAACACTTAAGTATAAATATATTATGTTAACAGAACATAAAATCTAAATCTTTAAGTGTGTGCACCTACATAACTCCAGTCCAACCATATATATATATATATATATATATATATATATATATATATATATATATATATATATATATATATATATATATATATATATATATATATATATATATATATATATATATATATATATATATATATATATATATATATATAATGATTCTCGGCCTCATTCCCAATGTGTTTGACCACAACTCCATTCTTCCTTTTATCAAATTGTGAGGTCAGTTTAAACCATTTGCAACATCACCAATTTCGACACATACTCTATGTATATTGGAAGCCATTCACCTACAACCATCCCCTTCTTGTTATGTGCAATCCCAAAACATCAATATATAAAAAATTAATTCATGTTCAAGCCATGTGTTGGATGACTCTCTTACTGCTATCCTTGTAAGGGTATATAACCTTATTTGTGTGTATGTTTCTTAATTCCCTTGCTATGTTGATAGAAATACCAAACTTGCTCATTACCATCCTCTCCTTGTTATGTGCAAGCCCAAAACATCAATATATAAACAATCAAGTCATGTTCAAGCCTATGTGTTGGATGACTCTCTTACCACTCTCCTTGTAGGGATATATAATCTTGTGTGTGCGTGTGTTTCTTAATTCCCTTGCTCTGTTGATAGAAATAGAAATAATGAACCGCTTGCACATCACAATCTCTTAATAATCGCCTCCTTGTTATGTGCAACCCCAAAACATCAATATATAAACAATCAAGTTATGTTCAAGCCTATGTGTTGGATGAATCTCTTACCACTCTCCTTTTAGGGGTATATAACCTTATGTGTGTGTTTTTATTTCTTAATTCCCTTGCTATGTTGATAGAAATAACAAGAATAAAGCACTTGCACATTATTTTTTATTGCTTCATTATTGTTATTTATAACAACATAACAAGGGAATTAATAAACACACACACACACATAAGGTTATATACCCCTACAAGTAGACCGGTAAGAGAGTAATCCAACATATAGGCTTGAACATGACTTCATTATTTACATATTGATGTTTTGGGATTGCACATAACAAGGAGGGGATTCTGGTAGGTGAATGAATTCCAATTTATATAGAGGATGTGTTGAAATTGGTGTTTTAGCCAGTTGTTTAAATTGTTTAAATTGAACTAACAATTTGATCAAATGAAGAATGGAGTTGTGGGAATCAAACACATTGGGAATGACGTCATGAATTTTATTAACATGCCAACGATAAAAAAAAAAAAAAAATTGATAGTAGTGGTGAAGCTATACACCAAAACTTCCAATGGGAAAATGATTAAAGCCAATAGTTTATTAGAATCGGGAATGAAAAAATTACTTACCCATAAATCATTATAGAATGTGGGTTACACAAAATTCAAGAAATAAAATCAGCTTAACAGTGGAAGGTGTTGAGTGTTCTAAGGCATTGGCTAGAACAATTTTATTCATAACGATAACTGCTTATAATGATTTAATTTGCATTAATTATACATAACATTCATTCAATATCATTAATCAGTTATACAAAAGAAAATATCAACCAAATAAACATGAAAGAGTAGTAGAAAATAACCATGAGACAATGAGAAAAGGGACACAGAAGTTAGGCATGACGCCAGGGAAAATCCACAAGGGGAAAACCTAGAAAAGTTTGAGAGAGAAAGAGAGATTTCAATTCATCATTACAAAAAAAAACCATATCAAGATAATAGCCAAACAAGTAATGAAGAAAAACATCAAGTGCCAAGCCAAGAGCCAATCCCTTCATTTTTTCTTCCTCCTCTTTCTACTCCCAACTTCGTTGGATCGGAGATAACCAAGATGTAATTTGATGTGCTAGATGATGGAGGAAGTTTCTCCTTTCTATAGACTTTGAAGGGGGTCAAATGGGTGCCTTTATGGGAACAAAGTTACCGATCAAATGAGAACTATTACCTCAAAACGTGAACTATAACAAAAAAACATAAAAAATATATGATAAAACAACCCAGAAACAAAAAGTGTTATTCTAGAATAACCTTTTTTTAGGGTAAATTTTCAACATTTTTTAAAAATGGAAGTAAAAACCAATTTTTTTGGTGCAAAAAACACCCTGAAAATGAAAAGTGTTGATGCTGGAATAACGTCGCCATTTTTTTGAGTCTAAAAAACACCCTGAAAACGAAAAGTATTGATGTTGGAATAACGTCGCCAGTTTTTTGTGCAAAAAACACCCTGAAAACGAAAAGGGTTGATGTTGGGATAACGTCGCCAATTTTTGTGTGTGAAAAACACCTTGAAAACGAAAAAGTGTTGATGCTGGAATAACGTTTTTTTTTTTTTTTTTGGTAAATTTTCAACGTCTTTTAATAATGACGTTAAAGATAATATATCATGACTCTGAAAATCCTTAAAATTCCAACGATAGACGTGACATTAAAGATAAAATATCAAGTCTTAAAATTCCAACGATTTTTAGGCATGGTATTAAAGATAAAATATTATGTCTCTGAAAAGCCTTAAAATTACAAGCAAAACATTAAAGATAAAATATTACCTCTATGAAAATCCTTAAAATTCCAACAATTTTCAACCATGGTGTTAATATTATTTTAAAAAAATATTTTCATTTAATCTATATTAATTTATTTTTATTTTAAGTTTATCATATTAATAACAATTTATTAAATATAATGTTTTTTTTATATATAATGTATTGAAATCACTGGAAACGGAACACTTTATTTATTATGAACGAACAATTTTAAAAAGCAAATGAATTTCTATGTAATTTTTAAGTTTTTGGTACTCTTTGCATTAAAACATTTGTTTTTTTGGAAAATTGTGTAAATATTTTATTTTTAAATAATTTTAAGATTTTGAAATTTGCAAATTATTTTTTAAAACCTATATTTCATTATTGAGAAATATATTTTTTTTTATTTTATTTTCATATATAATAATAATAATAATTTTATATTAGAATTATATTTCTTTTGAATTTAATAAATCGAAACTAATAAACATATTAAAGATTATGTAAAAAAACAAAATTCTCGTTTCCAGAACCCTATCAACCACTAAGTAAGTAAACCATCAACAAAAAATTATTCTCTTAGAACTATTACTTCTAAATGAATGATATTTTAATGTCCACAAGACAAAAAATAGTCTATGGGACTACCAGCCTCCTTGTTTTTTGCCTTTTGTAATTCAATCCTTTTCTTACTCAAATTGATGATGAGTTGACCCAACCTTCTAACAGTTCCCTCACTGAAAAGACAATGCCATGGAATTGATGGTAACATACTTTCATAATTGTCCCTGATGTCTCTGAAAGCATCACATTCCAAAATGAAATGTTTTTTTTTCCACTGCCCCAGAAGTGCAAAAAGTACACACCCTTTCTTCCCAAGCTTCTTTAGGTCTCTTCCACTGTCCAATTTCACACCGAAGTTGATGTGAGTTAGTTCTTAATTGAGCAATAAGAATATTTGCTCTCCACTGAATGGTAGCTCCAATGTACCCTTTTTGTTGGAGATCACAGGTGAGGTTTAATTCTTGAACATAGTACTTCTTCTTTCTACCCAACTCTTTTCCCCATATACCCTTACGAAACTTTTCTAACACAAAATTCTTTAACTCCTTGCAATTTGTGGAACATGCATTAAGATAAATATTCAATTTTTGCATCCATTTGTTGTTTTGTCTCATCTATGATTTATTTCTTTCACACATGCCTTCATTGAATATAACTTTCGGTCATCTACCTCCTCCATTTGCTCAATTCTTTTTAGATACCTTATAAGGTGCACCATAACAATTGCTTCGATGGGAGTTTCTCATGTTTCACTCAATATTATCTCATAAAGACCCAAACTTTTTATTTTGAACTTGCTCATGATCAAGCGTTTTTGGCTTTTCTCAATTTGTTTCCATTTGGAAACATGGATGTTGCTAGCCCACAATTCAAACCCATATAATATCACTGGACAAACTAGGAGTCCAAAAAGCACTTTGATCAAATCAAATATATTAAGAATATGAAAACATTGAAAAAAGAAAAACAAAAATAAGACAAACAAATGTAAAGAATTAAAAAAAGATAATAACAAGTAAATAAAAATATATATTTTAACGTAAACAAAAAGACCCATAAAAAATACAATATAAAAAATATATAAAAATGACCCAAAAAAAAAAAAATCAAACGTAAAAAAAAGAGAGCATAATATAAGAAAATAATTTAAAATTTTCAAAAAAAAAACATAAAAAACAAATAAATAATATTGATGAGATAAATTAAAAAAACAAAACAAAACAAAACAAAAAAATATGAAAATAAAACAAAAAGCATTAAAAATTAAACAAATAATTAAAAATATTGAAAATAATAATTAAACACATTAAAAATAATAATTAAAACATTAAAAATAAAAAGAAAAAGATTAAAATTATTTTTTTATTAAATAAAAAAAAACATTAAAAAAAAACAAAAATTGAAAAAAATAAAAAAACATATTAAAATCTATTTTAAAAATTTTAAAAATAATAACTAAAAAGCCATAAATAAATATAAATTAAAAAAATAAAAAATAAAACATGTTAAAAATATTTGTTAAAAAACCATATAAAAATAATAATAATAAATAAATAATTCATAAATTATTAAACACAATAATAATAATAATAATATAATTAAAATAAATTTAAATTTAAAAAAAAATTAAATAAAAAATTATGCAAAAATGTAGAAATTAAATAAAAAAGTTAATTAAAAAAAACATAAATTTCAAAAGAAAAAAATATTTGGGCCCTCTATAAGGCCAGCTGGGCGGGGAGCTTGATTATGGGAATTGGCCTCCCCACCCAACTGGTTGGGGCGCCTGGCCGTCAAGCGGGAGGGGAGCCACATGGAATCGGCCCTCCTCAAGAATAGTTGAGCGGGGAGGGTCGACAGGAGGTCGCCCTCCCCTCCTAGCGAGCTATGGGGCTAGTCCGTTAGGTAGGAGGGGAGTTGCATGTAGCTCCCTCCCTCCCGACGAAAAGCTGGGCGAGGACGACCGACGGGAGGTTGCCCTTTCCCCTCAAATGGTCATGGGGCCAAGCTGCCGAGCAGGAAGTCAATTCCCAGAATCAACCTCCCCACCCAAGCGGCCTCGGAGAGAGCTCAAATTATTATTTTTTTTCAATTTATTATTATTTTTAATTTATTTATTTAAAAATAAAAATAAAATTTATGTTTTCCTTAACATTTATTTTTTTTATTTTTTATAATTTTGTTTTAATTTTTTTAACTTAAAAAAAAATTATTTTTATTTTTTTAATTTTGGTAAAGTTTAACCTTTTTTTATTTTTTAACTTTTATTTTTATTTTTCATTCTTTTAATTGTCTTTTTAAATTTTGTTTTTAATTGTGTTATTTTCAAATTCTCTTTTTTTAGGAATTTTGCTTTTGTGATCCATAAATTGTGAGAAAAAAACTTTCGGTAAAAATCACATCCAAATAAATTTGGTCGATGCATTTCGAACCAACAAGTGTGGTTCATCATCAGGACTAGATGAAAAAATCTGATTAGGAAACCCAATTAAATAGATAAGAAAAGCGTCAACTAGCCGTTGTAAAATAACGGCTAGTTTGACTAAATCAAGGTCAAAAAATCGTAAAATCAAAAAATATATAAATTAATAATTTCTTTTATTAAAAGATTAATGTTAATAATTTTAATATTATTTATTTTTAATTTTAATAAACTAAGAATTAATCAATATATTCTAGAAGATTAAAAATATTTAATATAATAAATATATTTATTTCTATTATTAGAATAATAATTAAAATATTAAAATATTTAGTGTGTTTTATTTCTATTTTTATTTATTTTAATAAGGGATTAAATTGTTAAAAAAATTAAAATAAAATAAAATAATTAATTAATTAAATATTAATTAAATAAACAAGAATTTAATAAATCTATCTTATTAAAAATAAAAATATTATTATTATTATTATTATTATTTTAAGGATAAATAAAAAAATTTTAGTTATTTTAAATTTTCTTGTTAATTATTTTTTTTAATTCTAATTATTTTAAATTTTTGTATTTTAATTATTTTAATTTGTTTTTTAATTTGTTCTTTATTTTTTATTTTGATTTTTAAATTTTAAATTTTAATTATTTTATTTTATCTTTTTTTAATAATACATTAAATATATATATATATACACACACACACAGATATATATATATATATATATATATATATATATATATTGTTTTTGATGTTTTTTTTTCCTTAATTTATTTTCCTTTAAATTATGTAATTTTTAAAAAATTTCCCCCTTCGTATATTTTTTTTAATATTTTGTATTTTTTTCTTTAATTTTATATTTTTACAAGTTTAGTTTTTTTTTTTTTTTTTTAATTACATTTTTACGTTTTTTTTAAATATATTTGATTCTTTTTTCTTTCTTTTCTTCTTCTTCTTCTTCTTTTTTTTTTTTTACCTACATGAAGATTACCCTTTAAACAAAAATATGCCCTCTAAACAAAAAGGGTTGATGTTGCATCGACACTTTTCAAAATTAGCATGAAAATCATTAACATTTTAAAACAAACATTCATAGTTGATAAATAAAAAAATTTAAAGTGTCAAAAATCAACCCTCTTAAAAAAGGGGTTGATTTTGCATCACCACTTTTCAAAACTGACATGAAAATCAATGACATTTAAAAAAAAAAAAAAAAATCATAAGAAAATTTAAAGTTCAAAAAAAGTGCTCCAAAAAAAAATAGGTGATTCTGCATCACCACTTTTCAAAATCTACAAGAAAATCATTAAATTTATATTTAAAAAAAAAAAAAAAAAAAATCATAAGAAAATTTAAAGTGCCAAAAATATGCTCTAAAAAAGGGGTGATTCTACATCACCACTTTTCAAAATCGGGTGTTTTTTTTGCTACCTCAAAAAAACATGTAATCGATAATTTTTTCGTTTGATCGGTAACCTTGTTTGGAGCCCATCTTCGTTGGATCAGAGATAACCAAGATGTAATTCAATGTGCTAGATGATGGAGGAAGGTTCTCCTTTATATAGACTTTGAAGGGGGTCGAATGGGTGCCTCTTTGGGGCCTAACTGACCTGAACAAGATGGAGGCCAACTTGAATATTTTAGAAGGAAAAAAAAAAAATGAATTTTCCAATTTCTTCATGATTAAAATACCAACCATGGCTACCATATTTCCAATGCTCCCTATTGGCTAGGGAGGTTCTTTTCATTCTCTCTCTCAAGATAAATCTCCCCAACCAATCCATAGGTATCTCAGCCCACAACCTAAGGGAGAGATCACAAGTACAAGTATCTCTTTCATTCAATATCAATATCCCAGACCAATCGATAGGTCTCCCAACCCACAACCTAAGGGAGGAATCTCTATCTCAATCCCTCAACAGAAACATGGTCTTTGGGCCCATAGCCTAAGTCAAAAAACTCGAGATCAATCTTGTTGACCAATCCATAGTCTCCTGGCACACATCCTAATGAAGAGATCACAAAATCGATGCCTCGGAACCAAGCTCCACAACCAGATTCATTGGTCTCCTGGCTCACAGCCTAAGGGAGTGACAATCTTCCCAACCAATCCATAGGTCTCTTAACACACAACTTAAGGAAGATTCATGATGTTATGTAATCAATGCTCCCTCTACAAAGGGATTCTAAACCATTCCATTATTTTCACATAATCATCAGAAAATAGCTCAATAATAGTAAAATGGCCATGGCGGACTTCAAAACTTTATCAAACATTCCAACAGATAACAACATCCATTTATTCATTCATCTTCAGCCAGGGCTTCTCATAGAAGCAAACATCAGCAACCATTGTTATTCTAGCAAAAAAAAAGTGGTGTCTCACAAAAGAATACATTAGTAATCATGGTGAAATCCAACAGACAACAAGTGGCTTCTCACAGAAGAAAACATCAACAATCATTGTTGAATCCAACAGACAACAAGTGGCTTCGCGTGGAAGAAAACATCAACAATCATGGTCGAATCCAACAGACAACGAGTGGCCTCTAATAGAATCAAACATCAACAATCATGGTTGAATCGAGAAGAAAACAAGTGGCTTCTCAAAGAAGCAAACATCATCAATCATGGTCAAATCTAACAGACAACAAGTGGCTTCTCAAATAATAATACATCAAATCTAGCAAACAAGATCAAGTGGATCAACAAATAGGTTTTGAAGGTGACCTAATTCACAAATCAACTACATTTCCATCTTTAATCATGCTAAATGAAGAAAGAACATCCATGTCATCCAAAAAAACACAACATCCATAATTCATCCAATCTAGATAGATTCATCTATTTCAAGAATCAGCAATAAATTCTCGCAACTTCTTTAAATTTATCATCAAGCAAGTGCCCATGCACTCACGGTCCATCATGCCACAACCTCAGCAATGCTTTTCACCAAGCTCATGCCACACTATAATGCTTCAATCAAGTCCCTCTTACACTAAAGAAGTCCTCAACCCTTGTTAGAAACATAGCAGAAAAGTCACATGCTCACCTTTAGCAAATTTGGATCAACAACACTCTAATCACCTTCATACTGTAATTCATTGTTGACTTATTTACATCATGGATAAAAACATGCTTCAATTAGGTTGATATTGTCTTCTCCCTCTGAGTCCAAAGCTCATCCAATCACACGTCTTCTTTTCACATTGTTCTTCCATCCATTCCGAATGATTGCCACACTTTGGCAGTCTTCATTATGTACTTGCAATCCTTGCTAGGAGACCATGGAATAACAAATACAACCAAGAAAGACATACAAGGATAAAAGACTCGTAATGAAACAACAATAGAAATAATCAAGATAGTACTTATATCTTGTGAGTGTCTCAAATCCCTCTTGATCTTAAATTTTTTAAGATTCAGTCAACTTCATTCACATCATCGAGTCCATATCAGCATATATCATCATCAATAAATCCACATCATCAAGGAGTTAACCTCATTCACAATCATCATCACATCATCAAGGAGTCCATATCATCATAAAGGAGTTGACCTTGTCTACATCATCATCAAGGATCACACATCATTAGTGAGAATAAAATAAATACAAGATACTTATATTTTGAGAACATGACATCTCCCTCATAATATTTAGCCTTCTTTCATCCAACCTGCAAATCAACCTCATCATCAATATGTCAAATATTCTAGGTTTTCTTCTTAAGGGGAAGTAATTAATCGATAAGCCTAAAACTTACATCAGCGAACCTAGATATGGTTATAAATTGATTGGCTAGGGTTTTAAATTTAAACCCTAATAATTCTTTAAATTTGGTCTAGGGTTAACAAACCCACTCATCCTTGTATTCATTTTCCAAATTCATCATTCTTATTATCAGTCCTATGGTTTTTTCCTAGGTCATTTCTATTCAAGTCCTTGCTAGGGTTTTACAAATTCAAAACATTTCAATTATTCAAACCTAGCAATGTTCTTCATATCATAATTGTAACAACAACATTTTTCCATGCAATGAATTTCATCATTTAGGTCTAGGCTTACTTATGTCAGCATTTAGTTATACATGACATATTCAAGAGAGGCATTTTAAGACTTGAAGAGAAACAATAAACATCTATAGATTTGGTCGATCCCTTTTTCTCAATATTTGAATTTCCAAGGCAGTGTTCTGAGGCTATTTTGCAAACTTGCAACTAAGCCATTGATAATTTTTTGGTTTCTCTTCATGACAGTGCCCTTCATAAATTAATTTCCAAGTACTTCAACATATTTATGTCATCATACTCTAATACGTCTTCTATTCCTTTTCACAATAGCTTATGACAGAATCAAGACGACTTTCTTGCAATGTAATTCAACCTAACCTTATGTATAAAAGAGAGAGTCTCCCACAAACTTGATTGGTTACTTAAAATTTCAATCATATCTCAGTTAATAGACTCTGCATGGACTTAAATTTGCAATTTTCCTTAGTTTGCATGTATAATAGAGTGTGAAGCTCACATAGAAAATCTCAGTAACTAAAATACCCACTAGAGATAGTGCCTCAGTGACTAGCATAGAGGGAGTCTTTGTAACCACTTTATTTTGTCAAAAAAAATGAGCCATTGAAGATTCTGGAATTTGGACTTAGACCAGAACCATAACCTTACTCTATAGTGAATAATTAAGATAACTTGACCCTTCTAGCATAGAAGCTTCGATTCAACCACATTCAACTTGGATCATAAAACTTTAATTAAGTTGTCACCATAAAGGCATAGATATCATCACAGTTGATATCATGGTACTTGAATACAAATTTTACATACAGGGAGCTCAACTTGTTATCATCAAATTTGTCAAAACTAAAATTACCACAAAGGTATACTTCAGCTTTAGTCTAGCAATAACATAGCTTGTCATAACATAAAAGAGAGACTTCAGATCATATTGAACTTGGATCACACCATAGAGTTAGGAAGGAGCACATTATCAGAGTTGTTAGTTCACTTCCTTTGGATTATTACATTGAGCCATAGGACCACAAAGAAGAAATGTATTAGGTGATTACATGTCATGGAGAATATGTCTGGCATACCATAGGATCTCACATACAGGAATTCACATACCATAGATGAAATATTTATAATATATCTTGCATAACACAAAATATTGCATATAGGATCCTTGCATAATATATGCATAGGGCCCCACTGGAGTTTGCATAATATGCCATAGGACACACATTTTCAAAATTACTCGATGCCACAAAGATACCAAAAAGGTGCTATAGAGCTCGCATTTATCTTATATTTTTTTCACTCCTTGATTAGGTTCAAACAATGCCAGCTCATATGACCCATAGATAGTACATCCACATGGATTGGGTGCCTTAGATAGCTTGTATATCATGCTTATCATAGGAGAAAATAAGCTCTCATAAGATAAAGAATATGTGCCATACGAAATTCACATGTATCAAAATGACTTTCACATAAGCCATCAAGTCACAAAATGTTTTCATGAATAAGCTTTCACATGAAAGAGTGCCATAGAATAATATATAAATATGATCATAATTCCCTTATTTGCACATAAAAGAGAATATAGTATGTTATAATGGTGTTAATTTGGCAGCTCATGGAAAAATTCCCTCCATTCAGAAGCCTTCCTCATCCAAAGAAGCCCCTCCTAGCCCTTGGAAGAATTTAATTTGGTAAAGAAAAAATATTATTTTTAAGGTGAAACCCACATGTGCACAATAGTACAAGTCGGCCTGGGCAAGGAAAATCCACATTTTCAACCACATATAAATACACAGCATGTTACATCACTTGTAGGACATCATCACACATCACATATTCTCTCTCTTTATCTGAGTGGTTCGTACAAGTCTAAAATTATTGGGTGTGAGCTTTCACATGCAAGGAGAGAGGAAATTATGTTTCAGTGCATTGACTTTTGTTTGGCCATTGTTTCACCAACACTGAGCGCAGAGATTTTGACTCTGTTTGACCAAAATTTTGATTTGTTTGGAAGGTTGACCCAATTTTTTGAGCAAGTTTGACCAAAGTTCTACGGCTAGGGTTTCCATGGGTCAAAGGGTTGACTTTAACTGATTTATGTGATGATTTTTTGACTAGTTTGACTTGAGTTGATCAATTTTGGAAGGTCGAATTTGATGTTTCTTTGACCAAATTATTTGGAGGACTATTGGCCGTTGATTGGTTAGGGCTATTATTGCTATTGTTGACTTTGACCATAATTTCATATTTGAGTTGTTGACCGTATTTTACTACTGGACTCATCTTTCATTGGATATTAGTTAATTAACTTTTGGGATATTCAAAAGTTTGAATTTGAGTCATTGTTGATGAATTGGAACATTTTATCTCTATGTTGAACATTTTATGACAATCTAATAGAAGAAGAATTTTCAAAAGGGTTTTCCCCCTTGTGGGGTCTTTCCCTAGTATTTGACCAAATATTGTGTCTCTCTTTCTTGGTTGTCTTCCATTATGCATTGGTTTAGCGTTCTATCTACAATTTCTTATTGTTGATGAAAAATTGAATTATATTGGATAAATTGATTTCCAATTGAAGAAGAATTGAAAATTTCTTCTTCAAAGATGGAAAATTAACATAGTATCAAAGCCGAGGTGAAGACAAGTGTAGAAATATGGTGATAGAATAACAATTGCTCAAGAAATTTCAATCTAAATTGAGAGACACAATTCTAATCTACAGATATGCGAAATTTAATTCACAATTTAGAACAACAATCTCATACATGCAATAAGAAATAACACACATGCATAATATTTTTTCTAGGGGAACCCAACTGGGAAAACCCCCTCAAGCCTCTTTTCATTAATCAGATAAATAGAGATGTATTAAAATTGTTAGAAAATTATATATTATAGAGCAATGCAACACATAAAAAATGTGGAAAACACAAGCACACAAAACACATAAAATGAGAGACATAGATATGCGTTATTCACCCAATTTGGGCTACGTCCACCCCGAACAGCCAGTCTTTCCTTTCTATTATCCAGCAAAATGAAGAGACACAACCTACAACAGATTCGCTGTAATATCCTCTGTCCTCTCTCACAATTTCCCTATTTGTTTCTCGCTCTGAGAATACACATCCAATACACAGCCGCAATATAATACCCTCATAAAAAGCGAGGGGTTGCCTTCTAGGGAAAAAAGCCCTAAACTAAACACAACTTCTACCGTCAGATCATCTGCCTAATGAACGGCCTAGATTGACTAGAAATTACTATATTTTTACAAGGCAATTTTACATATGTTTTTAGCTTCGGGGGCACTGCCCCTGAAACCCCCCTCCAGGGGGGGGGGGGGGGGGGGCTCCATAAAGTCGCAGTCACCCCCCCTAGACCCCTCATGCAGCGTTAAATTACGAGTGGCATTGCCGCCCCATTAAGGTACAGGGGTCCAATGCTACGATACAAAATAAAAAAGATAATCAGGCTCCACACCCAACAATCTCCCACTTGGAGACTGATTGTAGCAACTCCACCACTGCTTCATTTTCTGGACAATGACTCCTCTTTGGACCTGGTTGTTTCTCACCTTCATCGTCATCCTTGAAGACCAATTGAAACTGATCATAATCTCAGTTTCTTCCTGGTTACAACTTTTTTTAGCATATCTGTAGGATTCTGGCTAGTGTGTATCTTTTCCAGCTTCAATTGTCCATCTTCCAATACTGACCGTATGAAATGGTACTTGAGTTGTATGTGTTTAGTTCTGGAATGAAATTTTGAGTTCTTTGCAAAATGAATGGAACTTTGGCTATCACTGTATAATGTTCCCATATCATGCTTCTTACCCAATTCATCCATAAACATTTGTAACCAAATCATTTCTTTACTAGCCTCTGTAGCAGCAACATACTCTGCTTATGTTGTTGAAAGTGCAACAACACTTTGGATTTTTGAAACCAAACTGACAGTTGTTCCACCGACAGTAAATACATACCCTGTAGTGCTCCTCTTTTTATCTCTGTCACCTTCCATATCTGCATCAACATATCCCTGTAGAGAAATTTTTGAACCACCAAAGCATAATGCTTGATTTCTAGTTCCTCTCAAATATCTGAGAATCCATTTCACTGCCATCCAATGTTATTTTCCTGGATTGTTCATGTACCTGCTTACAACTCCCACTGCATGTGCAATATCAGGCCTTGTGCAGACCATTGCATACATTAAGCTTCCAACTGCTGATGCATATGGAACTTTAGACATATAATCCATTTCTTCTTGGATCTTGGGGCACATATCCTTACTAAGTTTGAAATGGTTAGAAAAAGGTGTACTAACTGGTTTTGCATTCTGCATGTTAAATCTTTTCAACACCTTTTGTATGCACTCATTCTAAGACAGTGTTAATTTGCAATTTTTCCTGTCTCTAGTTATTCTCATACCAAGGATTTGTTTTACAGCTCCCAAATCCTTCATTGCAAAGGAATTTGCCAATTTTCTTTTGAGCACATTAATTTCCTGCATGTTAGACCCTGCAACAAGCATGTCATCTACATACAGTAACAATATAATATAACTATCATCATTTTTCTTTTTCAGATAAACATAATGATCAGAGTCACATCTAGTATAACCTTGTTTAGACATAAACCTGTCAAATTTTAGATACCACTATCTTGGATCCTTTTTTAAGCCATACAATCTCTTCTTTAACATGCATACTATTTTTTCTTTCCCTTTGACCTCATATCTTTCTGGTTGCTGCAGATAGATCTCTTCCTCCAAATCTCCATGGAGAAATGTTATCTTTACATCTAACTATTCAAGATGCAAATCTTCTGTTGCTACAAGACTTAAAATAGTTCTAATTGAAGTCATATTAACAACGAGAGAAAATATTTCATCAAAATCAATACCTTTCTTCTGTGCAAACCCCTTCACCACAAGTCTACCTTTGTACCTCTGTTTTCCTCCATCTTCTTCCTTCAACCTGTAACCCATTTATTCTGCATTGTATTTTTACCTGCAGACAACCTGACTAAGTCCTAAGTCTGGTTATGCATTAAGGAGTCCATCTCTTCTTTCATGGCTAGCTCCCACTTCTTCCTGGTTTCAACCTGCATTGATTCTTTATAACATTCGGGTTCACTAGAATCAGTCAACAATAAATAATATAATGAAGGAGAGTATCATTTTGGGGGTCTACTTATCCTGGTAGATCTTATAACACCACTTTAAGGTGTTTGAGGTGCATGTTGCTGTTGTGGTGGTTGTTGTTGTTGTGGCTATTGATTATTATTATTTTCAGGCACCTTTACTTTTTCTGTGATCTCATCAAGAACTGTGCATTCTTTGTTTTCTTTTTCATGTTTCTTTTCCTACAACTGATTCTTATACAAGACCATTCCATTGAATATCACATCTGTGCTCCTAATGATTTTGTGATTTTCATAATCATATAAGCGATAACCAAAATCATTAACACCATATCCAATAAAGGTACATTTCTTTGATTTTTCCTCAAATTTTTTTCTATTTTCTTTATTAATATGGACAAAGGCCTAACAACCAAAAGGCTTTAAAAAAGAGTAGTTTACCTTTTTACCTGTCCATGCTTCCTCTGGAATGCCACCATCCAAGGAACTTGAAGGCCCTCTGTTTATTAGTAAACAGCAGTATCTACAGCATCTACCCAAAATTGTAAAGGCAATCCTGCAAGTAATCTCATGCACCTTGCATGCTCCATGATTGTTCTGTTCATCCTTTCTGACAGACAATTTTCTTGTGGTGTTCTTGGAACTGTCTTCTCTTTGTGAATTCCATGCTCTGAACAGTACCTATTAAACTCTTTACTGCAATATTCACCTCCATTGTCTGATCTGAGACACTTCAACTTATTTCCTGTCTCAATCTCAACCAAATCTTTCCATTTCTTGAAAGTATCAAATACATCATATTAATTCTGAATACAATAAATCCAAGCTTTTCTAGTTGTATCATCAATAAAAGTAACATAATAACGAGAGACACCTAGAGATGATACCTAAGCAGGCCCCCATACATCTGTATGCACAAGCTCTAATTTTTCGATCTTCTTTTATTTCCCAACTCTGAGAAATCTAACTCTCTTTTGTTTTCCATAAATGCAATTCTCACAAAAATCTAAATCAATATTCTTCAAACCCGGCAAAAAATTTCTTGAGTGAAGAATCTTCATCTCCTTCTCACTCATGTGTCCGAGCCTATGATGCCATAATGCTGCATCTACTCCTTTGGAAGTTAAAGCATTAATAGAGTTAGAAATACCATTGCATAAATACAATGTACCAACTTTTTCGCCTTTTTCTATTACCAGGGCTCCTTTGGTGAACTTCCAAGTTTTATCTGTGAAAGTTGTCACACAACCTTCACCACCTAACTGCCCTGTTGAAATCAAATTTTTCTTCAGATCTGGAACATGCCTTACCTCCTTTAATAGCCATTGGTTTCCATTTTGTTGTTTTACAAGAACCTTACCCATTCCAACAATTTTACAGATTTTATCATCACCCAAACAGAATTGTCCAAAATCTCCTTGAATGTAGTCATGAAAATATTTCTTATTAGGTGTGGCATGGAATGAAGCCCCTGAATCTACTACCCAGGAATTAGTGACATTTTTGAAAGAAAGAATCAAAGCATCTTGTAACACATCACCTGTCACATTTGCTTCATGATTTTTTTCTTGTTGTGCGTCTCCTTCTTTTCCCTTCTGAGATCTACAGTCTTTCTTTACATGTCCTTTCTTTTCACATTTCCAGCACACTATCCCCGATCTGGACTTGGATCTTCCTTTCCTTTATTTACTGCGATATCGTGAGCTCTTTCCTCTTTCCATTTTTCTTCCCTGGGACTCTGCACTCAAAGCATTACCCGATGTCTCATCGGAGCTTTTCCGTCTCATTTACTCGCTAAGGATAGCACTGAAAACATCATCAAACTTTAAAGTACTAGATCCAGCGACTGAGTTACTAATGGCCATAACTAAACCATTCCAGCTTTCTGGCAATGAGCACAAAAACAATAGAGCTCTAACTTCATCATCAAAGTTTA
Organism: Pinus albicaulis; assembly: GCA_034641835.2. Classification (NCBI taxonomy): domain Eukaryota; kingdom Viridiplantae; phylum Streptophyta; class Pinopsida; order Pinales; family Pinaceae; genus Pinus; species Pinus albicaulis. The sequence continues at coordinate 742,063,582 of CM076580.1, read as the reverse complement.
CCCCTACAGAAATTAATTGACTGGTAACTGTATTAAAATCATTTAAATGTTCTGCAACAGATCCACCTTCCTACATCTTTATATTAAATAAATGTTTCATAAGAAATACCTTGTTTGAGGCTGAGGGTTTTCCATATAGTTTCTCCAATGCCTTAATCAAACCCTCTGTTGTTGTTTCCTTCGAAATATTTAAGGCTGCCAACGCCGCGAGGCACAACCGTATTGTTCTGAGTGCCTTTCTATCAAGAATCTCCCATTCTGCGTCTGTCATAGCCGTAAGCTTCTCTGTTTTTCCACTCAATGGTAGGTACAGATCTTTCTGATACAGTTAATCTTTCATCTGCATCTTCCACAGCAGGAATTTTTGGCCGTTAAATTTCTCGACCCTAAACTTACCATCTTCTGCCATTTCTCCCACTCGAACCAATAACCCTTCTTTCCTGGGAGTTTATCATCAAAATAGACCTTCGAATTTGATACCAGTTGTTAGAAAATTATATATTACAGAGCAATGCAACACGTAAAATATGAGGAAAACACAAGCACATAAAACACATAAAACCAGAGAGACACAGATATACGTGGTTCACCCAGTTTGGGCTACGTCCATACCGAACAGCCAATCCTTCCTTTCTATTATCCAGCAAAAATGAAGAGACACAACCTACAACAGATCCGTTGTAATATCCTCTATTCTCTCTCACAGTTCCCCTATTTGTTTCTCGCTCTGAGAATACACATCCAATACATAGTCGCAATACAATACCCTCATACCAAGCGAGGGGTTTCCTTCTAGGGAAAAAATCCATAAACTAATCATAACTTCTACCGTCATATCATCTGCCTAATGAATTGCCCAGATTGACTAGAAATTACTATATTTTTACAAGGCAATTTTACATCTGTTTTTAGCTTCGGGGGCACTACCCCCGAAACCCCCTGCCAGGGGGGGGCTCCATAAAGTCACAACCGCCCCCCCTGGACCCCCCAGGAAGCGTTTAATTACGGGCAGCGTTACCGCCTCATTAAGGTATAGGGGTCCAATGTTGTGATACAAAATAAACAAGATAACCGGACTCCACACCCAACAACAATTGCTAAATATGTCTGAGCTCAACCTGCAAATGAATAACCTATCTCTCTGCTCAATGAGAAGATTTGACCCAAACTTATTCAATTTATACCTATACTTGAACCCCTATTTCCTTGCGCAAATCCTAAAGAATTAGCCCCTATTTTTTAAGAATTTTTCTCCAATTGATTGTTCAATTCCCAAGGTTTGATCATTTGACTACATGCAACACCTATACACTCAAACTAGATTTAAATTCTTTGTTACACTACCTTGGAATATCCACCATAGCTGAGAACTAAAATTCTCTGCATGAAATAGTTATTTTAGGATGAATTATCAGTTAACAGGATGATCACTGAGTGAGACTACTGTCCCACTCCACAACTAAACTTCCACTAGTTCCTCTAACGGTTAGAACTAGTTTAACTAAATATAACTGAATATAATTGAACTGAATTACTAAAATTTATCAATCACACATGCTTAACTGAACTCCAAGCCCTATAAATAGAATATATTGATCTAACTAAGTGACAAGAGCCACATTACACAAGTTAACTTCCTCCAAGTTTTATGTTGATGTGGAAATTCAAATTTTCTCAATTTGACCAAGGCAAAGTCAAATTGAGACTTTCTTGTTGTACTTCTCAACACTCCCTCTCAAGAAGAAAGGGATTATTAACCACCCTTATCCTTCACCTGTGGAATTCAAACTTCCCTCTTGAAAAAACCTTTGGCAAGATTTCAACATCTTGTTCCTCTATCTGAATGTATTGTAACAACAATATCTACCTCTGCACATAGTCCTGTAAATGATGATGCTAGATATGTGTGTGTGTGTGTGTGTGTGTGTGTGTGTGTGGATCGATCGTGAAATAATATATTCTCAAAGAGCTTAATGCAACTCTGATTATCACAATAGATACATTTGGATCCATCATATGACCAAATAGTCCCTGTAGTGCCTCAAGAGTGCCTCAATTTTGACACTCATTTTCACTCTCTTTCCTTCTTTTTTACAACACCATAAGCTCAAAAAACTGTTGAAATGCACATTTTTACTTGGTAAGTTATCCTAATGATATATTTTTCATATTTTCAAATGTTCCTTATTATTAGAATGAAATTTGTATTTAGCTACGGAATTAATGCAATTATGTAGCCAAACTTTGTTTTTGTAGCCACCGCCATGGTTCGACGAGTTATAAGGTATTAATGGAGTAGAAAAACATTTGGATAGTTGAAAATTTATTTGGTCATGGATACTATCCTATCCATCTATCCAGAATCAAGAAATAGATCACCAGAAATACATTCAAAGAAGCGGTAAACTAGGAGTTGGTACAAGCGAGCGAGAAAGTCTGAAGCTGCACGATTTTCTCTACCACATAGAAAATCGTGAAGCAACGAAATTCTCATTTAGGTTTATAATTGTGGACAAAATTTTCTTAGTCTTAGAAGGAATAAAAGCCTCATAACATTTAATTACGGGATTTTATAAATATTAGGTTAAGTAATTGTGTACACAGTACAAATTATTGCGAGACTTTGTTATCCTTAAACTCTGTTTTTATTCCTTTAATCGAATGAAAAGGTTTCCGGAGTTCTAATACGAAGTTAGTAAAGAGTAGATTCAAGACATTTGTTGTGGAGGGCCCCTGCAATAGAAGTGGTTTCGTTTCATTTTCGTTATTGCATTTAATTTTTATTTCATAGCTTAATTCTTATGCGTTTACAATGTGTCGTAGCATAGATACATGCTCTTATTTCATTCTCATTTTCATTGCAATTATTTCTAGCTTTTAAAAATGTTGAAGATTCATATTACCATTGTTATTTCATTTATTTTTTATCACCATTTTTGAAATGTCATTATGTTAAGTAGTTTCTCAGTTTCTTTTGTTTAAATAGATTCATTTATTATATGGTTAAAACACAGAAATAGTTTATCATAAGATCTTGGAATAGTTCAGTTTATCATCGATTAATTTTATCAAGATTACATTAGTTCATTTTAATACACTAGAATCTTATCATAGAATAGTTCTTGTGATATATAATTGTAGTAATAGAAGACTTATGAGCTCAAATAGTTTTACTTCATAAACAGTGATTTTTTTTTCTCAACATAAAATAATTTTTACTAATTCTTTGGGATAAGTTTCATTCACATTAAATTTTCAAAAAGACATAAAAAATAGAATTGCTTTTTGGTTTTAGAATTTTAGTTCTTCTCGGAATTAATCCTTAGCTACTAACAAGATTTGTCATTTCAATTTCCACGACTTAGTTAAATTTGGATTTAGTTTGTTTTTCATAATTTAGTCTCTTAAATTCATTCAAGAACATATGGAATAAAACTTTTTTTTTTTTAAATCACATATAATATCACCAAAATAAATTAAGTAAGAAAGGTTTCTAGCATATATATTGCATTTGAACTTCACAATATTATCGACTACGGTCGATAATTTATGATAACAATTTAAGATAATTAAATTGACTATACATTTTGGCATCGTTTCCGGGGAGGTGTAAATAGGAGCCTTATCTCTTAATCAATAATAATAATAATAAAACAACAACAATAAAAATATAGAAAAATGACATTCATAGAGAAAGAGATTCCAAAGGTAGATTTGTAGCTAGAGGTAGAAGTTTGATTCCAACAACACCACTCACCCCATCAATACCTCGTAGTGCCACACCACCCACCAAACCCGCATGCCATTCTTAGCAGGCAAACATAGACTTCCTGAGGTATTAAGAATATAAATTCAACATAGAGATTCACTAACTTCATCAACTGAAGCAGTTGTGGAAGAACAAGATCCCACATTCCCAAAAGAAGGAGTAGTCTTTCTAACCTCTACTGGAGAACAAATTTAGCCCAGGAGCTAGAAATTCCTAGTGAGGAAGAAGAATAATAAACCTTCTTTAATATACCATTGATAGAAGAACTAGAAGAGTCATAAGAGGAACAAACAATTCCAAACCTAGAATCCTATATCAATTTTGAAGAATATAAAATGGTTGGATAAGGGTAAGGAGAAGTACACAACGTGAATGATGAACAATTAAGACTAGGAGGAGGTGGACCTAGGATTGGAGGTGGAGGTAGAGGTAGAGGAAGGGACTGAGGAAGAGGAAGAGGAGAAGGTACAAGAGGTAGGGAAGAAGATAGGGACATAATAGATCCGAATCCTATTGGATTTCCTATACTTGATGAAGATACTACTGCCACAATGAAAAATATCTCACCCTCTATCCATCCTAATTTCCATGGATTAAGAAGTGAATATCCTGAAACATTTCTTTTTGAATTTGAAGTTTTATGTAGATCATATGACTACTTACTTCATTCTCAAAAACTGAAATTGTTTCCAACAACTCTCAAGGATGCAACATTAAAAATATTTATGGGCTTAATAACACATTCTATTAGGACATGGGAAGACATGAAGAATTCATTACTACAAAAATACAAGGATTAGTGCACACCTTATAATCGGAAAAATGAAGTTTTTAAAATGATGCAGAGAGAGGATGAAAACTTGGAGAATTTGATTGAAATATTTATTTATAATCTAAAAAGGGCTAAGATGGAAAATTTAGATGAAGATACTTTAAAGACTCTCATGTTGAAATCCATTAGATATGAATGGATATATATCCTTAACATGATGGGAAAAGGAGACATTTCGCAGCTATCATTACCTGAAATTTCTAAATTATGCATACATATTTCAACAGGTAATTCAAGAATTGGGAATAAATCAAGAGATCGGGTTCTCTCCAGAGTCAATAAATCTGCAGATATAACAGTAAGCAGGGCTAAAATAGGAAATTTTCTTGATGAATTTAAAACAGATATTTTACGGAGTCTTAGTGAAAAAATAGACACCTTGAAATAAATAAATAAATAAGCAAAGAGCTGAAAGTGATGCCTTATCTATTTTTTGTCCTAAGTGCAGAAACAAACAAGCTTTAGGAGAATGCCCTCTTGATTTAAAAGTCATAGAAACATGTGTCATATGTACAGAAAATCATGAAACAAATAAGTGTCCTTCCATTCCACGTCTTAAAGATGTATACTAAGAGGAAATAGTTCCAAACCAAGTAGATCCTCGTTTCTTCATTGCTATAAGACCATGGAAATAATAAAAAACTCAAGGTTTCAATACTCAGATATATAACCAGCCCCCAAAAAATAACTAGAATGCACCAATTTCATGGCAACAACCTTACTCTCAACCCAAACCTCGGACACAAGGATGGCAACAACCTTGCTCTCAACCCAAACCTTGGACACAAGGATGGAAAAATCATTATGGTAGATACTCTCAATATCACCAATATCCACAACCTTATCAAAAATTTCCACGAAGAAATTTTCCTCAAACCAGCCAAGAACCTCAACCTCCATTTCAAAATCAAAATTTACAACTTTCATTACCATATCCACAGAGGCCAAACCAACTACCTGCTCAACCACTTCCAAACCCAAAAATAAAAATTCACAACCTGTTTACAACATGGAGGGACAAAATTTTTAGACTTATACGATAAGTCCACTAGATATTAATAATTTTTAACTTAGATCTAGTAGAATATTAAAAAATAAATTACCTTCTGCTGTTATCTAGGAAAGAGAAAAAGATGATCATTTTGATGAAGAGACATCTCTTCATCAAAATGAAAATCTTCAAAAGAAAAATAGTCAAAATGAAGAAGATTCATCTCTTCATCAAATTGAAAATATTCAAAACCAAACACATGATACTCCAATAAACTCAACTCTCATCACAGAACAACCTTCAGTATCTATATCAAAACATCATTTCCCTTAAATATTACAAATTTATAAAGGGGTAGAAAGGAAAATCATGTTTCCTGATTATGATATGTTAGGGAAACTGAAGAATGTGTGTGTAAAAATTCCTTTGCTACTAGCCATCAAAGAAATTTCAATTCCAACAAAGACAATGAGAGAGTTGAGTATAAAGAAACCTGGGAGAAAAAAACAGCAGTAAAAAGAATACAACTAGTCATGAAAATTGCAGATATCATGAAGGGAAAAACAACAATACAAAAATATTTGGATACAGGAAGTCCCATTGTGAAGACACACATCAATGGTATTGAAATCACAAACACATTGATCGACTTAGGAGTAGCCATAAACATCATGAGTAAAAAGACTATGGAGCAACTAAAACTTCCAAATCTTCAATATACACCTACATTATTACAACTAGTAGATAGATCTGTAATTAAACCTGATGGTGTATTAGAAGACATTTATGTATCCTTAGATTCTTGGGAATATCCAGTTGAATTTATGACATTAACTCCCAAGAATTACTTAGGAGGACATCCATTGATATTAGGAAGACCTTGGTTAGCTACAATTGATTCCTTCATCATTTGTAGATATGGTGATATGTTTATCTCTGATGGAAGTTCAAGAAAGAAATTCACATTATACCCTCCAGCAAAAAAACTGTTAGAGATATAAAATGAGGAATGGATGGATGATGACAATGACATACAACCTATTTTTACTATCTCCCAAATTAGTGAAGACAATCAGATTCTAAATTCAATAGAAAATGATTAACTATCTTCACAATGTGAGGGTAGTCAAAATTTTCACAAGAAATTCAATATTGAATATTTATCATCTAGATAAATGTATTTATATTCTATGGAATAATTTGTAAATTATTCAATAGAAATCTTTCCAGGTAAAACTTTAAATGTAAACAAAAATATGGAATAATTTAAAGAGAAGAAATTAATGGAAAAATTACAAAAACAATCTTCTGCATATGCATGGGAATACGCTAACATGAAAGGAATCAACCCTCAAACTTGCATACATCACATATATATTGAGGATAATTATAAACCAATCCAACAACCTCAGAGAAGAATGAATCTAATCTTAAGGGAAATTGTAAAGGAGGAACTACATAAACTGTTAAATGTAAATTTTATTTATCCAATATCAGACTGTCAATGGGTTTCATCTTTAGTAATTTTTCCTAAAAAGAATGGAAAGTGGAGAATATGCATTGATTAGAGGGAATTGAATAAGGCCACTTTAAAAGATAATTTTCCATTACCTGTCATAGATCAAGTTTTGGATAAATTATCGTGGAAGAAATAGTTTTCAATTTTGGATGGTTTTAGTGGGTATAATCAAATTTAGGTAGCATCATAAGATCAAGACAAAACCACTTTTACCTATCCATGGGGAACTCATTCTTACCGAGTGCTTCCTTTTGGATTATGCAATGCACCTGCAACATTCCAAATATCAGTATTGGTTATTTTCTCTTATTTAATTCATGATTGTGTGGAATTGTATATGGATGATTTTACAATCTATGGAAATTTTTTTGAGGAAGTCCTTGAAATTTTGGAAAAATTTCTCATAAGATGTAAGGAAGCAAATCTCTCATTAAGTCATGAATTTTTTTTATGATGTTTACTAAAGTTATCGTTTTAGGACACCATATTTCAGGAAATGGAATTAAGGTGGACTCATCTAAATTTGAAGTTATATCCAAATTAACAACCCAAGTTGTCAAAAATATGTTAGGATTTTTCTTGGTTTTACAGGATACTATAGAAGATTCATAGAAAACTTCACAAAGATTTCATGTCCACTCTTCAAATTCCTTACAAAGGATTGTGAATTTAGTTGGAATCCTGAGTGGCAAAAGGCATTCGATACTTTGAAGGAAAATATTTCTGAAGCACCCATCTTAAGAGGACCAAACTGGAAATTTCGTTCTCATATTTCAACTGATGCTTCACAAACAACTCTAGGAGTTGTATTGGGACAAAAATAATTGACTCCTTATGCCATTTATTATATAAGTAAAAAAATTACTCCAACAGAGTTGAATTATACTGTTACTGAAAAGGAGTTTCTAGATGTTGTCCATGCCATTAATAAATTTAGACATTTCATCACTGGCTATGAAAATTTCATTCAATGAATAAATCAATTACTAATGGTAGAATCACAAGATGGTTACTATTATTGCAAGAATTCAATATCACCATTTTATATTGACCTAGAAAACAAAACACAGTTGCTGATTTTTTTGTCTAGAATTCAAAATGATAACAATGATAAACCAGTAGAATATAATTTTCCTAATGAATATATTTTTGCAATATCTACTAAATCTCCATGGTTTGCAGACATTGCTAATTATTTAGCTACAGGAAAGCTACCATCATATTTTTTTCCTATATAAAAGAGGGAAATTATTCAAATAATTGCATATTATTCATGGGTAAATGAATAATTTTACAACACAGGTCCAAATCTCATCATTCAAAGATGTGTATGAGAAGATGAAATACTTGAGATACTAAAAGCATGTCATGATGATCCATGTGGAGGACACTTCCCCGGCAATAGAATTGCCTACAAATTCCTTCTCTTAGGATATTCTTGGCCTTCCCTATTCAAGGATGCCAAGGAATAAGTTAAGAGATGCGATAGTTGTCAGAGAATGGGGAAACTTGTTCCTTCAGATGAAATTACTTTACAGCCACAGGTACTTATTGAGCCCTTCAAAAAATGGACTCAGAATTTTTTTGGACCAAAAATTCCACCATCAAGATAAAAGAGGTATATTCTTGTGTGCATTGATTATGTCACTAAATGGGTAGAAGCTAAAGTACTTTCCTTTTCTAATGAAAATTTTGTAGTTTCAATTCTTTTTGAGGATATTTTTACTCATTTTTGTGTCCCAAGGGAAATTGTGACAGATCAAGGAACTCGGTTTACATCCAAAATGGTGCAGAAGATCATAGAAGAATACAAAATCAAGCATAGAAATTCCACTCCCTATCATCCATAGGAAAATGGACAAGTAGAGTCTACTAATAAGGTGATTGAGGAAATCCTCACAAATACTGTACATTTGCATAGAAGGGATTGGGAATAAAAGCTTCCAGAAGCTTTATGGGCCTACCACATGACATGGAGAAGTGCAACAGGACATACTCCCTATGAACTTGTTTATGGGAAGCAAGTCTTGTTTCCAATAGAGTTCCAAATAAAAACTTTCAAGACAACAATTAAACTAGGACTTGACCTGTCAAAAGCACAAAGGCATAGAATGGAACAAATCAATGAACTTGATGAAATAAGAAATGATGTAATTCAAAAGACCAGCCTAGTTCAGCAAAAGAGATCCAGATGGCTGATAAATACATCAAGCAAAGAAAATTTCAAGTTGGATATTGGGCACTTCTCTTTGATTCAAATTTCAAAGACTTTCAAGGGAAATTTCGAACTCATTGGCTTGGGCCTTATGAGATTGAGAGAGTATTTGATAATGGAGCAGTCAGGATTTGAACTATTGATGAAGAAAAATTTCACCTTCTTGTAAATGGACTTCGACTAAGAATCTACCACAAGCCATTTAGAAAAGAGGAATTTGTTAAGATTTTTCAAGATAATGCTGATATAAAGTTGGTTAAGAAGAATTCTTCTTCTTCCCCAACGTAGAAGTCTTCTTTCATTTTTGTCAGATTAAAAAAATAAATAAATAGGGCTAAAATAGGAAATTTATAAATTAGGCATACATATATCAAGAGCTAAGTCACGAATTGGGAATAAATCAAGAGATTGTGTTCTCTCTAGAGTCAATAAATCTGCAAATATAATAGTAAGTAGGGCTAAAATAGGAAATTTTCTTGATGAATTTAAAACAGATATTTTAGGGAGACTTAGTGAACAAATAGACACCTTGAATTTAAAAAAAAAAAAAAAAAAAACAAAGAGATGAAAGTGATGCCTTATCTATTTTTTATCCCAAGTGCAGAAAAAAACATGCTTTAAGAGAATGCCCTCTTGATTTAAAAGTCATAGAAACCTATGTCATATGTACAAAAAATCATAAAACAAACAAGTGTCCTCCATTTCACGTCTTAAAGATGTCTACTAAGAGGAAATAGTTCCAAACCAAGTAGATCCTCTTTGCTTCATTGCTAGAAGACCATGGAAAGAATAAAAAACTCAAGGTTTCAATACTCAGATATATACCCAGCCCCCACAAAATAACTGGAATGCACCAATGTCATGGCAACAACTTTACTCTCAACCCAAACCTCAAACAAAAGGATGGCAACAACCTTGCTCTCAACCCAAACCTTGGACACAAGGATGGCAAAATCCTTATGGTAGATACTCTCAATATCACTAGTATCCACAACCTTATCCAAACATTCCACCACAACATTTTCCTCAAACCAGCCAACAACCTCAACCTCAATTTCAAAATCAAAATTTACAACTTTCATTACCATATCCACATAGGCCAAACCAACTACCTTCTCAACCACATCCAAACCCAAAAAATAAAAATTCACAACATGTTTACAACATGGAGTGACAAAATTTTTAGAATTATACAATAACTCCATTAGATATTAATAATTTTCAACTTAGATATGGTAGAATATTAGAAAATAAATTACCTTCTACTGTTATCCAGGAAAGAGCAAAAGATGATCATTTTGATGAAGAGACATATCTTCATCAAAATGAAAATCTTCAAAAGAAAAATAGTCTTTATGAAGAAGATTCATCGCTTCATCAAAATGAAAATCTTCAAAACCAAATAGATGATACTCCAATAAACTCAACTCACATCATAGAACAACCTTCAGTATCTATATCAAAACATCCTTTCCCTAAAATATTACAAATTTATAAAGGGGTGGAAAAACAAATCATGTTGCCTAATTATGATATGTTAGGAAAACTAAAGAATTTCTGTATAAAAATTCCTTTGCTACTAGCCATCAAAGAAATTCCAATTCCTATAAATATAATGAGAGAGTTGAGTATAAAGAAACCTGGGAGAAAAAAGAAGTAGTAAAAAGAATACAACTAGTCGTGAAAATTGCAGATATCATGAAGGGAAAAACAACAATACAAAAATATTTGGATCCAAGAAGTCCCATTGTGAAGACACGCATCAATGTTATTGAAATCCCAAACACATTGATCGACTTAGGAGTATCCATAAACATCATGAGTAAAAAAACTATGAAGCAACAAAAACTTCCAAATCTTCAATATAAACCTACATTATTACAACTAGCAAATAGATATGTAATTAAACCTGATGGTGTATTAGAAGACATTTATGTATCCTAAGATTCTTGGAAATATCCAGTTGAATTTATGATATTAACTCCCAAGAATTACTTAGGAGGACATCCATTGATATTAGGAAGACCTTGGTTAGCTAAAATTGATGGCTTCATCAACTGTAGATATGGTGATATGTTTATCTCTGATGGAAGTTCAACAAAGAAATTCACATTATACCCTCCAGAAGAAAAAAAAATGTTAGAGATAGAAAATGAGGAATGGATGGATGATGAAAATGACATACAACCTATTTTTACTATCTCCCAAATTAGTGAAGGCAATTAGATTCTAAATTCAATAGAAAATGATTAATTATCTTCACAATGTGAGAGTAGTCAAAATTTTCACGAGAAATGCAATATTGAATATTTATCATCCAGACAAATGTCTTTATATTCTATGGAAGAATTTGTAAATTCTTCAATAGAAATCTTTCTAGGTAAAACTTTAAATGTAAACAAAAATATGGAATAATTTCAGGAGAATAAATTAATGGAAAAATTACAAAAACACTCGTCTACATGTGCATGGGAATACACTAACATGAAAGGAATCAACCCTCAAACTTGCATACATCACATATATATTGAGGATAATTCTAGACCAATCAAAAAACCTTAGAGAAGAATGAATCTAAACTTAAGGGAAATTGTAAAGGAAGAACTGCAAAAATTGTTAAATGTAAATTTTATTTATCCAATATCAGACAGTCAATGGGTTTCACCTTTATTAATTGTTCCTAAAAATAATGGAAAGTGGAGAATATTCATTGATTAAAGGGAATTGAATACGGCCACTTTAAAATATCATTTTCCATTACCTTTTATAGATCAAGTTTTGAATAAATTATCAGGGAAGAAATAGTTTTCATTTTTGGATGGTTTTAGTGGGTATAATCAAATTAAAGTAGCACCAGAAGATCAAGACAAAACCACTTTTACCTGTCCACGGGGAACTCATGCTTACCAAGTGCTTCCTTTTGGATTATGAAATGCACCTGCAACATTCCAAAGAGCAGTATTGGTTATTTTCTCTGATTTAATTCATGATTGTGTGGAAGTGTATATGGATGATTTTACAATCTATGGAAATTCTTTTGAAGAAGTCCTTGAAAATTTAGAAAAATTTCTCATAAGATGTAAGGAAGAAAATCTCTCATCAAGTCATGAATTTTTTTTATGATGTTTACTGAAGGTATTGTTCTAGGACACCATATTTTAGGAAATGGAATTAAGGTGGACTCATATAAATTTGAAGTTATATCCAAATTAGCAACCCAAGTTGTCAAAAAGTTGTTAGTATGTTTCTTGGTTTTACAGGATACTATAGAAGATTCATAGAAAACTTCACAAAGATTTCATCTCCACTCTTCACATTTCTTACAAAGGATTGTGATTTAGTTGGAATGCTGAGTGCCAAAAGGCATTCGATACTTTTAAGGAAAATATTTCTAAAGCACCCATCTTAAGAGGACCAAAGTGGAAATTTCGTTCTCATATTTCAACTGATGCTTCAGAGACAACTCTAGGAGTTGTATTGGGACAAAAACACTTGACTCCTTATGCCATTTATTATACAAGTAAAAATTTTACTCCAACAGAGTTGAATTATACTGTTATTGAAAAGGAGTTTCTAGATGTTGTCCATGCCATTAACAAATTTAGACATTGCATCACTGGCTATGAAAATTTCATTCACACAGATCATTCTGTAATTAGATATCCAATGAATAAATCAATTTATAATGGCAGAATCACAAGATGGTTACTATTATTGCAAGAATTCAATATCACCATTTTAGATCGACCTGGAAAACAAAACACAGTTGCTGACTTTTTGTCTAGAATTCAAAATGATAACAATGATACACCAGTAAAAGATAGTTTTCCTAATGAATATATTTTTGTAATATCTACTAAATCTCCATGGTTTGCAGACATTGCTAATTATTTAGCTACAAGAAAGCTACCATCATATTTTTTTCCAAGAGAAAAGAGGAAAATTATTCAAATAACTAGACCTTATTCATGGGTAAATAAAGAATTGTACAACACAGGTCCATATCTTATCATTCAAAGATGTGTATGAGAAGACGAAATACTTGAGATACTAAAAGCATGTCATGATGCTCCATGTGGAGGACACTTCCCTGACAATAAAATTGCCTACAAAGTCCTTCTCTTAGGATATTATTGGCCTTCCCTTTTCAAGGATGCCAAGGAATATGTTAAGAGATGTGATAGTTGTCATAGAATGGTGAAACTTGTTCTTTCAGATGAAATGCATTTACAACCACAGGTGCTTATTGAACCCTTTGGAAAATGGACTCAGGATTTTGTTGGACCAATAAATCAACTATCAAGACAAAAGAGGTATATTCTTGTGTGCACTGATTATGTCAGCAAATGGGTAGAAGCTAAAGGACTTTCCTTTTCTAATGAAAAAGTTGTAGATTCATTTAGTTTTTAGGATATTTTTACTCGTTTTGGTGTCCTAGGGGAAATTGTGATAGATCAAGGAACTCAGTTTACATCAAGAATGGTGCAGAAGATCATGGAAGAATACAAAATCAAGCATAGAAATTCCACTCCATATCATCCATAGGAAAATGGACAAGTAGAGCCCACTAATAAGGTGATTGAGGAAATCCTCACAAATACTGTACATTTGCATAGAAGGGATTGGGAAGAAAAGCTTTCAAAAGCTTTATGGGCCTACCGCACCACATGGAGAAGTACAACAGGACATACTCCCTATGAACTTGTTTATGGGAAGCAAGTCTTGTTTCCAATAGAGTTCCAAATAAAAACTTTCAAGACAATAGTTAAACTGGGACTTGACTTGTCAAAAGCAAAAAGGCATAGAACTTGGTGAAATAAGAAATGATGATATTCAAAATACCAGCCTAATTTAGCAAAAGAGATCCAGATGGCTAATAAATACGTCAAGGAAAGAAAATTTCAAGTTGGATATTGGGAATTTCTCTTTGATTCAAAGTTCAAAGACTTTTAAGGGAAATTTCAAACTCATTGGCTTGGGCCTTATGATATTGAGAGAGTCTTTGATAATGGAGCAGTGAGGACTAGAACTACTGATGAAGAAAAATTTCCCCTTCTTGTAAATGGACATCGACTAAGAATCTACAACAAGCCATTTAGAAAAGAGGAATTTGTTAATATTTTTCAAGATAATGTTGATAAAAAGTTGGTTAAGAAGAATTCTTCTTCTTCCCCAACTTATAAGTCTTCTTTCATTTTTTTCAAATTAAAAAATAAATATATATATAAAATAAAAAAATTTGTAAGTGTGAAAACCAATCATTGATTGGAATACTTATACAAAAAATATAGGGTGAAAACCAAAAGATCTATTTTTGGCATCTTACATTTTCTTTATCTTGTTCTAAATATCCCAATTCTTTGCATCCCTTTTTCCTTTTCAGAAAATAAAAATATAGCTATAGAATTAATGTAATTATGCAGCTCTAATGGATTTCTATAGCTCAAATATAACAGGACCTTTTTGACCGAACCAGTTGAAGAATACACTGAATAATACCTGAAAACAAGACAAAGAGAAACAATTGAAGGTTAGCAACATCAAAATTTAAGGTATCCAACTGCAAAATTTTATTTAATAATAAGGATGAAAAAATTGACATATGAATTAGATGATCATTTTATATCACCAACTCAAAAACATCATTAAAAGAGTTGATCATGTCAAATCGAAATCAAATATCACACTCCACCACTAAAACCTCATCATTTACACGACCACTCCAACATCAAATACCGATCTCGTTGGTGAAATAATCAACTCATTATTTAACGATCACTTTTTATTAAACCTAACTCACACCCTCGATAGTTTTGAATCCTCACTCATTCATTAATTTATCCTTAAATATCATCCATTTCGTAGCATAATTCACTTACGATCCTAACTCATACGAAAACCCTTAGTCTACCCTATCAAAGAGGCAGTCTTAAGGTAAAGCTTCTCGGAGGCCATGGGAGTAATTGTGATGATAGAACCTGAAGGGAGAAAATTTATAAAAGGTTACCCACAGGTAAAGGAAATGTTAGAGAGAACATAATGGCTCAGTTTTGTGGAAAAAATTGAAGGGTTTCATAAGGAGGTTACCAAATCTTTTGCTAGAGTGTTTGATGGAGTGGAGGTCAAAATAGGAGATAGCAAGTTTGCCATAAGAAAATATTTCATATATGAAGCCCCCAGATTATTGAAGACAGGAGAAATATGATATAAAAATAGAGGAATTGAAGGTGAAGGATGGAAAATATTTCTAAAAAACCTAGGTATGGATACCAACATCTTTAGAAAGGGAATTCCTAGCACAACTCTTAAAGGAAAATGGAAAAATTTGTTATTCATAATCCAAAAATTCATTACCTATGAGGGAAGGTTCAGATGCATGTTCTTTTACCATGCTAGGATGTTAATGAATTTTCTTAAAGATATTAAAATAAACCTTCCATACTTTTTATTGCATAGCTTGAAGAAAATGGCAGGAATTTTTCAGAAGAAAATTCAGTTTATGGACAATACAATGTATCATAATTGAAGAGGTTTCCAGATATTCCATAGTGTCAGATAATATTTGTCAACATTTCGAATCCCAACGGGGATCCATCTTCAGGACAGAAATGAATGAAGGAATGAAAGAAGGAATTAGGTCAAATTAATTGAGAACCACGGGAGCTTGAAAACCATAACAATGTATCATCATGGGTTAATAAAATTCTCATTGAATTTCACCTTAAAATCCTAGGGGACACTTGGGAAAATTTCCTAATTTGAAACCATTTCCAAGAAGGAGTCCAAGAACAACCTAGTTGTAGCAAGGAAAAGAGGAAGAAAAAAAAATTTGAAAATTAACAACCACTCCAAGAACGGTCAAAGTATGAAATCCCCATTGCAAAACTTTTGGGAAAATTTAAGAAGCAAACTGATAAAAAGGAGGAGGATAGCTTAACAGGGAAGGGTAAATCCATAAACGCAGAAGAGATTAAAAGCAAGGCCAAAATTCAAAATTTGGCTCAACCAGTAAGAAGAAGCTCTAGACTTAGAATGACAACAAAGGAACCCTCTTCGAAAGAAACATAATCTGTTGATTTAGAAGAGGAACCTAGGGTTCCATCACCCACTTCTATTTCACCCACTCAGAGTCCAGGTCGAAGGAATCTAGAAATTGACCCAGTGCAGCAGGAAATTTATGATTATATTGAGTCTTTGGAGAAGAGAGATGTTGGAAAGACATCAGTTTTTGAAGATCAACCTCATAGTCCACAAGAACCTCTAGTTGTAAATCCTCTAAAATAATATATATTTGAACTAGAGACACTGAACAAGCATATTAAACAGGAAAATGAATCCTTGAAGTTGTAGAGCCAGATTGAGAAAACCATAAAGTACAATACTCTTCTACATCTGGGTTTATGGTTCAAGAAAAACAAAAAGTTGAAAAAGAAGAATAAACAGCTAAACAGGCAGGTCAAAAACCTGAAATATAAAATTCTAATGAGAAAGCCAAAGGTAGTTGTAACCACAAGGAAGGAAAAGAAGATGAAATTAGATATTTTAGCAGAGGTCTCAGGGAAGATTCAGTAACATGATAAGACTCAAAATTTTTTGTTTCTGCATGAGGACACGTAATGGTCTCCTCGTGGGGGAATGTAGAGCCACAAGACTGCCTCAATTTTGACACTCCTTTTCACTATATTTCCTTATTTTTTGCAACACCATAAGCTCAAAAAAGTGTTGAAATGTACATTTTCAGTTGGTAAGGTATCCTAACGATATATTTTTCATATTTTCAATTTTTACTTATTATTTGAATGAAATTTGTATTTAGCTATGGAATTAATGCAATTCTGCAGCCAAACTCTGTTTCTGTAGCCACTGCAATGGTTCGACAAGTTCTAAGGTATTACTGGAGTAGCAAAACATATGGGAAATTGAAAAATGATCCGGTCATGGATCCTATCCTATCCATTCATCCAAAATTGAGCAAGGATCACAAGAAATACGATCAAAGGTGTAGAGAATTTGGAGGGCTGGAGATTAATACAAATTCTCTTCTTGATAATTACTTGTGAACTTACTTGTGTTAGTTATGTCTTCTCATATTTAATCTTTCATCAAGTTAATTATCGAAATGAACAAGACACAAAAGGTAGGCTCCTAGAGCCAAGGAAACACATATCCCTCTTGGAAAGGAAAACTCACAGATAATTCTTCTTATAGATCCTCAAATGACAAGTACCATGACCCAAACATAACCTAGATATGCTTCCAAGACCTTGACCTTCACCTTGTTATCACAACCCTTTCAAACTGTCCTTGATTATCTGCTAACTGTCCTTTACTATCAACAATCTTCCTTCCTGCACTTGTTCACACTCAGATGCTACCCTATTTCACTGATCTATCTTTACTTCTTGACTCCCTTTATATCTGCAATTATTCATGAGTTTTGCTCCACAAATCTTCATGAAATTAATCAACACCTTTTATCACACTTATGCTTCCCAAAATGTCTGCATTATATTGTGGTATAAGTCCGCAATATCTCCAAGAAGATGTCCACTGAATATATATATATATATATATAATTCCTGCCTCAATAGATTCGCAATTCCTACCTCATTATATTCGCATTTCCTATCTCAATATATCCGTACTCCTGTCTCAATATATCTGCAATTACTATCTCAGTGTATACACACTTCCTATCTTGGTATATCCGCTACTCCTATCTCAGTATATCTGCATGAGGTATAGTGTTATCCGCTTATCTTCTTTCTCAAAAAAAAATATGCAAATTGTCCTAAACCTTTTGGTAATTTCAGAGGAACCCATAAACCTAGACACAGGTACCTCCGCAGTGTTTCTGAGATTTCTGTCTGCAAATTACAGAGATGTATGCCCAGCTATTATTCTTCCTGTTCTACATAGCCTAGGTGGGTATTTATTGTTGTCGCAGCATGTGATTGAGCCGATCAGTATATAAATAGGTATGTTTGATATTTAAGCCGAATTGTCCAACTGATGTGAGGCTGACTTCTCTAAGGAGTATTCCAGCAAGGTGACAATTGTTTTTCCCTGCATTTGAGCTTGTCTTCCAACGTTATTGAGAGCTTATTCTACAAGGTCCTAGGGCATATAGCTAGACTAGATTTGACATTTAACTCAAACCTATTGGACATCAAGAATAAGTCCATCTACTTAATAAATTATGGTCATGAAACCCATGAAGCAAATACAAAAATAATATATATTATTTTGACTTCTTCTTTTTCATAATTACATAATTACATAGTCAACATGAAGACCAACATAGTTACACTTTTCAACACTCCCTCTTAACGAGGGAGGTATTCATACAGGTGCATGGTCACTTTCAAACTGATGAATATCATAAGAAGAATTGGATTGGTAATCGCATCTATATAGCATCATATCAACCAGTATTGTCCTAGTGCAAGGCCTTGACTAATAGCCCCATATCTCAATGAGACAATGGGCTACAATGCTGGCGAGACACATGACTAATAGACACCATAGCACCTAGGTGTTCCCAGAGTATGACCTTCTTGGACTATTCTTCTCTTGGGTAGCCAGTCCTTAAATAATATCGGTCCACGACTACTCTTATCTTGAATGCCTTATCTCATTCTCAAAGAGTATCGAATGCCATATGATTACCCATTCCTCCATTCTATCTTCCAGGTGAAGAACAAAATGATGTGTCTATCCATTCTCTTCACATGGCCTTCACTAAGACGTATGGTTGTTAGTCCTGGTCTAGTGCATGACACTTGTAACAGAAAATCACATACGTCACTCCCTCTTAACACAGGGAAGGACATATTTCAAGTTTCTTCCAAGAAAGAAACTTACCACCGAGCTCCTTATCAACCAGGGTCCTGCAGCAGCAATCCAGCTACTCATGAAGAGTTCCTTCCTTCGATGTTATGGATTTCGATATTGAGGAATCTTCATCTTTTGGCTTCATAAGGCAAAAATCATCCATCACTTTCAGTCACAAGTCACATTAGGGGAATTTTGAGGTCTAAAATGGGCCTCTTAAGGAAAATGTACAATCAAAATTCACTTTATGAGAACCAATCACATTTTAGGGGATGACATCATCCCTGATGGTTGAGGTGGCATTTCTTGAGTTAAAGGTACTTACTTGCCACATTATCAATGGTGGATAAAAACCCATGGTTAACCATGGTAGTGCTCTAAGTACTTTTAAAGTCAAAGTAAAGTACTCATAATAAATGTCATTACACACTTTTTGAATAAAATAATATCATTGTCATTCCATATTTCTTGAAAGAAACAATGCATATCCCTATACATTTATTATATTATATTATATTATATTATTCTTATATAGTATATTAATTACATGTTATTATACAATTTAAATAATATAAATATTAATTAATAATATATAATATAATTAAGAATTTATAAATTTATATTTATATTTTATTTTAATTTATTTAAGTACAAAGGACAAATGCATTAGTTGTTCAATGATAATGATTTTTTCTTGAAAATATCATT
Organism: Pinus albicaulis; assembly: GCA_034641835.2. Lineage (NCBI taxonomy): Eukaryota > Viridiplantae > Streptophyta > Pinopsida > Pinales > Pinaceae > Pinus > Pinus albicaulis. The sequence continues at coordinate 742,043,714 of CM076580.1, read as the reverse complement.
CTTATTTATAGTCACATTAGTACAATTTTTTTATTAATTTTATTTTGGTACAACTTTTGAATTGAATTTAACTATGGTTACATGGATTGTGGTGCAAAAAGTGAATTGAAAATTCATAAATATTATTTTATTGGTTTAGCTTTTTATTTTATTATTTCCTTAGGAGGCCCATTTTAGAACTAAAAATTCCCCTAATGTGTCCACTATCAGAAAGTGATTCATTAGTATTCCTTATCTGATCCATTTTTATGCCATGCTGCTTTCCTTTGAATCATCTCCAAGGATCATACATCCTTTCTCATGATTAGCAGCCCTGCACAAATTTATCCGGATAAGCATATTCATATGAACTTTTAGAAAAAAAGTTACCTTAGTGATGATCTTTCACCATGACATCTTCCTATAGGAATCAACATCCTTCATACAGATTGACACATCTCCTAATGATATTTTTTTGCCAATGGTCTTCTTCTTTACCAGACTTCTGTCAAAGTCTGCATATCTTCCCAGGAGATCTCCTAGTCACATCTTCTTGGCCTCTGGATGATAATTGCCTCTTGACATGGTTGCATTTCATGATCTCTTCCTCTCTACACATTCTTCATTCTTGGGATATTAAAATTTTTCCAGTTTCTTGTTTATGTACAATCACCTCATATTCTATGAGGTCATATTATGTTGATTTCATCTATCAGTGCACTGAGAGATCTTTCTTCATAGATCATACTTCTAAATATGGAGGTCCATTACCTACAACCATATGAAATGACTTCACAGCATCCAATATTAGCATATATGTCTTCATACCTCATACATATTTTCCTTGAGTCATCCTATAGCAGTTTCTCTTGAATGAAGAGCTTCAGTCCTTTGACCTGCTTCACCAATATGTCATCACATCCCAAAAGTTTTGTCTCCATGATGACCCTTGATCCGATGACTGCTTTACTTTAGTAGAGATATTTTCCCAAATTTTTTTCACCGAGAGCTCCTTCCATGCTTCTATTGAGATGATTCTTAATGTACATTGCTATCATGCAATTTTACAACCAATCAGAGATCACTTAAAGAGAAAGATGATCTCAATCATAATAGAGATCTCTTGCTTCCTCCTTCTTAGATATTTTAGCATCAAGTTCTTCTCTTTCATAAGTGACATGAGCTTCTTCCTTTTTCCTCTTGTCGTTTCCATATTTAGGACAATCTCTTTTATAATGCCTAAGCTCATTACATCCAAAGCATCACACATTGTCCATATTTCTTCTTTTATTCTGAGGGTCAAATTTTCCGAATCTTCCTTTCTTCCTGTATGAGGCTGCAAAGGCATGATTTTCTTCACTTGGTCCTGTATTAGCTTTGGCCTTTCATCTTGTTTCCTCTATTTTACATAGAGACCATAAATCATGGAATGGAGTGGCTTCTTTCTTCCCATATAAACTAGAAGTGAAGTTTCCCCATTCCTCTAGTAGAGCATTCAGCACCACTGTAGTCATCTTAGTGTCAAACATCACTTCTCCTAGTTCCTGCAGTTGATCTCTTATTTCAGAAATCCTCATAAAGTATGGAGTGATTCCTGCTTCACTTTATAATTTCATTTTGTATATTTTTTGTCTCAAAGAGATTGCTTCTCCAGCAGTACTCACAGAGAATAGCTCCACCAATTTCTCATATATATTTTTTTGCAGTCTTTAGTTTTGATACATAGGGAATGAGATACTCTTTGATGGATTCTATGAGAATCCTTTGGGATCTAATTTCTCCCTTCATGTACTTGGCATGGGTTGGAGTATATTCTTTTGGAGGTTGAACAGTAGATCCTTTGATATAGTCCATTACTTCGTCTTCAATTAAATTCAAGTATGTTCTCTTCTTCAATGCATTGAAGTTTGATGACCCAGCCAACTTGTTGTTGTCTTTGCAATAAGGCATCTTGATAGATAGGGTCATGAATACTTACTTGAGTGGATTTGCTTGCAGCTTCCTTGATGATGATTTGAGAATGAAGTTAAGGGTTTCCTTTCTTCAATGTTGTTGTACTTGAACCCTTGATTATAATGATTATCTTCAGAAGTTGAGATTTCCTTCAAACAATGTCTTGAGAGAAAATCTTTGATGGATAGGAGATCTCACATGAAATAGTTGGATAGTCTTTGATCTTTGCTTCTTTGAGTGTCTTTGTTGACAAGGAGCCCTTATGTTCAGCACCTTACCTCTGATACAATGTTGAGAATTTGGAGGGCTGGAGATTAATACAAATTCTCTTCTTGATAATTACTTGTGAACTTACTTGTGTTAGTTATGTCTTCTCTTATTTAATATTTCATCAAGTCAATTATCGAAATGCACAAGACACAAAAGGTAGGATCCTAGAGCCAGGGAAAAGCCTCTCCCTCTTGGAGAGGAAAACCCGCAAATAATTCTTCTTATAGATCTTCAAATGACAAGTACCATGACCCATACTTAACCTAGATATGCTTCCAAGACCTTGATCTTCACCTTGTTATCACAACCCTTGCAAATTGTCCTTGATTATCTACTGACTGTCCTTGACTATCAACAATATTCCTTCCTGCACTTGTTCACACTCAGATGCTTCCGTATTTCACTTATCTGTCCACACTTCTGTTAGAAAATTAAATATTACAGAAAAATTAAACACATAAAATATGCGGAAAACACAAGCACATAAAACACATAAAACCAGAGAGACACATATATAGGTGGTTCACCCAGTTTGGGCTACGTCCACCCCGAACAGCCAGTCCTTCCTTTCTATTATCCAGCAAAATGAAGAGACACAACCTACAGCAGATCCGCTGTAATATCCTATGTTATATCTCACAGTCTCCCTCTCTGTTTCTCACTCCGAGAATACACATACCATACACAGCCGCAATACAATACCCTCATAAGAGTGAGGGGTTGCCTTCTAGGGCAAAAAAACCTAAACTAAACATAAATTCTACCATCAGATCATCCACCTAATGAACGGCCCAAATTGACTAGAAATTACTATACTTTTACAAGGCAATTTTACATCTGTTTTTAGCCTCGGGGGCGCTGCCCACGAAACCCCCCGCCAAGGGGGGGCTCCATGAAGTCGCAGTCGCCCCCCCTTGGACCCCCAAGGTAGCGTTTAATTACGGGTGGCATTTCCGCCCCCATTAAGGTACAGGGTCCAACGTTGTGATTCAAAATAAACAAGATAATCAGGCTCCACACCCAACAATATCCCACTTGGAGACTGATTGTAGCAACTCCACCGCTGCTTCATTTGCTGGACAATGACTCCTCTTTGGACCTGGTTGTTTCTCATCTTCATCGTCATCCTTGAAGACCAATTTAAACTGAGCATATTCTTAGTTTCTCCATGGTTACAACTTTTGTTAGCATATCTGCAGGATTCTGGCTAGTGTGTATCTTTTCCAGCTTCAATTGTCCATCTTCCAATACTGACCGTATGAAATGGTACTTGAGCTGTATGTGTTTAGTCCTAGAATGAAATGTTGAGTTATTTGCAAGATGAATGGCACTTTGGCTATCACTGTATAACATGCCCATATCATGCTTCTTACCCAATTCATCCATAAACCTTTGTAACCAAATCATTTCTTTACTAGCCTCTGTAGCAGCAACATACTCTGCTTCTGTTGTTGAAAGTGCAACAACACTTTGGATTTTTGAAACCCAACTGACAGATGTTCCACCTATAGTAAATGCATATCCTGTAGTGCTCCTCCTGTTATCTTTGTCACCTGTCATATCTGCATCAAAATATCCCTGTAGAGCAATGTTTGAACCACCAAAGCATAATGCTTGATTTGTGGTACCTCTCAAATATCCGAGAATCCATTTTACTACCATCCAATGTTCTTTTCTTGGATTGTTCATGTACATGCTTACAAATCCCACTGCATGTGCAATATCAAGCCTTGTGCAGACCATTGCATACATTAAGCCTCCAATTGCAGATGCATATGGAACTTTAGACATATAATCCATGTCTTCTTGGGTCTTTGGGCACATCTCCTTACTAAGTTTGAAATGGCTAGCAAAAGGTGTACTAACTGGTTTTGCATTCTGCATATTAAATCTTTTCAACACCTTTTCTATGTACTCATTCTGAGACAGTGTTAATTTGCGATTTTTTCTGTCTCTAGTTATCCTCATACCAAGGATTTGTTTTGCAGCTCCCAAATCCTTCATTGCAAATGAATTTGCCAATTTTCTTTTGAGCACATTTATTTCCTGCATGTTGGACCCTGCAACAAGCATGTCATCTACATACAATAACAATATAATATAGCTGCCATCATTTTTCCTTTTCAGATAAACACAATGATCAGAGTGACATCTAGTATAACCTTGTTCAGACATAAACTTGTCAAATTTTAGATACCACTACCTTGGAGCCTGTTTTAAGCCATACAAGCTCTTCTTTAGCTTGCACACTAATTTTTCTTTCCCTTTGACCTCATATCCTTCTGGTTGCTCCATATAGATCTCTTCCTCCAGATCTCCATGGAGAAATGCTGTCTTTACATCTAACTATTCAAGATGTAAATCTTCTGCTGCTACAAGACTTAAAATAGTTCTAATTGAAGTCATTTTAACAACAGGAGAAAATATTTCATCAAAATCAATACCTTTCTTCTGTGCAAACCCCTTCACCACAAGTCTAGCTTTGTACCTCTGTTTTCCTCCATCTTCTTCCTTCAGCCTGTAAACCCATTTATTATGCAATGTAGTTTTACCTGCAGGCAACCTGACTAAGTCCCAAGTCTGGTTATGCATTAAGGAGTCCATCTCTTCTTCCATGGCTAACTCCCACTTCTTCTTGCTTTCAACCTGCACTGCTTCTTCATAACATTCAGGTTCACCAAAATCAGTCAACAATAAATAATATAATGAAGGAGAGTATCATTCAGGCGGTCTACTTATCCTGGTAGATCTTCTAACACCACTTTCAGGTGTTTGAGGTGTCTGTTGCTATTGTGGTGGTTGTTGTTGTTGTGGCTCTTGATTATTATTATTATTTTTAGGCACCTTTACCTTTTCTGTGATCTCATCAAGAACTGTGTATTATTTGTTTTATGTTTCCTGTTTCTTTTCCTGCAACTGATTCTTATACAATACCTTTTCATTGAATATTACATCTCTGCTCCTAATGATTTTGTGATTTTCATAATCATATAGGCGATAAACAAAATCATTAACACCATATCCAATAAAGGTACATTTCTTTGATTCTGCCTCAAGCTTTGTTCTGTTTTCTTTATTAATATGGACAAAGGCCTCACAACCAAAAGGCTTTAAAAAAGAGTAGTTTACCTTTTTACTTGTGCATGCTTCCTCTGGAATAGCACCATCCAAGGAACTTGAAGGCCCTCTGTTTATTATATAAATAGCAGTATCTACATCATCTGCCCAAAATTGTAAAGGAAATCCTGCATGCAATCTCATGCACCTTGCACACTCCATGATTGTTCTGTTCATCCTTTCTGACACACCATTTTCTTGTGGTGTTCTTGGAGCTATCTTCTCTCTGTGAATTCCATGCTCTTAACAGTACCTATCAAACTCTTTGCTGCAATATTCACCTCCATTATCTGATCTGAGACACTTCAGCTTCTTTCCTGTCTCAATTTCAACCAAAGCTTTCCATTTCTTGAAAGTATAAAATACATCAGATTTATTCTAAATACAATATATCCAAGTTTTTCTAGTTGCATCATCAATAAAAGTAACGTAATAACGAGAGCCACCAAGAGATGATACCTGAGCAGGTCCCCATACATCTGTATGCACAAGCTCTAATTTTTCTCTCTTATTTTCTTTACCAACTCTTAGAAATCTGACTCTCTTCTATTTTCCATAAATGCAATCCTCACAGAAATCCAAATCAACATTCTTCAAACCCGGCAACAAATTTCTTGAGTTAAGAATCTTCATCCCCTTCTCACTCATGTGTCCAAGCCTATGATGCCATAATGTTGCATCTTCTCCTTTGGAAGTTAAAGCATTAATAGAGTTAGAAATACCATTGCATAAATACAATGTACCAACTTTTTCGCCTTTTGCTATTACTAGGGCTCCTTTGGTGACCTTCCAAGTTTTATCTGTAAAAGTTGTCACACAACCTTCACCGCCTAACTGCCCTGTTGAAATCAGATTTTTCTTCAGATATGGAACATGCCTTACCTCCTTTAGTAGCCATTGGTTTCCATTCTGTTGTTTTACAAGAACTTTACCCATTCCAAAAAATTTACAGGGTTTATCATCACCCAAACGAACTTGTCCAAAATCTCCTTGAACATAGTCATGAAAATATTTCTTATCAGGTGTGGCATGGAATGAAGCCCCTGAATCTACAACCCAAGAATCGGTAACATTTTCGAAAGAAAGAATCAAAGCATCTTGTAACACATCACCTGTCACATTTGCTTCATGATTGTTTTCTTGTTGTGTGTCTCCTTCTTTTCCCTTCCGAGATCTACAGTCTTTCTTTAGGTGTCCTTTCTTTCCGCATTTCCAACACACTATCCCTGATCTGGACTTGGATCTGCCTTTCCTTGATTTACTGTGATATCCCGAGCTCTTTCCTCTTTCCATTCTTCTTCCCCTAGACTCTACACTCAAAGCATTACCCGATGTCTCACCGGAGCTTTTCCATCGCATTTCCTCGCTAAGGATAGCACCAACAACATCATCAAACTTTAAAGTACTAGATCCAGAGACAGAGTTACTAATGGCCATTACTAAACCATTCCAACTCTCTGGCAATGAGCACAAGAATAACAGAGCTCTAACTTCATCGTCAAAGTTTACCCCTACAGAACTTAACTGACTGGTAATTGTATTAAAATCATTTACATGGTCTGCGATAGATCCACCTTCCAACGTCTTCATACTAAATAAATGTTTCATAAGAAATACCTTGTTTGAGGCCGAGGGTTTTTCATATAGTTTCGCCAATGCCTTAATCAAACCCTCTGTTGTTGTTTCCTTCGAAATATTGAAGGCTATCTATGCCGCGAGGCACAACCGTACTATTCCAAGCGCTTTTCTATCAAGAATATTCCATTCTACGTCTATCATAGTTGTCGGCTTCTTTGTTTTTCCGCTCAATGGTAGGTACAGATCTTTCTGATACAGATAATCTTCCATCTGCATCTTCCACAGCGGGAAGTTTTGGCCATTAAATTTCTCGACCCTAAATTTACCATCTTCTACCATTTCTCCCACTCGAACCAGGAAACCCTTCTCTCCTGCAAGTTTATCAGCCAAATCAACCTTCGGCTCTGATACCAGTTGTTAGAAAAATAAATATTACAAATAAATGAAACACATAAAATATGTGGAAAACACAAGCACACAAAACACATAAAACCAGAGAGACACAGATATACGTGGTTCACCCAGTTTGGGCTAAGTCCACCCTGACCAGCCAGTCCTCCCTTTCTATTATCCAGCAAAATGAAGAGACACAACCTACAGCAGATCCGTTGTAATATCCTCTGTTATCTCTCACAGTCTCCCTCTCTATTTCTCACTTCGAGAATACACATACTATACATAGCCGCAATACAATACCCTCATAAAAGTGAGGGGTTGCCTTCTAGGGCAAAAAACCCTAAACTAAACATAACTTCTACCATCAGATCATCCTCCTAATGAACGGCCCAGATTGACTAGAAATTACTATACTTTTACAAGGAAATTTTACATTTGTTTTTAGCTTCGGGGGCGCTACCTTCGAAACCCCCCGCCAGGGGGGGGCTCCATGAAATCGCAGCCGCCCCCCCTGGACCCCCCAAGCAGCGTTTAATTACGGGCGGCGTTGCTTCCCCCATTAAGGTACAGGGGTCCAACGCTGTGATACAAAATAAACAAGATAATCAGGCTCCACACTCAACAACGTCTTGACTCCCTTTATATCTGCAATTATTCATGAGTTTTGATCCAGAAATCTACATGAAATTAATCAGTACCTTTTACCGCACTTATGCTTTCCAAAATGTCCGCATTATACTGTGGTATAAGTTCGCATTATCTCCAGGAAAATTTCCACTGAATGTTCATATATATATATATTCACAATTCTTGCCTCATTATATTCGCATTTTCTATCTCAGTATATCCGCACTCCTATCTCAATATATCTGCAATTACTATCTCAATGTATACGCACTTCCTGTCTTGGTATATTCGTAACTCCTGTCTCAGTATATCTGCATGAGGTATAGTGTTATCTGCTTATCTCCTTTCTAAAAAACAATCCACAAATTGTCTTAAACCTTTTGGTAATTTCAGAGGAATTTTTAAATAGGTACCGCCACAATGTTTCTAAGATTTATGTCCATAAATTACATAGATGTATGCCCAAATATTGTTCTTCCTATTCTGCGTAGCCTATGTGGGTAATTATAGCTATCGCAGCATGTGATTGATCCGACCAGTATATAAATAGGTATGTTTGATTTTTAAGCTGACTTGTCCAACTAATGTGAGGTCGACTTCTCTAAGGAGTATTCCAACAAGGTGACAACTATTTTTCCCTATATTTGAGCTTGTCTTCCAACATTATTGAGAGCTTATTCTACAAGGTCCTGGGCATATAGCTAGACTAGATTTGACACTTAACTCAAAACTATTGGACATTAAGCAGAAGTCCATCTACTTAATAAATTATGCTCATGAAACCCATGAAGCAAATACAAGAATAATATATATTATTTTGACTTATTCTTTTTCATAATTACATAATTACATAGTCAACATGAAGACCGACCTAGTTACACTTTTCAACAAAAGGAGCGTTCAACCAAGAGTTGGAACAAGCAAGCGAGAAAGTATTAAGCTTCATGATTTTCTCTGCCACGTAGCAATACGTGAAGCAACAAAATTCTCATTTATGTTTCGAATTGCAGATAAAATTTTCTTAGCCTTAAAAGGCATAAAAGCCTCACAACATTTAATGAGAGGCTTTTATAAATATCAATCTAAGTAATTGTGTACACAGTACAAATTATTGTGAGACTGTGATATCCTTAAACTCCATTTGTATTCCTTTAATCGAATGAAGAAGCATTCTGGAGTTCTAATGCGAAGTTAGTAAAGAGTAGATTCAATCCATCTGTTCTGGAGGGCCCTTGCAATAGAAGAGGTTTCATTTCATTTTTTTTATTTCATAGCTTAATTATTATGCATTCACAGTGTGTCGTAGCGTAGATACATTCTCTGCTTTCATTCTCGTTTTCATCACAATTATTTCTAGATTTTAACAGTGTTGAAGATTCAAATTACCGTTGTTATTTCATTTATTTGTTATCACCATTTCTGAAATGTCATTATGTTAAGTAGATGTTGTGTTTATTTCATTTACAATATGGTTAAAACGCAGAGATAATTTATCATAAGAGCTTGGAATAGATCAATTAATCATCGATTAAGTTTATCAAGAATTAGATTAGTTCCTTTTCATAAAATAGAAGCTTATCATAGACTAGTTCTTGTGAGATATAATTGAAGTAGTAATAGAAGATTTATTTTCTAAAATTTTTAAATCAATTTCATCTTATGAGCTCAAATAGTTTTGCTTCATAAACAATGATTTATTTTCTCAACATAAAATAGTTTTAACTAATTCTTTGAGATAAGTTTCATTCACATAATTTTTAAAAAGACATAAAAATTATAATTGCTTTTTGGTTTTATAATTTTAGTTCTTCTCAAAATTAATCCTTAGCTACTAACAAGATTTTTCATTTCAATTTCTAGCACTTAGTTAAATTTGGATTTAGTTTGTTTTTCATAATTTAGTCTCTTAAATTCATTCAAGAACATTTGGAATAAGAACATTTTCAAACATAACTTTCACATATAAAATCACCAAAATAAATTAAGTAATAAAGGCTTCTAGCATTTATATTGCATTTGTACTTCACAATATTACTTACTATGGTCGATAATTTATGATAGCAATTTAATATAATTAAATTGACTAAATAGTCCCACAATTATCTTTCTCGTCCAACTTTAATTGGAGCCATGTATTCTGCTTCTGCCGAGTTGAGCACCACAGATATTTGCTTCCTGTTGTACCAGGAAACCTTTGTGGACCTAACACTGAAATTCCACCTTATGAAATCTTTCGGTCGGATGGAATCTCTGCCCAATCTGCCTTTGTGAAGCCACACAACTTTACTCCCTTTGTTTGTCTACACCATAATCCATACTAGGTAGTTCCTATGAGGTACTGTAAAACATGCTTATTTTCCTTCCAATATAATTTGGTTGGCCTAACAATAGCTTGGTTTAGTTGGTTGACTGCATAGTACATATTTGGTTGTGTGTTCATAAGATACGTCAGTGAACCCACTAAATGTCGATAAATGGTAGCATCCACCTCTTCACCTGAAGTGGCAGTATCCTTCCTCCAATTGATCGCTAAAGGTGTCTCCATGGGTTTACAACTCTCCATGTGTTATAACATCATTTTTCACCCTCATGTGATTCATGATCGTCTCTATGGCCTTGGGCACCCATTCCCACAGACTTGAAAAAAATTCATAAAAAACAGTGTTAAAAATCCCATACACGGGTATGCCCAGACTTTTCCGCGTGTATATGCGAGTCCACATGTACTTTTCCGCGTATGCCATTAAAATCATTAAAAATATATATAAAAATTCCCTATTTTCGGGTTGGGTTGATGGTTACTCCAGTAGTTCAACCACCCCAGCACGTGGCCAACTGTTTCCAACTGATTGAAACTACTTTGAGGGAGTATAAAAGCCCCTCATGTGTATGGCCTAAGGGAGAGAGAAATTTTATAGATATTATACTCTGTTGGAATCCCAATTCAAGTTTGAATTCCCGTGCCTCCTGCACTTTCGCAGATTTTTACAGGAAACCCTTGTTTCCTGGAGATGTTCATCAGTTTATATGCCATCTCGAGTGCACAAGTCTTGAAAGTATCTTAGCGAGGCAAGGGCGGGACGGATCTGGACGACGGTCTGTTCGAAGATCGTGGAAGGATTCAGGTGATCTCTCCACATTTTATTACTGTACATGATGTTCATAATGAAGAAGAACCATCTTGTTCCTGAAGTCACGTGTTAACATCTACTTGTATATGTGAAAAGATTATTATTTAAGCATTTATTATCGTTTACATGATGTTTCACATGGTTTTCACTGACATTTAGGGTAATTATATGTTGTACAACTAGATTTCCGTGCACGTTTCTTCTTGGTTTTCAGGTTAAGGAGGAAGAAGGGTTGCTGGGGATTTGGACCCCGCAGGATCTACATCAAACGTAGGATTACGGGTGAGTTCTACTATTGATGTTATCTAGTTTTTAGCATACAAGCATGGTTGTGTGAGTCCTTCTTGAATAGCATGCCCTGATCTGTGGAGGTTTTGACCCAACAAACCTCTAGGGTGTTTTTTCCCAAAACAGAACTGGCAACTCCGCTGGGGATCGCATTTTTGTGATTCCCCTGTTGGGTGGTTTCAGCTGTTTTAAAGGTTTTCAACAGTTTGAATCATTATTACCAGTCTAGTTAACTTTTTCTCAGTCAGACTGAAGACCTGGTTCTTTATCCAGGCTTGATATTTTTTATTTTTCATTATTTACCTTTTCATACACGATTTTGTCTATACACAGATGTGTATACACACAGTTTGCTTCAAAGGAAGTCGCGTATACGCGGGTTTCCTTTGACACATTCGTGTATGCACGCTTGTTTCAAAACTGTCAAGTAGCGTATGCCTGGGCAAATTTTGAAATTTTTTATTTCTTGACTTTTTAGTCTTGTCTGCCTTTGGAGACCTGTTCCTGCAGTGTCTTTATATCCTCTGGATTGTGTTGAAAGTGGTCATTGGTATTTTTTCTCTCTTGTTTGGTTGAAGACTGGCTTATTAGGCAAATCTTGTTTTTTAGTGCTTGCATTTCTGGTTCGAGTACCAAGATCTCTTTCTGGGGATTCTTGGTTGTTCTACTTAATCAGAATAGAGAGCTTTTGCTCATATACTCTTTCCCCATTTTATGTTTTTCTTTGCGCTTGGATTTTTGCCTGCTTTTGGTTAGTTTTCTTGAGTTCATTTGACTAGGTCTTGTTGCAATTTTTTGAAGAGTCTTTCTTGGTTCTTTGAAATTTTTGCTTGTTGCAAGGTTGTACTATTCTTCTGGGCTGAGTTACTGAGTTTCTTGTCTTCTTTTCCTCATATAAATCTTGCTACTAAGTAGCCTTATAAGATTTGGAGCGTTTTTGAAGTTTTTCTTGAAATTCAAAGTTGTTTGGCTTGGGATTTGATAGTTTTCTTGGTCTCTGCGAGCTCTTCTTTTTTATAAAATTCAAAAGCTCAAAAAACATTTTGTTTTTTCATTTGCTTTTGTTTTGCATTTTTGTTTTCATTTTGTTACATCTTTTGAAGCTTTGTTGAGATTTCTTGCCTTTGGTTTTTGACTTGATTTTGGAAAGGAATTGTCATTGGTTTCTTCCTCTTGTTTTCAAGCATATTTTGATGTCTTCATATTGAGAGTTTCTGCTTTTGGGAACTAGTTTTGTGGACAATCAAAAAGTGATAGAATTGAAGGATTGTTGGGAAATTTCTCTTTTCTTTGTTAGGATTTGCATCTTAGAATTTGCATGCTCTTAGTTATTTGCATTAGGTGCACTTAAGCATTTGTAGTCATTTTCATAGATTTTGCGAGTGTGAGTTTGATATTTGAAAAGAAAAATATATAATCTCGTAGAACCCGTGTAGAAATTTCTTTTCATCGAAAGGAAATTACTGCATTTGCATGTAGTTTGGTTTTTCATTAATTTCTTTTCTGCATCACAAAACACCACGAGTTTCATTTCCGTATCCCTTTGACTTAATATAACAGCCGATTAAAATAAGCGCTATAATTTAAAAACAACTAGCAAGTTTTTATTAAGTGTCATACACCAACTAGCTAGGTTGTAGGGCCTTGGATTAGGTGAGTGGAGAGTTAACTCTCCAAGGCTACTCAAACAAAAACATAGAAGTTTATTAATTGAGAAAAATCCAACTCTGTTAGGTGGACCGGGAAATCTCTCCTCCAGAGAGTCAAGTGCGAGGGGAAGTGAAGGTCGAGAAGAGAGATACCCCCTCTCTGATTTGCTGGATCTGACCTCAAGACCGTTCCACCCGGCTTCTGACACGGATTGGTGCCCATAGTTGCCATTCCTAGGTTGCACATAGGTGATTGCGGGGGGGAATACCCGTGGTACCTGAGGCAGACGTCTTATCACTTCCAGCAGTACATCTGGGGGGTGCCCTTACGAAGCTTGGGTACTTGTGCCGGCAAAGGCTGTTGTTAGGAGGTCGGCATAACTGTTTCTGTTACCTTCGCTAGTAGGCCTGGGCTGTAATTATCCCAGACTACTTTCGGGAGGTCCTATTCTTTGCTTTCTTGTATTTTGGTGTCCGGTCCTAATCACCCGGAGCGGAAATACCTGAAGGTTGTTTGCTTGATTGTATCTCAAGGATTTTTTGTAGTGAGTGCTCTTTGCTCCTAGCTTGCTAACACATACACACGGTCTAATTAAAATTTGTTAAAGTGGGCCGATCCGTATGCTTGCATCATCCGAGAGGAGCTCAGAGGTTGTCTCACGAGGGTCGAGCCTTCTTCAAGAGTGAGTAATTTAGCGGTGAATATCTGCTGGCATACGACGCGATCAGAAGAGAATCCTCCTGAGGATTGAAGGTTTTGTGGTGGCTCGGTGTTGGTTGGGGAAGGAGCGGTTCAACTCACCCTCGAGTCTTGTTGGAAGAAGGCACAAGTAGAGGAAAGTACCTCGACCCTGGGGTCACTTCCATCTCCTCTTCCTCCTGATTATCCGTTCGTTGTTGATTACATTGGACCTGAGTCAGAGAGACCAGAAGATCCTCCATATTATTCATACCTTTCGATGGCCACAACTGGGAACACGGTTTATGCTGTGAGTGCTGCAGGCATTCAGACTCCTGCTTCTGTTGAAAGAGGAGGCACTATTGCTATATCTCCGATTGCTTCTAGTACTGATGTGTTTGGCCTTGGTTTCACCCAAGCACATGCTTCTCAATCTGCTCCCTTTTGTTTTGGAATGCCCACTAGTGGGATTCCTTCATTTTCCTTTTCCGCTGCTGTAGCTGGATCTACACCCATGCCTTCCATGACTAGTGGATCAGCTTCTTTTCAAGGGTTCCCCTTCGGAACTGGGCATATTCCTAGTTTGAATCCTTCTTTAGGGTCCTTTCCATTTACTTCTTAGACTCAGAGTTTCAACCCTTGGTCTGGAGGTCAGAATTCGACTACTTTTACAGGTTGGAACCTGTGTTCACTACGACGAGCGGTCAGTTTACCACTTTGGTCACCCAAAGAATATTGTTCCCTTCGTTAGGGAGTGCTTATCGAATTTTCCTCTTTCTAATTCACGGAACCCTATCGGGGCTTTTATATTATTCATACCGGAGGGTAGTCTGGTCTTTGGTAACTGCACGTCGGAGGAGGTTCTTCTCCTTTTCTACGAGTTCTTTACGGCAACACAGTGCCCCCCCCGTCCGGTGTTTTCTTTTTTCGAGACAAGGTTGTCCCATCAAGGATGGAATCCTCAGGCTCCGCCTCGTTTACCTTTTCTAGCAACGTTAAACTTGCCAGATCTGTCGAAATTGACGAATGATCCGATCCGGTACAGTCCGAAGTGGCCTCCAGTTCCGACCAAAATACCTTCAGACATTCCAAAGTTTGAAGGCAAGAATGGAGAGGACCCGGTCGACCATATCACCACCTTCCATTTATGGTGCTCTTCTAACTCCCTGATCGATGATTCGATTAGGTTGAGATTGTTTCAATGCACCTTAACTGGAAACGCTGCCAAGTGGTGTATTGAGTTAACTGGGGGCATTTTTGCTACATTTGGAGATCTGGCTGTTACATTTCTAAATCATTTCCAGTTTCCCATCCGTTATGATGCCGGGACTGAACTCCTAGCTAATTTTAAGCAGGATGATGCAACCCACATTTCTGACCATATTCAGGAATGACAGAGAAGGAAGAGGCTTATTAAAGCTCATATTCCAGGAGAATTCCTTTTGGAATGATTTTTGAAATATCTGCAGTCAGATATTTCTAAAGATGTATCCCTGTCTGGGGTATTTTCTGAGGAACAGGCTATTTTTAGGGCCCAGCAGCTGGAACTGATATATTCTCAGTCTGGAGTCCTTCATAAATATTTTCCCGAATGCTCCTCGCTCCAAATTAGATTTAACCAAGACTAAGCCTGGTCCTCATGGTGATGGACTTATTGGGTCGATCAATAGTGGTGCAAATAGCCTACTTACTCAATTGCAACAGTTGTCTATACAATCTGCTCCTTTTGGTCAGGATGCGCCTGCTGAGTCATCGCCTTCCCAATCTTTGTCAGTAAATGTCGTCCAAACTTCTGATCCCAAAGGAAATCAACAATCCGAAGGGAAGAAGAAGAGACGTAATAAGAAAAAGGGCAAGAATGGGAAGGGTAATGCAAATAAAACCAACGAGCACGTTGGTGAGGGTCCAAAGGATAAAAATAAAGTGAAGTTTCCATTCAAGTTATGTGTTGGAGACCATCTTACTCACCTTTTCCCTAAAATTCAAGATGCGTAGTGCTTGTTAGCTCAGCAGGGTTCTTCCAGTTCCCAGGCTGTGTTGACAAACCCTTTTCCCCAAGGGAAACAGCTAGTTGTTGGCACGAATCAAAATACTGGGGCTTCCTCTGGGGGCACCCAGGAAGGGGAAATTCCGTCAAACATATACATGATGAGTGCTCACGTGGATGTCGCTACGAGATCCCTTGACTATGGTGAAGAAGAGTCTTCGAAAGCTAAGGGTGCTCCCGATGCTACTGAGTCGCTTCATATTACGAGGCCTACTGTTGAGCCTATACCTCAGATGCCAAAAGCATATACTAAGCGTACGACGATTAATCCAAATGCTAGGGCTGCCCATAACTACTCTATTGTGGAAGATCTGGCACAGAGTCCTTGTGCCATGTCGGCTCTTGAGGTGCTCCAGTCTTGTCCTTCTCAGCGCAGCGCTCTGCTCACTTCCATTGGGGCTGTTGATCCAAATAACTCTCTTATGATTACATTTGATATGTCTAATTTTAAAAAGAGACTCCCCCATCATATGGCTTTTCATATTAAATCGTCATATCGAAAATGCAATATTTTTCGAACAGTCGTTGATGAGGGTGCTTCCACATGTGCGATGTCTCTCACATGCTGGAAGGGAATTGGATCTCCCGTAGCTGTTCCATCTGCTACTCTTCTGACTGCGTTTGATGGTCATTCTCATAGACCGCATGGTATTGTCCCAGCTTTGCCCATCTGTGTTGGGGGCAAAACTATAAATATAGAGGTTGAGATAGTTGATGCAAGCTTGGACTACAACCTTCTGTTGGGGAGAAACTGGATTTATGAGATGGATTCCATTGCATCTTCATTGTTTCGGATTATTTGTTTCCCTCATGAAGGGAGGATTGTTATAGTGGATCAACTGGACTGTCCTCCTGTAGACCCAAATGCATCTACTGACTCAACTATTCCAAAGTTGGATAATACCAAGGCGCCTGTTGAGAATTTAGGGGTTGGAATGTATTCTTCCTTGATGGGTACTTTTGATATTCCACCTCCTACGGTTCATATAAATGCAATTTCATCCTCCAGGGCTCCTCTTCGAAGAGAGTTCTTTAGAACTCATTATTTTTCGGACCCTTGGACCTTGCCTTCCCCTACCGCCACATTAGCAGAAGGTCAAGTGGGTGGAATGGCGTTTCCCATGTCTGCAGCTGAGATTGCTTATCATTCTATTGTTGACTCTGCAGAGTCCATCCCAGCTCCTCTTTCACATGAAGAGTTGGATGGAGATGTGGCTCCGGCTTGGACACTTAGTTCTTCTTCTGCCCAGGATTGCCTTGATACCACTCTTCCATCTGAAGAGGCCATCCTGGAAGCTATGACTGGTATAGATAGACCGTGGGATGATTTGCATCATCGGTCCTACTTTTTACCTGATTTGAGCGAAGTTGAAACGAGTTTTCCAAGTCCTCCGTCTCCTAGTCCTGTTCGCCCAGTCGTGAACCCTTTAGCACCAACACAAGTATATGCTGAAGGGAACATGGCTATGATTTCTCCAACTATCCCGGTGAACATTTCTAGGGATCCCAATGTTATTGATAATGTCTTCATCGAAGTTTAATTTTCCCCTGAAGAGATTCAGATTTACACCGATCTCTTTAAAGAGTATAGGGATGTATTCGCTTGGTCTTATGAGGAAATGCCTGGTATAGATCCATCTATTGTCCAGCATGAGATCAAGACTTACGAAAATGCTAAGCCGGTGAGGCAAAAACTTTGTCCGGTCAATCCTAGGAAGGTAGCAGCTATCAAAGCCGAGGTGGAGAAGCTGCTCAAGGCGGGATTCATTTTCCCTGTTCCTTTGACTGAATGGGTTTCAAATCCTGTTCCCGTGGATAAAAAACAAGGAACAATTCGAGTTTGCATTGATTTCAGAGACCTTAATAAAGCATGTCCGAAAGATAATTACCCCACACCATTTATAGATCAGATCATTGATGAGTGTGCCGGTAATGAGATTTTCTCCTTCATGGACGGTTTCTCCGGATATAATCAGATTACTATTCGTCCTGAAGATCAGCATAAGACTGCATTTATATGTCCCTGGGGTACTTTTGCTTACAAGAAGATGCCTTTTGGTCTTAAAAATGTTGGGGCTACGTTTCAGCAGGCCATGTCATACGCCTTCCACGACATCAAACAGATTATCAAGGCATATTTGGATGATTTAGCTGCTCATTCTCAAAAGAGAATGGATCATTCTTCTCACCTCCATCAAATATTTGAACGATGTCGTTTCTACAAGATTAGGTTGAATCCGAACAAGTGCGTTTCCGCGGTTACATCCGGTCAGTTATTGGGATTCATTGTGTCTAGGGAAGGGATTAGGGTAGATCCCTTCAAGGTTGAGGCAATACTTCGGTTGCCTCCCCCGTCCTCTATTCGTCAACTTCAAATTCTACAAAGAAAGGCTAATTTTCTTCGGAGATTTATCGTAAATTATGCTAAAGTTACCAAGGGATTTATGAGATTGTTGAAGAAGGGAGTTCCATTTTTTTTGGATGACTTCGCTCAACGCTCATTCGATGCTTTGAAAAAAGCATTGACCTCTGCTCCTTTATTGAGTCCACTTGATTATAGCAGGGATTTCCTTTTGTATCTTGCAGCAGCAGAATCTACCATTGGTATGGTTCTGGTTCAGGAGGATGATGCTCTTGCAGAGCATGTTATATACTATCTTAGTCGAGGATTGGTAGGTCCTGAGCTCCGGTATACTCCGATAGAAAAGTTAGCTTTAGCAGTTGTTCATGCTGTGCAGCGACTCCGGTATTACATTCTTCTACGAAAAACTTATGTTTTGGAAGCAGCCAATCCATTTCAGTTTGTCCTCAGTAGGCGAGTGATTGGGGGCAAATACAATAGATGGATTGTGAATTTGCAGGAATTTGATCTTGATTTTATGTCTTCCAAGTCCAAGAAATCATTGGTTTTCGCAGAATTGATCTCTGAGTTTCCCTATGGGGATGAGATAGTCTATGATGAATCCTTCCCGGATGAACATTTGTTTCTTATCTCTCCACAGGATCCTTGGTATGGAGATATCATTGTGTATCTTCAGACTATGAAGTTTCCCTCTACTTTTTCGAAAGATGAGCGTCGTAAGTTGTGTCACTTGGCTAAGAATTACTTGATCATTGGTGATGCTTTATACTGTCGAGGGGTTGATTTAATCCTGAGACGCTGCTTAACTCTCGAAGAAGCTGAGGCTGTGCTGAATGATTGCCACAGTGGAGCTTGTGGTGGTCATTTATCTGGGCTTGCGACAGCCCAAAATATCTTGCGTGCTGGGTACTTTTGGCCTTCGATTTTCAAAGATTGTATGGAGTCGGTCAAAAAGTGTCATCCGTGTCAAGTTTATACTCAAAAAATGCGCGCTCATCCAGCTCTGATTTTTCCAGTCATTACTGTCGGTCCCTTTACAAAGTGGGGTATTGATTATACTACTTGTAACCCGCCTTCCGCTAAAGGTCACAAGTACATTATTGTAGCAGTGGACTACTTTACAAAGTGGGTTGAGGCTATGCCTACTTTTGGGAATGATGGTGAGACTGCAGCTCTTTTTTTTTTCAACCAGGTTATTTCTCGTTTTGGTATTCCTAGAGAGATTGTCACTGATCATGGCAGTCATTTTCAAAATAGCATGATGGTTGAGTTGGCTCTAAAATTACGTTTCTGGCAGGAGCATTCATCTCCGTACTATCCTCAAGCCAATGGGCAAGTGGAAGCCGTGAATAAATGCTTGAAGACAATTCTTCAAAGGACAATCAATAAAGCTTGATCCAACTGGCATATTATGCTATATCCTCCACTCTGGGCATACAAGACGTCAGTGAAAACTGCAACTCGCTTTACTCCGCTTCAGCTAGTCTACGGGTTGGAATAAGTATTTCCTATTGAATGTGAGATTCCTTCTCTTAAGTTAGTTGTTGAACTTCTTCCTGGCACTTCTAGTCTTGAGGAATGTCTCCTTCATCTGGAACATCTTGATGAGCAGCGTCAGGATGCCGCCACGATGAATGAAGCACATAAAAACCGAGTTAAAGTTCAGTACGATAAAGCGGTCAAACCTAGGGTTTTTTCGGAAGGTGACCTTGTTTTGGTCTATGCCCAAGAAAAAGATACCCTGGGGGCAGGAAAGTTTAAATCTGTGGTATGGCCCCTTCATCGTTAAAAAATTCCTTAAAAAATGATCATATACCTTGGTTTATTTTGAAGGAAACGAGTTGCCGGAGCCCAGAAATGGGCTCTATTTGAAAAAGTATTATGCCTAGGCTTCGGCCTGACATTTTGCTTTTGTATATAGTAGTTTTACTTTGTACATATCTGGTTCTTTTTTCGATCTTTGATGGGATGGTGATTTTTTTGATCTGCTTTGGCAGGTTGTGTCGGATGTCATGAGTCATTTTGGTTTTGCCGATGGTGCTAGTAGACACACCCGGAACTTGGCTTCCGCGGCTTGGGTGCTTCATCATCCATCTGGTCAGCTGTTAGTATCAAGAGGAGTCTGCATTGGTCCTGCTTCCAATAATATAGCAGAATACACTGCAGTTATTTATATACTCTCGGAGGCAATATCTTTGGGTGTTGATTCGTTGGTAGTTTTCTTGGACTCCCAGCTGGTGGTGTCACAGTTGAACAATACTTATCGGGTTCGAGATCCATTTTTACTCCGGTTGTTCTTGAGGGTACGTTTGTTACAAATATCATTTCAATTTTTAACTTTCATTCATATTCCTCGAGCTGACAATTGTATGGCAGACTCATTAGCTAATCAAGCAATTGATTGGCATATTAATCATTCCATACAATAAAATTTAATCATCAAAAAACATCATACAATTTTATAAATTTGTCACATCATATCAAATAATCGCTGTATATATATCATCAGAGTGTTCAAAAAACTATACAAAATTTGGATCCATAAGTCATACAAAAATTGGGCTTATGCCCGATCATGTTCAGTCTCAAAAAATATACAGTCATCTGGTAGGTCATATCTATCTACTCCTGAGGTCCCTGCCCAGAAGTTGTGTTCCTATAGAACATGATCGCGGTAGCAACTCGGCGGAATAATCGTACCCAGTCACGGGGTACTCCTACCACCCGTCTCTGGATGGCTTCAGGCAGATCTTCCACTGCAGCCATAGGTACTTGGCGAGTTAACCCCTCCAAGTTCCTCTGTACAGCCTGGAGGGTCCTATCTGGATCTACTGTATCCGCCTCGCCTCTGCGACGCTTATGTCGTGGGTAACCCTCAGGTCGAACTGGTCCAATATATGTATCATGATCATTATAAAATTGTAAGTCATTTTGAATCCAATCAAAAACATGTTTGTTTTCCACATTTTTTCACATATATTGAGAAAATCCAAAAAAAATTATATAAGTCAAAAATTGCAAACTTACCGACTGTGCCCCATGCCATGCCTGGTGGAAGGACAAGGTCTGGATCGCCACGAAAATCCATCCCAGCATAGGGATAGTCTTCCACGGCGATGATTTGTTCTCCCCACCATTGGAAGAACTCATCATCCCAAGTGGTTCGGGGAACTTCACTTCCCCCCAATCTCTTCATCAAGTCAGCCCATCGGGCAATTCTTGGGTCTCTCGGGCTGCTGATAGAAGAGATCACTTTGGGTCTCAGCCCAGGAATCTTCTCGAAGAAGAATGTCATCAAGATTGTACCATATCCAAAATGTTTTGTCTTTACTTTTCGGATAGAAGTCAATTGTTGCTTCATGTTCATCAGTAGAGTTGTGCACCAATCATATAAATGAGTTAAGCGTTCCACTGCTATAATCATTTGAGTCCTGGATGCCTGGTGTAGGGAAGTAGATCCCGCTACCCTGCCAATGGTAAAAAAGAGAATTTTCATGCGCAAGTCTCTTAAATCTTTGATAGCAATTTGAGTTCCAACTTTCTTGGAACCCTCTACGCAGTAGACGTGGACGTAATCTTCCACGGTTAGCCCTCCCAAAGGCTTACCATGCAAGTCTACTGGCTCCCCCCTCCGGGAGAGTCCAGTAATAAAATATATATCTTCCACCTCGATGCGTATGGGCATTTCATCTATTATGAAGCAGTCTTCTTCCAGTTCCCAATATTTCACAAGCATTTCGAGCAACTGGACATTACTCTTCATATTTGGCATTTTGAAAAACTTGAGCAATCCACAATTTCGAAGAATATTTAGTGATACTTGGTCCTGCATGACTTCATTGTCAATGGCACTGTGTTCACGCTTTCTCCAAGATATAGTCATCCTGCAAATATTCAATAATTCGTTCATTAGCTACGCGTTTTTTCATTTTGGGTTGCGCATACGCGACTTTCTTTGTGTACAGTCACGTATATACGCGACTTGGTCATTATAAACCCGCATATGCGCAAACCCGTGATTTTAAACAAATAATTCTATGGTGAAAATTCCTAATTTTTAACTTATGAACGGACAACATGAATAACAAGGATGAATTAAGAGCTTACCTAACAAATTCGGTGAAGTTTGACGGTCGATTGCTCCTATTTTGACGAAAGAGGCTTTTTCTCCAGAGCACTTTTTCCCAAATCAGCAGTGTAACAATGAACCAAATATGAGGTAACTTGTGTATTTATGCCCAAAATTGAAATTTTTTTGCAAAAATTTGTTATGCTTATTTTTTCAATCTATCTTAAGCTGCATAACCCGGATGCTTGGAAGTGCCCAGATTGGTATATTTTCAGGTACATTTTGACGAATTTGAGATTTTTCCCGGTTTTTGATCCATGACTGCTGACCCGTCATGGCAGGTATATGATCTTCACTGGCATATAGGTTAGGGAATCCACTTTCCGTTGCATCTTGCATACTAGCCTCCATACTGATCACTTGCCATAGGGTCGATCCCATCAGGTCATGACTATTACACCCATTTCACTCGTCGATTATTTAATCATGACTTGATGGTAGAGCCTTCCTTTACATGGGCTTCTTAGTTAGTTCCTCGCTATCACTTGTTTCCCATGCTGTGTTTTCTGTAGGCTCGGGAGTCCCCTTTAGTCCCGCCATGACTTATGTGTTGAAGCTTCATTCTTATTCTTCCTCACTATCATTTTTCTGGCTATTACCCTAGAGGCTCCCTGGTGTTGTTGAGTTGTATTACTGCATTGCATATTGGCTACTTGTTTATCCTGGCCTTTAGCCGGCTTCATTCTGGACTCAATGTTTAAGCCAACTTTTGACCTTGACTGTCTGTACAAGTTAACCATTGCATGCATTTGGCTATCGCGACTTGACACCCTTTTACCCATGGATGGAACATTCCTCTGAGTATCGCTTACCAGTTTCCGCCACCTTGCATTGAGCATAGGATCGTTCCAATCCCAGGAACTAGTGCATATGTTTCTTGATACTCGTTCTATCCATTGTATCATAGCATTCTTTTATTCTTTTTCAGGCTTATTATATGAAAAAGACAAAAAAATCAAATATAACAAAAAGAGCGGGAACGAGATGTATCTTCGTTATTTTGATGGCAGTACAGAGTCAGTTTTGTCGCCCTTGAACAAAGCACATATACTTATATATATCTCCTTCATTTGGGATGGTTTTAGTTTTGACCTAGGTTCAGCCTTTACCATGTTTCACTTGTCATTTCTCCCCCGGTTAGTTATCTCTTCCAATCATATGGAGAGTTTGTTCTTCCTCCTGCATGACAGACTTATACAGTGTCACTTTTTACTGCCATGGTCATCACGAGTCATGCTTTTGTTCAAGGGAAGTCTAGCCTGAGTCGGCCATTCTGCGGTGTCTCTTGACTCATTATTCAGTCGGCCTTCCCGGTCTTGTCAGTATCATGTTCTATCACATCAGATGTTTTGATCTTCTGCTCGTGCTGGTTTGAGAAGGTCTCCATTGACTTCTCGCCGGCGGGTTTGTCTCTTATCGACTACGACACATTGCTCTGAGAGCAAGCCTAGAGCCGCACCTTGGGCCTATTTCCATCATTGATAGGTGACCTCGTGCTCAGCATTTGATCATCATCATGGGTCTTTGACTGAGTGGTTTCCCCTGTGTTCGACGTCAGCACACATTATCACACTTGGGATTCGTGCAGTACCTTGATTTCCATTTGACCCTATCGGTGGATTTCTCGCCTCTGTGTCAGCTTTCATTATTGGTTGGTTCAGAGGGTTTCTTCTGTGCGCTAGCTTCATCTTGTGCATGTCGGAAACGTACTTCGGTTTTGGTTCCATCACTCTACTTTGTCCGATTCCTTCCAAATCTTGGCCTGCGGGTTACACTCGCGCTGGACTGATGTGGGATGCCTTAATGCCTTCCTTCCAGCAGATCTTTTCCCATCGACTCCGACTCATTGCTCTGGGAACAAGATCTAGAGTCTTTTTGTCAGTACCTTAGGGTTTGCAGTCATCAGTGGCAGACTCTTCGCTATCGACAGAGGGGATTCATCATTGCCTCCTGATTGGTAGATTCTTTCAAGTGTTCGACTTCAACTCATTCATTCGCACTTGTCAGATTGTACTGGGGCACCTTGACACTCATTATCATTATCGGTGGGTTGTCTCGGGTTGGTTAACGGGATCCATCATTGCCCGGTAATCCAACGATTTCTCACATGGTCGACTTCAGCTCATTTATTCCCATTGTGTATAATTGTGCCATAGTGATCGGTGAAGACCTCGGGTTGCATCAGCATTTCTCGGTTCACTTTTGACAGTCCATTCAGTTTCTGCCAGTGATGTCGTTCACCCTTATATGTTGCAGTGTCAGTACAACAGCATCCTATATGTTGGCTCCCGAGTTGCGTGATTGTACCATTTATTCCACCTCTTAAGATTTGGTACTTGGAGATTGAGCTACTTATATGATCATACATCTAGTTTCAGCATCATTGATCAGCTTTCTATATGTGATACTTAGACATTGATTCTGACTTGTACTTCCGGGCCATGCTCAGATGATTCATTGTGTACTTTCAGTTCAGCTATACTTGTATACATTTTGGATCTATTCTGTACTTTCGATATGATATATATTTTGACTGAGCATGGGTATGCCCGCCTCAGCATGAGTTGACTCTCTGTTTTCTTTCATTTGTTTTTTACAGGCTGAAATCTGGTGAAGTCCTCCCTTGTCCTTGCGAAGTTCTTTCTATGTGCATAATACATTTCGGCCATCATGTACCCCTTCTGACCTCATATATTAGGGGGCATCTGTTATAGCATCATTTTTTACCCTCATGTGATTCATGATTGTCTTTATGGCCTTGGGCACCCATTCCCACAAACTTGAACAAAATTCATAAAAAACAGTGTTAAAAATCCCATACGCGGGTATGCCCAGACTTTTCCGCGTGTATACGTGAGTCCACATGTACTTTTCCATGTATGCCATTAAAATCATTAAAAATATATATAAAAATTCCCTATTTTCGGGCTGGGTTGATGGTTACTCCAGTAGTTCAACCACCCCAGCACGTGGCCAACTGTTTCCAACTGATTGAAACTACTTTGAGGGAGTATAAAAGCCCCTCATGTGTATGGTCTAAGGGAGAGAGAAATTTATAGACATTATACTCTGTTGGAATCCCAATTCAAGTCTGATTTCCCGTGCCTCCTGCACTTTCCCAGATTTTTACAGGAAACCCTTGTTTCCTGGAGATGTTCATCAGTTTATATTCCATCTCGAGTGCACAAGTATTGAAAGTATCTTAGCGAGGCAAGGGCGGGACGGATCTGGATGGCGGTCTTTTCGAAGATCGTGGAAGGATTCAGGTGATCTCTCCACATTTTATTACTGTACATGCTGTTCATAATGAAGAAGAACCATCTTGTTCCCAAAGTCACGTGTTAACATCTACTTGTATATGTGAAAAGATTATTATTTAAGCATTTATTATCGTTTACATGATGTTTCACATGGTTTTCACTGACATTTAGGGTAATTATATGCTGTACAACTATATTTCTGTGCACGTTTCTTCTTGGTTTTCAGGTTAAGGAGGAAGAAGGGTTGCTGGGGGTTTGGACCCCGCGAGATCTACATCAAACATAGGATTACGGGTGAGTTCTACTATCGATGTTATCTAGTTTTTAGCATACAAGTGTGGTTGTGTGAGTCCTTCTTGAATAGCATGCCCTGATCTGTGGAGGTTTTGACCCAACAAACCTCTAGGGAGCTTTTTCCCAAAACACCATGTGAAATCTCTCCAGTATCTTAGTGGCATACTTTCATTGAGACACAAATAATTCTCCATCACCTTGCCATACTTCCAACTCGAGGAAGTAGTGCATGAGACCCATGTCCTTCATTTCAAATTCCGTTGCAAAGTCCTCCTTGCAAGAGTTGATCAACTTCTCATCACCTATTAATATTAAATCATCAGCATATAAAACAACAATAATAAATTTTCCTTCTACCAATATATGATAGAGGTTCACATCCACTTCTCGTTTGGTGAAACCCAAACTAGTGAGATAACTATTGATCTTGGTGTACCAAGCACGAGGTGCATGTTTGAGACTGTACAGTACTTGCTTGAGATTTCGTACATGAGACTCTTGATCAAATGTATTAAAACCTTTTGGTTTCTCTATGTACACCTCCTCCTCAATAACACCATTGATAAATGTTGTTTTTACACCCATCTGGTGGATCTTCCACCCCATCTGGGCAGGTAGTGAAAGGATTGATCTAATGGATGAATACCTTGCTATAGGAGAAAAGGTTTCATCATAGTCAATTCACTCAACTTGAGAGAACCATTTGGCCACAAATCCGGCCTTATACTTCTCTATGCTTCTGTCTTTTGCATGCTTAACCTTGAAGATCCATCTCGAACCCACAATTGATTTATCTGCTAGTCTTGGGACCACTTCCCAAATACTATTCTTCATGATGGATTCATACTCTTCAAACCATTAGAGGAAATTTCAGCCTAAAAGTGGCCTCCTAAGTAAAAATAATAAAGTAATAGGAAAATAATAAAATTATAGTTATGAATATTGGAGGGAAAAAAATGAATTTATTTTTTTTCATTGTATTTTTTCTTATCTTTTTATAGGTTTACTCAAATTTCAAGTGTAGACACTCATTTGATGCGGACTTAAATTATGCATCTTAAATTATGCATCCAACGAGTACCCATTATGCATACTTTTGAGAATACTCACATGGATAAAAATTGAATATGCATTAAAAAGCATGTTGAAACACATTTTTTAATGTATATTCATTTTTTATCAATGTAGATCTTCTCAAAACTATGCATAATGGGTACTCATTGGATGCAGAATTTAATTCCACATCCAACGAATATATACAATTGAAAATTGAGTAAACCTATAAGGAGATAAGCCAAAAATACAATTTAAAAAAGTAGTATTTTTTATTTTTCCTCCAAAATATTGACATGTACCTCTTTCTAAAATTAAAGGATTTTTATTGGTTTACACATTATGTGAAAATTTCATGGGCACTTTTAGGCTAAAATTTCCTCTAATATGATTGCATCAACTCGAATAGGGTACTCAACGGCTTCCTCAAAAGAGGATGGATCGGTCTCTACAAGTTCAGTGATTAAAGCCATGCAGCCAGTATACCTCTTAGATGATCTCCTTTTCTTACGCAAATTTGAAGGATCCCCCACATTCTTCCCCGCATCCTCCACCAATATATCATCTTCCCTAGTTCTTTTTCTACCTTATCTGGATGGTTTTTCTTGACAGGATGTCTCCACTCTCCGCTCTTCTATTTTTTGTTGCTCCAAAACTTCCTGAGGCTCCTCCTTTGGAGCTAAAATATCCTCTTCTGATGGGATCTGAACACAGGGGCTTCACTCAATGAACCTTTGACATATCACATGCGTTCATGCCATATTAAACAATACCCTTAATTTGACTACATATTGGAAAATACCTCTAAAAATCACATTAATTAACCCCCTACCAATACAAACCCAATAAAACTTCCTAATTTAAGAAACCCCTAATTTCACTAGATATTGTATGTATCCATTTTTTCATGAACATTTTTTATATCCCTTTATATTTTTTCATTAACTTTGATCTTTTTTTATACATGCCAATATAAAAAACCTTTATTCCCTAATATATTCTCAATATATTATGTCATTTTTTCCTCAATATATGTCCCCTAATATGAATACATGTGGTATGGTATTTCTCCCCAGTGAAGCCCCCGTGGATCTGGAGCTCTCTCTCAAGAAAGCACCACGTAGTTATATCCTCATCAAACTTTACATATCTTCATACAACTTTCATTGTAAGGGAAGGAAAGTACACACGGTAATTGTGTGGAGTTTTAGTGTAGCCCACAAAAACTCCCAACTCTGTTTTCGACTCAAGATTCTTCCTCAAATATTTGGAGCCATGGCAGTAAAAAAAGGCTCTAAAAATCCTGAAGTGAGACACATACGTCTTTCTCCCTGAGAAATCCTCCTTTGGTGTAATCATACCAAGAATCCGATGAGTACTCTGGTTTTGCAAGTAGGTTGTTGTGTTACATGCCTTTGCCCACAAATGCAGTGGTAGGCCTTGATCATGTAGCATAGCTCTTGCAACTCCTACAATTCTCTGGTTATTTCTCTTAACTACCCCATTCTGTTGTGGTTTGTGGGATATTTTCAGCTCTCTTCGAATGTCTTCTTTCGCACATAAATCCTTGAATTCATTAAAAAAATAATCACCTCCATTGTCACTCCTGAGACCCTTCACCTTCTTATGGGTCTCTTTCTCAACTAGTGCCTTGAATTCTACAAAATTGGAGAATGTCTCATCCTTATTCCCCATGAAGAATATCCAACACTTCCTTGAGAAATCATCAATAAAAATAAAAAAATATTTTTGTCTGACAGTGGGGGTTGTCAAGAAAGGTCCCAAAACATCATATTGGACTCTTTCCAAGACTACATGTGCTTTTCTATCTCGTTCATGGAATTTCGATTTCACATACTTACCCAAGGTAAAACCTTTGCAGACATCATGTTGCTCAAGTTCTCTTTTCAGGAGGCCAGTGGTTATTTGTTGCATAATTTTCAGGATGTCGTGATGCAAATGGCCCAATATTTTGTTCCAAAGTTCACCGACATTGCGACTTTGAAATTTATATGTCTTACTTCTTAATGTAGCACAATCTTCCACATCCAACTTGTACAGGTTCTTCACTTGAACCCCGATCTTCTTTCGGTTGTTCAATGGTTATGTCCTAAGAATTTTTTCCCTTTGTTGAAGATCACATCATAACCACGGTCTTCCAAAACTACTACAGAGATGAGATTATTATTTAAGCCTGGAACAAACATGACATCTTTGAGGTGAAGAGGATATCATGACTACCTCTTAAAGGTTATGGTATCGATCCCGGTAGCAATGTACCTTCCAGCATCCCCAAGCTCAATATGAATCTGGGGATCTTTCTCCTCCAGGTCACTGAAAAATTCTATACACCTTTTCATGTGGAATGAGACACTTGATTCAAATTTCCATACACTCTCCAACACAGTGTTGGCCATGCATGTGAGAAGGGTCAAGTCTAACTCAAACTGTGAAGCGAATGACTCACCTACTACTCCTCTTGAGTTCTTCTTTCTAGAATTTTTGTGTGGACACTTTGTAGCAGAGTGCCTGAATTCATGACAATTGAAGCATTTTATTTTGGAAAAGTATTTATTATTTCCCCCTTAGCTAGATTCTAGTTTGGTTTGAGATTTTTTCCCTTTTCTCTTCTTTCCCTTTCCAACCAATGCAAAATTTTATTCATCCTCTCCCTTGGATGAAGTTTCATCTTTGGTATTCCACTTGAGCTCTTCTTGTACCAAATCGAACCACAAGTGTTCCCAATTCGGTAATTTCTCCCTCCCATTCACCGAGTCCTAGTAGATATTCAAACTTTTAGGAAGGCCTAGAAGAGATAGACTTACCAAGGCATCTTCTACACCATTCACACCAACACCTCCAGTCTCATCACGAACTTGGGAAACATTTTTAGATACTGCAGAATAGTAGCATTATTTTTTATCTTGATGTTTCAAAGTTTGTCTTTGATGACCATTTTTCTATGGCCACTTTTATTCTTGACAGCTTTTTGAGTGCCTTCCACATTACGAAACGATTTTATTTCCCATGGAGATTTGAGACAATGTGGTCCCTCACTCCCTCCAATATTATTCTCCTCTCCTTAGCTACATTTTTCATCCATTGGGCTAGGTTTTGGGAATTAGCTAATCCTAGTTTCGTAATGTTTGTCTTGACATATTCCAGCAATATATTTTCCTTGAGCTCTACCTCCATGTTATCCTTCAATGCAATTAAATTCAATCTGCCTTCCAAGTCATACTCTAATATCAACCTATTAAATTTAATTTTCCCAACTTTAAAGGGATACTGCTACACTAAAGCTGTAAATTTGAACCTCCTAAGAGACAAATTCAAAATTTGTGTTCTAATATGAATCATGCTCTAATACCATATAGAAATATGGGGATAGAATTGCAAATGCTCAAGAAATTTTAATCTAAATCAAGAGGCACAATTCTACTCTACTTATTAGCAGAATTTACTTCACAATTTAGAAAAACAATCTTAGACATGAAATAAGCAATAACACACATGCATAGTATATTTTCTAGGGGAACCCAACTGGGAAAAACTCGTCAAGCCTCTTTCATTAATCAGATTAATATAGACGTATTACAATTTCTAGCTCTATCTTAGCTCAACCTGCAAGGGAATAAGCTATCTCTCCATTAAGTGAGAAGATATGAACAAGACTTACTCAATTTCTACCTCATCTTGAGCCCCTATTTGCTTGCGCAAATCACAGAGAATTAGCCCCTATGTTTTAGGAATTTTCCTCCATTTGATTGTGCAATTCCCAAGGTTTGATCATCTGACTGCATGAAACACATGTACACTCCAACCAATTTACAACTGCTTGTTACATTGCCTTGGAATATACACCACAACTTGGAACTCGAATTCTCTACATGCACTATTTATTTTAGGCTGATTTATTAGTTAACTGGATGATCACTAAGTTAGATTGTTGTCCCATGACACGACTAACCTTCCACTAGTTCCTCCAACTATTAGAACTAGTTTAACTGAACACAATTGGATATAACTGTATTGGATTACTAAAATTTAGCAATCTCACAAGTTTAACTAAACTCCAAGCTATCTAACTCGAATTTATTGAGCTAACTAAGAGACAAGATCCATGTCACACAAGTTAAATGCCTCCAAGTTGTCTGTTGATGTGGAAATTCAAATTTTCTCAATTTGACCAAGATCAAGTCAAATTAAGACTTTCTTGTTGCACTTCTCAAAAATTCCCAATGAGACAAGAGACAAGCAATCACCTTTCAAGAGATTTGAAGAGGCATATCTGACATTGTCAAGATGTTTACCTCATACTTTGAGAGAGAGAAGTTGAATTACTCATCAAATTTTGTTGCTTGGAAGATCAGGTTGGAAGTGACCTTGGATGAGAACAATGACTTGGAATATATAGAAGGAAAAGTACATGAACCTCTGGAAAATGTTTCTACTTCCATCAAGGCCAAGTACAAGAAAGGTGAGATCAAAGCCAAGAAAATAATTATTGATTATTTGAGAGATAATTTGCTTACTTACATTTCTAAGTTGAAGAATTCCAAGGAAATCTATGATAAATTGGTTGGGATGTATGAGATGAAAAATTTGAACCATATTCTCTCCTTGAAAAATAAAATCAAGGACATCAAGATGAACAAGGGAGCTATTTTACAATCACACTTCATGAGACTATCACAACTCAAGGATCAATTGCAGACTGTTGGAAATTTTTTCTAATAGAGAGATAATACTTGTTGCGCTTCAAGGTCTTCCTCTGATAGAGAGCTAGTACTCATTGCGCTTCAAGGTATTCCTCCAATTTGGGAGACATTCATTACTATTATTAACAAAAAAGACAAGTCTTTGACATTTGATGAGTTGGTTGGCAAGTGCACTCAGGAAGAGACCAAGATGATGTCTAGAGGGAGGATTCAAAATCATGAAGAAGGAGAGCGCTCTGCATTTGTTTCTCAAGAAAATAAGAGTAGAGGAAGAGGAAGACCATCTAATTCAATAAGGTCTTCCCCTTATTCAAAGGACTCCAATAGAATATTGAGGAAAATAGAATGTTATAATTGTCACAAGCATGGCCGTTATGCTCAAGATTGTCCAGAAAGGAGAGATACTCCAAGGTCCAACAAAAACAACAAGCTCAAGGATAGAAGAATAAGAGATGCTCTAATAATCGTGAAGAATCCCATCATCCTCAAAAGAGAAAAAAATTCCAAGGTATGGAAATAATTCAACTACTACTCAATCTAAATATTTTCTTATTTCTGCACTTTCTAGTTCCTCTCCTCCATATTTGTTTGATATTTGGTTGGTAGGTAGTGGGGATTCTAAACATTTCACTGGGTGTCGTGAATTTATCTCAAACTTGGTTGAGAGGGAGACTAATTTGAAAATAATTATTGGAGATAATTCTACTTATCTGGTGTATGGTTTTGGTTCAGTTTCATTTCATTTAGATTATGGGGAAATTGTACATCTACATGATATTATCTATGTTCAAAAATTGAAGAAAAAACAATTATCTATATTTTCCTTGGAAGACAAAGGGATGAGAGTTTCCTTCATAAGAGGAAATGTCCTCACTTGGTAAATGGAATCTTTCATGAGGGATGCATTCATGTTGGGATAAAGAATTTAAGGACTTTATGGGGTCAATGGAAGACCAATGTGAAGCACTGGTACATTATAACAACCTTTATTGTACTTGATTTTTTGTAATGAGGATTGGAGTCCTCGTTTATCTTATTAATAAAATTGTTTATTTTTATTGTTAATTTTTTGTTTTGTTTTATAAGTGATATTAACTGGCTTAAAAAATAACAATTTTAAAAGAAATATTGATTCACCCCCACCCCCCCCTTCTCAGTATTTCCAACAATTGGTATTAGAGCCAGTGCCTTCACTCACAGCCTAATGGCTTGAAGGTAGATCCTTATAATACAAATGGAAAATTCAAGGAATAAGGCTTGCAAACCCTTTGATTGTATCACCTCCTTGGTGGATAATAAAATTGAGAAAACTCCATTTTTCAATGGAAAATTTGAAATATGGAAGGAAAGAATAAATAATTTCTTAATGGCTCAAGGTTTTGAATCTGGGAATGAGTGGTTACTAGGATCACAATGGAAGAATAAGAGTCCAAGGAACATAATGAAATAGAAATAAAAGAAATCTTGAGTGGACTACCAAATAATATAAAGGTCAAAGTGGAGAAATGTTTATCAACAAAAGAGCTTTGGGAAGATCTTCAAGATCTTCATTCAAAAGAATTGGTGGTCATGACTTCTAATCAAGAAGATGATGGAAAAAAGCACAAATATGAATAAGAGGAAACAATTGAAAGAAAATATGAGGGAACAGATTGAATAAAGGAAGATAATAAAGATATCTCCGAAGTTGATATTGAAATAGATCTCAAGACAAAGCTTGTAACTACCCTAGAAGAATTAAGAAGTTTGAAAAGAGAAAATGAGGAACTCAAAAAGAAAGTACAAGTTGTTGATCATGATATTGACAAGAAAAATAAGGAAGTTGTTCTTTTAAGGCATCAAATACAAGAAATGGATGAGGATCTCAACAAAATTAACAAAGAATTGCAACATAACAAGAAGAGACATAATTAAGAAGTCATATCCATGAAAAATAAATTTTACAAAACAAAAAGAAGGGAAGACAATTTGACAAACCATCTTGATCTAAGATCTAAGGAATTGAACAAAGTTGAAGCAGAAATTTTTCAATATAAAGAATAATTTTCCTCTCTTAAAACTACATTGGAAGAAGCAAACAACATAAACTTTGAAAAAAGAACTATAAAATGAAAACGAGAGCTCTAGCCAAAAAACCCCCAAAAAACATGAAAACAACCCAAAAACAAAAAGTGTGTATTCCAGAATGAGGTTTTATTTTTTTTCAGGGTTAATTTGCAACATTTTTTAAAAATGGTAGCAAAACCAACTTTCTTATGCCAAATAAATGGAAAAAACACACTAATGTTGGTGTTAGAATACTATTTTTATTTTCTCTGTAAAATTTCAATATATTTTTAGTAATGACGTTAAATATAAAATAATGGGATTTTAAACACATTAAAATTCCAACAATTTTATCCATGTTGTTTAACATATAATATCATGACATTAAAAATCCCTAAAATTCTATTTATTTTCAACCATAATGTTAAAGATAAAAGATGTTTCACAATTTTTCACCTATAGAATTAAAAAACATTAACTTTTCAACATATTTCAACCATGATATTATGAACAAATTATATGACTAAAATAACTCAATGAAACATAAATTATTTCTCTAAGTTACTGTTGCATTGTGATTTTTTTAAACAAATGAATTCATCATAATTAAAACATATAATCCAACAAACATAAAAATAACCCATAACTTCATGTAAGATCATATGGAAGTTAAAATATCATTTTCATTGCTCAATGAAAACATCATTTATATAAATTGTCTTACACAATTATTCAAAATCAATTATATTTCCTTTCATGCCATTAGAATTCACATCTTAAAATGAATGGCTAAATGTAGGTGAAGATGTTCCATATTCTTCTTTGTCATCAACTAGTCCCCCATCTGAGTCAACATGCATGCCCACCATTTGAGGTTTCAAAAGTCTTCGTGATCTCAACAAACTACCATCTCAACATTGTTTTTTTTTCTGGTAGCAACCTCTTCAGAATATCTATCGTCCTGGACCAAAGAGTTCCTCTCTTAGTTAAATTGAAGTCATAAAAAATTATTTCAACTTCCTCCAATTTTAAGAGGTCTGTGCGGAGACGATTTATATTTGTACCCTTTCTTTTTCTCTTTCCGCCTATTTTTTTTATCAACTACCATCTCGGCTTGTACACACCATTGGATGGGTGTGTGTTTGTGGCATACCAATGTACTTCAACGCTTGTAACATATTTATTTTCTATAATGACCTATATAAGCTTTGCAACCCATAATGGATGGTCATCTTCATCTTCATTTGCTAACACTACAATCATGCAACCCTACTTTTTATCATGTATTGAACCGCTGTAAAGGTCTTCCATGGCTTCACATTGTGCATGAGATCTTCTGGAACCAATATAAATTTCTCTTTCCTCATCTATGTAGAATTAATAATACATTGAGATTGTTGTTTCTCAACAATGTTTGTTTCCTCGTATTCATTTGACACATTTTGTGGCCAAATAAATGGAGTCCTCAAAAGCATGTCTTCATTTGTTGATCTTGACAGGATATCACTCTGATCATTGAAAAAGGACTCCCACCAAATAGAATCAACCACATAAAAGTACTCATAAGTATATCTAATGGATTTGTTAATTTCTTCTAGGCATTCAAAATAATCTATATCTCTCTTTTGCCTTAGATCATTATGAACTTCAACAACTTATTGTAATAACAATATATTTGACATAGATGTTGCATGATCTAGAATGAACTTCAAAAATGCCAAACCTGATGATGGCACTCATTTTGTAGTATTTGAATACTTCTTGCCCCATATAAGTGTTTTCACATCAATTTTTTTGATACGAAATTGATATTGGAAGCTAATGTAATTAAGTTGTTTAATGCATTTCTCCTCACCACGTGATCCTAGAATAAACCTTTGCATGTCAACAATGTCTTCTAACACATGAAAAATAGGCTCTAGCATATAGGATTTATTAATACATCCAATTAATGATGGAAATCTCCCAACATCCTTCCTCCTCAATGTTACTAAAAAATGACTGAAAATTTGATCAATATGGTTGTGAGTGTGCCCAAAAAGAAGGAAACCAACCTTTACCTTATGAAAAATTCTCAATTCAACAAGCATGTTTAGATATCCAAAAACAATTTGATTTTTGTTTTCACAACAAGTGTTGTCCAATTGTAGATACAAAATTTTAGGAAGAATACCACAACAATGAGAAAGCACATCATGAATTATGGTTATTGCCCAATTTCCATCCCTATGAATATTTTGAGCTGTGAAGTAAACTCTTGGTGACATTTTCCCATTGAATACCATACAACCAACCAAGTTAAAATAGATAAAATTTTCCTCCTGCAAATTTTTGGGTGTGCAAACAAAATGTGGTAGAAGTGTTTTCTTCTGGTCCATACCATCAATTATCAAACCCAAATATTTATTTGGATGATCATAACACTTCTTTCAATGCTTGTACAACTTTTTCGTTTCACTTGTTTGTTGTTCGCAATGCTCTTGAAGTGCTTTGACAATGGAATCTACACATAACATAAAATAAACCTATTAATAAATACATTTTCATAACTTATCACTATACAATTTAAGAGAATAATGTAATGAATGTTTACCTCTTTCTGCTCCTTGGAATTTATCCCTTTTTTTATTTTAGCGAAGCACATGTACTACAAACCCCCATCCTTGTCTTCTTAGGAATAAGAACATTGTTGAATTCTCTCCTCC
Organism: Pinus albicaulis; assembly: GCA_034641835.2. Classification (NCBI taxonomy): domain Eukaryota; kingdom Viridiplantae; phylum Streptophyta; class Pinopsida; order Pinales; family Pinaceae; genus Pinus; species Pinus albicaulis. The sequence continues at coordinate 742,007,430 of CM076580.1, read as the reverse complement.
ATATTTGCACTAAATATTGATATGTGTAGGAATTTACAGGGTAAGTTCCTTAGATCGAACACCAAAGGTCACCGCTCACAAATAGATCACAGATCAATACACCAGTATATCACATGGTTAAAACCCTCGAAGAGGGAAATAGTCAAAAGCCTGAGCCAACACGGCCACTTCAAAAAAATTATTAATATAAAAGAAAATCTACATATGTTTCTCTCATAAACAGTTACCGGACAAATGACCCTCCATGTTCTTTAAATAGAAATCATGGACCAATCAGGTTTTAAGCCATGGATCAAGTGTCAGTAATACCGAGGAGAGAGTTAACCATCATATCACTACATATTGTGACCGTCAGATTATAAGTTACAAAAGTACATAGTAAAGAAACACACTTTACCTAACTCTAAACTAGACCAAGTTATACTTAACTATTTCCTATGTGTCGGAATATCCTAACATCCCCCCTTAAGTAAAACTTGGGATAGGATTGAAGGATTTACAAAGGTGACACAAAAGGAGACTATTTCCTATGTGTATAAATATCCTAACATCCCCCCTTAAGAACAACTTGGGATAGGATTGAAGGATTTACAAAGGTGACACAAAAGGAGACTATTTCCTATGTGTCAAAATATCTTAACATCCCCCCTTAAGAACAACTTGGGATAGGATTGAAGGATTTACAAAGGTGACACAATAGGAGAAGGAAGGAGGCATTAGAGCCTATCCCCCCTTAATTATAACTTTCCTGAACTCCAAGCATAGATCGAAGTTTGGTCAACTTCGCTTTTGTGAGATCCTTTGTAAAGATATCGGAAACTTGATGATTGGTTGAACAATACAACACTTCAAGAACATGGTCATGAATGAGCTTTATGATGAAGTGTATATGAAGCTCAATGTGTTTCATACGCTAATGCTAAACTAGATCTTTGCATAGTTGAATGGCACTCTGATTATCACACCAAAGTGTAGTTGGATGTTTCTGATGAAGACCAAATTTAGACAGGATCTAACGAAGCCACATGGCTTCCTTGGTTTCTTCAACTGCACCACGATACTCTACTTCTGCCAAAGAAAGAGAGATGGCACTTTTTTTCTTACAAGACTATGTAATAGGTCCTGAATCAAGAGTGAATACATATACTGCAGTAGACTTTCGATCATTAGGGTCACCAGCTCAATCAGAATCAGTGAAACCAATCAACAATGGTGATGCTCTTTCACTGTAATGAATCCTAAAATAAACTGTACATTGAATATATCAAAGTATTATTTTAGCTGCTTTCTAGTGACTTTCATGAGGTTGGTGCATAAACCAAACAACAATACCAACGACAAAGGAAAGGTCGAGACGGTATGGGTTAGATACAGAAGCTTACCAAAAATTTGATGGTATAAGGTAGCATCAACTTCAGGGGTATTACAAGTGCCTGAAAGCTTGACTCCAAAATTAAAGGGATACGGGGCTGGCTTATAGTCTTCCATGTCAAAGTGGCGTAGAAGATCACAGGCATACTTGGAATGAGAAAGGGTAATACCTTCTTTGGATTGCAAGACTTGAAGACCAAGGAAATAATGCAAGTGTCATATGTCTGTCATTTCAAACTTATTTTTGAGGCTAGACTTCACATGGTCAATATGGTTTGGATCACTACCAGTAAGGATAAGTTCATCAACATAAAGAAAAAGGATGGTGAAGGACTTACCCACTTTCTTGGTGTAAATAGTGTTGCCAGAATGACACCTAGAAAAGTCATTATCTAATAGAAATATATCCATTTTGGCATACCAAGCCTGAGGAGCTTGTTTGAGACCATAGAGAGACTTCCTAAGGTGAAAAACAAGGCCAGAGTCGTTTTGGATAAATCCAGGAGGTTGTTCCATGTATATTTCTTCATGAAAATCTCCATGTAAGAAGGCGAATTTAACATCCATCTGATGAACTTTCCATTTAAAGGAGGTAGCAAGGGAAAGAAAAAGACGGATAGAATTCATTTTGGCAATAAGGGAGAAGGTTTCAATATAGTCAATGCCTTCAACTTGTGAAAATCCTTTAACAACAAGACGAGATTTATGTCTATCCACTTTCCCATCTGGTCCAAACTTTGTTTTGTAAACCCATTTGCATTTGACAATTTTTCTTTCTTTTGGAAGAGGAACCATATCCCAAGTATCATTTTCCAATAAGGAACTTTATTCTTCATTCATAGCTTCATCCCAATCTGGATGAACTGAAGCTTCTTCAAAGGTTTATAGATCAGGACTTTCTTGAACTTGAGCCAATAAGGAAGAGGCTCTTTCGAACTAAGAATGTGTACGTCGTCGATCTTTAGGGTGACCTGCAAGAGAACCTGCTACATCTCGAGTAGAGCGGACCCATCTTAAAAGTTGTGGAGATGAAGGAATATCTTCAAGAGGTGGAGGAGGATTTCCATCCTCGCTTTCATCATCTGAACTAGAAGGAATGCTATCAAAAAAAGAAGAGATAGAGAGAGGTGGCACATATGCCGAATAAGGCTCGCAGGCCAAAGGTGGCACACCAGCCGAACTAGGCTCGCAGGCCAATATATTTTCATCAAATTTTACATCTCTTCTAATGATTATATTTTTGGATTTTGGTTGAAGAAGTCTATATCCTTTGACATCTTCAGAATATCCAAAAAAATGCATTTTTCACTCTTAAGTTTCAAGGCTTTATGTTTCGCATCTGGAATATGGGCCCTAGCATCACTTCCAAAAAAACGAAAGTGACTTACATCTATTTTGATTGAGATCTAGGCTTCTTCTAGAGTTATATTCCTTAAAACCTTAGTAGGAGTGTGATTTACTATGTAATTTTCACAGTTAATTTCTTCTGCCCAAAAATTGAGACTAAGTCCTTTAGATTGAAGCATACAATTAGCCATTTATTTTAAGGTCTGATTCTTCCTTTCATATACACCATTTTGTTGTGGAGTATATGGAACAGTATGTTGCTATTGAATGCCATGCTCAGTTCAAAAGTTGATAAATTTGTTGTTAACATATTCTCCTCCATTGTCTGATCTTAACTTATGAATTTTATGTCCAGATTGTTTCTCAACAAAGGCCTTAAATGCCAAGAACATGTTAAAAACTTCACTCTTGAGTTATAAGAAGTATACCCAAGTGCATCTAGAAAAATCATCAATGAAAGTTAAGAAGTACTTGCAACCATAAAAAGAAACAACAGGAAGTGCACCACATAAATCACTGTGAACAAGTTGCAAAGGGGCTGAAGCGTGCAAAGAGGCACATTTGTCAAAACTATCCCGATGATGTTTTTCGAGTACACATCCGGAGCAAACACCATTTCGACAAGATACCATAGGAAGACCTGTCACCATATTTTCTTTACATAGAGTTTGAAGAGAGAGATAGTTTAAGTGACCAAATCGCTCATGCCAAAGTTTTCTCACTTCATCATTATGAGCAAAAAAAATAGAGGGAAGACATGATGACCCAAAGTTGCCACACTTATACAACCTTGTGGAATCATCAACAATTCCAGTAGCTAAAATTTGTCTAGGATATTTGAGGTCCTTGATTACAACATCATGAGGTGAGAATTCTACGATTTTCCCTTCACTTGATTGAGTTATCTGATAAATAGATCGAAGGTTGCATGACAAGGTAGGAACACATAGTACATCATTAAACTGATCATTATCTAGATGAATGGTTCCAAATCCTACAACACTAAGAAATCTATCATCACCAACATAAATATGTTTGGTGTTACAATCATTTAAAGAAGAAAACATGGCTTTATTTTTGGCCATGTGGTAAGAAGCTCCATAATCAATGAGCCACTCATGAGAATGAGAAGAAGAAGATATATTTAATGCATAACCAGATGCTTGACAACGACAAGCAGAAAGTGCCATTCCTGAAGATGAAGTTGAAGATTTCTCCAAATTGATGTGGTGCTTCTTCATTTCCGCTTCCAAGGCTTCCATCTTCTTAAAACATTTGGACTCTACAGGGACATCACGATTACAAAAGTTGCAATGTTTATCTGTTTTCTTCCCTTTTTTTAATTTTCCTTATCAGTTTGGTGAGTTGTTTTTTCAGTTTGCGACTGAAATTTCTTAAGACCCTTGTTTAGTTTAGGACCATACTTTTTAGGATACTACTTCTTGGGATTCTTTTGATATGGTTATTGTTGGGCTTCTAAATCTTTCTTAGAAGCATTTCCAGGATTGATAATACCAAGGTGTAATATTTTTTCTTGTTATGTTATCAAAGAATCGCAAAAGGCATCAAAAGAGGGGGAAAGAGGGGGACTTGTAGGTTGTTCCTTGGGAAATGAGGGCTTCTCTAGTGGAATGGAAGGTGGAAACAAATACAGAGTATGAAGGTCCAAACTTAGCAAGAATGGAATAGATAAGGCTACCATCTTCTTTTTTGACCTTAAAACCTTCTAAAAGAAGTCTAAGGGTCTTGAATTTGGACAAAAAATCTTCAATATAGGAGAAATTATTGGGGTCCAAAGTAAGCAACTCATTTTCAAGTTGGTGGGCCCTGATTTCAATTTGAATGCCAAAAACAACATTTATATTTTTCATGGTTACATCACGGGTGTCAATTTTTTGGATATGAAATAGAAGATCTTGAGTAATGGACATTCCTATCAACCCTCGTGCTTGATCTTGTTTATTTTCCCATTTAGTGGCTTTATCTCCATCGGTAGGTTTAGTTTCTTATCCTGAGGCTATTCTATAAATCTCTTTACTTATAATTAAGTCTATCATGTAAGATAGCCATTGGAATAATCGGTGCTATTAAGAAGCATGCACTTTCCATTTCAAAAAAAAAAAAAATTTGAAGCTGAAAAGAGTTGAAACTAACTGCTCCAATGGAAAGATCTCGAAAAAATAGGTTGGTTAAAAAAAACGGCTCAGAAAACAACTTCCAGATGAAGAAGTTTTGCCTTTTTGCAAAAAATGCATTGTAGATGCTGAATAGATACGTGAAAGGTTGAAAGCTGATGATGGACTTCTACTTTTTTTTTTTAAATCTCCCCCCTTTTCAAACTTAATACAATAAGCTCACTTTAAAAAAACCTTTATGTAACACACTTTTATAAATAAGTGAGAGTCACTTTTACAATGTTACTTTTACACGTGTTTTTGAAATAAAACCCTCTTTTTAGAACCGGCAACCATATCATGTAGGAATTTACATCAACACCTTCTGCATATTCCTTGTATAAGTTGTCGATTTCTCATCTTGATAAATTATCTAGAATAAGTAGTGTATCTCTATTTTGAAAACACTCTCCATGTTTTGAAAATAAGTCTTTCATCCATGACACTGCAGTGTTCGCTAATGGCCCAAAGTCTCATTTATGACGAACTTCTGAATAATATGTAGGATCTTTTTCTAGATTATCTTGGATTCTTGAATGACGAAAATTACGAATTGAATGAAACATTTTGAAAGCCTCTCTACAGAGCAATAAAGACCCAATATGATAATCATAACCTATTACTATAGATTGCATGCACCCCACTAAATATGAATTTTGCATGCTTTTATTCATTGACAAATAGCTCTTCCTTTTCTCCAAAAAAAACTTGAAATCCTTATCTTTCAAGCAATCCTTTTTAAAATAGTCACTTGAAATGAGATCACTGATAGAACTTATTTTCGTGAGATATTCTACTCTACCCCTTGTATAACTAGAACATCTTGGATTGATACGAAAAGGTCTACTCCTACTCCTAGATACAATATTTGTTGACAACATCTCCATCATTTCATCGTTCTCTAAACAAACAGTTCCCTCATTATTAGGAGGAATATAATTCCTACTATGATCATTTTGAATATAGTTAGGAAATTCACCACCATCACTGTTTGAAAAATATTCATTACCATCTTCGACGGCCGGAAAATTTTCAATACCATCATCTGTGGTTTTGAAATACTGACTTGGAGGATATTATTCACCATCTTTATCTTGCCATTCATCACTGCTTCTCTCATAGTCCATAGGATTAGGACTAAGTGGAAATTATGACTCTCGATTTTTTGGAAATTCTTCATACTGGCCTTCGTCACTATTGCTCTCACAGTCCATATGATTAGGACTTAGTGGAAATTATGACTCTCGATTTATTAGAAATTCTTCATCTTGCCCTTCGTCATTGTTTCTCTCGTAGTCCATAGGATTAGGACTAAGTGGAAATTGTGACTCGATTTATTGGAAATTTTTCATCCAGGCCTTCGCCATTGTTGCTCTCATATTCCATAGGGTTAGGACTAAGTGGAAAATGTGACTCTTTATTTACTGAAAAATTTTCATCCTGCCATTCATCATTATTGCTCTCATAGTCCTTAGGATTAGGAGTAAATGGAAAACGTGACTCTCTATCCACTGAAAATCCTACATCCTGCCATTCATCGCTATTACTCTCATAGTCATTGGGATTAGAACTAAGTGGAAATTGTGTCTCTCTATTCACTAAAAATTCTTCATTCTGCCATTCATCACTATTACTCTCATAGTCCTTAGGATTAGGACTAAGTGGAGAATGTTACTTGCTATTCACTGAAAATTCTTCATCCTGCCATTCATCACTATTGCTCTCAAATTCCTTAGGATTAGGACCAAGTGGAAATTGTGAGTCACTATTTTTTGGAAATTCTTCATCCTAGCCTTCGTCACTGCTACTCTCATAGTCTATAGGATTAGGACTAAGTGGAAAATTTGACTCTATTTTTTTGAAATTCTTCATCCTGCCCTTCATCACTATTTCTCTCATAGTCCTTAGGATTAGGACTAAGTGGAAAATTTGACTCTATATTCATAGTGAAAGAATTTTTGTTATATTCATCAATATGAATAAAGTTCTTACACGATGAAGATGTTGATGTTTCATAAAATGAAACTTCAGTATCAGAGGAATCCATAACATTCAAACACAAGATGTTGAATGATGCCAATAATCTCTCTCCCAATGATAATATATAGCTGAAAGAATGAAAATTTCCCTATAAAAAAAATCCCTCTCCCAATGATAATATATAGCTGAAAGAATGAAATTTTCCCTATAAAAAAAATTTCCGAAGTATGTCCCTCCAAATTTTACTTCTACGAATATGTAAAAACTTTCTACTAAAATATTCTCTTGAATATTGACCCTAATTTCAATTTAAATTTCCTACACAATTTTATTTTAATAATTTTTTCCAAATTAAAATAAATCTTACTTAAATTATATAACATTTACTTGATTATAGATTTTTTAAATATTTATTGTAGTTTTTATCCCACATTTACCCTGCGGCAAAGCAATTCCATTATTTCTGCTATATAAGAACTTTCATTGTCACTATTCCTCACATCATATCAATATTTTCTCGAGGTTTTGTTTAAAATCTTGGAACAATTTTCTGGAGCAGCAAAATTGTAAACGATAGATTCTCGCGTTTGAGAGGTTAGCTCCCCTTCTACTTGGACCATTCAACAAGGAATTTGAGGAAAATAATTTATTGGATGCCAACAAATCATTTTTTTCTTTAGTATTAGCTTAATTTATTATTTCGAAAATTAGGAAATTGTTAAAATAGAGTAGACTCAAGTTCACTTCCCATCGAGTCATGTTTTACACCCCTATAAGTTCACTAGCAGTTGCCTTTAAAAAAAATTGGTACGTTCATACAGATTACCACAGAAAACCAATTGAAATAATTTTATTATCTAAAAATAAAAATAAAACTTCACACGAACATGGGGGGTGGGCATGCCTAGGGTCGGCCCCTGGACATTGTGCCCTAGACGGGCGCACCCACGCCCCCCCCCCCCGGAAGGCACGGGGGTTGATTCTGAGAATCACCCCCCTGCTTGTTGGAGAGGCCAGTGTGTGCGCCAACCTGGGCCATAACGGGCGAGCACGTCCACGGGCAAGTGCCCGCCCACAGCGCGATGACCACCATGGGCATCGTGCTCAAGGTGGGTGCCCGCCCACAGCGCGATGACCACCTTGGGCATCGTGCTGCAAGAGGGTGCCCGCTTGCAATACAGGGGCCACCACCATGTTGCGAGCAGGTTCCCGCCTGAGCCGAAGAGTTCACCCCTCTACCTAGCAGGAGGTCAATTTTGGGAATCGATTTTGGGAATCGGCCCCCCTTCGTGGTAGGAGGGTGATTCTGGGAATCGGCCCCCTGCCAAGTAGGGGAGTCGATTATGGGAATCGTCCCCCATGCCTAGTAGGGGGGAGATTTAATCAACCCCTTATGAGGTAGGGGGGTCGACTCTGGGAGCCCGCCTAAAGCATGACGATTTTGGGCATTGTGTTGTGGGTGCCTGCCCGCAGCACCGCGGTAATGTCTGTCATGTTGTGGTTGGGCACACCCACGTGCATGTGCCTGCCCATTGTCGCACTTGCCGGAGCCCAACAACAACGTTAGGATTTCGTTGGGCTAGGGCAGGCACACCCACTAGCTGTTGTTGGGCTCGAGAGGGCACGCCCGCTCGTAGAATGGCAGTTGCGGCTTCTGTGTCGTAGGCTCGAGTGGGTGCCTGCCCAGTCGTCATGTTGCAGGCAGGCGGGCACCTGAAATCAACCCCCATTCCTGGCAGGGAGCCGATACCCAAAATTTACCCCACTATCGGCCCCCATGCCTGGCAGGGGGCCGATACCTGGAATTTTCCCCTCTGCCAAGCAAGGGAGGCTAACTCTTGGGCTCGGGTGGGCACCTGCCAGCAGCACGGTGCCCAAAATGTAAAAATAAATAAATAAATTTTCCAGTGGGGATTGTGGAGATCACATGTAAAAAAAATTAATTTTTTTTAGAGGAATTGGTTTTCTATTTTGGATGAACCTAAATGCACACTAGACCTGGGGGTGATGCACATGTTCCTAGTGTTTTTTAGTTTTTAGTTTTTTTTTTTCATTTTTTTTGTTTACGTAAGATAATGGATTTTTGGTGATTTACTAATTTATATATAGATATATATGTTTTTAGTAAAATGGCATCAAGGAAGGTTTTTTTCAATATTTCTGGACCAAAGTCAACAATTACATCATTTATAACAGCAGGTGGGCCCTCAAAAAAATATAGTTGAACGAAATCCAGCTCAGTTAATTACTAAAAATGTAGGAGATGTCTCCTCAAAATACAAGAAGTTGGTTTCATACTGGAAGAAATCAAAAGAAGTGAATCGTACAAAATATGCATGGTTTATGATAGATAGAGAAGGAGAAATTCTGCAATTATATCTATATGCTAGTAAGAGTTTTGACGCTGCAAGTTATGAGCCTATGGGAAAATTACTAGACCTATATATTTTGCAAAAAAATGAGCATGTTTATATACTTTCAAAACCTCCCAAATCACATGATAACCTTAAATATCATTCTACATTGGAGATGTATAACACGAGGGAAGATTCTTCAAGGATATGCAAACAAACTGTAAATGATATTGCACATAAGATTGTAATTATTTTTATTTACATTTATGTGTTTTGCGTTATTCTAACTATATCATTAAATTTCTAATAACCTAGTTATAATTGGCATATTATATTTTGTTTGACACGATTTTGCTAAGGGTATTTCAATTGTGTTGGGGGGAATCTATTATATAGATCGAGATATTATGAATGTTGTCAGCATTTTCCATGAACATGAAGAAGAAGACATGGGAAAGAAGGAAAAAAAAATACTCCATGATGCTACAAGACTATATCAAAGGGATCAATCTAGTAAAGGTAGACATGTTACTTTGGAAGAGGAGAATTTGAAGTTGAAGTTGAAGATGAAGAATGTGTTGCCATTACTGAGGATCATGTTAGAACTGATTTTATAAAGGAGAAGAGTCATAAAAGAGCAAGAACAAAAATGTCCAAGAATGTCCCCCTTCTACTTGATGACGAGGAGATTTATTCCGTTTAAATAAATTATCATAGCCAATAGGAGGAAGAAACTAAAGTTTTTCATTCTGACAAAATCATGGACAATAGTGAAGGTCCTATTGAAAACTCAAAAGGAAGCAGGGAAATCATTACACCAAGAGCTGATTTAGAGGACAGTGTTATTAAAACATAACAAAATTCCATTCGATATCATTTGACGAAGACAACTTTAATTGAGGGTGGTCGTTCATTTCAACTTAATGTCATTCAAGTCTACAAGACAGATGAAGGACAATTCAAATATAAAATTAGAAAGCCACACCACTTACATGTTCACAATTTGAAAACATTGATGAGGTACAACCCTTTTGCACGTGGCTGATTACGTTCTTCTTGATCCAATTCAAGTTCCTATCATAGAAGAATTTGACAAGTCAAAATGTTTTGAATACAAATATTATGTACTTGAGGGCAACCATTCTATATAAGCTCAAAGGAAATTGATGGAGAAATGTCTCAATAACCCACGTTTTGAAACAACGAAATGTATCATTTATATTGGTTTAACATATACAAAAGCAAATTTATTGGCATGGGATCATAATTCAGATAATGAGAATAGGATGTCTATCACTTTCATCCAAAGGGTCAGATTTATTCATAGTGAAGTTGAATAAAAATTGTGGCGGAGTTAAGAAAAAGGTTGATCATGCATTTCAGAAAGAATGTTGTATGGAAATAGGTTATAAAATTAATGAAAAAATCAATTCAAAAGGAGGTGAAGTAAATTTTGAAATATTAAGAAGTATGGATAACATTTTCCAGTTGGCATTTAGAACTGGAGAGATATAGGAATTGATGGATCATATTTTTGAGTTGCGAGAGAACGTTGGCATAAAAATTCAGAAGGTCAAAGTCTAAACCATTGATATGCACCAGCAGTAAATTAGGTCCTACAATGAAGCTCCTTCTAGAAGATATAACTACCACACCTTGGAGAGAAATACAGGGAGTGAGGGATGAAAAACTTGTCAAAACAATATTATCTCGTGTAAAGTCAAGAGAATTATCATTAGATGAAATGTCTGAGAAATTTCTAAAGTAAGTTTGTTATTTTTACTTAGTACTTGATTATATGTTTCTGTTAAATATAATATATTGTTGTTATTAGTATTTGTTATACATATCACTATATTAACATTGTTTTCTTTATTTATTCAGTCACAGGGTTTATATGAGAATACAAGAACAAATGGTTAAATTGTTGAATTAAGATAGTTGGGATGATATTGTGTGCAACTACCCAGATTCAAATTCTACATTAGTGCTAAAAGATTTTTATCTTGCATTTAAAAAGGTGCGTTGATTGATTTATACATTTATTTTTATTCATATGTATATTATTTTTATTTTATAACTTATACATATATTTGTTTATTTCATCAAAGATGAAGAAGGATGAAAATGGAGCATCGGATAGTTTTAGAAGCTTTATTGAGAATATTAAAATAGAAAATATGAGAAAACAATGTCTTATTGATGTTGAACTTGATCCCAGACGTAATCATATCATTTGGAATGGGCTCCACACTATCCAATATCAAATAATATTGGGTGTTTGTGAAGACATTGAAAAACTCATACCTAGAAGGGATTATTCCCTAGTTATTGAAAATTTTCCTCATGGTTTCAATATCTCAAACATTGAATATGATAGTGACCCTTATACTTATCAAGATTTTAGTAAAGTAGTTGCAAAATTTCTAAAACTCACAACATCACCATTTTAGAGATTTGTGAAATTCCATTCAGACACACAATTAACATTGTTGTTATCAAGATTCAAGGGAAAATCAAAGTCAAGGATGCAGCTTACATGGTAAGACATTGAAATTGTATGTTTGATTAATGTTAAAAAAATAATTTATGTACAAGTTAATTGAACTTTTACTATTTCAATCAAGTAGATGGAAAGATTCATAGCCAAGTATTTATCCATGGTGTTGTTGTAAAAAAATAAAATATGAATATAAAGAATCAAAATGAGAGATAGTTAACATATATAAAAAACCACAGTCATTGATTAACTATTTTTTAGGTTTATGTTCAAATGAAGGAGATTGAGTTTTGGATGTATTGTCGGGCTCAAGTAAGTTCAGCAGATAATCAAAGATGAGCAAAGATGAGACATGATATGATACAACTATGATGATGATAGAACATTTGAGATGGGACTTATGATGCAGTTGGAAATTTCTCCATAGTTGAGAGGGAGTGTTAATTTGGTAGACAAATTCTTCCTAACCCTTGGAAGAATTTAATTTGGTCAAGGAAAAATATTATTTTTAAGGTGAAACCCTCATGTGCACAAAAGTACAAGTCAGAATGGGCAAGGAAAAGCCACCTCATCCACCACATATAAAAACACATCATGTCACATCACTTGGAGGACATCATCACACATTACTTTTTCTCTCTTGATCTGATTGGTTCGTACAAGTCTGAAATTGTAGGGTCTGAGCTCACATGTGCGAGGAGAGAAGAAACTTTTTTTTGGTACGTTGACTTTTGTTTGGGGATTGTTTGACCAACATTGTGTTGAGAATTTGGAGGGCTAGAGAGTAATTCAAATTCTATCTTTCATAATTACTTGTGAGCTTACTTGAGTTACTTATTTCTTCTCTTACTTATCTTAGTTATTCTTTCATCAAGTCAATTACCAAAATACAAAAGACACAAATTTAGGCTCTTCCAGCCAGGGAAAAACCTCTCCCTCTTGGAGAGGAAAACCCACGAAAAATTCTTCTTATAGACCTTCAAATGACAAGCACAATGACCAAGACTCAGACCTTTGACTTGTGAATGCCTCCGAGACCTTGACACTTCTTCTAAGTCTTCCTCCAACACTGATCATTTTATTCTTCACTAGTGTATACTGACCTCCATTAGCTTTAGATAACTCCGTCTCTAATTTTATCTTGAGATTATCCTTCTTATCTTTTGTATACACACCATCTTTCCAAAATGTAGACCTTCTTTCTTACCTTTATAATCCGCACTTGATTACTTCTTAAATCCGCATTTCATTCTTCTTGACTACAACACTTCATGACTATTAGAGTTTGCACCTTTTCACTGTTGACACTTCAGAGAAATCCGCATCCCTTTTCTTCCTGAAGTACGCATTGTTATTTCCTTCAAACCGGCATTGTTTACCACTCAAATCCGCATAGGAATTTGCATACTCTTCTTGTCTTTTACACTGCTATAATACAGAGATATACGCAAGTGACTGCAGAACTTCGTGTATATATAGTCTCCATGACCCTAATTTAGGCCGACCCTTCAAATAGCTAGAAGGCCGACTTTTACTTCTGTTTATAGGCCGACATGGAGGACTTGTATTCCATCGTTGTAAGTGTAGCTTGAAGTATCATTTAGGAGCCATTTCTTCACGAGGTCTATAGTAAGTTCTTGGAGCATTCACTAGCCACTTCATATACATGACACTTGATTATATTTATAACAGGAAGACAAAACCCTATATAGACATCAAGAAGAAGTCTATTTAACCTATAATAAAATCTTGCTCATGAAACCCATCAAGCAAGTACAAAATACATTTTATTATCTTTGTCTTCTTCTTTACATATAATTACATAGCCAATATGAAGACTGACCTAGTTATACTTTTCAACACTCCCTCTTAACTAGGGAGGTATTCATATAGGTACATGGTCACTTTCAAACTAAAGAATCTCATAAGAAGAATTAGATTGGTAGTCGCATCTATATAGCATCATATCAACTATCATCGTCCTAGTGCAAGGCCTTAACTAACAGCCCCATATCTCAACAAAACAATGGGCTACAATGTTGGTGAGACACATGACTAATAGACACCATATTCATTGTCTCTCCAAGGTACATACCCCACCTAGGTGTTCCTAGAGTATGACCTTCTTGTACTATTCTTCTCTTGGGTAGCCATCCCTCAAAGAATATCGGTCCACGACTACTCTTATCTTGAATGCCCTATCTCATTCTCAAAGAGTATCGAATGCCAAATGATTACCCAATCCTCCATTCCGTCTTCCAGGTGAAAACCAAAATGATGTGTCTATCCATTCTCTTCACATGGCCTTCACTAAGACTTATGGTTGTTAGTCCTGGTCTAATGCATGACACATGTAATAGAGAATCACATATGTCACTCCCTCTTAACATAGGATGGACATACTTCAAGTTTCTTCCAAGCAAGAAACTTACCACCAGGCTCCCTCTCAACCAAGGTCTTGCAATAGCAATCCAGCTACTCATCAAGAATTCCTCCCCTCGATGTCATGGATTTCGATATTGAGGAATCTTCAACTTTTTGGCTTCATAGGGCCCAGATCATCCATCACTTTCATTCACGAGTCATGTCCACTATCAGAAAGTGATTCATCAGTTTTTCTCATCTGGTTCACCGTTATGCCATGTTGCTTTCCTTCGAATCATCTTCAAGGATCATACATCCTTAATCATGATTAGCAGCCCTGCACAAATTCATCCAGATAAACATATAAATATGAACTTTTGAAACAAAAGTTACCTTAGTGATGATATTTCACCATGACATCTCACTGTAGGCATCGTCATCCTTTATTCAAATTGACACATCTCCTAATGATATGTTTTTTTCAAGGGTATTCCTCTTTTCTAGACTTCTGTTAGAGTTTACATGTCCTCTCAAGAGATCTCCTAGTCACATCTTCTTGGCTTTCAGACGATAACTGCTTCTAGACATGCTTACATTTCATGATCTCTTCCTTTCTGCACATTCTCCATTCCTGGGAACTTACACCTTTTCCAGTTCCTCGTTCATATACAACCACCTCATATTCCATGAGGACATATTATGATGATTTCATATGTCTATGCATCGAGAGATACTCCTCCATAGATCATGCTTCTAAATACATAAGTCCATTACCTGCAAACATATGACATGACTTCACAACATCCAATGTTAGCATATAAATATATACATACATCATACCTTTTTCCCCTTGAGTCATCTTGTAGCAATTTCTCAAAAATGAAGAGCTTCAATCCCTTGGCCTACTCCATTAATATGTCATCACATCCCATAAATTTGTTTCCATGATGACCCTTGATTTTGATAACTGCTTTCCATTACTAATGTTATCAGAGAGGTTTTCCCAAAGCTGATTCACCAGGAGCTCCTACCATGCTTCGATCAGGATGCTACATTTCTTCCTATCATACAATCAACAAAATCACCTAAAGGAGAAGATGATCACAATCGTATTGGAGATCCCTCACTTCTTCTTTCTTATATTTCTTTGCATTAGGTTATTTCCTCATTTTCAGAGACATGGGCTTCTTCCCTATTTCTCTTGTCCTTTTCCAGATTAAGGACAATTTCTATTATAATATCCCTTACATCGTGCTTTCTCCATACTATTCTGAGGACTAAACTTACTGAATCTTCCTTTCTTCCTTGACATGGCTGGAAAGGCTTGATTCCCTTGATCATGCTCCACCTTTGCCTTTCAATCTTGTTTCCTATATTTTACATAGAGACCTTAAATTGTGAAATTTGTGTCTTCTTTCTTCTCGTATAAACCTGAAGTGAAGTTTCCCCATTCATCTAGTAGAGCTTCCAACACCATTTTAGTCATCTCAGTGTCAGACATTACTTCTCACACTTCCTGCAGATGATCTCAGAGAGATTGCTTCTTCTGTAGTACTCATAGAGAATAGCTCCACCAATTTCTCAAATATTTCTTTTTGATGATTTTAGATTTGATACCTCGGAGATGAGAGAGTCTTTTATAGATTCTGTAAGAATCATTTGGGCTCTTATATCTCCCTTCACGTATTTGGCATGACTTCATTGTACTTGTCTTCCATGCAAGAAAGTTTGAAATTCTAACCAATTTGTTGCCTTCCTTTCAAAGAAGAAATTTTGATAGATTTAGATAAAGTCATAGATACTTATTTGAGAGAGTGACTTTCTCCTTCAAAAACTTCCTTGATGATGTTTGAAGATGAATTCAAGAGTTTCTTCTAAGATAGATGTTCTTGAATCCTTGATGATAAAGTATATCTTCAAAAATTGAAATTCAAATGTAGATGTTCTTGAATCCTTGAAGTCTTCCTTGCAACCTGATTTGACCTTTCAACCCAAACTTTGATCTTCGCTTCCTATAGTGTCTCTTTGTTAAGCAGCCCTTGAGTTCATCACCTTAGCTCTAAAACCATGTTGAGAATTTGGAGGGCTGGAGAGTAATTCTAATTCTCTCTTTCATAATTACTTGTGAGCTTACTTGAGTTACTTATTTCTTCTCTTGCTTAGCTTAGATAGTCTTTCATCAAGTGTTACACTGAAAATTGTCATCCTGACATTCTTCTATGTGTATGAGCTCATTATTACTCATACTTCCTCATTTTCAAGTCTAACATATTAGTTCTTCATGTCAAGCCTTGAAAATCAGAGAAAAGTTCCTAAAAATATCCTTAACTTTGGTGTCGCACTTTCTCTACATCTTTCTTGTGGTCCCACACCTAATGTTCATGTCTCTTGCGTACCTGAACGCACTTTCTCTATGTTATGGGTGCGGACCCCTGTAAAGATCAAAAAGGTGCAAGTAAACTTAAAAAAGCTCACTTTCAGTAAATTCTAGAAGCCTCTAGAAAGAATCTTGCGGTGGCAGAACTGCTCTTTTGAGGTTCATGTATCCCTTACCTTATGGAGCTAAACCCTTGATGTGAGGAGCATATCCCTTTAAAGGAGGATTCTATCCCTTCATAGTTGGAACTGAAACCTCCTATTTTCTACTATAAAAAGAGGCATTGGGTAGCCTCAAGGGGAGTTCAAGCTTTAGAATATTTGAGGTTAAGTGTTGTTGGGATTCAGACTCATTTAACTGAGATTTTTGTGAGGAGAGATCACATACCTCTATCTGTCTCGGTTGGAGGAGTGCGGAGCTTATCCAAGTAGAGGAGATTCCTGCTTTGGACCCCGGGAAGGCCTGTTCAACATCAAGGCTAAGGTTGTAAGGTTTTCCTTCTTTTAAAATTAATACAAATGAATTCATTTTTCTCAATAAGCTGTTAGTTAACTGTTTATTTCACAGATTCCTTGATCACTATTATAAGCATTATTTATGATGTTTTCTATACAGGTGCTATTTAATGTTTGCTTGTTTGTGACTGCAGGTTTACGAAGATAACTCCTTCAAGTGCACGAGGGACAACAAAGACTTCAAACAAGCGTTGGACAATGGTAAGTCTTTTACACCTCTATAGTGCTTTTTGTAAATCATATATGCTTAGAGAAAGGTTAGTTCATTTGGTTTTTTGTTGCTAGATTACTTTTGGGTACTAGGGAGATCGGTCTTGTCCACAAGATTGATTAATCTGTACAACAAATTGGCGACTCCACTGGGGAGAACTTGTTGTTTTTTGTTCTCTTTTATTTTGATTTGTGGAAGAATTTTTCCTGGTTTTTTATTGATAGATATCTGCCTGGGTAGCTTAGGTTTTCTCTATTTTTGAAGATTTTGAAATCTTTTATGTTTTTCTTTAGTTTTTCTGGGGACCGCACTTTGTTTTTTTTTGCACAATGCGAGCAGTTTCGTACTTTCCTTAAGTAAACAATGCGGGACTGCACTTGTTACTTCTGGAAGCCTACGAACCCTGTTAAAATTTCGAAAAAATCCAGATTTCCTTCTTCAGTTTATCTTTATTTTGATTTAGAATTTTTGGTTTCTGCCCAGATTGATGATTGTTTCTGTCAAAAGCCTTTTGTAAATGAATTCCAACAGTATTTGTGTTTTGATGATTTTCTAGAAGTTTTGTGTTTTGGATTGCTTTTCACTTGGTCTTTGTAGTGATTCGAAGCATTGAAAGTTTGAGGTACCTCAGATTACATTGGTATTTTTTGCCTTCTTGCTGAGTCTGACTTGATTGTGAAATCCATCCTTTATTGAGAAATAGATCTACTTGTTTCTTTGCAACTCTTCGAAAAAACTTTGTTATAGGTTTTTGAATTTCATTTTTTATAAAAAACATATCTGAGTGTTTTTTATCTGTTTGTTATTCTGGACAAATAGATCCTTAGTTTACTGAACAACTAAGTAAAACATTCTTCAAAAAATATTAAAGCTTTTATTCAATTAGATTTTTAAAGTTTGTAGATCTCAAAATTAGTTTTGTAGTTTTGAGTGCTTTTAAAAATTTGTAGATTTCTTTTGAAGGAAAATTGTTTTTGTAGTTTCAAGTTTTTGAAAGTGAAAGGATTTTTTTCTGAGCTTTGATAATTTGTCTCATTTTGAGTTATTGTTGAAAGGACAAAAATATTTTCTTCCAATTATTCTTTATGTTCAAAGAAAGAATCGTTTCTTAAAATAATTGTATTCTCGTACTCTTTCTTTAGCTAGAATTTCATTGAAAGAAAACGAATTTATTATCATTTTTAGGTGCATTTTTAGTGTTTTTGGAAGTTGAGTCTTCACACCATCAAAGTTTCATTTCCACACCCATTGACTTAAGAAATAGTTCATAAAAGTAACGCTTAATTAAAATTCATCTAGTTATCTTTTTATTTCTAGGGCTCTTATCACCAACATAGCTTAGGCTAGTATCTTGGAGTAGGGAGTAATTAACTCTCCGAGATAGTAAAAACAAACAAGTAGATAAATCTTGCAGTAGGAAATAAATCCAATTGTAATTGGTAAAATCTGAGAAGCTTCTCTTAAAGAAGTCAATCACGAGATCATGTCCGAACCTTTGAGACAATCAATTCCGTTTCATTGGGGAAGATAGAAGATTTTGCGCGCATTACAAACGGTAAACCTCGGATTAACCATTGTCGAGGAGCCTGGGGTCACTTGTCGGTAAACCTCGGATTGACCATGTCGAGGAACCTTCAAGGGGATTGAGCTTTGTTACTCTGCCCCTTGCGCGTGGGATCAGATCGTAGAATGTTCCCCCAGTTGTATTTGTTACTACTGGTAACCTTAGTGTCCATAAGCTTAATATTATTTCCTAAGGTGACGGTGAAGGAAAGATCTCACTGTACCTAGAGCAAACGTCGACTAGACTCACTTGGACTCTCTAGGGGGTTCTCTTCACACGAGATGGTTTTGTGAAGAAACCTTTGCCAGTCTGTTTGATTAAGCAGGTTGTCAGGGTAACTGTTCCAACCGCCCTTTCTGTATTAAATTTCTACTAAGTTGAATTTCATCAACAACTAGTGTTTTTAGAACGGGAAGTTACTGTTTGTGTGTGGTTTGAACTCTTAGATTTTTAAGTGTGTGATTCAATTTTTGGTTTCTTTAGAGACTTTAGGTGTTTTCATTGAAATTTTCTTTGTTTGCGTGTGATTATTTAATATTTAATCGTGGCAGAATTGCCAAGACAATCCCGGAGACTTCAAGGGAAACTCCTTGAATATACACCAAGTCAGCGTGAAGGGCTTCGTTCTCTAGTATCATCTAGTAGTGGTACGATTAGATCAATAGAAATTGGAACTTCATCTATAGTTGTTCATCCTGATCATCAAATACCCACAACAGAACACATTCAAGAACCGATTTCAGTTTCTGAAGTTAATGGTAGTATTTCTCCTTCCAGTGAACTAGCTGACGAACCTGAAATCTCTGAACCTGAAACTAAACCTTCTATTTTGGAAACATCCTTAGGATTTATTACACCAACTTCTAGCGATCTTGGTTCACCAAGGGTAAGAAATATTGTCTCTAAAGATCTTCCATTTGGCCTTATTTCCATTGAAGAACTTACTAATCCAGACGAAGATTTATCTCTTCCCGAATCCCCTCAGTCTTTAAATCTTAGGGAGCGTGAATCTATTTTCTACAGCCCTATTCGAACTGATGCTTGGTATCTATCTTTGACAAACTTTTTAGAGAATCCGGGTCTTGCTTTTTATCCACCTCGAATTCCATTTCATCCTACACCCAGAGGTTACTATCCGTCATCCATTATGGCAAGAGAGTCATCTATGTTTTCCCAGACACCGAAAGAATTTTTACACGGTGGTCCTTCTGTTCCTTCAGGATATCAGGCTCTGTCTGGTACTTTCTCTGGAGCAGCTCCTCAACCAATTGAACACGTATTATCATCTGGTCTTAATGGAGTTAAAACTGAAACGTCGAATGCAGAGAAAATTTTTATGATGTCTGGTAATATTCTGAATCCTCAACCTCAAGGCAGTCAGTTACCGCATGGAGGGAAATTTCAGGGAAATTAGTTACCGCCTAGGGGGCAACATCAAGGTAGTCAGTTACCGCCTAGGGGGCAACCTTCGGGAATTCAGTTACCACCTGGGGGGAAACCTCAAGGTAGCTTTTTCCCAGGACAAACTGTGGAATCATATTATTTTTTGGGACAACCTCAAGGATAGTACATACCTCAAGGGTATCAACCTTCAGGACAGTACATACCTCAAGGGTATCAACCTTCAGGACAGTACATACCCTAAGGTCAACCCCAAACTCAATATGCTCCTCAGGGTTCTTATCAACCCCAGCTTCAGTACGCGCCTAAGGGTTATCAACCTCAAGGTCAGTACCCAATTCAAGGTTTCCAACAACCTTCTGGTCAATCATCTATTCAAGGAGCTAGAAATTTACCACTTACTTATCAACCCTACGTTCAACCAGGCTATGATCCTTACGTTCAACCTTCTACGGGACAATACCCCGGAATGAACATGGTGTGGGATCCGTCCCAATATAAACAGCCTAATGTGCAGTTACCTTCTCAACCTGGACAGCCTTTGGTTTCTGGTCCAATCCAGCAACCTGTCCAACCAACTATTCAAACTCTTGCACCTAGTTATGTTCAGCAGTCTAGGCCTAGTACACCTCAGACTCTGCCTCAAACTGCTGCAACGTTTGTTCAACCTATAACACTTGTTTCTGGAGTATCTGTAGCTCCGAGTTCTTCTATCCCTGCATCCGTGCAAATCCCTCAAGTCTCTGTACCCCAGTTAGGACCTTCAGTTCAGACTTCGGTTCAGATGCCTGTGAGACAAGCCGGTACAAGTACAATTGTCACAAGTAAACTGCAATTTACGTATCAAATACAAGGTAAAATACATATCAAATACATCCTAGAAAATTTGCTGCTATCAAAGCCGAAGTTGAGAAATTACTTCGTGCAGGTTTCATTTATCCAATTCCTTTAACGGATTGGGTATCGAATATTGTTCCTGTTACTAAAAAACAAGGAACGATACGAGTATGTATCGACTATAGGGATATTAATCGAGCTTGTCCTAAGGACAATTATCCAACCCCCTATATCGATCAAATAATTGATGATTGTGCCAGCAGTGAAATGTTTTCCTTTATGGATGGTTTTTCCGGTTACAATCAAATAAACGTACTCCCTGCTGATCAGCCAAAAACAACTTTTATTTCTCTGTGGGGGACATTTTTTTATTGCAAACTACCCTTTGGATTGAAGAACGCTGGAGAAACTTTTCAAAGGGCTATGTCTTACGCATTTCATGACATTAAGCACATTGTGCAGCCTTATCTCGATGATTTACCTACTCATTCATCGCGTAGGGCCGACCATCTCACTCATTTACGGGCTATCTTTATGAGATGTAGGCATTATCGAATTAGGTTGAATCCACACAAATGTGTTTTCTGTATAGAATCGGGTCGCTTACTGGGATTTGTTGTTTCGAAAGCAGGCATTCGCGTCGATCCGTCGAAGTTCGAAGCTATTGTCAATTTATCTCCTCCTTCGACTTTACGCCAACTCCAAAGTTTGCAGGGGAAAGCAAACTTTTTACGTCGGTACATTCCTAACTACGCCGAGCTTACAAATGGTTTTACCCGGTTGCTGAAACAGAACATTCCATTCTTCTGGGATGAGATCGCTGATCGATCTTTTGATGCACTTAAACACACGTTGACCCATGCACCGTTATTGCATCCTCTCAACTACAACCAGGACTACGTTTTGTACCTCGCCGCTTCTCATTCCACAATTGGGATGGTTTTAGTTCAGGAAGACGAATCTAACACTGAACATGTGATTTATTATCTTAGTCGAAATCTGCATCCGACTGAGATCAAATACACACATGTGGAGAAATTGGCCTTGGCAACTGTTCAAGCTGTCCAAAGATTTAGACACTACATCTTATTACGCAAAACCACAGTAATTTCTGACTGTAACCCTATGATGTACATTTTAACCAAACAACTGCTAGGGGGCAAGTATTCCAAATGGATAGTTATCCTGCAGGAATTTGACTTGGAATTTGAAAAATCCAAGGCAAAGAAATCTTTGGTTTTTGCGGAACTGATGTATGATTTCCCCTCTACTGATACTGAAACTGTGGCAGAGGAGCCCATTGCAGACGAATCTTTATTTCTTATCAGTACTCTTGATCCATGGTATGGGGATATTATCGTTTATCTCCAAACCCAATCTTTTCGGCCTGAAATCTCACGATCTCAGTGACGGAAAATACGTTTCCAATCCCAACAATACAATATTATTGGCGATACACTCTATCGTCGTGGAGCGGATTTTGTTTTCCGACGCTATCTTACTCATGAAGAAGATGAGAAGGTTTTAAATGACTGCCATTCTGGAGCATGTGGCGGTCATAT
This sequence comes from Pinus albicaulis, assembly GCA_034641835.2. Classification (NCBI taxonomy): domain Eukaryota; kingdom Viridiplantae; phylum Streptophyta; class Pinopsida; order Pinales; family Pinaceae; genus Pinus; species Pinus albicaulis. Next base: position 741,984,873 of record CM076580.1, on the reverse strand, counting down.
GTCTGGGTATGCCACAGCCCAAAATATATTGTGCGCTGGTTATTTCTAGCCATCGTTATTTAAAGATTATATCTATGCAGTCCGGAAATGCCACAATTGTCAACTTTTTTATCGTAAAATGTGTGCGCCACCCGCTCCTCTTCACCCTATAATTGTTGTCGGTCCTTTCACGAAATGGGGTATTGACTTTATTACATGTAACCCTCACTCGGCCGGGGGGCATGCATATATTATCTTAGCAGTAGATTATTTTACTAAGTGGGCCGAGGCGATGCCTACATTTTCGGCTGACGGCAAGACTGCTGCAACTTTCATATTTAATCACATAATTGCTATGTTTGGTGTTCCTCAAGCCATTATTACCGATCATGGAAGTCATTTTCGAAATATCATGATGATTGAACTGACAGATCAACTTGGCCTGCACCACGACAGTTCCACTCCGTATTATCCGCAGGCCAATGGTCTGATTGAAGCTATCAATAAAGTTTTAGTCACTATGATCAAACGAATTATTGGTATTCATAAGACGAATTGGCATTCCATGTTATTTTCAGCACTTTGGGCATATCGAACCTCAGTAAAAACATTAACTGGTTTCACTCCCTTTCAACTGGTTTACGGTTTGGAAGTTGTGTTGCCGATTGAATGCGAAATTCCGTCATTGAAATTAGCCATAGAATTACTCCCAGCTACGTCTGAAGAGAAGAAACGTTTTTTGTACTTGGCACAGCTAGATGAGAATCAACGAAATGCTACAATAGCAAACGAGGCTCATGTCAAACGAATAAAAGCTCAGTATGATAGAAGTGTTACCCCTCGAAATTTTTCAGAAGGAGACCTAGCATTAGTTTATGATCAAGCCAACGATAAGCTAGGAGCTGGGAAATTCGTGCCTATGTGGCATGGTCCTTTCATTGTTAAGCGAAAGCTGGCAAAAGGGTCCTATGAGCTGATAGATTTTGACGGTGTCCCTTTAGATAAACCTAGAAATGGGCTTTCTCTGAAGCGATATTATGCTTAAACTTGGTGTGGAGATTTTTTATTAGATTAAATTTCTTTACTGTTGGTGCGTTTTAGGTTAGAAAAGTGTGCCTAGTTTAGAAGTGTGTTTTTTATCACTATTCATGCTTATCTGAGTTTTACTCTTGATATTGCAGATGTCGACGTCTCTTCAAACCTACATTGGTTTTGCTGATGGTGCTTATTGTAGTACACAGAACATTTCTTCCACAGCTTGGGTTATCTATTCACCCTCTGACGAGTTAGTATCCATGCATGGGGTAAGCATTGGTCAAACAACGAATAACATTGCCGAGTATAATGCAGTGATTGAGTTATTATCTGAATCCATATCATTTGGAATTCAGAGTTTGATTGTTAGGTTGGATTCTGAACTTGTTTTATTACAGCTTAATAGGGTTTATGCCATTAGAAATCCAATGTTATTACGATTATTTTTAAGAGTTCGTCTCTTGGAACGTGAATTTGATTACATTGAATATCAGCATATTCCAAGACATTTAAATACATTAGCAGATGCAATTGCTTCTAGTATGATAAATCGACATTTGCAATAATCAAAATAGTAAATCAAACAACATTCATAACATGTACACAGATAACCGGTAAATAGTGATATATCATAGTATAGAAGTGTTTCAAAAAATATACATCGTCTTCGATCATAGGCTGGAAACACCTTAAGATCGGCAAAATGGTAACACAAAAGGTCAAAAATATGAGTCTACGACATGATCATCCTGTCACTGATGGTGATCACGATAAGAGACCACTGCCCAGGCCACCCTACATAGAAACCTTCTAAAAGGTCCTGGAACACCAATCACGTATCTCTGTAATCTGAGAGGAATATCATCTATGTCTGTCTCTGAAATGTCTAGAGTTAGACGCTCTAGGTGATGCTCTAAATCAGACAGGATTTCTGTTGATTGGCCTGTTGGGGCTGGTGCAGCTGCAACTAGTTGTCTTCTTTCATAAGGCTGGAGATGGGCTGGTCGCCGTGGGCCCACATCTGCATTTAAAGCTTTTGATATTAGTTTCAAGACGATCAAAATACAAAAAAAAATAGAACTTAGAAATTGTTGAAAATGATTTTACCTGATTCATCCCACTGTTCCCCTGCTGGGAGAGTCATCTCTCGGTCGCTGCGGAAATCTATCCCAGCGTATGGAAAGTCCTCTATAACAAAAATTTGGTGTTCCAGCCAACGAAAATATGAAGGAAGAAATCAAACAATCTCGACGCCCTCAACAGCATGACGACCATCAATGCAACCCAACGAACCATCCTAGGTTCTCAAGGTCGACCAGCATCAACAGGAATGTTCTGCGGAGCTAACATGGGGATCCTCTCTAGAGCAAAGGTGACTAGAATGGATCCATATCCAAAGTTATTTAGTTTTCCATTCTTTGCTCTAGTTAGTTGGCCTTTTACATTGGCCAACACGTCACACTAGTTGAAAATGGTGCCTCGAAAACAGTCTACAACAATGCGCATTTGGGAATCGGTAGCCACATGTACTGTTGCACTCCCACACAGTCTGGTAACAGTAAATGCAATAACTTTTAGCTAAGAATGGATGATAGTTTTTATGTCAATTCGTTTGTCCCTGGGGTCTGTCTGATCATTACAGAACTCTTGTCAAAGACTAGCGACAGTCTGGCCACCTGACCTAGTCCCAAACAAAGAAATTTGTTCGCCCCTCTTGGACAAACCAGTCAGAAAATAAATATCCTCCAGCTCAATTTCGAGCCGGTGGCCGCCAATAATAAAACACTAGTCCTGTACGTTCCACCTGTTCACCAGCCATGTTAGGAGGTCTACCTGTGCCCTCATGCCTTGGATGGCCTATAATTTATACAAACCGCATGCTCTTAATGCTTGCATTGTGGGAAAATGGAGTATTGCGGCGCCATCCACGTCTTCATGCTCACGTTCTCTCCAAATTACCATATTGTATCTCCTACAATGCATAAAAAGTTATATTAGAACAATCTAATTTGAAAATTTTTGGGCAGCAAATGAGAAATTTTATTTTGAAATTCAAATACGCGGGGACCGCACATTGTCTTCATACACAGTGCGTAGGAACGCACGAGTGCTGTGGGACAAGTGCGGACCCACGAATTTTTTCTACATAGGAAAAATTCGAGGTCCGCGGGGCCCGTGTGTTGCGTTTGCGGACCCCCGCGGGCGATTTTTTAAAACATATTTTTCTCTCAAAAATGAAATTTAAAGCCTAAAAATGAAATGTAAACAGATGAAATGCAAGATTAGGAGGTCTTGGATTACCTGTAGCTGATGGTTCTCAATTTCGTCGGACGGATTTTCCAGAATCTTCACAGGAACTTTTTTACCCAAAAGATTTTACTTTTCACTCTGAACTCGAACGGTAAAAATGAAGTTGGAAAAACCCTTTTTATAAGTTTTTTCGAATAAATAAATTTTTAATTTGTTTATTTTTCACTTTTAAAAGGTTATTTTTGAAAGCATTTTTATTTATCTTAAACATGTATGTATAATGTTTCAAGTTTTTGTGCAGAAATTAAATTTTTTAGGAGAATTGATCATTTTTCAACAAAGAGCATACTTTTATCACTTTTTCGGACTTTTTAAAAAAATTACGAAAAAACGAAACATTGGAGTCCTCTTTTAAGCCCTTTTCAGACTCTCTAAACATGAAAATATTGACGAGCACTTGATTATTCGAACTCGTTAAAATAAATGAATGATCATCCCTTCAGTATAAGTTTACCCCTTTTACGGACTGAAATGGACTATTTACGAAAAATGTATATGTTGACTAATTACGGTCAATAGAGTTCTCTCCCGCATTATTTTATCCTTTTTCGGGCTCGAGAGACTAAATTTACGAAAAAGTACACTCATGGAGTTTTCTTAAGTTTTTCTTCTGACTCTCTAAAATTGAAAAACATTGAATTTCTCCTATACTGGACTCGTTAAAATTTAACAGTAAATGACCTATTCAATTTCAAACAGGAATGAACCACTCCTTAGGGTTCGGATCTTAAACTAAGTTGGACTCATTCGAAGGATGAACTTATAAACAAGCAAATGTTATCCTCCTCAAGCTTGTCAAAAATAAAGAGGTACTTGCCAGAAATGGTGGGGGAAAAGAGAGGAAAATGGACTTGTTTGTTGTATTTTGATTTTTCAAAAATCCAGTTAACCACTCTTGAACACGACACTTTTTGTTCACCTAGGTTTGGAAATCATTTGCCTAACAGTTAATCAAACCACATTGAAAGTCTTCATCCAGTATCTAGGTATTAGCTTTGGGTCAATTGTCACCAAACCATCTGCAGTGTCGTTATGTGTTCAAGAGGACAGTTCAAATAAACCATTCATTTGCAAAACATCTGTCATCCATTTTAACCATCTCTGAGTTAGTCCTTGCCAATATATTTTCAAAACTTGATCTATGATTTCGGGTTGTAGGCGTGCCTATGACGGATCACTTTCTATCGACGACAACTCATTATCTAGGAAGTTGATCTAGAAATCGTCAGTGCCTTGAAATCTGCATGCCTCAATGGCAGGTTTCTCGCTTTCGACGATAGGTTACATCATTGACCTTCGGTCGAATAATTCTGTGACATGTTCGACTTCAGCTCATTCACTCACATTTCATGGATTGTACTGGGTACTTTGAGAGCCATTGAAATTACTGGTGATTACTCTCACACTTGTTAACAGTTTACATCATTGACTAGTAATCAAGTGGTTTCTACCATGTTCGACTTCGACACATTCATTCACATGGATAGAATCGTACTAGTTCGAGATGCGGAAATCAAAACCATGGATCTAGTTTCTACCATCCAGGCTGCGAGGAATTTTGTTATCATTTATACAGTGAACTATTTATACACAGATGGTTGCGTCCATACTGTGTCTACACATGTCTATACTGTGATGTATTCAAAATCATTCCTGTATCAGAACAGTTTGAATCAGTTTCTAGTTAGTTTTGATCTGAATATGGGAATGCCTACCTCAGCGATGATATGTATACATATATATTTTGCATTGAATGTTTTTACAAGTTCCGACTGGGGTGTCCACAGGATGATCCTTGAAATGATAAAGTACTGCACTCTTCATATATGACAGACTTCAGCTTCATCTATTCCAGACTTTGCACTTTAGGGGGCAATCTATTACACTGAAAATTGTCATCCTGACATTCTTCTATGTGTATGAGCTCATTATTACTCATACTTCCTCCTTTGCAAGTCTAACATATCAATGCCTCATGTCAAGCCTTGAAAATCAGAGAAAAGTTCCTAAAAATCTCCTTAACTTTGGTGTCACACTTTCTCTACATCTTTCCTGCGGTCCCGAACCTAATGTTCATGTCTCCTGCGTCCCTGAACGCACTTTCTCTGTGTTATGGGTGCGGGCCCCTGTAAAGATAAAAAAGGCGCAAGTAAACTTAAAAAAGCTCACTTTCAGTAAATTCTAGAAGCCTCTAGAAAGAATCTTGCGGTGGCAGAACCGCTCTTTTGAGGTTCATGTATCCCTTACCTTATGGAGCTAACCCCTTGATGTGAGGAGCTTATCTCTTTGAAGGAGGATTCTATCCCTTCATAGTTGGAACTGAAACCTCCTCTTTTCCACTACAAAAAGAGGCATTGGGTAGCCTCAAGGGGAGTTCAAGCTTTAGAATATTTGATGTTAAGTGTTGTTGGGATTCAGATTCATTTAACTGAGATTTTTGTGAGGGATCACATACCTCTATCTGTCTCGGTTGGAGGAGTGCAGAGCTTATCAGAGTAGAGGAGATTCCTGCTTCGGACCCCGAGAATGCTTGTTCAACATCAAGGCTAAGGTTGTAAGGTTTTCCTTCTTTTGAAATTAATGCAAATGAATTCATTTATCTCAATAAGCTGTTAGTTAACTGTTTATTTCATAGATCCCTTGATCATTATGATAAGCATGATTTATGATGTTTTCTATATAGGTGCTATTTAATGTTTGCTTGTTTGTGACTGCAGGTTTACGAAGATAACTCCTTCAAGTGCACGAGGGACAACAACGACTTCGAACAAGCGCTGGACAATGGTAAGTCTTTTACACCTCTATAGTGCTTTTTGTAAATCATATATGCTTAGAGAAAGGTTAGTTCATATGGCTGTTTGTTGCTAGATTACTTTTGGGTATTAGGGAGATCGGTCTTGTCCACAAGATTGATTAATCCGTACAACATCAAGTCAATTACCAAAATACAAAAGACACAAATTTAAACTCTTCCACCTAGGGCAAAACCTCTCCCTCTTGGAGAGGAAAACCCACAAAAAATTCTTCTTATAGACTTTCAAATGACAAGCACCATGACCAAGACTCAGACCTTTGATCTATGAATGCCTCTAAGACCTTGACACTTCTTCTAAGTCTTCCTCCAACACTGATAGTTTTTTTCTTCACCAGTGTATACTGACCTCCATTAGCTTTAGAGAACTTGGTCTCTAATTTTATCTTGACATTCTCCTTCTTATCTTTTGTATACACATAAGCTTTCCAGAAATTTAGACCTTCCTTCCTACCTATATGATCCGCACTTGATTACTTCTTAAATTCGCATTTCATTCTTGTTGACTACAGCACTTCACCGCTATTAGAGTTTGCACCTTTTCACTCTTGACACTTCAGAGAAATTCGCATCCCTTTTCTTCCTGAAGTACACACTATTATTTCCTTCAAAGTGACACTGTTTACCACTTAGATCTGCATACTCTTCTTGTCTTTAACACTGCTATAATACAAAGATATACACACTTTATTTTATGCACTTTGACATAGAGAGATCTGCACCTGAGATTCACATTTCAATCACGGGTGATTATATTGTTCGTTAGAACTTTTGACATCTGTAATTAATTCATACAATGACCGCACTAAAACCTTGTACACCTTCTTCAAAATTTGCATTTGTTGTTTTCAGTTAACTTAGAGAGAATATGCATCATCTCTTTATATCTACATTACATTGTCTATATATATTGAATTATATCCGCATATATTGTCTATGTATACTACATTATATCTGCATACACTTCAAGTCATTCTACATTCAAAACGTTGTATTATTCCATAAAGATATGCATCTTTATACAGACTCTATCTACACTCCGAACACCTCAGAATATTTTTCAAATTACTTATTCAAGTGACCGCAGAACTTCATGTATATATAGTCTCCATGACCATGTTTTAGGCCGACCCTTCAAACAGCTAGAAGGTCGAATTTTACTTCTGTTCATAGGCCGACATGGAGGACTTCTATTCCATCGTTGTAAGTGTAGCTTGGAGTATCATTTAGGAGCCATTTCTTCACGAGGTCTATAGCAAGTTCTTGGAGCATTCACTAGCCACTTCATATACATGACACTTGATTATATTTATAATGGGAAGACAAAACCCTATATAGACATCAAGAAGAAGTCTATTTAACCTATAATAAAATCTTGCTCATGAAACCCATGAAGCAAGTACAAAATACATTTTATTATCTGTCTACTTCTTTACATATAATTACATCAGTCAATATGAAGACCGACCTAGTTACACTTTTCAACGCATTGACTATCGAGATTTTGACTACGTTTGACCGAAATTATGATATGTTTGGGAAGTCAAATTGACTAGAATGTTGACCAAATTTTTCTAAGCACGTTTGACTAATGTTGATCGAAGAACTGCATCTATGATTTTCGTAAGTCAAAGGGTTGACTTTGAACTATTTTTGTGATGATTTTGGTGATTATTTTGATGTGACTCCACTGATATTGGAAGGTCGAATTTGATGTTGCTTTGACCAAATTGTTGACTATTGACTAGTTAGGGCTACTACTCCTGCAATTGACTTTGACTAGAATTGCGTCTTTGGCTAGTTGACCAAATTGACTATTAGTATCATCTTTCATTAGATATTGGTTGACTTTTGGGATAGTCAGAGGTTTGACTTTGACTTTGTTGATGAATTGGAACATTGTATCTCTCTGTTAAACATTTGATGAAAATCTAATAGAAGAAGAATTTTGAAAAGGGTTTCCCCCCTTGTGGGTTTTTTCCCTGGTCTTTGACCAAATATTGTGTCTCTCTTTCTTCATTGTCTTCTATTGTTTGTTGTTTTATTGATTTATTTACAATTGCTTACTATTGAAGAAAGATCGAATTATATTGGATAAATTGATTGCTAATTGAAGAAGAATTGGAATAAGTAATTGTGCTAAGCATAGAACACTAGAAAAATAACAACTGGTGCCACAAAATTTTGTATGAATCACAAAGTTGATGGATGCCACTGAACAAAACTCGCATATTTCCTTCTCACGGAGCTTGCATATTACCACAGGAATTTGCTTCATCAACTTTGCATTTCCACAAAGAGTCAACACCTTAGGTCTGCAGGAGTATAGGTGATTTTTGATGCCACTCAAAATGCTACTTGTACTTAGAACAAAGATTCGTACTTTAGAGACTGCAAAACTTTGCATGGAATAGTTCCTTCTTCAAACCTTCTTTAGCATAGAAGTCCTCACGATCTTTCACGGTGATGAAGTCTTTGTCTCTAATGCACATCAAACCTAGCTCTAATACCATGTTGAGTTTTCTAGGGCACAGCCTATAACAATTTTTTTAAGCATGATAACTACTAATGATTTAATTTGCATTGATTCCACATAACATTCATTCAATATCATTAAGAAGTTATACAGAAGAAAGTATCAATCAAATAAACATGAAAGAGCGGTAGAAAATAACCATAAGACAATTAGACAAGGGACACAGAAATTAGGCCCGAGGGCAGGGAAAAATCCACAAGGGGAAAACCCAGAAAATTCTTTCCTTATGAGAGAGTTCAATTCATCATTACAACAAAAACCATATCAAGATAATATCCAAACCAGTAACCAAGAACAACATCAAGTGCCATGCCAAGAGCCAATCCCTCATTCAGATTTTCGGCCTCCTCTTTCTGCTCCCAACTTCACTGGATCAGAGATAACCAAGACGTAATTCGATGTGCCAAATGATGGAGGAAGGTTCTCCTTTATATAGACTTTGAAGGGGGTTGAATGGGTGCCTCTTTGGAGCCCAATTGAGTTGAACAAGGAAGCCCACTGGAATATTTTAGGAGGAAAAAAAACAAAATTTGAATTTTCCAATTTCTTCATGATGAAACCACTGACCATGGCTACAATATTTCTAACAGAACGGAGAGATCTTTGAAATTTCATATATTTTCTACTCACCAACGTCTCAATCAAGGGAGAAACTAGGCTATGGGTGATTATCAATGCACAGAAACAGTAACAAAGACCAACAATTGGATTGCAATGTTGTGGTGAATCTTGGTGATGTGACGATTGCATTTAATAACTAGAGAAGAACAATCAACTAAACACACCATAGAAGCAACAAAGATTACCCCTAAAACCCAAATCGGAACACAAGCTATGGTGGGTTCTGATTAAATTCAAGCATTGTTGAAAAGGGTGAGCTATACATTCTCACTAGAGATTTCATTTAGTCTTATTGATTAGAGGCATCTTGTAGATTGCTTTGGCTTAGTGACATCTTTCCTCTTTATAGACAGGCTAATAGTCCCATTCATCCTTCAATTTTTGAGCAGATTGCTTCGCCGCAAGTCCTCGTACTTTTTGCTACTGCTCTTCTTCTTCCAAAGCTTCATTTTTTCCTTTGCTCTTGGGTTGTTCTTTGCATCAAGCAAGCATTCTTTATTATAATTCTGCCTTGGAATGCAAACCATCAAGTGATTCATTTTACCTTCTAGTGGCCTTTCGACTTTAGTTTTTAAGTTAATTACTGACTTCAAACTTTTACAAGATTTCCTTTTACGAAGTTTGGAAACATTAATTCACATCCATTTCAGATCAACTGGTGGATGGATTGGGTACATAAACTATCACATAAAATGTATGCTAATGTCAACATGGAAATATACATTTTGTGGGATACTTTTGTATAGTTAGAGATTTTCACAAAACAAAGCACTGAACCATGCCATAAAACTTTCAATTTATCATAAACAAAAGCCTTGCAATTCAATGAAATCCCTACAAGTTGTGGTGGTCATTAGTCATTGAATAAGCAACCAACACACTTAAAGCCACTAGCAGAGGTTGCATATAAGCATGAACGAGTCTAAAATCCTGTGATGAATCCCAAGTGTCTTACATCACAAAACATATTTAACACTCCTACAAGGGACTGCCCGCTGGTGAACCTCTTTTAATTTTCGAATATCTGAAATGCTTTCCAGTGGAATAAGAAATTTCACATACAATATTGAATCTTTCCAAGTTATATTTGAGTTCCACCGTATGACTATAGAGAATTTTTTGTACAAATAAGCACTGAACCATGCCATAAAACTTTCAATTTATAATAAACAAAACATATTTAACACTCCTACAAGGGACTGCCCGCTGGTGAACCTCTTTTAATTTTCGAATATCTGAAATGCTTTCCAGTGGAATAAGAAATTTCACATACAATATTGAATCTTTACAAGTTATATTTGAGCTCCACCGTATGACTATAGAGAAATTTTTGTACAAATAAGCACTGAACCATGCCATAAAACTTTCAATTTATAATAAACAAAAGCCTTGCAATTCAATGAAATCCCTACAAGTTGTGGTGGTCATTAGTCATTGAATAAGAAAACAACACACTTAAAACCACCAGCAGAGGTTGCATATAAGCATGAACGAATCTAAAATCCTGTGATGAATCTCAAGTGTCTTACATCACAAAACATATTTAACACTCCTACAAGGGACTGCCCGCTGGTGAACCTCTTTTAATTTTCGAATATCTGAAATGCTTTCCAGTGGAATAAGAAATTTCACATACAATATTGAATCTTTCCAAGTTATATTTGAGCTCCACCGTATGACTATAGAGAATTTTTTTGTACAAATAAGCTTAAATAGCAGTTAGAATAATTTAATAAACCTCGCGTCTTAATAATTTTCCGCAGGTTGTAGCCAGTTTCAAGGAGATTTATATACTTTCACTAATCTAGGAAGTACCCTGCACAGATGAAATAGCAGGCTGCGTTGCTGTATTCAATCTTTATTTCATTTACTCTCTATCCATTTTTTTCACTGCATAGAGGGTTTCAAAGATCATACATTTACAATGTATTAATTCCTTCTGAATTGTAAGATTCATGTATTACACTCACTGCTGGTCCAAGTTATATATCCAAGCTAAGCAATTTCTTATCAGTCCAAGATAAGGAAAAATTCTGCAAGATAAAATTAAGGAGTGAAAGATTCAAAGTTCCATCAAATTGCAGTTTCAGCTTTATTTCCATATAAAAATGGAAAACTAAAATCACCCATCGAGGCCGAATGATGATTTTGATTAGAGCAGTACTTCAACAAATTTAAATAAAAGAATGCTAATGGAATTTAATTCCAGGTACAGCCACACCACTAAAAACCATGACATTCATGAATATTGTTTTCACATGAAACCTTACACCGCTTGATTAGCTATTAATGAAATAAATACCTGGAAGAGTGTATCTGTTACTGTTGGACCTCAGCAAATGGGGTCAAAAATGAAGAGCCCGGAGGTGCTTAATTACATGCACCATCTGGATAAGAATGCAAAACATTGCTATCAATGTCTGTGAGAGTGCCTTCTATTTAAGTTAAAATCACCTCTTTCTCTGTATCTCCTCTTAATTACTCTAAAGCATAAAGAAAGTAGACCAACTGCCGCAAGAGCATAGAAAGCTCTGTAAGGGGCTAAGGCTAAACCAGATAAGTAGCAATAAAACCCTGCCAGACAATAGACAAGGCTCAAACCAGCTTCTTCCACAGGAGGACCCCAAAAGCGGGGAAAAGGAAATAATAAAACATTGCAGTCGACTTTACAAGCACAAAGGCCATGAAGAACAATGCCTAGTGAAAGAGCTGAATCAAGAAACCATGGAATACTATGGTCCATCCCAAGTCTCTGCACAGAAAGAAATATTAAGATTTTAGTAAAATGGGAAATTCAATAAACACAGTATCCAGCAGACACCACTTTGGAACACAAAACATTTGATTGGACCCACCTGTCCCCAAGCCACAAACGATGGAATCAGCATGGCTGTTGCAGCCAGATGTAACAAAAATATGCCTTGCTGGTAATTAAAGGCCTCCAGCTGTGTCTCACCAAAGCTGATGGCGGAGTCTGGACTAGGAGAATGATTGTCCTCCAGCTTAACGCCAGCAGTCATTGAACTATCAGCTTGTGGAAATATGTCAGCTTTGAATTTAGAGTTCTGCCAGTCGCCTTTTCTATGAGGATGGCTGCGAAACGAAGGCGCCAAAAAACTGTTACACAAAGGGAATTATCTTTAGGAGAATAGTAATTGAACAATAAGGTGGAATCAGGCAAACAAATCTGAGAATTTATTCTAGTCAACATCTCTGTCATGAACTAAGGCAAGGCTTTTCCTGTAGATTAAAGCCAAAAACTTTTGAAAAATACACTAGTTCAGATCTTCAATACACTACCTGCATAGCGCAGTATGGCAACACCATGCATGAGATAATATCAGCACAATCAATCCTAAAGCAGGATGAAGAAAGGCGATGAGAACAGTTACAATTACAGCAACTGTCAGAGTTGGTCTTCCCCTAAGCATTCTGACCACCTACTTCATACAGAAATTAAATTTGTCACTTTGGAAATAGACATGAAGATGTCAATTCATGCAAACTTATAAATTAAATGAAATTAACAATAATTTGCCACTAACAAGAGCCATTCATTTATGACAAGCAATAACAATTTATACTGATACATGTCAAAATAAAACTTACCCATTATACAAAGAAATTCTAAAGACAGTAATATTGTCATTTTCATTGCCAGAATTTTAAATAATAGGGAAAAGGAAATCATGATTGTCCCATGTACTATTCCTTAAGTTGTTAGTTTACTTTCAAGTTTCATGTAACAAAACCCGTAAAACACTCACACCTGTGGTTCACAGGCACCCAACATGAGAACCCCTAGAAGAATTTACGTTGAATGAAAAAATAGAAGATTTTCTATTGAATAATGAACCCCAAGTTTTTCCTTTCATTACAATCCTTGTTAAGTTTTGATGATTTATTTTTTGTTTGCTAGGTTATGTGAGTCTTGAGATGACTGGCATGCCTAACCTGTGGCTTGAATAGCCGCAACACAGGGGCATCTAAGCTGTTAAAATCACCCGGGGATTGCACTTGGCCTGGGCCACACCAACCCTTAGCATGACTGGATTTTTGCCCACGGAATTTCCAACCAGTGACCTTCACATCACAGAGTGCCTTAACAAAACACCCTGTCACCATCTGCTCTACACCCCGTGGGCTTGTTAAGTTTTATTGGTATTGCAAATGCATAAAGGAAAAAAGATGAAAGTGAGATTCATTTAATTGATCATGTAATAATGGCAAGATGGATCCAAACTTCACATCTCATAACCTCAAATTACTTAATCAATTATTCGAAGTGTTTTGTTTACATGATTTAATTCATCCAACAGCTCTACAGATACGGCATGAGCCAAATGCAAAAGAGCACATGTAAAAAGAAAACTACCTCTACTATAAGGCTCATTCAAGTGTATTCCTTGTATGCTCCTTTGGCATTAAATGCTATCAGAACAATGTCTTCAAACAGTCTCTTTACGTGAAGCTACAAACTCTCTCCATCCAGGTGGGCTTCAGTAGAAAGTATTTGAATTTTGAACCAGCAACATCTTTGACTTATTCAAAAGTGTAACTACGTTCGGTCTTCATAATGACATGTAATTGTGACTCTTGTAAATGATGTAATGAAGAAAATAAATTATTATTGGCTTGCTTCAAGGGTTTCATAAGCAAGGGATTATTGTTTTAGAGTCAATGTCATGTATGACCCTTCTTGGGCATATAAAGAATGTATGTAAGTCTATAAGCTGTCTAGAAGCCCTCCAAAAGACAAGCACAGTCATCCTCTTCATGGTCGGCCTCAATATATATAAATAAAAGTCATGTCAGCTCACATGTGGAGACACATCGGTTCACATGGCACAGTTCAGCATATTTAGGAGACATACCACTATATATGCACGGCTAGGGTCATCACAGAAACACAGTTTAGTTCGGAGAACACTCTGAGATTTTTGGGTGCCAATCACAGTTCAGATTATCTCAGTCTCGGTGCAAATCTCAAATCAAATTATCAGTCTCGGTGCTAATCACAATTCAGATGATCTTAGGTTTGGTGCCACAGGAGGACAAGGTCTCGGACAGCAGGACAGTGCCTCAATGATAACACACAGTGTTATGAAAATGCTCAGTAATCTCTGGTGTAATGCTCAGTGTTATAATGGTGTTCGGACCTATGATGATGAGGCAATACTTGGTGTTACAGTAAAGTTATCTCGGTACTATGGTGGCATGATGCTCGATGTCTCAAAGAAGTTCACTGGAGAGATGATCTAAGTCAAAGGAAGATCGAAGAGGAAGAGAACAGTAGAAGAAGGCTGACCGTGTCTTGGTCTTGGAGTGGCTACTAGGTCAAGGGTCTTGGTCTTGGCATTCGTCAATTGGAATTTCGATAAGAATAATTTGTGCGGATTTTCCTCTCAAAGAAAGAGAGGTTTTGGCCCTGGCTCATAATAGCCTACATGTTGTGTCTCTTGTCTATTTTATGTTCATGTATTGGTTACTGTTTGATGAAGAAGAAGAGTAACAAGATAATAAGAAGAAGATCCTAATCTAAAGGAGTAAAAAGCATTCACAAACAGTCACTAATGAAGAGAAACCACCTAATGCTAATGCCCTAGATTTCTCAACATGGTATCAGAGCTATAGTGCTAACGTCAAAAGAAGGGCATCTAATCAAAGAGACACTCAAGGATCAAGTTTCATGGAAGGCATCAAAGCAAAGTGAAGGATCTACATTGAAGAAGAAAGTCAACTCCAAAAGGAAGTCTTGGATCATCAATCAAATCAAGGGAACAAGAAGAATACTCCAACAAGGTAGCTCAAACGACTTTAAAATGAAGATCACATCATCTTGGAGAAATTCAAAACCCTGGAAGCAATTCTGATTTGCACTCATTCACTATCAAGTAGTTGAAGTATCTTAAAGGCTATAAGGCAAGCTCCCTATCATTCCAACAAGGATCCCCTTATTATCTTTGAAGAAGATCATCCGAAGAAGCATCAATCAAAATCAACAAAAGGAAGTTGGATCTAAAGATGTTGTCATCATGAAAGAAGCAATCTCCTTTATTGAAGAAAGGCTTTTTCATTTGAAAGAAGATAACCCAAAAGGGAGCACTAATACATCTTATTCAACCACCATCAAAGTGATCAAGCTGAAGATTTCATCTTCACTTGTCTAGTAAGTATCTTTTATTCTATAATCAAATTTGGTAAAATGACTTCGTGTTTGCAAGGAGATCTATAAGCTGGTTGGGTCATTGAAATTCCTTGCATGGAAAAAGGAGGATAGACATAGTTCTCGAAGAAAGTGGAGTCACTGATCATATCTATGGAAAAGTCTCCGAAGGTCGAGCATTACCTGAATAAATGGAAAGGGATCACATGGCTCAAAGGATTCTTATGAAATCTGTCAAAGGTCCCCACATCCCTACATAGAAGCATTGGAGATATCAAAGAGATATATGATAAGCTGGAAGAACTATTATCTGAAGATGCGATAAGGAAGGTCATATCACTTAGACCTGATCTACACAAATTGAAAGTATCAAAGAATGAACGGATATCTTCATAAGATCTCAACTGTGAGACCTAGAGGAGATCATAAGAAGATAATCATCATTGTTCTAAATGCACTAATTGATGGACAACATAACAAAAGTCCATGGGATAAGAAAGTTACCTCATTCAACAACTTGTGGTTTCTATGCTAGATAGAAGAAGACAAGTTGAGGTAAAAAGTGTTGAAGGTTGAAGGACTCAAACATTTGCAGGTAGTAAAGGGAAGTTTACAAAATTTGATCCTCAGAAATGAAAGAAGAGCATAGCTAAGATTCAATGCTATGGAAAAGTTATGGACTTTACAGAACGTAAGCTCATATCACCGGAAAGATGGAGGAAGCTGAAGAAAAGGAAAGAGGGAGTAAGAGATCTCTACTATGATTGAGATGGTGTCCCTCACAAAAGATCTTGCCATAGCTCCTAAATCTTTTATAGTATATGGCTATAATAAGATGCATTGTGGCATCATGAAAGCATTAGAAAGAAGAGCTTGTGACATCACCATAGGAAATCATAAAGGACAGACAAAAGAAAATCTATGGCAGTCAAATATGAAGGATATAGCACTTGGGAACCTCATTGAAAGGAAGAAGTCATTCAGGACAGGGCTCATCATACATCAAGTCAAAAAGGGAAACATCTATCAGATAGCGATATGCAATATCCTCAAGATTCTCTAACGGAATCCCCATCGGAGGGTTCGCTGATCTAGCGAGGAAGCAAGCATTTCATCAGGAACTCCAACTTGTGGAGTTCATGGGATGTTGGTATGTTGACATAAGGGATGAAGCAAATCAAAGGGTTGAAGATCTTCTCAATCAAGGAAGCTGTTGAAAGAAGCCTAGATGACCTAAAGGTAAATGAGGTATGTATGTTTGTATTTAATATTATAATGTCGTGTCGTATGGTTGCAGGTAACATGGATCACTACTTCTATCTTAAGAAGCATGATCAAAGGAAAGGAATCTCCTCCTATGAAAGGTTGCCAAAAGGCATGGTTCACATTAGATGAAATCAACATAATATGTCCTCATATGAAGTATGAGGTGGTTGACTACAATTAAGGAACTCTGATTGGAAGCTCCTAGGAATGGAATGTGTGAAGAAAGAAAGGAAGATATTATAAGATATGCAACAATGGTAAAGGAAATCAACATCCAAAAGACCAAGAAGATTTGACTAGAAAATCTCCTGGAAAGACATGAAGACTCTGAAGGAAATCTGAAAAAGATGGAGACCCTTGACAATGGTTATCTTTGGGAGATATGTCAACATGTATGTAGGATGCTGATACCTACAGGAAGATGTCATGATGAAAGACCATCACAAAGGTAAGTCTAATTTAAGTGTTCATTTCTTATTTTGGACAAACATTTGTATGGATTTATGCAGGTCTGCGAAAGGGAAGAACCATGGATGACTTCCAAGAGGACCATATAGAAGCATGTAAGATCCTTTTGAAATATGGCATGAAGAAAGCAGAATGGTGTGAAGCAAGGCCAGATGTAGACCAATGGATCACTTTTTGTTAAAAGGAATAAGGACATGACTGACTCATGGATGAAAGTGATGGATGGTTTGTGCCCTATGAAGAAGTCCCAAACAATGTAGCCTCCTTAATTAAGGAGAAATTCATGACATCAAAGGTAGGAGTTCTTCAAGCAGTTGTTTGCCCCATGATCTCCACTTAAGGAGCTCTTGTAGGTCCTTGATTTAGAAGGAGCCTAGACACACGTTTCTTACTTGGAAGAAACTTGGAAATTCATAAGCCAAGAGGGAGCTTAGGTACATTCCTTGTGTAGGAATGAGTACATTCCTTTATTGGAATATGTCCTCCCTAATTGAAAAGGAGAGATAGACACGTCATTCTTTTCTTCACTTAGGAAGATAGAATGGAGGATTGGGTAATCATCTGGCATCTGATACTCTTTAAGGATGAGATAGAGCATCCAAGATAAGAGAAATCGTAGAGGACCAATATTCTTTAAGGACTAGGAATCCAAGATAAGAATAGTCCTGGTCCAACACACCCTGAGAACCCGGGTAGGGTATGTTCAAGGAGAGACAATGATTAGGGTGTCCATTAATCATTGGTCTCTCCAACATTGAACTCAAATCTTGTGGAGAGATAGAGT
The DNA here is from genome assembly GCA_034641835.2 of Pinus albicaulis. Lineage (NCBI taxonomy): Eukaryota > Viridiplantae > Streptophyta > Pinopsida > Pinales > Pinaceae > Pinus > Pinus albicaulis. Next base: position 741,966,896 of record CM076580.1, on the reverse strand, counting down.
TGTTAGTCAAGGCCTTGCTATGTGACAATGCTAGTTGATATGATGCTATACAGATGGGTTACCAAACTAATTCTTCTTATGAGAAATTCTTCAAATTCAGAATGACCAAGTACCATTATGAATACCTCCCTAGTTAAGAGGGAGTATTGAAAAGTGTAACTAGGTTCAGTCTTCATAATGACATGCAATTGTGACTCTTGCAAATGATGTAATGAAGAAAATAAATTATTATTGGCATGCTTCATGGGTTTCATGAGCAAGGGATTATTGTTTTAGATTCAATGTCATGTATAACCCCTCTTAGGCATATAAAGAATGCATCTAAGTCTATAAGTTGTCTAGAAGCCCTCCAAAAAACAAGCACAGTCATCCTCTTCATGGTCGGCCTCAATATATATAAATAAAAGTCATGTTGACTCACATGTAGAGACACATCGGTTCACATGGCACATGACGGCTTAATTAGGAGACTAACCACTATATATACACGGCTAGGTTCATCACTGAAACGTAGCTCAATTAGGATTCCCTCTAAGATTTTCGAGTGCCAATCAATGTTCAAATTATCTCAGTCTCTGTGCAAATCACAGATTAGATTATCACAGTCTCGATGCTAATCACAGTTCGGATGATCTCATGTTTGGTGCACAGGAGGACAAGGTCTCGGACAGCAGGACAATGCCTCAGTGATAACATACAGTTCTATGAAAATTCTTGGTAATCTCTGGTGTAATGATAAGTGTTATAATGGTGTTCGGACCTATGATGATGAGGTGATACTTGGTGTTACAGTAAAGTCATCTGGAGAGATGAGGTGTTACTTGGTGATATGCTGACATGATGCTCGATGTCTCAAAGAAGTTCACTAGAGAGATGATCTAAGTCAAAGGAAGCTTAAAGAGGAAGTGGACAGTAGAAGTTTGATTGTGTCTTGGTCTTGGAGTGGCTACTAGGTCAAGGGTCTTGATCTTGGCATTTGCCAATTGGAATTTCTATAAGAAGAATTTGTGTGGGTTTTCCTCTCAAAGAGTGAGAGGTTTCGGCCCTAGCTCATAGCCTACATGTTGTCTCTCTTGTCTATTTTATGTTCATGCATTGGTTACTGTTTGATGAAGAAGAACACTAACAAGATAATAAGAAGAATATCCTAATCTAAAGAAGTAAAAGAACTCACAAACAATTACTAATGAAGAGAAATCACCTAATGCTAATGCCCTAGATTTCTCAACACGACTTTGTATGGATGAATGCTAATTTTAGAAAACATGTTCTTTGCGTTGCATAGTTAGTTCATTCAACCATGAGCCCATTAATCCATTAGCAATCACATTAAAAAGTGCATGAAACTAACCAATGAAAGAAGATAAATGACAAATGTTGAAGAGAAGCCTAGATAATACAACATGAGAATATGACGCAAGCCAGGGAAAAACCCCAAAATGGGGAAAACCATTGATCAAATCGTCTTATTATTAGTCGTTAAATGTTCAGCAGAGAGAGAGAGGGAGAGAATACAATAGAGAAGCAGCCCAGGCAAATCTTCCTTTCAGCCTTCAAACAGTAGCAACAAAACTCTGCCCTAACAGAAGACATAGTAGCAACAAAGAAGTCTTCACAAGGAGCTCGGTCGTAGTCCAGATAGTGCGATCATATTTACTACGTATAATGGACCCAAAACAATGTTATATTGGGCAGATGGTCCTAGGCAATATGATGATGAAACAACTGTAGATCAGGAACCTGGTTAGGGCTTCATTATAGACCACTTCAGCTCATTCAATTTCCTTCAACAGTACACCCAATTACTACGGCCAACCTCCTCCTTTATGTAGCCTGCCTTCACTGCCTATAGCTTGACTTTGCCATGGTATAGAGACCATACGACCCCTTCAACTAGTCCAGAATAGCCTTGTGGTGCTCCTGCAATTACCGCAAGGATTGTCGCCTATCAACACAAGGAGAGAGCCCACACGAAAGAGACCAGATCAGCAAAAACCATGAGCGAAGCATCTCGGCCTAGTTGCTGAAGATGAACCCAAAACCAGAACTGACCTTCGTCCTCCTTGAGTATGACTGTCTAGACATGCAGCTATCCACCATGGAGAATCTCGGCCCTAACACAAACAGATATCAACCTCCATCAAGACTTCGAATGCCTCAGACACATATTCAAGCAAGTTGATGTATGTAAATGAGATGAGGATAGATCCTTATATACAAATTTAGATATGGTGATTTGGTGAAACCAACCTTCACTTTTGGAGGGAAACTTAAGTTTCAAATTTTCCTGCCTAAACCAAATCATGACTTATAATATTTCTTTTGAATAATTATATATTTTCCTTATACAAATTGGGCAATCTATATATTGATTTTGGTTATCTCAAAAAGAAGGATTCAATGGAATTATTATTTCCATCAACTGAGGAGACCCAAGGAGGAATTTGGCCCTAGAATAGCCTTGTGGTGCTCCTGAAATTACCGCAAGGATTGTCGCCTATCAACACAAGGAGAGAGCCCACACGAAAGAGACCAGATCAGCAAAAACCATGAGCGAAGCATCTCGGCCTAGTTGCTGAAGATGAACCCAAAACCAGAACTGACCTTCGTCCTCCTTGAGTATGACTGTCTAGACATGCCGCTGTCCACCATGGAGAATCTCGGCCCTAACACAAACAGATATCAACCTCCATCAAGACTTCGAATGCCTCAGACACATATTCAAGCAAGTTGATGTATGTAAATGAGATGAGGATAGATCCTTATATACAAATTTAGATATGGTGATTTGGTGAAACCAACCTTAACTTTTGGAGGGAAACTTAAGTTTCAAATCTTCCCGCCTAAACCAAATCATGACTTATAATATTTCTTTTGAATAATTATATATTTTCCTTATACAAATTGGGCAATCTATATATTGATTTTGGTTCTCTCAAAAAGAGGGATTCAATGGAATTATTATCTCCATCAACTGAGGAGACCCAAGGAGGAATTTGGCCCTAGTTGCCATTTTTAACACTCCCTCTCAACTAGGGAGAATTCCGCCTACCAATCCATCTGCTGCCATAGATCATCATGCCATCCAGTCATCATGAGCCATCTCTGTCATCTATGATCTGCTCTGCTCTACTGAACACTGATGTGAATAATAAAGAAGAATTGATCGAGAGTGAGTCACAATGCCTTTCCACTCTCCACTGACCAAAAGTCAGTCTAGAGGTTAAAACCTCAACCAGACTTGATCCCAGATCAAGTTGATGAACACCATGCATCCTAGACATAGAGAGTACGACAGTACACGATGCGTCCATCAGTAGTGCTATGGTCTCTATCCTCATTTCCCAACTCATTGGCTAGATGAGAGGTACTTCCCATGTGTCCTGGACTACATGGGTAGGATGATGCAGAAACACCAGCAAGGAACGAACATCCTTTTCATATACGTAGGGAAAGGACAAACCACATCCTACAAAAACTCATCACAATCACATGTAGGGAAAGGACAAACCACATCCTACAGAAACACATCACAATCATATGTAGGGAAAGGACAAACCACATCCTACAAAAACCCACCACAATCATATGTAGGGAAAGGACAAACCAAATCCTATAGAAGCACATCACAATCATATGTAGGGAAAGGATGAACCACCTCCTACACTCATGCAAGAACACAAATAGTAGGAAAAGGATGAACCACCTCCTACACACATGCAGAAACCATCAATAGTAGGAAGGATCCTACACGTGGGGAAAGGGTGAACCACATCCCACCAACATGTCAACCATTAATCGTAGGGAATGAAAGGATGAGCCACATCCCACCGACATGTCATCAGCTGCCTATATGCATCTCTCACTGGGGTGTCCGCAAGAGAAGATGAGCCACTCATCCTGCTCATATGCCATAGTGTTAAACACACGCATGGTAGATGAGAGTAAACACACACATAGGAAAGATAGGCGTGAGTTTTTTTACTATTAACCATAGACATGCTTTTATAGTACATTAGATGTGACCCTTGGATTCCGCATTCCAAGGTCACTTGGACTCCATTTGTGATTGTTCTCCTTCCACATCTACCCATAGAGGATTAGGTGTCCAACATTCCCCCCATAATCCGAAGGGGTATGTGTGAGTCCAAGAAGAGAGTTGTAATACAAATCTGCAAAGTATGCATGGCAACACTTAGGCTGAAACAACTCTCTGAAATGTTGGCATAAAGAGGTGGTTTAAGGATGACCACCAACACTGGAACGCAACGCTTATTGCAGTTCTCAGAACTCTTCCAAATATGGCAAGAAGTTGAGGGCTTCTGCTAGAGGAAGTGTCCCTCATATTTGAAGAGGGAGACCTTCAACCTAGAAGAAGGGAGGTCTACAACTTGTGATGGCTTAAAGATGACCACCAACATTGGAATGCTTAATGCATTTCCTGGAACTCTACCAAAGTTGGCAAGAAGCTGAGGGCTTTTGCTAGAGGAAGTGCTCTGAATTCTTTGAAGAGGAAGAAGAATATCAACCTCACATGGATGGTTTAAGGCTGTCCACCAACCAAAGGCATGCTCATGGGCACCCATGTCTCTGGCTACAACTCTGAATCTGGAAGGACACGTTGTGGCTCAGGCTCACTTGAACTACTTTGTCTCTGGCTACAACTCTGAATCTGGAATGACAGGTTGTGGCTCAGGCTCGCTTGAACTGTTGTGCCTCTGGCTACAACTCTGAATCTGGAATGAGAGATTGTGGCTCAGGCTCGCTTGATGTGGCTTCGAAGCTTGTAGATGACCACCATTTTCCCCCCTGACAGGTACAAGGTGAGATGATGGCGAAAACTCAACTGCAAGATTGTTCAATATTCTAGAACAAGTTCTGACATGCGACTTAAACATCTTCTTAGTTGTTGATGCTCATTGTCAAGAAGCGATCCATCCAAGATGAATCTTTGTTCTTGCAGGAGGCTTGTTTCTGAAGCATTTGTGTGAAGAATGGGTGTTCCGACCACAGTGCTTGCATGGGTGAAGATTGAAACAATGATCTTTCATATAGCCAACTCGATCACAGTGTTGGCATTTTACAATTTATTGTTGCTGCTATGGAAAAGGCGCAGGATCTTGAACAGTTGAATGTGAAATGCCATCAAGAAATCCGACACTCTGAAATTTGATGGGCTTGGAGTAGTCCGGAATATGAAAGGACAACTCCTTGTCATATCCAAGACCGGTTCTTTGCTTTTTAAGGACAAGCTCTTCCCAAGGTTTGATGATGGGCTTGGGAAGTGCAGACTGAACTGCTGCATCTGCATGTAAATCTGCTCTTATACAAGGAACATAATGGGAGTCAACCTCAATGTTACTAACTTGACCATTTGCTCGTTGTTGACTGGTGTCATGATGCTTATGCTGCTGTAACTCATCTTGTTGACTCTGAGACTCAAGCTGCAAAAAATCTAACTTGTCATGTGCATCTTGTAAGCATGTTTGAATATCAAAAAGGGAGGCTTTGATGATGTTTACCATCTCATCCGCAGTGGAATGTATTAGAGTATTAAAAAATTTCAATACATCATCAGGTTTGGTCATTTTCTAAGAAAAAATAAAGGGTCAATACTCTTAGTGGAGCCTATAAAAGGCTAGACAAATAACAACTATTAAAGAGAATCAACTGTCTCAACAAACTTTTCACAATAGTTTGGTCAGTGAAAGAAGCTAATATATGACTTTGGACTTTCTAATCATGCGGTCGAAAACAAACTTGTAGAGGAGTTTATTATTTGTAATTACACTGAGTGGTACGGTTTGCAAATTCAAAGCCTAGATACACAGCTTGATGATGCAAAAGTGCATCACCCACTTTGCAAGTTCTGTTGCGGCATTGGCGTGTGAAAGGGAGTTAGAGGCAAAATTTGTTAGTTTTCAGAAATGGCTAGATGAACATGGCCCCTTTGAAGCACTAGTGGATGGTGCAAATGTAGGCCTTTTTCTGCAACCATTAATTAAGAACTGGAGAAAAGCTGGTGCACTTTACACCACACCAACAAGATCAAATGATGACTGGTACTGGTTATACGTTGTTGTGATATTAAAAAATGAAGGTCGTAGGGGACAAGACCTTCGGCCTCAAGAACAAGAACAAGATTCAGAAATCGGTGGTACTAACCCCTGGTGTGAGTAACCGATGAGAGAGAAAATGGTGTGAAGAGTGAAGACAGTGGCAAAGCCTCGCCTCGACTCTTTCACTGCGCTCCGACATTACTGTGTGTTCCCCCCATGTGCAGAAATATGCAGAAGTTCATTAGTTCGAGGAGACGATATTGTTAATGCACATCTTCAATGCTCAATTTTCAATCTTTATTTCAAGAAGAAGGCACTTCAAAAGTCTCAACGCACTTGAATAAAAACCACGCCTTGTTTGATCATCTACTCCTTGATGTAAATTTCCATGCTCAAACACAACCAACACATATGGCACTTCATGGTTCAAAAAATCATTTACATAACTGATGTGTGTGTTCATCCAATGACTGGTTAACATCATTCACAAATCCATCTAGTATCTATAGAGTATAAAGAATATGTGACCTTGTATTGAAGTGTGTTTCCAGGAACTTCTGAGCCTCAGCTTTCCTTCGATGACGCAATCTCTAAAAATCTTCCAATAATGGTCCGCAAACCCCTAACTGATAAAAGAAATTCCCAATCATAATGGAGAGAATCTAGGTGAAAATCGCAAAAATTTATAGAAGAAAGAATAAATGCAGGGAGTTGATCATGGATATCGGAACAATTGCCTCATATTTAGCGGATCGAGGAAATCAGAGGCCAATGAAGGCACTTGAGGCCTCACTAGGAGTGTTTATTCCTCTTCATCCACACTTCAAACACGCTTACTCTGATGCTGATGGAGTTTTGTGCCCTCCAATTTGGAAAATATTCTCAAAATATTGGGATACAAATGATAGCACTTTCTTTCAAGAGCCCAAATAGTGAAATCCTATGGTGTCTCGTCCCAATAATAAAGTCTCTAGAAATGGAGCTACACTATATTCTAGAACAAAGCAGTTGATGAAGCAACCAAAACAAAATAACCAACGATATGATACAGTTGAGGCGAAACGAAAACTATTGTGTCCAAATCAATATTATTATGATTTCCCAACACAGGCATTCGATCGGATTGATGCATAGATGAGCCAGGTCCTCTACTCATATGTGCTTGGGTCTTGGAAGCGATGAAAATCGTGGATCATGAGTTCTGCTAGGGTTGCCACCAGGAGGGAGTGGGAAATTCATGTTTAGACTCTTCTTTCAATCGAGAGGGGAAAACAACTTAACACGACGTCCCATGCAGTGTGTATATTTCGTATTCAAACTCTTCCAAGATGAGAATAATCTCAGTGACCCTGTAACTACGCTTGTATTTACGCAGCTACCTAGAGAGACAAACAGATAAGCGTTTTAGAGGCTACAAACAGGTTGTGTTTGGGAAGAGTGTATGGAGGTGTTTCGGATTTTGCAGTCGCACAGGTGAGAAGGTGAGGATTTCGTGTATGATGTATGTATGAGACTGCGTACAGTGGGCAATGACTGAATAGAGACTGCATACAGTGTGGAGGTAAGGCTGTGTATGAGACTGCGTACAGTGTGGAGGTGAGGTTGTCATTCCTCAGAGATGCTACTGCTTTTATTGCGCCCAACCAGAAAGGAGAAGTCAGGGCAGTGAACATGGAGTTGTCAGCGTGACAGAGGGAGGTAAGTTCGGTCGAAGGTAGGAATATTAATTGGAGTTGCAACAACGCATGGAGTTGTCAGAGACCAGCGCGTTATGACAGAGTGCAACGTTATAATTCGAGCTAGGTAACCGGATTCCAGACTTGCTCGAGTAACGCACAATGTGGACTATGCAATGGCCAATGTGCAAAGGTCCACATTCTTTGCTATAATTTTATGCTACACCAGCACTGTCAATGGAACACATAAACGCACAGAGGAAAGCCACTCATCATGGCTCTAATACCATGTTAAACACACGCATGGTGGATGAGAAAGTAAACACACACATAAGAAAGATAGGCGAGTTGTTTTACTATTAACCACAGATGTGCTTTTATAGTACATTAGGTGTGACCCTTGGATTCCGCATTCCAAGGTCACTTGGACTCCATTTGTGACTGTTTGCCTTCCGCACCTACCCATAGAGGATTAGGTGTCCAACACATAGAAGTAGGTGAACCATTCATCATATGCATATCTCATCACCCGTAGTGGAAGGTGAACCATTCACCCTACACACATGTGTTCGCAATGGTAATGGACGGTGAACCACTCACCCTACACACATGCCAGCCATAATGGGGTATCACAGGTTAAAGTGAATCACTCACCCTGTACATAGCGCACCACTAGGGGAAAGGTGAACCACTCACCCTATGGTCGCTCATAGCTCAAGAAGTACCCCAAGCCCCCAGGAGCTCCCGGAGCTCAATCTTCAACCAAGACCATCATAGAAGGGACTTTCCACAACTCCCAGCCTCTTTTATGAATGAGGATAAATTTTGACCTTACCAAGAGGCTTTGAGAGGATGCTAATAACTTGTACATCCATCCTGAAATGATGGAGATTGATTGTACCATATTCTAAATAAGGTGGTACATGTAGCCGATCATGGATTCTCTGAAAGGTGAATCCCACTTTCATTATTGTAATATACAACGGTGATTTTCATCATGTGCACAAATGGCTTACGAAGGAGCTTCCTCAACCAATTGGTTTCATAATAAGCCATACTTGCTACTATATACATTCAACCTCAATAATGCTTCCAGAGCAACCAAATCAAGAGGTATAGCACTAGATGTGCTCTTTCCATCCATCACACTGCCAACCGAGCCAGCTTCAGAATATACAAGGAATCTCAGATTTCAGAGGTATCTCAATAAGCAACTATTCAATATATGGGGTTCTTCCATAGATCAACTCAAAGACTTCATATTGAGGCATATGACTTATAGGGTGTTTATCAAGAACACCAAGGATGCGGACCAGCAGCGTCTCTGTCACATCAAACTTTTAAGTTAAGGGAGAAATCAACTCCCTCTAAAGCATAGCTCCTCCTGAATATCTTAAAGAAGATTTCGATGATGGGAGGGTCGAACGAAGTCTGACATCAACTACTGCACAGGTTCAAGCATAAACAGAGAGCAAGGGTACTGCAGTCATGCTTAACTATTGTTATGGAGACAATAAAAATGGTGCTAACTCAGACAGAAGCTATTATAGCAAATATCCCTTTATTGATCCAATTTTTCTTTGACTTCCTCTACAGACTAGGATACAGATACATCCACCACATGGTGAGGTTCTTCCTTGCTATCATAGATCAATCAAGATGGACATCCCCATCTTTGACTAGAAATCCTCCCATGTGTCTTTGTCATCACATCGGCCTCTGTACATCATGATCAGAGGCCAGCAATGGGATGCTAAGATCTTGTAACTAATCTTTAAGAATGAAGTTTCCAAAATTTACTTCATCCCTTATCCAATATGTCAAGATCAAAGGTACTGTAATAGCTTGTGCACACAGGAACAATGCAACAAAGTTATAGCTGACTGATAGGCCACATTGTATCATGGAGATTTAACTACAGAATTCAGTCATTGTAAGACTTATAAATGTCAGGCAATATTTCTTTTGATACTGAGAGAGTGCCTGACAATGTTACTAAGGAGTCAAGCTGGTATACTTCCAATTATATCTTTCAGGACATAGATGCTATTATAGTCAGGAAATTCCTTATGATTATTTTCTGAATAACTTGTAGTGCCAAACTGGAGATTCGCTTTAAATAATATCTTCCACTGTCATCATAGCTGGGTATTCATGATGATATCAACAAACGCTCCTCAAGATGATTGATAGGGCAACGCTCCAGAGTCCATACTTGTCCTTTCAAGCGTTAATGCACACATCTCTGCTTAACTATAGAAGCATGACATAAGTGCCAAAACTATAATTTAAGGTATGTTGTCCACTGTACCACATTTCAATATACTCAGAATTTTATTGCCTTTGAATCAGACATGATTACATACTTCCATTCTTTGAGTTACCCTTTCATATTTGATTCTTCTCTTAGGAAGCTTCAATACATCGTACCACAATGAAACATACCTATACTGAACTCTGGCCTCGATTGCAAGAGATTCATGCTCAGCACTGTGACATGGGAGAGTTTGGAATAAAATGGTGACTGCAGCTATAAGAATTATAGAAGTGAGACAAAACTTGAGTAACCATACTGCCACAAGATTTTGGATTGATTGTGACACTGCCTTCACATGCCTCCTCAATGTAGTCACAACAATCTCCGGACATAATTTTTTTCTTCAACCAAAAACTCTAATTTCAAACACATACCTGGTGATGCATGCTTCAAAATTTCGGATGACAATTGTGGACCAGGATTTGTAGATCAAATATTGTGAATTTCCCCAATCAAGTATACAATCCCTGTTGTGCCAAGGAGTCCACAGATTCACAATGTCTCTGACTTATTTACAATGTGGACTAATTCAGAAAATTGTTTTAATTAAGGGTCAGTCCATACCATAATTTTGAGCCTCAATGCTCCAACCACTATTTATAAGTTGGCTCAACTGAACTTTAGGCTATGAAAACGAGATAGGAGAGACAGGGGTCTGAATTAAGTAATTGTGCTTAGAACCATGGAAGGACCAGTCTTCTTCTTTTCTTAAACGATCAGAATTTTGAAGAGTAACCCTGACTTCACCTTTAAGATCATGTACAGTCTCAGGCACAAAATGAAGACTAGAAATTTTCATCATACTGACCAGACTTGGAGAATATATATGCTCAGACTAACTATCACAAGGTTTCCTTCTTAAATGATTGACCAGGTGTTGAATATAAGTTATTTTAAGACTGCAACTTCTTCTTTCAAAGATGAAGACCTCTGAGATTTGAGTAATCTCCACAGCACGACTTCTAATCTCACTGTTGAGATTACATAACCAAAATATAAACTCCAAAACTGTACTTTCTTCTATCTGATGTTTCCTAGAAGACCAAGATATTCATTTTGTAGGCCTTGGAACTTGTCCACTGTCCCGCATTTGCCTTTGAATCGGACTTGAATACATACTTCCAGTCTTTGAGTTACTCTTTCATATTTGATTCTTCTCTTAGGAAGCTTCAATACATCGTACCAAAATGAAACATACATGTACTGAACTCTAGCCTTGATTGCAAGATATTCATGCTCAGCACTATGACATGGGAGAGCTCGGAATAAAATGGTGACTGCAACTATAAGAATATAGAAGTGAGACAAAACTTGAGTAACCAGATTGTCACAAGATTTTGGGATGATTTGTGACACTTCCTTCACGTGCCTCCTTAATCTCAGGACACAATTTTATTCTTCAACCAAAAACTTTAATTTCAAACACATACCTGGTGATGCATGTTTCAAAAATTCGGATGACAATTGTGGACCAGGATTTGTCGATCAAACAGTGTGAATTTCTCCAATCAAGTATTCAAGCCTTATTGTGACAAGGAGTCCACAGATTCACAATGTCTCTAACTTATTTACAATGTGGACTGCTTCAGAAAATTGTTTTAATTAAGGGCTAGCCCATACCATATTTCTGAGCCTCAATGCTCCAACCACTCTTTAAAGGTCGGCTCAACTGAACTTTAGGCTATGAAAACGAGATAGGAGAGACAGGGTCTAAATTAAGTAATTGTGCTCAGAACCATGGAAGGACCAGTCTTCTTCTTTTCTTAAACGATCAGAATTTTGAAGAGTAACCCTTACTTCACCTTTAAGATTATGTACAGTCTCATGCTCAAAATGAAGACTAGAAATTTTCGTCATACTGAACAAACTTGGAGAATATATATGCTCAGACTAACTGTCACAGGGTTTCCTTCTTAAATGATTGACCGGGTGTTGAATATAAGTTATTTTATGACTGCAACTTCTTCTTTCAAAGATGAAGACCTCTGAGATTTGAGTAATCTCCACAGCACGACTTCTAATCTCACTGTTGAGATTACATAACCAAAATATAAACTCCAAAATTGTACTTTCTTCTATCTGATGTTTCCTGGAAGACCAAGATATTCATTTTGTAGGCCTTGGACACTCTCAGATCAGACCATCAATATTTTGTCCACGTTAGCACTAGAAAAACACCCTTGTTTACCTGTGCTAACAATCGGAGTGGCTGCAGCTTTCTGTGGTACTGAACAGAGATCCAAACCATGCTAAAATATGCACAGAAACATCCTTATTTACCTTTGCACTAGCAGCCTAAGAAAACAAGAAATCCACACCAAATTTTGTCCTAGACTTGCCCTTAAGCCTCCTCACTTCATTGCCACATACGTCCTTGCCTCAGATTTGCTAGGACCTTCAGACTTGCAGAGGGAGGAGACCATGGAGACTTGACAACAAACTTCACTTGGTGATTGCTTTCTCTTACACTTTTGATTGGGCTTGTCCTCACCTGATCTCTGATACCATATTAATTTAAGCAAACATGTTCTTTGCATTGCATAGGTACTTCATCCAACCATGAGCCCATTAATACATTAGCAATCACATTAAACAGTACATGATAGTATCCAATGAAAGAACATAAATGAGAAATGTTGAAGACAAGCCAAGATAATAGAGAACAAGAATATGGAACAAGCCACAAAAAAACCCAAGATGGGTAAAACCCTAGATCAAATCTTCTTATTATTAATCGTTAAATGTTCAGCAGAGAGAGAGAGAGAGAGAGAGAATACAATAGAGAAGCAGCCCAGACAAATCTTCCTTAAAGCCTTCAAACAGTAACAGCAAAACTCTGCCCTAACAGAAGACACAGCAACAACAAAGAAGTCTTCACAAGGAGCTCGGTCCTAATCTAGATTGTTGATTTTTAATGTGTCTTGGACAAGTGGTTTCTCATGGGTTAGTATCTACATAGGGAAAAATGTCCAAAATAATTATTTTCCTAAGTGTGATTTTATAAAGAGAAAGTGACTTTATAAGTGGTAAAGTCAATGTTAAATTATAAAGTGAAAGTGACTCTAAACATAAAGTACAATGTGGGTACTTTATTTAATGGGTGAGTTAAAATATAGAAAGTGAGAATTAAATGCACATTTACTCTCATCCCTTGATCTAAATGAATTTGAGCCATTAGATCTTAGGGTTGCCCAAAACTCATTTAGGGAAACAAAAGGGGAAAAAGAAAAGAGAGTTTGCATTCATTCATCATAAGCAGATTGAAGAAAGGACGCTGAGGGCTGGAGAAAAGTTCTGAAGGAAAAATTTGTTGCAATGAGCTGAAGGAGTGATTTTTAAGCAAAGCAGAGCACAGAAATCAAGGCATAGAAGACAGCAGAAGGTACAATACAAACATTATTTAATGTTGTGAGTTGCATGCAGTTCAAGAGAAGTTTTGAACAAAGAAATTTAATATGTGCAGTCCGTACAATGGTACGGATATTTGTACAGACCGTACGGAATCCTTATAGTACAGTGTGTATCCATACAACACATATTTTCAACTTCAAGTGGGCATGGAAATCAAGGCAAAGTGGGCACGGTTTTCAAGGAGATTTGGGCTGAAGAGATCAATTGTATTTTGTTGTTTTGTTTTGTATGCAAATGTATTTTTCTTGAACTTGAAAGATAAATAAATTTGAAGAGCTCTATAACAGCTTTCCGTACAATGGTACTGATATTTGTACAGACCGTACGGAATCCGTATAGTACAGTGTGTATCCATACAACACATATTTTCAACTTCAAGTGGGCATGGAAATCAAGGCAAAGTGGGCACGGTTTCAAGGAGATTTGGGCTGAAGAGATCAATTGTATTTTGTTGTTTTGTTTTGTATGCAAATGTATTTTTCCTGAACTTGAAAGATAAATAAATTTGAAGAGCTCTATAACAGGTTTTCCCCGGAGAAGATTGAAGGGATTTTTCTTGGGTCTGATTTGACCAAAATCTTTATGTATTTTTTTGTGTTGCTGGTCTGTTTATGTCCGTATTTATTTTCAGCATGTGTTTTAATCTAGAAATTTCACTTCCAGAATTCTATATGTTGAATGTATGTTTATGGGAAAGGGCATTAAACTGAATGGGAGTGATAAGGTGAAATTAAAACCGGGTTGGGATTGCAGGAAAATTTTTAGTCATCAAATTTCAACATGGTATTAGAGCTACAGCCTTAAAATTGCAGTTTGAACAGCATACAGTAGTTTGGGACAGCAAACAGTGGTTTGGACAACAAACAGATATTTTGGGACAGTGAAGGTGAAATTTCACATAGACTGAACTTTTGGGACAACAAGGTGTGCTAAAAAGTTTATTTCTCCATTTTTTTGGTTTTGTAAATTTTGGAAAGTAATGATGACCATGTTCTTAAGGATAGAGGACATATTGGATGGGATATCCAACTATGCCGTTTGGAAGGACGAAATTCAGACAGTGTTTCAGGAGACAACAATTTGGGACATAGTGCAGCAAGAGGTTGTACCTCCTACTACTGCAGATGAACTTGCTGAATTCACAAAAAATAATGCAAAGGCAAAAAGGATTTTGATGGACAATCTGAAGGATCATGCGGTTCCTCAAGTGAGAGGAAACACGTATGCATATCAGATGTGGACAGCTCTAAGCACTCTCTATCAAAGTACCATTGAGAGCAAGAAGATGGTACTCAAAGAACAATTGAAGAACATCAAAATGACAAAGGCTAAAAGTGTAGTTAATTATCTTGGCAGGGTCAAACAGGTGCGTGATGATTTGAATGTTATCGGTGATGCAGTTGCACCCACAGAGTTAGTCAGGATAGTTGTAGCAGCACTTCCTAAGTCTTGGGAGGTCTTTGGAGGTGGTGTTACCTCTAGGGAGAATCTTCCCAATTGAGATGAATTCTGCGATGATCGTGCACAACATGAGATACAAAAGACTGGCAGTGTTGTGGTGAATAGCAGATAAGGAGGATGTAGCCTTGATAGCCAAGAGGAAGAACAAAGCAAAGGCCAAAAAAGGGATCTCATCATATGGGGCTAAGGGAAAAGAGAAGAAGAAGAAGAAAGATACGGATATGTCCAAAGTCATATGTTGGGAAAGTCAGAAGATGGGACACTATGTTGCTACAAGTCCTGAGATGAAAAACAAGGGGAAGAAGGGTATTGCAGCTTCAGCAAAGGTGGAGCAGTTTGTTTCACAGTTTGGCAGGGACTTTGCATTTGTTACTTCTCCATCTAGTAGGAGTACATCATCCAATGTGTGGTACATAGACAGTGGGGCTTCCCGCCATATGACAGGTGCACGGGAATTCTTTTCAGAGCTTGCAAAATGGGAACTTTATATTGAGATTGTACTAGGAGATGGCCGCATTGTGAGAGCTATTAGTGTGGGAACCGTGACCTTTGAGAGGGAGTCTTTGCCTCCTTTGAAGGTCATGGATGTTTTGTATGTTCCGAGGATGAAGAAGAACTTGATTTCAGTGTCTGCTATGGAGGAGAAGGGGTTTGACGTCACTTTCTCAGGAAGGCAAGTATTAATGCATGCCAAGGGAGCTTCCATCACATCGGCCAAAGTGACTGGAGTCTGCTCTGGGAAACTATACAGCTTCAATTTTCAGTCGGCAGGAGCAATGCTGAGTAGCACATATGGCAGCACTCACACTAGTACCACCAGCAGTAGAGATTTGTGTGATTTATGGCATAGGAGGATGGCGCATATGCATCATGGAGCTTTGAGAGTTCTGAGGGAGATCACTATAGGAGTTCTTGATTTCAGTGTCGAGCATTATGAGGTCTGCAGAGGGTGTGCTTTGGGAAAGTACAGTTACCATTCCTAGTGAGCGACAGCAGATCTATAGGTATACTAGACTTGATTCATACTGATGTTAGTGGTCGTATGTCTCCTGTGTTTTTGGGTGGTTATGAGCATTACGTTATATTCATTGATGACTACTCTAGGAGGACATGGATATATTCCTAAAGACCAAGGGTGAGGTCTTCAATCGCTTTAAAGAGTTCAAAGCTCTTGCAGAAAAGCAGATTGGTAGGAAGATTCAGGTCTTGAGGTCAGACAATGGTGGTGAGTACACCGATGGTGGGTTTTCTGACTTCTGTGAACAAGAGGGCATTAGGAGAGACTTCACGATTCCTTACAACCCCCAGCAAAATGGGGTGTTTGAAAGGAAAAACAAAGCTATTGTTGGGGCTGCTAGAGCGATGATTCATGATCAGGGGTTGCCTTTGCTTTTGTGGGTTGAGGCCTGCAATACTATTCTTTATCTTCAGAATAGTGTTGAGATTTTGTGTATTTGGGGTAGCATCAGTTGTGCTCTAGGTCCCAAATTTTGAGGAAGGACTAGAGGTCACCTGATCTACAAGACCCAGAAATGGATTTGGGAAATTTCATCTGGTTTAGGAGATATTAAATTAATTAATTATTTTAATGTATTTCCTAAGTTAAAACTTAGAAAAATAAAATAATTAAAGTGAATTTAATTAAACATGTGATGAAATTGTCTTAAGTCACACGGATCAAGCTTTCTTTTAATCTTAGCCATTGATTAAAGATTTATTCTTGGCCATTGATTTGTCAACGAGAAAAGCATAAAGGAAAGGCTTGAGGTCATTTGTAAGACACACAGAGGCAGAGCACTGAAACTAAGCTAGGATTCTAGGGCAGGGTTGCTAAAAATTCTCAAGTGTTTCAGTTGAGAGAGGGGAATTTAGACCAAGGGGATGATCTGATCCCGAGGTCTAGAATACACAAGAAGCAGAGAAGAGATCAGGAAAGACAGCGCAGAGGAAGCCAGCAGCAGATGGCAGTGGCAGCAACAGCAAGGACAGCGTGACTTTCAGGAAACCCTTCAGGGGTTACGCAGAGCCCTTAGGGGCAGCGTAGTGACTGTGTCACCCAGTCTGGGATAACGCAGTCCCTTCCAGTAACAGCGCTGAGCATTTGGAGGCCTTCAGAGGCTGACGCGCTGTCTTTCAGGGGTAGATCTGGGGTTTCTAGGCCTAAATCTGGCTGAGTTCTGTAAATCCCGTTCGAGGATGTAGATCAGTCAATATTGTTGGTCTTAGATCAGCCAGGTGCTGCAGATCTAGAGTTTTCTCTGTAGGGTTTTCTAGATCTGCAACCCAGAGTTGTGTATTCAAAAATATTCTTAATAATAGAGCCCTCCAACAGCCAGAGACCAGTTTTCCCACATTGGGTTTTTCCGGGGACAGTTTGTCCATAAAATAACTGTGTCACTTTGTCTATGTGTGCAGGTGCTTATTCTAGATCTGAATTGGTAGAGATCTGTTATGTGTTTTGCTTTGATGTCAACTTGAATTTATTCAGTTGATAACTTGTATAAGTAGGAGAAGCTTAACCGGATTAACAGAAATAATTTCTGCATAAGAATTAAGATTCAGAAATTTCTACATGGTATCAAAGGAATTGCAGATCTAGAAGGGTCATCAGCTGAAGCATCTGAAGAATCTAACTGCAGAAAGCAGTTGGAAAAGCAGCAGAGAAGCAGATTTGAAGGGACAACACAGTTTTCAGGAGGAGATTCACGCAGAGGGAAGGGTGACGCTATCCAACGCTATGTCCTAGCAAGCCCACGCAATTACTACGCAAAGGCAACTCAGAAACAGCGTTGGTTAGGTCTGAAGCTAGCCAGTGTGATTCAAATCTGAATCTGTCAAATCCAGAAAAAGTCTGCAGAAAAGTTGCAGAAATTCAGAAGAGCTAGTGGGGTTAAACTTCTGAAGTTTTCAGATTTTTAACCTTAGCACAAGTGACAAAGTTTAGGAAGAGATCAACTTCTCAGAGAGTTTCTTGCCAAAGGAAACTTGCAGTTTGACCAGAGGATCAAAGAAGAAGCTGAATCATAGTTGATTTGGTAGATTTCCAAGGAGGGAAATCAAGTGTCAGAGGGAGCGGAGGGTGCCCAATTCGTAAAGGACCCTAGATCCAAGATCTCTAGCCTAGAGAAGAGGAGCTCTGACACATTCTGAGTAGATGGATCCTCATGGAATACATGATCAGGATAGGCTAGAGGGCCTCTCAAACTTTTCGGTGTGGAAAGCAAGGATCCTGATTGTCCTTGAGGCATACGCTCTAAGAGACCATGCAGAGCAGACCTTAGCCACACCGACAGATGCGGATCTCCTACAGAAGCATAGAGAAGCTGCTGGGTATGCCAAGCAGCTGATAATGGACAATATCAAGGATCATAGTGTGCCACACATAGCTGAGAAGAGGACGACTAATGAGATGTGGAAGGCCTTGACTTCCCTATATGAGGAAAAATTCGTCGAAAGAAAGATGATGTTGGAGGCCCAAATGAGGTCATTCATGATGACCAAGGGAGAATACATCGAGCATTTCCTCTTCAAATTGCAGTCAATCAGAGATCAGCTAACTGCAATGGTTGCAACCGTAGATGATGCAGTGATAGTCAAGACTGCCCTCAATGCAGTCACAGATGAGTGGGAAACCTTGTCCAAAGTATCTTAGGCAGAGCAGACCTCCCAGATTGGGACAGCTTGTGGCCAATCCTGCAGCAAGAAGAACTACGAAGGTTCACCAAGATGCAGCACAGCCCTGCGTTGAGAAAGGTTAAGAAGGAAGAGGAGGAAGATGTAGCCTTGGCATCAAAGAAGCAGCCGAAGAAGAAGAAGGATCTTTACAAGATCAAGTGCTTCCAGTGTGGCGAAATGGGACATTTTGCTAGCCATTGTCCGAAAAGAAGAAGGACAAGGAAGCATCTTCTTCCAAAGCAGCAGTGGCAGATGATGGGTCCGGAGATGATTTAGCCATGAGTGCTCATGAACCACGGAGGTGGGGTGACATGGACATGTAGAGGAGCTACATGGAATTAAGGCGGGATCCTTGAGCAGCTCATCTCTTGGATCACAAGCGAGCTACGGCAGCCTTAAGACAGTAGCGCGACAAGTGGAGCAGTGGGTGCATAGATCATAGATGAGGCATAAGCAGAGGCAGATCTGGCGGCTAGGAGGAGTAGCGCAAAGCATAGCAGCAGCAGCGTAGAAGCAGTAGCAACGCAGAGGCTGGTGTGACTTTAGCAACGCAGTACAATACTGCTTACGTAGTGCATAGCTGCAGCAGCGTAGAGAGCTTCAAAGGGACAGCGCAGTGTAGTAGCAGCGTGATAGATTTCAGCACAAGGAGCTGATGTGACTTCAGTAGTGCAGAGGGACTCTGATTACGCAGGCAAAGCTGTAGTTGTGCATCGTTCTTTAGATGCCAGCACAGATCTGTAGCCTATGGAGCTTCAGTGATGAGGATGCAGCCCATTTGACTTGTTTGTCAAAGATTGGGCAGGAGATTCAATTGTTTCTCTCAACCACTGAAGTTGCAGTGTAGCTTTGATGTTATCAAATTTTGTATGTTTGATGTTATCAAGTTGCAGTGCAGCCCATTTCATTTACTGAAGTTGCTTTGATGTTAACTTGAATTTATTCAGTTGATAACTTGTATAAGTAGGAGAAGCTTAAACAGATTAATAGAAATAATTTCTGCATAACAATTAAGATTCAGAAATTTCTACAAATAGGAGTCCTCACATAGGATTGGGGAATATGACTCCGGAGGAGGCCTTCACTGGAGAGAAGCCTCATGTGGGACCATAGTTATTAAAACCGGTCGGTTTGAACCGGTAACCGGTCAAACCGGCTGGTCAGATCAGCTTTCGGTCACAACCGCCCTTGCAACCTGGTTTTGAGGGGTGTCTCACCTGAATTGGCCAGTTAACCGAACCTAACCGGCCGGTTAGGTACGGAACCGGCCGGTTAATGCATAAATCGACCAGTTCCGTACCTAACCAGCCGCTTAGGTGTCCCTTCCTTGTGTGGACCCACCGGCGGCCAACAACACAGCCTTAGGGCATATGTGGAGGTAAGGGGAGGGTTGTTTCCCTCCAAAAACACCCTCCCCAATCTTTTATAAGCAGGGGCAACCTCTCCTTTGTCTCACACCAACTCATTTGTTGTTTGTGAGTTTGATTGAGAGCTTGGAGAGTGTTGAGTGTTTGCTGGAGCAGTGATCTTGGAGGCTTGGAGTTGGAGTTGGAGTTGGAGCTATCTTGGAGATAGTTTGGAGCTGTCAATAGCGTTGACATCTTCAAAAGGACGCTAAGGAAGCTAGTTTGCATTGCCAGGTAAGAATTTTCACTTGAAAAATCCATCATTTCATTGTTGTTCATGTATTTATTTTCTCATGTGTTTAGCTATCTTAATGCTCTCAAATCTCTAGTCCTATGCTATCAAATTTTGTATGTTTGAATGTGCATTTTGTTTCATAAATTTAGCCTTAGTTGTCCATTTATCTTAGCTGCATTTTTTTTTAAATGGCAGATTTATTTCCAAATTTCAATTATTTCAAGTCAAGATGCCTCCAAAAGCCAAGGACAGTGCATGGGCCCATTGTGATGTGGTTGAGGGAAAGATGGTATGCAAACTTTGTCAAAAATGTATTGGAGGTGGGGGTATTTGAAACATCACTTGGCTGGGATAAGAGGCAATGTAACACCATGTGATGCACCTAAAGCAGCGTTAGGTCCGATTAGGGCAGAATACCTTGCCAAGATTGAAAAGTTTGAGACTAAGGCTAGGGAGAAGGCCATCCAAGATGAAATTGCAAGGAAGAGGGAGATAGTAGAAATGCTGAGAGAGAGTGGGTATGAAAATGATGAGTATGATATTCAAGACTCCACTTCTATCCCTTCCACCAATAACCCCTTTCACTATGTTCCTCCTGATGGCAAAAGATCAAACCCAACCTCATGAGTTATTTCTCATCCACTACTAATCCCACAGCCACTGCCTCCATGTCCCAGCCAACTCCAAGTCGTCAACCCACTTTGGATCAACATTGGAAAAAAAAATGCAAAGAAGCTTCTTATCAATACACCGCTAGATGGTGCTATGATTCCGATATCCCATTTAATGTTGCTCACTCACCTTATTACCAAGCTATGTGGGACTCTGTTTTTGTTGCAGGAAAGGGCTTCAAAGGCCCTATTACGCATGACTTAAGGGGAGCTCTTTTGCAACAAGATATTTGTAATATTGATGAGTATTTGGCTAAATATAAAGAGTCATGGCTCAAAACAGGTTGTTCCATCATGTCAGATGGATGGATTGATGGAAAGAACCGCACTATCATTAACTTCCTTATTGCTTGCCCTTGAGGAACAATGTTTTTGAGATCAGTTGATGCATCTGATAAGGTGAAGGATGCAACCCTTCTATTTGAGCTTTTGGATGAGATTATTCAGGAAGTGGGAGAGCAGAATGTTGTGCAGGTCATCACAGATAATGCTTCAAACTATGTTCTTGCTGGAAAGATGCTTGAGTCCAAGTATAATAACATATTTCGGACTCCATGTGTTGCACATTGCATAGACCTCATGCTTGAGGACATAGGCAAAGTGGAATGGGTAAAAAACACTGTAGAGCATGGCAAGTGCATTACAAAATACATCTACAACCACTCATGGGTATTGAGCCTAATGAGGAAAAACAATGGGGACAAAGAGCTTGTTAGGCCTGCCATTACGAGATTTGCAACTCACTTCCTCACGTTGCAATGTCTCAATTTTCAACAGAAAAACCTGCTGAAAATGTTTTCTTCTGATGATTGCACTGAATCCCTGTGGGCTCGTAGACAAGATGGAAAAGACACCAAAAAGAAAGTCTTTGACATTAATTTTTGGAAAAGGTCTTCAGAGCTGGTAAAAATTACTGAGCCCCTTGTTAAGGTGCTAAGGATGGTGGATGGGGATAAGATGGCAATGGGATACATTTATGAGGCTATGGATCAGGCCAAGGAGCAGATATGAGCAGCTTACAGGGACAAGTTAGCTAAATATGGCCGGATATGGGAGATCATTGATAACAGATGGAACAATCAACTCCATCGTCCTATACATGCAGCTGGGTATTTTTTGAACCCAAAGTATCATTATAGAGCTCGGCTAAGAGATCAGCAGGATGGGGAGGTCAGATTTGGATTGATTGATTGCTTGGAGCGCATGGTCCCTAACCGTGCAGACCTTTTGGAAACACATAAACAACTTACTCATTTCAGTATGGCAGCTGGTACCTTTGGAAAGAACTTGGCAAAAATGGCAAGAGATGTAGATCAACCAGGTAAGCAATTCCAATTTGTTTTTCTTTTCAAGTTAAATTGTTTGTAAATAAGTAATGAAATGAACTATGTTACTAATGCATGTCTTTTCATTTGCAGCACACTAGTGGGAGTCATTTGGCGGCCAATGTCCTCAATTGCAAAAGTTTGCAATTAGAATCCTCAGCCAAACTTGCAGTGCTTCAGGTTGTGAGCGCAATTGGTCTATTTTTGAGTGCATACACACAAAGAAGAGAAACCGTTTGGAACAGAAACAGTTAAATGATCTTGTGTTTGTGCAATACAACCTTCGCTTGAGGCGGAACCAACTGATGAGCAAAACACCTGATCTAGATCCCATTGTTTTGGATGATATTGATCCAACATCAGAATGGGTGGAGGAGATTGAAGATCAAATGTTTGAGATTGATTTTGATTTTGATGCAGAAGTAGTGGGGGGTGAATTTGAAGCAAATTTGGTGGCGCCATCAGACACAAACCCAGGATTGGTAGCTGCATCAAGCAAAGGCAAACAACCAATGGACGACACTAGTCATGCACCTCGAGTAACTTGTGCTTCCATTAGGTCCACTTCTATTGTTATTGGTGGCAGGGGTACTGACATTGCAGATGAGCTTGAGGTTGAGGCATCCTCAGACTCTGATCCAGATGATGTCTATGTAGCAGCCGATGTTGATCCTGTGTCTAGTACTGGTGATGAATTTGATGATTGATCATCATTCATGTGTAATATTGTATTACGCCAATGGCCTCATAGCTTGTAGCATTGTTTTTGGACTTTATGGGCCATTTGGAGCCTCATTGCTTATGTATTTTTCGATGATATGTATTGCACTCAGTGCCATTTTGATATATTCACCTTTGCATGGTATATAAATGAGCAAACTTTGCATATTTTGTCTCTATCGGCTTGGAATCATGGTTGCAAATCTTAAAAATGGTTTTTTTATTAAAAATTAATTATTTAATGTATTTTTTTTAAAACCGGTTCATTGAGATCTGACCGCTATCGGTTAGCCCGACTCCGGTTCGAAACCCGGTTCATTAGGTCCACTGGTCCGGTCACTGGTTCTGGTTTTAATAACTATGTGTGGGACATCTTCATATCTTTGGATGTCTCACATATTCTTATATCCCCAAGGAGCAGAGGACGAAGTTGGAACCCATGGCAGATAAGGGTATCTTTATGGGTTACAGCGAGACTTCAAAGGCCTATCGGATCTTCATTCCTTCTAAACGAATCGTGGTGATTAGCATGGATGTGAAGTTTGAGGAGGAGAGGGCCTATCAAAGATCACGGGAGTATGATGAGAGAGAGTCATAGACTTTTCCTCAGCAGGGAGGTCAAGTACAAAGAGCAAAACCTCAGGGTTCTGGATCAACTGGTACAGGAGGTACTTCAGTGTCAGTGACATCTGGAGCACCAATGGCGAGTTCACCGAGCACTCCACTGGTACAGAGTTCACCGGTACAGAGTTCACATGGCACTTCAGCTAAGACAGGCACAAGTGTCGGTACAGGTTCTTCAAGGACAAGTGTTGATACAGGCACACCAGGGTCAGTTGGCAAACCTCCAAGTTCACCAGACTGGGGGCAAAGGATGAGGTTCCCTATGGGGAAGCTTCTTCAAGGAAGAGGAAGCATAAGTGGCTTCAAGACACCTTAAAGGAAGGGGAGTGCGTTGGTCCTCTAAAGAGGGTGAACAGGAAGAGTGTGCCACCTAAGCGGTTTTACAGTTATGTAGCCAAGGCTACTAGCATTGTTGACTCTGAGCCTACTAGCTATGAGGAGGCTACCAGCCAGGAGGTATGGAGAGAGGCTATGGTGGAGGAGTATGCCTCGATCGTTAAGAACAATGTCTGGGAGGTGGTGCCTAGGCCCGAGGGCAAGTCAGTTGTGACTTCCAGGTGGCTCTACAAGATCAAGAATGTTGCGGATGACAGCATTGAGAAGTTCAAGGCAAGGTTTGTGGCTAGAGGGTTCTAACAAATAGAGGGAGTTGACTATGATGTGACCTTTGCTCCTGTAGCTCGGTACACTTCTATCTGGTCCCTTATTTCTATTGCTGCAGAAATGGGTTGGAAGATCCATCAGATGGATGTGAAGACCGCATTTCTGAACGAAGTTATAGAGGAGGAGGTGTATGTTGAGCAACCACAGGGCTTTGAGGTACTTGGGTGACAGACCCATGTATGTCGGTTGAGGCGAGCACTCTACGGACTAAAGTAAGCTCTGAGATCTTGGTATTCGAGAATTGATACTTACTTGCAGCATATGGGTTTCACAAAGAGTGATGCAGATCTGAACCTATACTACATTGTTGTAGGGGATGATCCGCTCATTCTCGTGCTATATGTTGATGACTTGTTCATTACTAGGGCAGAGAGACTGATTAGTGGTTGCAAGGAGGATCTTACTATGGAGTTCGAGTTGAAGGACATTGGCCTGATGCATTACCTTTTGGGGCTTGAGGTGTGGCAGGAGGAGTTGCATATCTTTCTGGGGCAGGGGCAGTATGTTGTGGATGTGTTGAGCAGATTTCACATGGCAGACTGTAGACCCATGTCTACACCTATGATCACAAACTGGAAGAAGCTTCATGCTTCAGATTCTAGTTTGGTGGATCCCACATTGTATAGGTAGCTTATTGGGCCCTTGATGTATCTGGTATACACTGTCCCAGATATATGCTTTGCAGTGAACACACTTAGCCAGTTCATGGTTCAGCCTAGGAGGGTGCACTGCGTAGCTGCAAAGCATATTCTTCGGTATGTGCAAGACACTATTGATTATGGTCTAGACTATAGGCAGGAAGATGGAGTGATGTTGGCACGTTACACAGATTCAGATTGGGCAGGGTGTGCTTCTGACAAGAAAAGCACTTCAGGGTGTTGCTTCAGATTGGGTTCGGCAGTTGTGTCGTGGTTCAGTGAAAAGAAAAAGTCAGTTGCTTTGAGCTCTTCTGAGGCTGAGTATATGGTCGCTAGCCTGGCTAGTTGTGAGGCCATTTGGCTTCACAAGTTGTTGTACGACCTATTTGATCAGGACTTGAGACCCACTGCTATTCACTGTGATAATCAGAGCTGCATTAAACTCATGGAGAATCCAGTGTTTCATGACAGGTCAAAACACAATGACATCAGATATCATTTCATCAGGGAGTGTTCAAAAGGCGGCAGTGAAGCTAGAGTATATATCGACAGATGAGCAGGTGGTCGATGTTCTCACGAAGTCCTTGCCAAGAGGCAAGCATGTCCATTTCAGGGGCAAGATGGTTGTGGTGAGAAATACTTTCCTCAATAGAGGGAGTGTTTTTAATGTACCTTGGACAAGTGGTTTCCCATGGGTTAGTCTCTACCTAGGGAAAAGTGTCCAAAATAATTATTTTCCTAAGTGTGACTTTATAAAGTGAAAGTGACTTTATAAGTGGTAAAGTCAATATTAAATTATAAAGTGAAAAGTGACTTTAGACATAAAGTACAATGTGGGTACTTTATTTAATGGGTGAGTTAAAAAATAGAAAGTGAGAATTAAAAGCACAATTATTCTCATCCCTTGATCTAAATGAATCTGAGCCATTAGATCTTAGGGTTGCCCAAAAGTCATTTAGGGATACAAAAGGGGGAAAAGAAAAGAGAGATTGCATTCATTCTTCATGAGCAGATTAGAGAAAGGAGGTTGAGGGTTGGAGAAAAGTTCTGAAAGAGAAATTTGTTGCAGCGAGCTGAAGGAGTGATTTACGGGCAAAGTAACGCACAGAAATCAAGGCTTAGAAGACAACATAAGGTACAGTACGAACATCATTTAATGCTATGAGATACACGCAGTTCAAGAGAAGTTTTTGCAAAAAAAAATAATAATATGTACAGTCTGTATCCGTACAATACATATTTTCAACTTAAAGTGGGCATGGAAATCGAGGCAAAGTGGGCAAGGTTTTTAAGGAGTTGTATCTTGTTTTTTTTTTTGTCTGCAAATGTATTTTTCCTGAACTTGTAAGATAAATAAATTTGAAGAGCTCTCTAACAGGTTTTCCCAGGAGAAGATTGAAAATTTGCCTAGGTCGAAGTTGACCAAAATCTGTGTGTATTTTGATGTGTTGTTGATATGTTTATGTCCATATTTATTTTTAGCATGTGTTGCCAGTCCCATGTGTTTTAATCTCAAATTTTCATTTCTGAAACTCTATATGTTGAATGTATGTTTATGAGAAAGGGAATTTAATTGAATGGGAGTGATAAGCTGAAATTAAAACCGGGTTGGGATTGAAGGAAACTTTTTAGTCATTGAATTTCAACACAAATAGTGCGGTCATCTTTATTGTTTATAATGGACACAAAACAGTGTTATACTGGGCAGATGATCGTAGGCAATGTGATGATGAAACAGTTGTAGATCAGGAACTTTGTTAGGGACTCATTAAAGACCACTTTAGCTCATTCAATTTCCTTCAACAATACACCCAATTATTGCAGCCAACCTCCTTCTTTATGTAGCTTTCCCTCGCTGCATGTAGCTTGACTTTGCCATGGTATATAGACCATACGACCCCTTCAACTAGAGTGCCCACACGAAAGAGACTAGATCAACAGAAACCCTAAGCGAAGCATTTGGGCCTAGTTTCTGAAGATGAACCCAAAACCAAAACTGACCTTCGTCCTGCTTGAGTATGACTGTCTAGACATGCGGCTGTCCATCATGGAGAATCTCGGCCCTAACCCAAACAGATCATCAACCTCCATCAAGACTTCGGATGCCTCAGACACATATTCAAGCAAGTTGATGTGAGTAAATGAGATGAGGAGAGATCCTTATATACAAATTTAGATATTATGATTTGGTGAAACAGACCTCAACTTTTGGAGGGAAATTCAAATTTCAAATGTTAAATTTTCTCGCTTACTGTCGCACAAAATGTCTAGGCACTGTGACAACAGCTCAGATCGGGGGTTGTCACCCTAATCCCCAATCTCTCTGTTTAAGTTGTCCCCTTATAGCAAGCTAAGGGGGATAGACCCTATGGAAATGGAATGAAGGAGAACTAGTTGGGAACCAACCAGTTCGAGAGACAGTTAAACGACCAAATACTTGTAAAAAATATAGCAAAATTAAAGGATTCAATTGAATTTAAAAGATTGATACCAGTGCCTTATGGAGTCAACTATCTTACTAAGGAAATTACAACCCAGTGCTAAGAATGCAAAATGCAAGGAAAATGATTTGAAAAAAAAGAGAAATGAAGCAAGCTTCGAAGATGAGAGGTGATGTTGAAAGCCTAAAGCACTTAGCTTACGAATAATCTTATCTAACCACTAAGTACTTAAGCGAGAGTGCCAATTATGAAGATGCTAGAAATTACTCAATTAAAAGATACAATTTGTCACGGATCCACCATAGAGTATTCAATAAAGATATCGAACACTTACTTGAAAGAAAATATCTAATAAATGTCCAATATTTAATTACACCATAGGCGATTTTAATCGACATAAAACGTATAAAAATTCAAATGCCTGTGATTATGAAACCCAACTGAAGCATGTGAAATTAACTAGCATTTAAAGCTCAGTAATTATTCATCAAGATATACCATGAAATTGTAATGCTAAATAAACACTTTGTCAAACACTTTATGGATTAAACGATATTCAAAAAACAAAAAGTGAATCCAATAAAATTTTGTATTTCTCCTATAGTCAAACTTAGGATATTTTAAAAAAAATTAAATCATGTCAACTATAAAAATTTCTCCACAATTAAATATTTTTCCAAGCCTAAATTTTTTTTTATCATTGAAATGACCCAAACGCTAATTTTAAAACCATTTAACTTAAAAAAACATATTTTCAAAATTTTAGATACAACAAAAATTTTGAAAATGAAATTTTTAAATTTTTTAAAATCTTTTTGAAAAGTTAATGAAATTTTTACAAAAGTAAAAGATAAGCTAATTCCTTTTTTTGATTTTTTAAAGCTTTGAAGTGAATTACAAGTAGCACAAATTGAACCTAAAAAGAATGAACTCGAAACTTTACAAAACTTTAAAAAAATGAAATAAATGTTATTGATAAATTTTAAATCTCTTAAAAAATCAAAAGTTAAACTAAACAAAAATAGAAATCGAATGTCATAAAAAATAATTCAAAGTGAAGAGTTATGATGCCTTTTTTTTATGTGATGAGTTGTGTTAGGTTTAGGTTAGAGCGTATGCAGGATTGGGGGGGGCGAAAGCAGAAGGAGATCACACATGAAGCTGAGAGCAAGGAGGAGCAGGGAAGGGTTCAAAGGGAGCAGCGTGCAGGCAGATCGTAAGGGAAAAGAAGCAACGTGCAAGCAAGCAGCACGAGGGTAAACGCAGGTCAAGCGGATGGATGAAGGGCAACGAGGATAGACGAGGAAGATGGAACCGGCGGTGTGAGAGGGAGGACACAATGGCAAGAGGAGCGGAAAGGAAATGGAGGAGGACTGCGTGAGCGGAGGAAGATGGCGGCAGCGTGGAGGAAGAGGAAGCGAGGAACAGCAAGGAGGGCACGAGAATGGAGAGCGGGATAAACGAAGAGCTGGAGCGGGAAAGAGCAAGGTAGAGGAAAGGGGAAATGCAGCAGCCACAGAAGGAAGGAGCTACGAACAGGAAAAGGAAGGTCAAGGGCAAAAAAAAAAATGCGGGAATTGCAACGAAATGGAGCTTGATGAGGGCAAAATGCAGGCAGCGAAGAGCTCGCGGTTTTGCAGAGAATTGGAGCAGCGAATACAGCGACAGTGCAGAAGGCAACCACCGAGGAAAAAAAACGCAGGCACAACTAGTGCATAAAAAATTTCTGAGATTTTCCTTCTGCCTAGCAATTAATTTATCACCCAATAAACTAAGAAAATAAAATTTGATTTGGATATCCCTGCAAAATTTTGGACTTGAGATCAAATCTCAAATCTAAAACATTTCTCTAAAAACCCTCAAAGGTCACCTGCACAAACCAGAAACAAGAAAACCCAGATACCCAACAACTTTACAAAAAACTGAAAATTAAAGCCCCGAGTTAGAAATCAGAAAAACTAAAAAAATTCTAGATATTTGCACAATAAAAATACAGATCTATACAATGTATTTACATATCTATGCACAAGAGTTGCAGTCTGTCAGATCTGAGGACTGTAACTCTAACTTTGCTCCCAGATCTGAAGATCTAAGGCTCTTACTAACCAGATCTAACTTTAAATTCAATAAAAAATTAAGATAAGTTTTTATTTTAGGCACAAGCCCTAGAAAAACCCTGCAAAAATAGAATTTAAGATAAGCCTGGGGAATTATATCTGGAGGGCTCTTCAGATCTTATTTCCTTGGGAGTCCGCTAGTCGAGTCTAGGACTTCCCCAAACACCCAATTCTAAATTCGAAAGATTTCTGCACACTTAAAGTTAAACTGTTAAATCAATAGAGAAATAAGATAAAAATAAAACTTTCAAGAGTTAGAGATACCTGCTAACTCAATCCAATTAATATTCTTACCCTAAATCCAGTAACCAAAGGAAGATACATGTGCAATAGATTACTCTACAAGAGCCATTAATCAACAATTCATTGAAATAATCACTAGCAGAATATAAAGAACAAGTTTACCATAAAATGCTGAAGAAGAACACGACCATCAAATAAAACCCCAAAGACTTTGTTTGTATTATTCCAGAAAGTATTACAAGAGAGCTTCCAAAGCTAGTACACGATCAAAAGATCAGATAAAAAATCAGACGGACACTGACCTCTAATTTATAGGTAAAATCTCCAATGGCTAGTTTGTTTGATCGCCGTCAAGGTAATCTCAACCGTCGAAAAGGATTTGATCATCTTTTAATCTTGTCCGTAGAAATTATTATTTTTTGAAAAATTTCGAATTTTTCAATTAATTCCTTTTTAATTAACTCAAAAATATTAATTTTGAGTTAATTACCTCAAAAAATTGACTGACTTAAGTATCAAGGCCCAAGGGTCCAAAATTTCTCAAAATTTTCAATATTCCCTTGGCCCAGACCCTTTAAAAAGTTACTTTTTAGAGAGCCACGAATTTTGCCTAGGACATAAAATTAATTAAATTTCAGGCTTTGGATTTTTTATTTAATTTGGCCAGAAAATTTAATTAATTGACTTAAGAGGGGATTAATTATTTTTCCAACCCTCTTTACATAAGATTAATACATTAAATCCATGAGAGGAACACTTGTTCGTAACAGACTCTTAATAATCTACCCAATTCTGCGACTCAAAATATGATCTAGCCAATTAGCTAGGATCATTCATAGATTACTTTTACAAAGACTCAATAAAAAACACTAGGACTCACTTAGTATTTTGACGACAAAATCCACCCTAGCTTATGAGGTGAGGCTGGAGGGGAAAAACTCTGCCGATCATTTGTGTCTAGAGACACAGATGAATCAGTGAGACGAGAAACCTCCTAAGATAGAAATCGTCACCAAAACACTAGGCTTACCTAGGTTGTTACATATATGATGGTCTTACGGAGACCATTTACATTATAAACATGTAGAATGGGTATACATCATTTATAAAACTGTCGAATGAATGATGAAATATGAATGGCACGAACACTCGAACATGATAGATCCCTTTTGCGAAAAAAGAGGTGTACTGCTATGGGCTCGTTGACAAAGAGTGGTCAACACCGCCTAAACTAGATCACGACTTATAATATTTTTTTTAAATAATTAAATATTTTCCTTACCCAAATTGGACAATCTATATATCGATTTTTGTCCTCTCAGAAAGAGGGATTCAATGGAATTATTATCTCCATCAACTAAGGAGACCCAAGGTGGAATTTGGCCCTAGTTGCCAATTTTAACAATTAAGCCACAGATTGTCAAAATTTCTATGCTTACCTAGCTTTCCATTCCTTCTATCCCTCATCAGAACTATGTCTCTCGTTCCGAAAATCCTTGGTGAGGTCTTTCTACCAAACTTGCAATTGACTTTATCATGCTTTTCTTCCAAATGGTCAAAAGCCTTCCTCCTATTTTGTTCTAGCTCCAACTTGAAAAATCCTTGCCCCGACTATTTGATCTGAAGTGAAATGTTGCAACCACTTGTATACTAGTATCTTCAAGTGGATTGGTAAAGTTACATTCACTCCATACACATGCTCAAATGGAATCTTCCCTATAGCTCCGATTGTTGGTGATCCAATCATCCCACAGGACAAATTTCAGCTTACTATCCCAACACTTCTTATTACCCCCAAGCATTTTTTTTCCTCTCATCAAATTCTTGTTGCTAGGCTTAGCCAATCCATTTTCCATGATGTAATACCTTGACAAGTGTGCCAAAACTATGTTATAATCAAAAGAAAACTTTTCAAACAACACAATCGAATGCCTAGGCATTGTTTGTAGTGATTTTCCTTGGGATACCAATCCTTCTTATGATACTCTCCTACAAGAACTCAACAATTATTGTGTTGGTTGCTCTCTTTAAACGTATCACTTCCAACCATGTTGTGAAGTAATTTGCTGACATCATGATCCATTGAAACCATTGCTAGACTTTTGATGGAATTCTCCAATAAAAATGAGGCTCACTACTGAAAATGTGCTTCTACTACCGCAGGCTGCAACAATGAGAAAGCCAAAATAAATTTCCTCCAAAGAGTTAACAAGTTTGGTGTGAGTTTGACACATATGAACATCAGTAAAAATATTTGGCCAATAATAACAAGCCCTAAAATATTTGATGTATGGTAGTTCTACCTGCAACCCTAGATGAAGACACCAATCTTCAATCTCCAACCTTGTCACTTTAAAGCACCAACCTCTAGGGCTCCAACCCTATCTTTGGTACAAGCTACAACCTGGTCTCTTGAGGAATCCTATCATCTAGGGCTCCAACCCTATCTTCCAAGTCACCAACCTTGTCTCTATGAGGCTCCAACCTCCTGCTTGAATTATTCAAGATAAGTTTGATGATTGTCCACAGCTCCCAATATCTTCTTCAACGAGCCCTGTCTATCTTCAGCAATGTATGTTCTAAATTACTTCATCAATGACAACCTTGTCTTCTCAGAAGGTGTCAGCACTACTCTTCATGTTACCCAAAAAAAGATCTCTAAGGTTACTCCATGAGGGCTTCAGCAAGGATTCATGTCTCCAAGGGTGTCTCCAAGACTTCAATCAATGCTTGGTGATGCATTAAGGTGTCTTCAATCAATTGCTCAGGTTCTGCACAAGGTATTCAACGTTGTTCCAAGTACATGGACTACAACAAACTCTTCTTCAAGGCTTCATCAAGATATCTCCAAGGCTTTCCTCAAAGGTGTTGCTAAAAGGTCTTCTTGACAATCCCAAAATATTCTTCAATGGATCTCAATGTCTTTGATCAAGTCTAAAGGAATGCCCTCAAATAACTCTAAGCGGGCTTCTTCAAATTTGTTAAACACCATGTTGAAGCACACACATGGTGTATGAGGAAGAAGAATGCACACACAAGAGACTCAACACACAATGAAAGATAAGCGTGAGACTTTCTTATTTTCCATTATACAAAGATGTACATTTATAGTACAATGGTGTGACTCTTGGTTTCACATTCCAAGGTCACTTGGACTCCATTGTGACTTTTCATATTCCACACCTACCCATGTAGGATTAGGTGTTCCAACAAAATTCTTCAATAGGACTTCTTCAATTTATGTTTGCATTCTTCAAATGTTCCAAGTGCAAGAATGTAAGATTACTCCAGAAGATTCTTCACAAACAAGCTAAGTCACCTGATATGGGGATTCGGGATTCGGATTCGGGATAGGGTGACCCCCGGAACAGGACACGTCCGGGTACGATACGTTATATATATATATATATATATTAAAAATTAGATATTTTTTACACAGATTCATTGATTCAAACATAGATTTAAGATCTTATTTACTCATATATGATACATTGATACATTGATACATTGATACATCATACAATTGTCAAAATCGCACTTTTCAGCTGCTCGAATCCAGCAGTACGGGATTCGATCATATCCGTACAGGATAAGATCGGGATTCGACGTATCCTGTACGGATACGATCAAATCCAGTGATTTCGGTACAATTCCATACGTATTGTATTGGATACGACGGATTCGGGATTCGTGGGCCCCACCCAACGAATACGGTTCCTTAGCAAACAAGTCTTCAAGTGTTTTACAATATTTTCAACCACTGCTCCAATGCTCAAAGGCTCCTTTATATGCTACTTTCAAAAGCTTGGGTTGTCCAAATGTCACCAGAAGATTGTTCTTCTAAACTTCTTGTTGGTTCGAGCTTTAAAGAGCTACCCAACAGATCTGCTTAACACCAGATATTCGAGTTAATGAGACTGTCGGCAATTCTGAGTCTTTTTCAATCAAGCCTTCAAATGTGTGACAGGTCCAAAGATATGGTCTGAGCTCCACAGCTATCTGTAATGCCTTATATCTGAGCTACCACACACAGATCCGAGCCACCTCAGGTCTTAATTACAGTGCTTAAGTCTTCAACCAAGTTTGTTGTCTGAGGCACTGTGGTATCATGTTCAGAAGATCCGAATAGTTGTAGGTCATTCGAGCTTTACAGATCAAAAAACAAAGTTTTGTAGGAGGTCATGTTCATAAATCTGACGTATAATAGGCTTTAGCCAACAGTCCGAGTTTTTTCAGTGCGTGATCCTGCTGTCTGATATCTGAAGTCTGCAACAGGCCGAAATTGCAGGTGTCTATGGGAGTTGCAGGTCTGCAATTTAGGTGCAGCAGCAACAGGTTTGAGAAACTTATTTCATCAATATTTTTAACCGAAACATAATTTCAGAATTATCCTTAAGCTTCCTCTCCTCAGCCTTGAGCTTCCTCTCCTCAGTGGTCTGTATTCTTGAAAATTCTTCACCGCAAATTGTTTCCTAGAATGAGGACTAACACTTATTTTTAAAGTAGTTTCAACCTTTATGAAAAGACGTGACAGTTGGGTGAAGGAGCCAATATGAGGAACTGAGCATGGGTCGATTTGTCTTAGATTATTGGGAGTTAGGGGCTGAGTGAGGGCTCATTGGAAAGAGGAAAGAGTCCTCTACAAGATAGTCAAGGAGCCATTGTAAAATGACGTCATCAAGATGTCAAAAAAATAATTTTCTTTATGACTGTTTGGAATTTTTTTGTGCAAACCTTGGGGATTTAGGATTCTTCATGTATAAGGTCAATGGGACAAGGATAAGGGTATTTTCATAAGGGATCCAAGTGTATTCTTCCAACCACCATCCATATCATCAAGTGTGTCATCATGAGGTCTCCAACAATGGAAGCCCTTAGGAATTTATTATTTGGACATTGTTAGGGCACCTTCTATATGGACATAGACCTTAGGATTAGGGCATCTACCAATCATTATTATCATGAGGATTTGGGGCTTCTTCATCAAGAACAATGAGGTCATATAATTGGGGTTTCTTTAAGGAAAGGATTAGGGCTCCAACAAGGCTAGAATATCATATTGTCATTATTATGCATGCATGTGCCTAGGAGGGTTTCTAGGGCATCAATGTTCATTATTAGATCATGCATCATGTTCATTGCTTAGGGTTAGGGCCACATCCTTAGGACATGTATGACAAGAATATTTGCCATCACAAACAATGTCATACTGACATCAATGACAACCTTGACCAACATTGGCCACTTGGAACAACCACGTGCCTCTCTCCATCTCACATTAGCACTTGGAAGAAATTGGGATGCTAATCCAAAGGTACTTTGATCATTTTGCAATCAGGTGCTTATACTTCTTTGTTTTGGGCATGTAGTATGGATGATGGGGTGATCTCAAAGATTGATAGAACTTGACTATAATCTTGTTCTCTCACCTTACCAGGGGGGTTAATCTTTAACCCTAGTCCAATGGGATGACCCTTAAGGCCCATTGGGTTATAATAGAGGCACCACCTGGAAAGCCATGATTGAGATAGCATGCTTCATTTTCCTTATATCATACTTAACACCTTCGATGCCACATTACAAGCCCCATATCTCACCTCCATTCTTTGGGTACAACTTGTCACTGGTTCTTGGGGATTTGGCATTTATATCTTAACATACCTTGAGTAGGGCCTGAAAACTTCGCCCTAGGAGGTTGATGTAGCTAAAAGAAGAGAAAAAAGCATTATCATGGCCACAATGAAACAAAATAAAGAAAATCAAAATGCAAAAGATGATTGGGACATAAAGATTAGCATGTGGGAAAAGGGCTAGCATGAGCTCTACCTACCTCATATGGCCATCACCCAGTTTCTAAGCACATGATGCTCCATGAACCCTTGCATGTCCCAACCCCGGTGAGCGATAAATTGACCCATATTAAAGGGATAATAAAATTGCTACATTATATAAAGCAAGCTCTAACGCTTGAGCTATAAGTAGTAATATAACGAATAATCAAGAAGTAAAAGGCGCACAAGAGAGGTGGAAAAATCAAGGCTGAGCTAGTAACTCATGCATCAATGAATGCCCCCTCCTCACACATATACACTCAGAAGTGGACACCCACATCTGTTGGTCCCTTTGACCCTGGAGTCTTCTTCCCTCCATTACCATATTACTATACACTAACACCTCTCAATTGAAGGACTAGAGCCTTCTTATAGCACTAGCAGATGACACATGTCCCAGAATACCTCCTGCACCCAAGATCTTACTCAACTTTGACCTGGTTTTGAGGATTCTTCAGAATGACACCACTCCACCCAATATGCCCCTAGTGTAGACTTGACCCAACCTAATGGGTAGGAGTATATTCAAAGCCCAGATAAGGATAGTATCACACTAAGAGACTAGAGAGGGCTTGTCACACCAAAGGAAACCATAACGTTGGAGAGAATGAGGCCACATTTAGCAGTGGGAGATGGATGAAGACCACTTGATGGCACCCCAGCTGGATCTTGGGACCCCACAATGTTGATAGGAGTAGAGAAGTAAGGGTTATGCTTGTCTAAGTGCTACAATCTGAATTGGATCATTATATTATTTGTCATCTATCTCGATGCTTTTCTAGTGTAAAAAGTGTAGGAATCAGCCCACATTTACTGGCGGGACCAATTTTGCAAAACATGGTCTGAAACCTTATGGGAACATTTTCGGGCATTAAACAACGTTTTTTGGGGGTAAAACTTTTTTCACTTTTGTGCCACGTTCTTTTTTCCCACTCTACACAGAGACCTTTCCAACGGCACAAGAATCGTGTCAATCAAAATTTGTATGAAAAAT
This sequence comes from Pinus albicaulis, assembly GCA_034641835.2. Classification (NCBI taxonomy): domain Eukaryota; kingdom Viridiplantae; phylum Streptophyta; class Pinopsida; order Pinales; family Pinaceae; genus Pinus; species Pinus albicaulis. The sequence continues at coordinate 741,930,389 of CM076580.1, read as the reverse complement.
TTATGTCACTCAAAATTTGCCCTTCCTATTTTGACCACCATAATTCGAAAGGATGCCATGTCATCCCCCATTATTCATGAAAAATGTGCTAGCCACGTGTATATGGTGTAGAGGACTCTAGAAGAGTTTATATTGTAACTCTGATTAGGAGTTGAGGTAGTCAAACCTAACCACTAGTAGGCTATAGGGCTATGTTATAACTGGGCCACTAGGAGGAAAACGGATTAGCATTCTTTCGAGTGCACTTGTTCCATAGCTGAGAAAAAATAGCCAAGAGGGATAGGAGGTAGAGCATACAGAGAGGATTTGTGCACTATAGCAGCCCACGAAGGACAAGCCATACTTTTTTGTATTCGCAGCCATATTTCTATTCAGAGAAAGAGAGCAAAGCAACCTCACCTTCTAGCTTGGTTTTTCTCTCGAAAGGGTTTCCCAGAGCATATCTTGTGTCCAATGTGTGTATGAGCTTTTATTTTGTTGTTCTCTATTTTCTGCATAACTTTCATTTGCATGAATGCACTATTAACAGTAAATCTACAGATCCATGAATCTAATAAAACTGTAATAGTGTAGAATTTCAAATTTCAAATTTCAAATATAATTTTATCAGATATGTTGTGACGAACTATCCAGTGGAATATCCACGACAATTTAGAGATCATATTGGTATCATAGAAGGTTTCTTGGGTTTATTGTGAGGATTTGCAGGGGATGTAGATCGCCTGGGTGAAAAGTCAAAAAACCCTAATCATGGCCGACAAATCTGTGAATGACCCTCATTACCCTATAGAGGAGAGGTAATCACGGCTGGAAGATGGGGGTTCAAATGCAAAGGACAAATCAGAAGGGGGATCAAGAGATCGGGAAGAAATAGAGAATCAGCCGAAGAAATAATCTGGAAAAGGTCAACACAATTCAAGTGTCGTGAATCAATCATAACCCCTGTTTAAAATGGAAGCAAAGGTCACCATCAAGTTGTCCCATGGCGAGATCTATGCTTTGAAGTTGAATTACTGGTTGCAGCAACTGGTTATGTATTTCAACATTCATCAAATTGAGGAAGAACATAAGATCTCATTTGTGTCGCTGAAATTAGAGGGCCATGCCCTAACTTTGTGGGAGAGCCACACCGAGTCCCTGAGGTTGGAGGGAGAGCCTCCAGTGACTAAGTGGGAGGACTTTAAAACCCTCATTAAGTCACAGTTTTACCCTATTGGGTATGTAGAAGACCAGTGGATCCGGTGGCACTACTTCAGACAAAAGCCCGAGCAAAGCATGCAAGAGTACACCACAAAATTTACAAAGATGGCCATAATGCTAGGTATCTCCCCAAAGAACCCAGATGCATTCCTCAAATATTTGGGGAGTCTACATCACTATCTATGGTGATGTTGTTCAAGCCCAAATCAGTGAACAAGGCTTATGTATAGGAACAGCCCCTAGAGAACATAAGCCTCGAGAGAGCGCAATAAAGTGGATTGATGCAAAAGGAGCAATTAGATGCTTCTAAAGAGGCAAAAAGAAGAAAAAAGGGGGAAAGATAAAAAGTCAGCAGCCACAGCTCACAACACACCAGTGCAAACATCCCAACAACAACTGCAACATTGACAACCATACAGAGGAGAAGTGTTGGAAGTTGCATCCAGAGCTAAACCCGAAGAACAAAATGAGAGATAATAAGAAGAAGAATCTCATGGCCATTGATTTGAGCAACCAAGTTGAAAGCAACTCGGACGTGTATGAGAAGATCGCCTGAACATTAGTGCAAAAGGAGGTGAACCTAAGTAGCCTTCAGCAAAAGGAAGAGAAAGAAATGACCAAAATCTTCCATATAAAGATACAGGTCAAGAAGATAAAGATCAGAGTTTAGAAAGATGGCCATAATGCTAGGTATCTCCTGAAAGAACCCATATGCACTCCTCAAACATTTGGGGAGTCTACATCACTATCTATAGGTGATGTTGGTCAAGCCCAAAACAGTGGACAAGGCTTATGTATAGGAGCAGTCCCTAGAGAACATAAGCCTGAAGAGAGTGCAATAAAGTGGATCGATGCAAAAGGAGCAATTAGAGGCTTCTAAAGAGGAAAAAAGAAGAAAAAAGGGGGAAAGATAAAAAGACAGCAACCACGGCTCACAGCACACCAATCCAGACATCCCAACAACAACTGCAACATTGACAACCATACAGAGGAGAAGTGTTGGAAGTTGTATCTAGAGCTAAACCCGAAGAACAAAATGAGAGATAATAAGAAGAAGAATCTCATGGCCATTGATTCGACCAACCAAGTTGAAAGTAACTCGAACGTGGATGAGAAGATCCCCTGTACATCAGTGCAAAAGGAGGTGAACCTAAGTAGCCTTTAGCCATAGGAAGAGAAAGAAATGACCAAACTCTTCCATATAAAGATACAGGTCAAGAAGACAAAGATTGATGCTTTGTTTGACTCAGGATCGCAAGTGAATCTCATTGCAGCAAAGCTGGTTAAGTTGGGGCTGGAATTTTGTGATCATCCAAACGCATATCCACTAGGATGGGTAAACAAGGATGCAGAGTTGAAGGTAACAAAACAATGCAAAATTAGATTTGTTGTCAGTGCTGATTTTATTGATCAAGTGGAACTAGATGTCGTTCCCCTTGATGTATTTGGAGTCGTGTTTAGGAGTCCCTACATGTAAATGTGAGATGCAATATTAATGTGGAGAGCCAACTAGTATTGGCTCGTCAAGGATGGAAAATCATTCATCATCAATGCGCACAAAGGAAAGTCAACATTTGTGTTGGAAAGTGCCAACCACCCAAGAAATTGATCATTTCCTGCAAGAAGTGTGTTTTATTGTTTTTAAGAGAAAATCAGTGTGTCAAAGAGTCAGTGAGAGGCAAGGCATCCCTGCAAGGTTGTACTAAAAAACATAAACAACAGTTAGAAGAGTTGCTACAAGCATACAGGGATGTGTTCCGAGAGCCTAAAGGGTTACCACCCAAGGGTGAAGTGGAGCACGAGATCCAACTATTGTCAAACTCCCCATTGCCAAACAGTGTGATGTACAGACAGTCTATTATAGAAGCAAGTGAGGTGAAGAAACAGTTGCAGCAGCATATGGAATAGGGTGTCATTCGACCGAGTAAATCGCGGGTCCACCATCATCATTGTACCAAAGAAGGATGGGACTTTGCGAATGTCTATAGATTATAGGGCATTGAAAAGAAACACGCTCAAGAACAGGTATACTCTGCCCATTATGGATGATCTCTTGGATCAGTTGCAGCAAGCAAAATACTTCACCACGCTAGACTTAAAGTCTGGACTCTGGATATCACCAGGTTTCAATCAAAGAAGAAGATACCTAGAAGACTGTCTTTAAAACTAGGCAAGGTTTGTATGAGTGGTTAATCATGCCATTTGGCCTACGTAATGCACCAACAAAGTTTATGATATTAATGAATGATGTATGGAGCCTTTTTATGGATTCATTTGTTATTGTCTATTTGGATGATATAGTGGTATATAGTGCTACCTGGGAGGAGCACATCTCACATTTGACGTAGGTGCTGGAGATATCAAAGAAGCACCAGCTGCTAGCAAATCTCAAGAAGTGTGAGTTTGCACAACCCTCCTTGGTGTATCAGGGGTATGTGATAGGTGGAGGACGGTTGAGGATAGACACTGCCAAGATGGAGGCCATCATGAAATGGTGGGTGCCTACTAATGTTTATGAGGTCAGGAGTTTCATTGGGGTAGCACAGTACATGAGAAAATTCATAGCCTCATTTTTAGCAGTAGCAACAATACTCCATGCCATAACAGCAACAGGAAGACTTTCTGGTGGGGAAAGGGTCAGCAGAGGGCTTTCGAACTAAAGAAGAAGATTAGTCAAGCACCATTTCTGGCATTAACAAACTTGCAACAACCCTTTGAAGTGGAGATAGATGTGAGTGGGTATGTTATGGGAGCGGTCTCAATGCAAGGAGGAAGGCCTATATGCTACCATTACAAAGTATTTCATGAGGCAATTCTTAACTACCCCACCTACGGTAAGGAGTTCTATGCCCTTGTGCAAGTTGTGAAGAATTCGAAGCACTATCTGATGGGAAAGGAGACAATAATCCACACATATCACCAGCCACTATAGTACCTGCAATCCTAGAGTAAGCTATAACAGACCAGGCATTACAAGTGCATGGGGTTTCTACAACAGTTTCATTTGGTGAACAAGTACAAGAAGGTCAGCACAAACAAGATGGATGACATGCTTTCAAGGCCACCCACACCCAAGATCACAGCTTTGAGAACTTTTATGCATGTCGAGCCATTCACCCATGATGTATAAAAAGAGGCATATTCATAGGATTAGGACTTCAAGGAGGTGTTTCAGTAGTTGAAAATTCAGAGTCATGTGCACAATAGCGACAACATCGTTGACTACCATCTCCAGGATGGGTTACTCTACAGGCTGGATAAGTTGTCTTCCTAAAGGTGAGAGATTGCAGTTCATTAGAGAGACTCAGACCTCCATGCTTGCAAGGCACTTTGGTGTAGGGGAGACTGTGGCCAACTTGCAGAGGTATGTGTATTGGCCCAAGATGCAAGAGCAGGAAGCTAGATTCATAAGAGGATGCATGTTTTGTTGTACCAGCAAGCCTAGCAACAAGAAGCAGTGTCTATATCATCCCTTACTTGTACCCTCTCGTCCTTGGGAAAGTATTTCCATGGACTTTGTTGTGGGTTTACCAATAACCAGGAAGGGACATAACTACCTGTTAATGGTAATTGACTGGTTTAGCAAGATGTGTGTTTTGATGCCCTACAAAAGACCATCAATTGGCAAGAAGAAGCTAACATGTTTATTGGAGAGGTATGGGTGCACTTTGGGATACTGAGGAGCATGATTTCAGACAGGGATACAAGATTTCTTTGTGCATTTTGGACTACATTGTGTGAGAACATGGACATGAAGTTGAAGAGATCTACAGCATTCCCTCCACAGACAGACGAGCAGACAAAAGTAGTCAACAGGACTTTGGTGCAGCTTGTGAGGGGATACAACCAGAAGCATCCAAAGACCTCAGATGAAAATCTGGTATATATACATCATTTTTACATTAGGGCAGCCAACACTTCTTTAGCAAAGTCCCCATTTGAAACTTGCTTTGGATATTTGCCACCTTCAACTTTGGACATTGAATATGGGCAGTAAGGAGTGAGGGAAGATCTTACAGGAGACACCTTGAGGACTGAAAAGTTTGTAGAAAAGATCAGGCAGATCCATATATAAGTACAAAAGGAACTGCAGAAATCGCGGGAGAAACATAAGGCCAGGCATGATCAACATAAGACAAAGAAATCGTTCAAGGGGGGAGACAGAGTATGGCTACAGTTGAACTAGGAGAGACTCCAAGTGCCTGGTAAGAAAATCAAGGCTCTAAGTTATGGTCCCTTTGAGATACTAGAAAAGGTGGTTCATAGTGCCTATCGACTCAGTCTACTACCATACATGCGCATTTACTCAATTGTGAATGCAAAGAATCTGAAACTCTGTGAACCTTCCATACTAGATCAGGAAGAGGAACAGGTCCTACCTTCTGTGGAGGGTTTGGCACCAGATGCTCGACCAGAGTTGAAAAAAAATACAGTTTTGCAAAAGAGGTCCAGAATTACAAGACAAGGCAACATGACCTTTGGCAGATCGAGTTGAATGGACAACTTCCAATCAAAGCTAAATGGTACACCAAAGAGAAGGTGGAGGAAAAATTTCCTCACCTCATTTAGTAAAAGCTTTTGGGGACCAAAAGCATCCCAAAATGGGGAGGTGTGATCCAGATTGGATCATTATATTGTTTGTCTTTCATCTCGGTGATTTCAGAGTGTAAAAAGTTGAGGAATCAGCTAACAAGACAGTGTTTACCGACGGGGCCTAGTTCAACAAAACATGATCTATAACCTTTCGGGAGTGTTTTGAGGCATCGAACGATGTTTTTGGGGGTGAAACTTTGTAGCTTTAGCACCACAGCTTTTCCTCCTATTCTACACACAAAGACCTTTCCAATGGTGCAAGATTCGCGTCAATCGAAGTTCGTATGTGAAATTTATGCCACTCGGAAGTTTACCTTCCTGTTTTGACCACCATAATTTAAGAGGATGGCACGTCAGCCCCACTATTCCTGAAAAAGAGGCTAACCACATGGTTACGATGTAGAGGACTCTAAAAGAGTCTATATTGCAACTCTGGTTAAGAGTTGAGGAAGTCAAACCTGACCACTAGAAGGCTATCGAGCTATGCTATAACCGGGCCACTAGGAGCAAAAGCGATTTCCATTCTTTCGAGTGCATTTGTTCCATAGCTAAGTAAAAATAGCCAAGAGGGATAGGAAGTAGAGCACACATAGAGGATGTGTGCACTGTAGCAACCCACAAGCCACATGCCATACTTCTTTGTACTCTCAACCATATTTACATTCAGAGAAAGAGAGTGGAGCGACCTCACCTTCCAGTTAGGTTTTTTCCCCGAATACTTGTGTACCTATCATCCCAGAAGCTAGTAATCCTAATACTTGTGTACCTGTCATCCCAAAAGCTAGTAATCCTCTTAACTTCTGTAAACCTATACCAATGGACCCTAAAAACTATAGTGTGCTCCCCTGCCCAAGAGCCTTCTGCTCTACATGATCACCCTGTTGTGATCTCCTCACGGTCCTGGCGGGATGAAACATGAACTTCTAAAGTCTCCCCTCACAGAAACCAATCACTCTAGCAGATGCCATGCTAGATCCCACGAGATACATCAAAACTTGTCCATCCCTAAACAACATAACATATTTGTTGTCCTCAATACAGGAAACTAATATCAGGATCCTCCTCAACCATGGAAAACATAAAGGACCTCCATCATATTCAAAGGTGGCAATGACTCCCATTAACCCTGATGTCATCTCCAAGCACCACCTCCCATTCTAAACCCTTTGTAAGACTCATAAAGGCTCCCTCACTCCAGTGATATGGCTAGATACTCCACTGTCTATGAGGCAGACACTCGTGGATATAGTACTAGCGGCAAACTCTGACTCAAATCTCGAGGTGAACTCCTCCACCTCAGCTGATGTTGCCACATCCTTCTTCTTCCCCTTCTTCTTGGGACACTTGCATGCATAGTGACCCATCTTCCAACAAGCAAAGCATCTCACCTTTCTTATGTCCTTCTCAAACTTCTCTTGCTCCTTTTGTTGCTTAGCCCACTAGTGGACCCCTACTTCTTCTTCTTTCCCTTAGTCACAAAGGCAACATGCTCCTCCTAATTTCCCCCAAAACTCTGGCTGCCGCACTTAGCACTCCCCCTAGTCGCCTCCTGGATGAATTAATCCCACATCCTCCTCCAGTCTGGAAAATGCTCTTTGGCCACAATTCCATGTATGAATCCATCCCACTCTTGGGTGAAACCAACTAGTATGATCCTGACCAAATAATCCTCGAGGATAGCCTCTCCCACCCCAGCAAACTCATCATTCACCTGTGGGATCTTGGTAAGGTATGAGGTCACAATGTTGGTCTTGGTAATCTTGATGTTTCTTAGCTTTTGCCTCAACAACATATTCATGTTCTCATTTGGAACTCTCATGTACTATGATTAGGAACTCCCACATCTCGTAGGAAAATTTATTCCTAATCACATAAGCGAATAGATGGTCACTGATGGCATCAAGAATGATTCAATTCGCTTTTACATTCTTCTTCTTGAACTCACTCAGCTAAGCAAAATTTGTAGGAGCTTGCACGACATTCTCCACAATGTCCCATACCCCAACCTCCCCAAACAAAAGCATCATTCTCTCCTTTCAGGGGCCAAAATTTTTTGCCCCTGCCAATCAGTCCTCCACCCTTATACCAATCACCATCACTCTCCAACCAAAACAAAATCTGAGATCTCTAAAGTCTGTAAACTCCTCCCTCTCAACCAACAATCCTTTGGGTTTTTGAAGGTGTTTTACGCATGTCTTCTCAATATTTTAGCAGAAGGTCGTTTGTTGTTTTTTCTTATCAGTTGAAGGTTTTCCTCAAATCTAAAGGTTAATTTCTCAAATCTAGAGCTTCCCAAGCTCTGATACCATGTAGAAAATTTATATGTTGGTAGTCCTTTCCAGGTTTCAAAGCTTTTGCATAAATTAGATTCCCATAGTCCCAAAATAGTAAGTCTAATATAAAACTTTTGAATGCAATTTATTCGAAATACATTTGATCTGCCTCTACCATTTAGTTTCAGTTAAAAAAAGAAATAAAAAAAACTCACACACACAATTTATACATAGTTATTTTTGGTCCAATGACCTTGGAAAAACCCACAAGCGGAAAACCACTTCTCAAGGAGGAATTTATTGATCTTAAGGAAAATATTTACACAATAGAAAGCAAGACTACTTATCTCCCTTGTTCTTGGTAATGTCATTGCTCTGAATACATAGGAATTCAAGCCCTCACACAGTCATAAACTCGGTTGTGATATTTCTTGAATTCTAAGATTAATTCTCCCTGACAATGCCTGGAGAAATGGTGTCAATCTGAACAGAAAAGTTCCCAATTTTTTGTGCCACGGACCTCTTTTATCAACCTTGGGATTCACGCTTAATAAGCCTTCAATAACGAGCTATCTACCGACTAACTATAGCAAAGACACACCCTTAAAACTCAGCCCTAAGATTGTATATATCGCAGAAAATAAGGGTTTGACCAACTCCTCTTTCACACAAGAAATACATTGAGTCTCTCACTCAGCTACACAACAAAAGCAACAATAACATTCCCAACTATTTGGCCCTCCAACAAAGGAATCTCAGCCTATAAAACTTCGCCCGCAAATTTCGAGATGCATCCCAGACTCTCTACAGGAAACTCGGCATTCAATTCCTCGTTATAAGTTTTTTCCCTTGTTTCAGATGTGATATTCCCACTTAGCAATATTGCTAAGGGAAATGTCAATCTTGCCCAATTTTGACTTATTACATATTTTCACTTAGGAGATGTGGGTTCAAAGGCCCCACATGAATTTTGGGATTAAGTGGGGGGGGCCAAACATTAGGAAGGAAGGGAAATATTGCGGCTATAGAGGAGCATGGGGGTTCAGCAGTAGTAGCGCACTGACTGTGCAGTCCTTGGAAGAGCCCCACTTGGAGGTTGAGGGGTCAAAGGAGTTAGGGACTGAAAATTTAGGTGGAGTCCAGGCAAATGTTGTGGGGGCTTTTCCAACATTTTAGTGGAGCAGCAAACGCAACATTTGCTACAGGTTACATTTGTTGCTAATGGAGGAGGGCCAAGTATTTGGGGGTCAATTGGGAGTGTCAAAACTAGGATAAACACTTTCTGGGTTTTTCTGGGTTTATTGAGGAGAGGCAAAGATTAATTTGGAACAATTGAGGGTCCAAATAGGGATCCCCACTCAGCCAGCAACTAGAGGAGCTAAGGGAAAATTGGGCCGAAATTCCGAGATCAACATTTGGCCAATTCTTTCGTGGGTTTTTGTGGGTTATTGATGGAAAGCCCGAGGTTAATTTCCTAGAATTTTCTCAGCATCGGAGGAGGTCATAGCAGCAATTCTTTGCAGCCAGCAACATATTTTTGTGCAGTTTCAATGCAGTATTAAACAGAGAACAGCAGCAGACCAGAGAGGGGCGTCATATCTTTCACTTGGGCTTTTGTTAGCATGCCTTGTGCAAGACCAGGTGCACTCTTTCCAGCACCATATTGTACTCACTGATTTATTAATAAAATGGCTCAGCAGTGCAGTTTTTGGTGCAATTGCATGCTCTAATTTGTGTACATATTTTTCTTGGCTTTTATGTCTATGCATGCTTTATACTTACTGTACAAATTCCCTAGGAATATTATAGTGGTATCAAAGACATAATCCTAGCTCAGCCTATGGGAAACCCTTCATTCTATGACAAGACTAGAATAAAAAACTAAGAAATCCTGGGATCCCAAGAAAGGTTAAAATCAAACAACATGGTGGTAACCTTCAATGAGGTGATTAGGGTGCAACAAATGATGGTTGGTGTGGGAAAGCAATTGATTCGTGCAACAATTGGGAATCAAGACCATTCTCAATCATACAACAAATCCACTATGCCCAAAATTGTGGACAATTGTAATACCCCAAATGGGATATTTTACGAGTTTTACTGAAATTTTACTAACCCACCAATTTACCATAAAATTACTGAATTAATTAACAAAAGGTTGCCATGTAAAATAAAGACACATAGAATACTCCAATCCGTTAACACATCGAACAAGAAGAATCTCAGCTTTTTATTATAAATGACAATTGGGGTTACATGTATATCTGACCAAAAAGAGCTGAGATGGAGAACTGACCATCAATATAAACTATTGCACTGCGCTGGCCTCCAAAACTGAACTGTTGCACTCTCGCTACGACAACAACTGCCACTAAATCCACTGAAAGACAATGAAGCGTTGATTAAAGATCTAAATGCTCCTCACTTCAATATCCCTGAAGCTCTGCGAAACTTCTGAATAAAGTCTCCTCAAAGAGAGTTGGGCTTTCGTCCAACACTCGACAGTCCACCCAAGGGTTTCCATCTTGGGGCTACCAATGGAGTACAGAATTGGGTTCTCAGCCTCTCATACAAGAAAAGATATAAAATCCAAGATATCTCCAAATGACCTTCGCTTCTCCTTTTTAGATTTGATGGATAGATCCCGAATCCTCTAGAAGCATCTTATTTTATTATTTTATTATTATTCTAGAAGATCCTCCATTGACTCTATCAAAGTGACTTTAATTATATTTCACTTTGGCCCCTTTTCCTCTAAATATTATTTTTCCTTTAATTAAATGACTAATTAAACTCATTTTTCATTAAGGAAAATAGTATATCGCCCATGGTACTATTTCTGGCCACTATAAGTCACTTCTCAGCATCCCATCCTAAAAATCTCCTCATTCTGGTTCCAACGAGCTATTACACTAAGGTGTTCTATCATGTATTCCTCTCGGAATGTCACCTTAAGCATAAATAATTGAGTTAAGCCCAAAAATAAATCAGTTTTCCGAAAGTTATCAGAATGCGCTGGAATGAAAGGCAAACTGTGCGAATGATGGAATATATCAAGCGAATGCCATCGGTCCTCATAGAAACCCCTCAAAACTCCTCCAAAATGTTGAAAAGTGTAACTAGGATCGGTCTTGATATTGACTATGTAATTATGGATTTATGTATAGTAGAAGACAAAGATAATAAAATGTATCTTGTACTTGCTTCATGGGTTTAATGAGCAAGAGTTTATTATAGGTTAATAAACTTCTTCTTGATGTCTATCTAGGGTTTTGTCTTCTAGGGATAAATGTAATAAAGGTGTCATATATATACGAAGGATCTAGTCTCATGAAATGCTCCAAGACCTTGTCCTAGAAGCCGTGGAAGAATAGCTCCAATCAGCCCTCACTCAAACGACAGAAGACAAGCTTAAAAGATATGTTAAATTCAGCTTTCATCCGCTGTTCTATTCGGCCTACATGCTAATGGACAGGTCGGCCTAAAGATTGTGCAATTGTCTATATATATATATATATACCTCTGTTCTGCGGTCAGTTGAAGATGAAGTTTTCGGATATATCTGAAGTGCATTGCAGATGAAGTGCAGAAGTGCAGTGCGGATGAACTGCAGAAGTGCAATGTGGATGAAGTGCAGTGTAGTGTGGTGTGGATTATAGATAGAGCTTCAGTGCGGATTTTTCTGAATGTGTTTCAGTGTGGATTTTTCTGAATGTGTTTTAGTGTTCATTTTTCTGAATGTGTTTTAGTGCGGATGCATGACTGATTTCAGTGTGGATGCATGACTAATTTCAATGCAGATGCATGAAGGGTTTCAGGACTGATTTCGGTGCAGATGCATGAAGGGTTTTAGGACTGATCAATATATATATCTATATATATATATATATATATATATATATATATATATATATATATATATATATATATATATCCGTGTCACCTCTGAGTGTCATAAGGTGTTGCGGCCTATTGGAGTTGAAGTGTGGATCATCCTGAAGCAGCCACAGTCTTGAAGTGCAAATCTGTCCAAGTATAGTTTGCAGACTAATCTAAAGCGAAGTTGTTGGGACAGTGGTCTGCAAAGAGAAGAAGCAGTCGGAAAGTGGAAGAAAGAAGGAAAGTAAGATTTACTTTCCTAACTTTATCTTTTATATATCTCAAGAAACTGAAGTATCAATTGTATACAAAGGAAGTGTTGGTGCAGAACAGTGCAAGTTGGTGAAAGAAGAAAGGATCAGCATTGAAGGACATCAAAGAAGTAAGGATAAGCTCTTGGATGCATATATTGGCCAGGGTCTAAGTCCGAGTCATGGTACTTGTCATTTGAAGATCTATAAGAAGAATTTCTCGTGGGTTTTCCTCTCCAAGAGGGAGAGGTTTTTCCCTAGCTCTAGGAGCCTAATTTGTGTGTCTCGTGTATTTTGATAATTGACTTGATGAAAGATTAAATAAGCTAAAGAAGGGAAGACATAAATAATCCAAGTAAGCTCACAAGTAATTATCAAGAAGAGAATTTGAATTAATCTCCAGCACTTCAAATTCTCAACACAAAAAGCCCCTGGGCCTGCTGATGACACCAACTTGTATTTGTGACCTGTCTGCTCCCAACTCTAGAAGACAATCCTAACCCTGTCATAGGTGACACCAAAAAAAGGAATATTACAGACCTTTCGCCCCAAGATTGCTTGGCCTCAAGCAATGCAAATATGTGGGCCACCCGTTGGCCCGATGCAACTGAGACCCAATGCCCGAATCCCATACAAACCCCCGGGTGTTGCTATGCTCTTGTGTTAAGTCTCCCAGAACAGACTCCTTGATGCCAAGATCCCAAACTGATCTCTCACTGCACCTGTCATCAATCAATCCTCCCGGATCCCAACACCACCATGGCCAATCATCGCTCGAATCCCATGGCTCAGACTGCGCACTGTCTCTAGCTGTAGCTGTCGGCCCATGAAGCGAGCACCAACTCAGCCACTCTCTCCAATCTAACCTCTGATCTAAGCCAAGGTCACTCCTGATCTACGGATGTCAAGCTAGTGCTACTGAGATACTGATGGACTGTCGGTCCACAATCCATGGCCCAATGGAATATGTAACATCTCTCTCGTCCAAGTGCTCCTGCCAACATGTACCCGGGACAAAGAATGATACTCTGTCAATAGGATACCAACTCATGATCTCATGCCAATCTATCCCGGAAGAAGAATCAAATGCAGTGACACCTGTATACAGAACAAGTCTAGCGTGAGGTCGCTAGTCCATACTCAACTCGTGTTGACCCGTCCCTTTTGAGTACAAGATCTACCTACAGAAGAAGGCCCCTCTCTCTATACGAGGCCAAAATGGGCAAGATATGCTGCAAAACCCATTGATGTACTCTTGGAGAGTGCTGCCCCCTGAAGGTACTGCAACTTTGCTGACTGCATGTGCATCTATCTGCACCTCATCGGTGGGTCGGCCCTAAGATGGATGCTCCAACAGCTCCTCCCTCTCCTGATCGGAAATGACATACTCATATTGTCTACTAGCCTCCCGCGGAACTATCCCATCAATCTTCAACATCTACTGAGGATAAGTATCTGCAATTACTTTCATCATACTAGATGCCCGTGCATCTATGTGCTCCTCCTCAATGGCTGACTCAGAGGTTAGCCGCATATTCATCACACACTCAATGTGAGCCTCCATCTGGCTCTCCCCCCAAGGACTATCATGCATGATATGCATAGCCTCCTCCTCAGCTGACTCATGCTCCACCATATGTTGCTTCAATTGAATCATCAAAAGTGAACTCATCATCCTGAATATCTCCCATAGAGTCCTCTGACTGCTCATCACATATACTGGAATACAAATCCGGCCTATTGTTATCAACTCCATATGACTTCTCATGCTCCCCAGTAGTGTCTTCATATGACCCCATGGACTCATCCAAAGAAGAGTCAACCTCATGATATACAGAAGGAATGTCCTCATGCTCTATCTCTTCCCCCTCATCGGCATCTCTCAAGCATGAGTGACCTATCTCCCAAGGTTCTTGGCAAATGAAGAAAAGTCCCTTACTCCTCAGCTCATTTTTGCTAGAGCAGCTCATCCCTGGTCATTTGTCTCCTGAATAGCCCAATGTTCTGCTCAACTAGCGCTTGGGCTAGCTCATAAGCAGTAGGTGAGACCAACTGCTCTCTCCTCCAAATGGTCAACAGTTTAGCCCGCAACTCCCTGCAAGTGGCATCGTGATCTCTCATACATGATGACAAGATGGAGTGAATGGGTACTATGACTATGTAAAGATAATGTCTCCTAATGCTAAAGAAGCATTGGAACATCTGCAGAATCAAGCCATCAAACTCAAGATCCAGCATGATCTCACAAGTCCTGGTCATGGCCATGACTTCTAAAACCACAATATTCTGCCCAAAGGTAGAGCATGCACTGTTGTCCAAATCCTGAAAGATCCCTACCATAAGTCTGAAAACTCTCCTCATAACGTCATCATTGTAAGGGGCTATAGGGGCGGTTAGTCTCATGATATTGCTGAGACAAGCTGCATCTAGAAGTGTGACCCCTCCACAAGTTTCCTCCAAGAACTTGGGTGGTATGAGAACAAGCATACATGGTTTTCAGGCCCAAATTAATTTTCTCCCCTCTGACTGTTTTACTTTGAAAAGGAGTTCATCAAGTTCCTCAAGTTTGGAAAGAACTCTCCATGTGATCTTCATGTGTTTCAAATCTGTCCCAAGCGCAAGGATTTTGTGCCCTATTTCTGGTTCTTTCTGTAGGTCCTTGGATTGCCCCTTTTGAAGAATGGCATAGACCCCCATTGTGAAATGTCTATTGTTCTTCTTGGGTTCTTGGTCCATAGAAACATTGTGGTTCAAGACTTCAACGGTTGTGCTGCCATGTGGGTTTACGAGGTATTTAAGAACCCCATGTTTATGGCAACAATACAAAGTTATGATCACAATGAAAGGTACCACAAAAACACCATACATACATTAATACATTGCCCATCCATAAATCGGAAATGAAACTAATGCCAACAACAATGATGCATTATTGGCATGTTGTTACATTACTCATTTCAATACCTTGCCCCGACAGATAAATCTAGCTCCGGCAAATAATTTAAGCTCTGGAAAATAAATTGGGCTCTAGCAAAATCATTTTTGCACAACAAGATGAATTCATCCTAGCAAAGCAAGATAAACAATCTCAGGTGAGAAAAATGTTACCCCAAATGCAAGGAAATGATCTCTCCTTAGCTCTGTGCCGACTCTGGAAATTCTGCAACTGTTGGCTGAAAAGGAACCCTTATTTGAGTCTTGGGCTCTCCACCACAAACCCAGAAAAACCCATAAATTATTTTGGTAAATTCTACCAGTCACCTGGAACCCAAAATTTAAGCTTACTCCTTCCCCACTAGCTGCCAAATAATTCTGTATGTTTGGGGCACCCAAACTCCCCCAAAAATTCTGCAAAATTAGGAGCCAAATCCTTGACCCATGGCCGACAAAACCAAGAAATGTTTTGGGCTAATTCCGATTGACCCAAAATGCTCAAATAGTGTGAAAATTCGTTAAACCAACGATTTTCCCTGCTATAAGAATGAGGATTTGATACTCGAACATCTCTCAGAAAATTTTGAAATTTTAACCACAAACTCCTTTCACAAAATCTAGAAAAAACCAGAAAAAAATTGGGTAGATTCCAGAATCTACAAAAAAGCCCCGATTTAGTGCAAGTTTCCTACTCTGCCCAACTATGCACACTGCTCCAAATAGGATAAATTTGTACCACAATATTCCTACACTTCAGTTCAACAGATTCAACAAATAAACTTAGCCCAACAAATGATTTCAGCCCATCAAGATAAATTCCCCATAGAAGAATAATTTTGGCCCTACAATATAAATTTTGCCCAACAAAATGCTCTCCGGCAGCAATTATGCACTAGCTACTACAATGGATTGGCCAAAACACCCACATCCGGTGCTCAGAAAATTCTCAAACGTTACTCCCGGACTCCTCAAGCCAATCCGACCAAAACCCAGAAATGGTTTGGCCAAATCACGATCCTCCAAAATTGACCCTAATAAGCTCTATGCTCTCACAGTAGCTGTTGAATATGGTGTCTACAAAATGATCAGCAAAATACTCAACAACCCTCCAAATGTGCAACAAATAATCCCTCCTGCACTTCCTCTATCTCTCTCAACAAACAAGGCTCAAATGGTTGAGACCTTCCTCCACAACTAGGCTTAACTCTCCTCCTCTGCGTTGGCCTAGAGACCGCCACGTTGCTCCAGAAATAGAATATCAATCTCAACCCTTGGAGGTTCGCCTATAGCCGAAAAGCTAAGGAACCTTGCAACCAATATCAAACACAAGACTCAACTGCGTCCTCCAATAATGTCTCAAAATAATAAACCATCGATCTTCCTCTAAAATTAAGCTGCAGTAAAACCCTTGAATTTGGCTTTTCTGATAACTTGGAAAGTAAACCCTCAGGCTAGCAAGATCACTAGCTCTGACACCACTGTAATATCCGAAATGGGATATTTTGCCAATTTTACCGAAATTTTACTAACCCAACATTTTACCATAAAATTACTGAATTAATTAAGAGAAGGCTGCCATGTAAAATAAAGACACATAGAATACTGCAATCCATTAACACATCGAAAAGGAAGAATCTCAGCTTTTTATTATAAATGACAACTGCGGTTACATGCATATCTGACCGAAAAGAGATGAGATGGAGAACTGGCTATCAATATAAACGGTTGCATTACAATGGCCTCCAAAATTGAACTGTTGCACTCTACCTCCGACAACAGATGCCATTGAATCCACTGAAAGACAATTAAGCACTGATTCAAGATATGAATGATCCTCACTCCAATATCCCTGAAGCTCTGCAAAACTTCTGAATGAAATCTCCTCAAAGAGATTTGGGTTTTCGTCCAACACTCGACAATCCACCCGAGGGTTTCCGTCCTGGGGCTACTGATGGAGTAGAGAACTAGGTTCTCAACCTCTCATACAAGAAAAGATATAAAATCCAAGATATGTCAAAATGACCTCCGCTTCTCCTTTTATAGATCTGATGGATAGATCTCGAATCCTCTAGAAGCATCTTATTTTATTATTTTATTATTATTCTAAAAGATCCTCCATTGACTCTATCAAATTGACTTTAATTATATTTCACTTAAGTCACTTTTGGCCCCTTTTCCTCTAAATATTATTTTTCCTTTAATAAAATGACTAATTAAAGTCATTTTTCATTAAGGAAATAGGTATCGCCCATGGTACTATCTCTGGCAACTATAAGTCACTTCTCAGCATCCCATCCTGAAGATCTCCTCATTCCGGTTCCAACGAGCTATTACACTAAGGTGTTCTATCATGTATTTCTCTTGGAATATCACCTTGAGCATAATTATTGAGTAAAGCCCAAAAATAACTCAGTTTTCCAAAAGTTTGAGAGTGCAAGCTTCTGTGATCCATAACATATTAGATTATAAATCTTCCGGCAAATCACATGAGAAATTTAGGACCGACGCGTTTCGAACTACCAACTGTAGTTCATTATCCTGATGATGAACTACAGTTGGTAGTTCGAAACGCGTCGGTCCTAAATTTCTCATGTGATTTCCAAAAGTTGTCGTAATGCGCCGAAACGAAAGGCAAATTGTGCAGATGATGGAATATATCAAGCGAATGTCGTCGGTCCTCATAGAAACCCCTCAAAACTCCTCCAAAAATCCCTTCGGCCTGCTGATGACACCAACCTATATCTATGATCTGTCTGCTCCAACTCTGGAAGTCCATCCTAACCTTGTCATAGGTGACACCAAAAAAAGGAATATTACAACAATGCATCAAGATGGCAAGACATGATTGCAACTGATGTGGAGTTATTAGCAGCAAATTGGAGGGCCTACCAATCATTAGGACATGGCATTCAAGCGTCCCTCTCTTTTTGGGAGTTCTGTGAATTAAGTGAGATGCACAAAAAACTGGGAATTTCGTGGAATTATGCAGGGATGATGAGGAGGATTAAGGAAGAAGATGAAAGACTAGTTGAAGGGGCCATGGTTGGCAAGGAGGTTGTTCAGCATACACCCGTTGATGATGTTGAGGTATCTGGGGTTATGACCAAGTTCTCAGGTGATAGCAACGCACCACAGGTTGATGAGGTGCAGGAAGACAACTCCCCTGTTGTTGAGGAACTGATCGGTACAGAGGCCTCCAGGTCTATGACAGAGATGTCGGACGACAATCACTTGCAACTGACTGGTGAGCATGTCTTGCATGTTGGGTTGCCTATGGAGGAGCAGTTGGAGGGTCATGTTGAGTCCATGATGGAGGAGGATGTGTAGCCATCCTTTTGGCTAGCCATTGATGAGAGGCAACAGAGAGGCCACTTGTTCGGTTTTCAGCTCAGTTCGCTTTAAAGGCACACTGTCGAGGTCTACAACGTTATTTTCCCACACTTACGCATCGAATTGAGGGAGGCAAAGTTGTCTAGATGTGCCTGAGGGGATAGTCCAATTAGCAGGACTGAGCGACATGAGTTGAGCATGACACCATATACCTTAGAGGGTTGGTTGCTTCCACAGAGGATTGCACATTCGATCCCTCTTTTGGGATTGGATGGCAAGAGGCACTGAGTTGGTGCCCGATGGAGTAGGCTACGCGGTTGGATACATCCATGGCCACATTTCAGTAAAGGCCATGGATTACCAGAGGGACATGAAGGCCAAACTGTTGTTGGGATCTAGGTGGGATTTCCCATCACATCATAGAGTTAGTAGGTGATGGTAGTAGTTATGCGATGGATCTGATGTTTGGGCGCACACACATTTTCAGATCTCCATCAAATCCCAGGACAACACTAGTGACAAGATGGTTCGATGGGGGGAAAGACACATTTCATGAGTTGTCTCAACATATTCATTGTGCATGGAGTCACAGGGAGATTAGCCTACTTTGGCAGGACCTGGTAGGAGGAGTTAGCATCGGTAGACCACCAGACAAGTCATTACATGGAAACAGTGCTCTGTCATTGGTATAATGGACACTCGAGCTATTGAGGATAGGCGCAACAGTGTCATTTCCATTGGCATGTGAGGATTCGGGCTGCTCAAGTCTTTCAGAACAGATGGGGAGATGTAGCCCACATCATGGAGGATTTACTAGCGGAGTGATAGATATTTTGGTCCATGCAGGATACTGTATGTTACAGGGTGGTACGACATTGGACTGTACACAAGACTACACAGATTTATGTCATAGGGTTCAGTGTTATGTAGAGGGATGCAGACTGATGCGTACAGACCTAATGTTAGGCCATAGCATCCAGTGTTGTGCAGTGCTATACAGCGAGGAGTAGTGGCCTGCAGAGGAGCATGGAGATGCAGGGTGTTGTATCGTAGCCTATTGGTTTACACTATGGAGTAAGAGTAGCTCATATCGCGTTCAGAACCCGTGGGGAGTGTCAAATACAGTGACACAGGTAGGACACGAGGTGATACAGGATGGGACAGCAATAGAACGGGTTATCTAGCAGTGTACAGTGGTAGGTCGCGGTGTACAGTGGCATGTCCAAGAGTGCAGGGACGATCGGTGGTATGCGGGGGCGTATGGTGCTGCACAGCAGGGTCTAGGAGTGTTTCCTCAAGGGAGACTAATAGACGTTCACACCAGGCATACCTTTGGGTGTAGTTCACCCAAGATCGATGGGGACGCAGATGAGCGATACTTGATGGTATCCGTAGGGACTCACATGTCCAACCCTCCTCTACATCACTTACGGGCACAGTCGATTTGGCTACTGTCCTTTGGCACTCTGGGCATAAGCAGCGGGGGCCAATGAGCGCACCCGAGATATTTGGAGGACACTCAGCGCACTAAGGGAGAGACTTCTTAGCAGTGGCATTGGGTTGGTGCACTCATTGACAGCCACAGGTTGGGTGATGGGGTGATCATCTACAAGGGTCACAAGGGAGACATGTGTCACTCTTTTCTCAAGGCATGTTGGGACCATCCATGAGCAGAGGATACCGGGTATGGCTGAGGTATTTTCCCAGTATGTGTCTAGGCTCCATTGTATTGGCACATTATCGAGAGGGTGGACGGCAGACCCAGTGGAGATGGTTGGCAGGAAAAAGAGAGATCCACATGCCCTGAGTCGATTGCGAGTATCAGATACCCATCTATTGGTTGCACTCAGGGGGTAGCTATTTGTCGCATGTGGCATCCAACAGTCATCAGTTATACACAGTGGCAAGCACAAGGCAGATTAGCATGCATCAGATTAGCCCATGATATATGGAGCCTATATATTGATCACATGTAGGGACTAGAGATGAGGCACAGATGGATTCCTTTAGTTATCACAGCTATGTTGCAGCAGATCCAACTATGGAATGCAGGGATTCAGTTGATTGATAGATGACTCTGTCTTGTGATAGTCGAAGTTATGGTAGAGAGTGATCTAGTTCACTCATGGGTTGGCACATGGGGATACACAGAGGCGTTCATCGAATGGCAAGGTAGGCATTCTCTGTTTCTGCACAAGTTCGGAGTTAGATTTGGATGGGTAGGATTTGGCATCATGTAGATGTCTGCGCAGGATGTGTCTTGCCTCTATCAGTATTTCACAATCAGTTTCTAGGAAAGGAAGATACAGTGTATGAATGATGGGCAGTCTATTAGAGCCAGAGTGGCACAACGACAACATGGTGGCATCCTTCTAAGGCTAGCCTGGGGCCCAAGCATCAAACTACTTGACATCTCTGCGACTATTAGGGGTGAGCTAGCTGCTACAAGAGGAGGTCACTCAGATCTTCCTTTGGGGTTTAGCGAGTCACCGATGGCATGCGGGAATTCTGGTATTTATACTAGATAGGATAGTGAGTGGAGCGAGGGGAGATTCAGGTGCAACAAGATGGCTTAGGATCCTGGTATTGAGGGATTCTTTCATGCCAGGACAGTGCAGAGGTCAGGGACGATTCAGTGGAGCATCTGGGACTCTGGCGCATTTTCGCAGTGACAGTAGGAAGCAACAACTAGAGAGAGCGCTTGTTCGGTAGTTTCTTGAGGACAAGCAACGTTTTGGTGGGGAGGACTGTCATATTCCCACTTAGCGATATTGCTAAGGGAAATATCAATCTTGCCCAATTTTGACTTTTTACATGTTTGCACTTAGGAGATGTGGGTTTAGAGGCCCCACATGAATTTTGGGATTAAGTGGGGGCCCAAACATTAGGAAGGAAGGGAAATATTTCGGTTCTAGTGGAGCTTAGGGGCCACCAATATAATTACGACCCACATGAATAAAATGCTTTCATTGGCACGAAGTTGGTGGGGGAAAGTCGAGTTGGGCCCACATGGGCATTTTGGATGCTCTTTGATAAAAAGAGCAGGAGACACTAATTTGACGATTCACGATCATTTGAGAATTTGTCTTAGACAAGCACGCTTGAGCTGAAGCCAAGTCTGCAAGTGTTGTTCAACACACGGGTGTTTCCGAGCGGAAATCCCAACCCTTTCTTCAGTGAACTTCGAGTGCCAGCCCAAGGAGGGATTCTCACCTATTCGAGTTCGTACCAGCAGCAAAGGTTGTGATTTTGGGGAAGTTCCAGTAGTAGCAGCGCAGTGACTACGCAGTCGTTGGAAAAGCCACGATTGAAGGTTGAGGATGGAAAGTAATTAGGGGCTGAAAATTGAGGTGGAGTCCGGGGAAGTGTTGTGGGGGCTTTTCCAGCATTTTCGTGGAGCAACAAATGCAACATTTGCTACAGGTTACATCTGCTACTTCTGGAGGAAGGCCAAGCAATTGGGGGTCAGTTGGGAGCCTCAAAACTAGGACAAACCCTTGCTGGGTTTTTCTACGTTTATTGAGGAGATGCCAAGGTTAATATGGCAGAATTTTCTTAGTAGAATTGAAGGGAAAAATAGGGATCACCACTCAGCCAGCAACTAGAGGAGCTAGGGGAAAATTGGGCCGAAATTCCGAGGTCAAAATTTGGCCAATTCCATCGTGGATTTTTGTGGGTTAATGGTGGAGAGCTCGATGTTAATTTGCCGGAATTTTCTGAGCATCAGAGGATGTCATAGCAGAAGTTCTTTGCAGCCAGCAGCATATTTCTAGGCAGTTTCAACGCAGTATTCAGCAAAGAGCAGTAGCAGATCAGAGATGTGCTTCATCTCTTACACTTAGGCTTTGCTAGCTTGCCTTGTGCAAGCACAGATGCACTCTTTCCAGAGCCATATTGTACTCGCTGATTTATTAATAAAATGGCTCAAGAGCGCAATTTTTGGTGCAATTTCATGGTTTGATTTGTGTGCTTATTTTTCACTGTTTTTATATTTATGCATGCTTTGTTATTTACTGTAAAAATTCAATAGGAATATTACATCAGACCTGCAACAAAGACCTCCTCTCAAGCTCTCCTACACTTGGTCTCAAATCCTCATGAAAACAATAATGACAGAGCTCATCTTAGTTTACGATGCAAGCCTCCAATCCTTGCTTCTACGCTCTCCATTCTCTTACTCGAGCTTGTCCCTCTCCGCCTCTTATGCTCTCCTCAAATCCCATGAGAAGAATCATCAATACTCCGTTGCCTTTTCCTTTTTGTCTTCTCTTAGTGAAAAGAAACCTAACCCTAGAGATCTAATGGTTGAGATTAAATCTTAGCTCACTAGATCAAGGGTAGAGATCATTTCCCTGTCTTGACCCCTTATTTCATGTTGTTCCCCTCAATTAAAGAACTCCTAGTCACTTTAAGATGTTTTGTACCTTGTGCACTTTTTCTCTCATAAAGTCAACATTAAATATAAATTAACTTTGATAATAAAAGGTCATTAATTTTTTATAACAATGGTATGTTCTATGCTTAGAGAAATTTACTTCAATATTTTCTTATTAGCCCAATTTCAATTTCCAATTTAGAAATCACATAAAAATTAAGAGTAAATACTGATAAAACATAAACAAATAACCAGAAGACAAACCAAGACATGAGGACAATATTTGGCGGATGCCAAGGAAAAACCCCAATGTGGGGAAAACCCTTTGATCAAATCTTCTTATTATTCTTCAAAAATTCAACAGAGAGAGAGAGTACAATATACAAATTTCACTTGCCCAAAACTTCAGTGAAATAGCAGTCAACAAGATTCCCTAACCAGAAAGTCAATGTTGGTCAAATCAACGAGTTGACTCCTCCAAATCAACACATTCAACTTCAGTCAATGTGGCCTCCAACAGTGGTCAAAGTCAGCCCAAAACTTTTTCGAAAAAGTCAGTCAAACTCGATCAACTAAAAGTCAACTCTACGATCAAATTGTTGCGGTCAACGTTGATCAAACTGTCCAGAATTTCTCGAAATATGTGCCAATAAATGTGGCCTAAGGAGACCAGATCTCTGCCTTGAAAACCGCACCTTTTGGAGTGAGGTTGACCCAAAGTCAACTTTGGTCAACACTTATGTTTTAGCCCTAAAACAATTTGAAAACTTCAGCCCATAAAAACATCCTTTTTGTCACATGTGCGAGGTAGAGAACAGACTCCAAGTGCTTGTAAGAACCAATGAGTGAGAGAAAGATGATGAGATGAGCAATGTCCAAAATGAGGAGTGTGTCTCTCTAATGTATATCCTTCAATGAGGGGTGGAGACACATCTATTGGGGCTTGTGAGCCTACATTGCATTTCTAATCGACCTTGACAATTGCACACGAGAGAGAAAATAAATTCAAAATCCAACTTCTACTCATCCAAACAAGATGATCTTTAGATCAATCTTGCACTTTTAGAGAGAGGAATCCAAGAAAAATATCACCTCCATCATATGAGTTGTCCAAAGTGGATTTTGGCCCTAGTTTCCAATTTTAACAAAGGCACTTAGTACATTTGCTCCTAAAGTCACATTTAAAACATAAAGTGACTTTACCCCATGACATTAATAATACTCATAATGCCACATGACAAAAAGGTTATTAAAGTGATTTCCTAGGCAAAAAAACCAATGCAGTAGGAAACACTTCCTTGTTACCATTTTTCTAAACAATGACCATGCCTCTAGTCACAAAATGTTGGAAAGTAGATACATCTATATCAGATCGAGTAGATCCTACACTTTACTAGTAGATGACTGGGTCATTGATGTATTTAGTGAACATGTGGCCAAAAATATGGTTTGCAGTGAACTTTTTGAGACAAGTTTTGGTCAAGCCTACTAGAGTACATTGGGTTACTACTAAGCATGTGTCGAAATATCTCAGGGGGATAGTAGAGCATGGTTTGTGGTATAGACAGGGTGATGAGTTGAAGCCTTAGCGCTTCACTTATGTAGATTGAGCAAGAAGCTCCATAGAGAGGAAGACCACATCAGGTTCCGCAGTCAGTGTTGGATCAGCAATTGTTTCTTCGCTCAGAAAGAAGCAGAATTCAGTCACATTTAGTTCAGTCGAGGCCGAGAAGATGCCTACTAGTTTGGTAGGGTGCAAAGCTAATTGGTTGAGGAAACTTCTCATGGGTTTGTTCAAGACAGAGCTAGAGCCTGCAGTGCTACACTGTGACAACTAGAGTTGCATCAAGCTCTTTGAAAATCATTTGTTTCATGATCATTCAAAGATATTGGCATACATTATCACCTGAAAGCATTACTGCAGAGACTTTCTTATACACTTGATCTTCTTGGTTTTATTTTTGTCTCCAAACCTTCTTGTACTTGATATTAGGGTTGTTCATGAAAGATTGCATCTTATATCTGCAATCGCTAGCTATATGCCTATAGATATAGCATTTGTAACATTCAACATTTGGCTTGTATGATGGAGCAACTGATATATACTTCCTACTAACAAAATCATGGGAGTATATTTCTTGAGTTCCTGCAACCTTACTTCTAGGGTTTTGATAACTCCCTTGATAATTGTACATATCATAGGCTTTACAATCCCTAGCCATATGTCTAAAGTTAGTACATGAAAAACAATAACCATTAAACAAATTAGTGTACCTTGACAATCTCATGTAATCATTCTTTCTTGGAGGAGGTGCAGCTTTTTGTTGATTGTTGTCTTTGAATCCTTCCACATTACTTCTTGGAATTGCATCATCTTCAATCTTCTTTTGTCCCTTATTTGGCCTTTGAGGCATCCTGCTATTAGGCTTCTCATCAATCTTTCTCTACAAGTTCTTGGAGCTTGTGCCTTCGTTGCATGGACCTTCTCTTTCTTCTTTTTCCTTCATATTTCATTGAGCTATGAGATTATCCTTATTTTCATCATCCAACAATTTCTCCCTTTGCCATTCCTTGATTTTGTCTATCTCAATCAGGGCAACGTCAAGTTTTGTTTGCTTTAGAGCAAAATCTTCTTGAAACCAGCTTGTCAACACTCTTTTTCTTTATTTTGCCTCTTCTACTTACAATTTTAGAAGAGTGACCTTCTCTACTACTTTGTTAAGATCTGTATTTGTTCCTTCTTCCTTTTGCTTTCCAACCTAAGCCTATTAACCTCTTCTAGAGATGCATCAAGCTCTTTTTGCTTTTGACTGACTTCTGCCTCACACTTCTGAACAAATTCGTCTAATTGACTTGCCAAGTTTTACTCTTTCTATTCTACTTCCTGGACTTGGAGTTTTAAGAGAGCAACTTCTTCTTTGAGTGTGTGATTTACCTTCTCTATGTTCTTCAAATCTATCAAGGCACTAGTTAGTAATTTTCCATATGCAATTCTGGTTTTTCTTCTTCATCATTGTCAGATTCTTCGACCTGAGAATCTATTTGATTTGAATCACAATCATCATCATCTTGATTTCCATGCTTCTTTGAGTAGAGATTATGAAGCCTTTTTCAAAGACTTTGGGCAAATGAGCATTGATGAACTTTTTCTTTTACAGTGTCCTACAGAGCACTAAGAATGACATTCATGGATTTTCTATTGTACCTTCTAGATTCATCGGTAGATATGTCTCCAGAAATAATAGTGCCATGCATCACATCCCTAAGCCTTCAAATAGACTTCCATTTTGGGTTCCCATATTTTATATTTTACTTCATCAAATTCAAGCGTTGGTAGACCAACTTGATTCACTTCATTAAATGCAACACTAGAGACTTCCCTTAAATGTTTGGCAGCTTGCTTCTTTGACTTTCCCATCTTTGCACTCTAGGATCTGCCTTCCCACTGTTACGTTGCAACTAAAGGAACCTGCTCTGATTCCAATTGATGGAAATACTGAGAGGGCAATGAACCAATATTTCTCTTTAGTTAGTTAATTTTTACTTTTCAGGGCATTAATTAGCATTAGCATCAGATCAAAACATAAATCAACACCATTCAACAATGCACACTAACAAAGACAGTAGACACCAAATTTATAGGTGGAAACCCTTCAGGGAGAAAAACCACTGAACGCTTCTTAATATATGTCCTTTCAAGATTACATCAATGGAAAGCTCCAACTTCCAAGATTCCCTAACTACAACTGGAAGGATGCTCCAAACTCCTAATTTATCAGTTACAACTTAAAGGACGCTCTAACGCCTTAGTTTACCAGCTCCAACTAGAAGGATGCTCCAATGCCCTACGCAGGCTATTGGAAATTGGCATCTCAAGGATGAATTTCCTTAAATAAAATCTCATTTCTAACAATTCTAGAGTGACCTTCTAAAAATAGAAAGGAATGTCTAGCATGTCAAGTATGACTTTCCATAAATAGCAAATCACCATGCATCAATTGGTAATCAAGTATAATTGAAGGAAAATCACTCAACTTATCACTAATCAATCCTAATAGCTCAATCTCGATTTAACCATCAATATTATTATTATCCTTGATGATACTATGATATTATTATTAAAAGAAATTACAAGTTACCTTACCTTCATCGCCTCAATCACTTCACACCTCTCTCCTTGATGACTCACATGCCACTACGTAACTCTCTCTCTCTCTTAATGATACATTGCACTCTCTCTTACGTACTCATTAAAGACATGGCATAATCCTCTTACACTCATTAAAGGCATGTCATAAAATAATCCTCTTACGCTCTCTTTAATGCATATGTTACACTCTCCTTATCTAAGACATGCATACTCTCGTAATGGTACAATCTGCTGGGTCACCGAACCATAAAGTATACAAATCTCGATCATACAATAAGGAGCTGACGCTGAGCTGATGAAAAACGATCAAGTCAAAGGACAATGAGGAGTCCCTTTCCCAGATCTGAGATACCGAACAAGAATGGAAGTTGAAACCAAGGTACATCGCCCTCTAGACCTGTCTTCTGGAATGAATGTGTTGATGTCGACAAAAGGAGGCCTGCCATAGATGAGGTAATGAGGAATCCTCAACTAAGGCACGAGGGACCATAGTAAAGTGACTAATGGACTGACACCAAGGATGATGAGGGAATGGGGGATACTGAGTAGCGAACGGATCACTTCCCTTCTCAGAGCAGTTACTAAGGCATTTGTTCCTCTCTTAATGGCATAAGTTACTACGGCATGCGTACCTCTCCTTAATGGCATAAGTTACTGAGCCATGTGTTTATCTCCCTAATGGCATGAGTTACACTCCCCAAATGGCATATGTTACTCTTCCTCAAGGCATGTGTATTGCTCCTACTTTATGACAAGAATTCGTTTCTCCTCCTATATATGTGTCTCATGTCTTCTCACCTAACTACTACTATTTGTGTATTGTGCAATGTTTTGAACATCACAATTTTTTCGCAGCAGCGATATAATCGTCGATTTTTTGGGTGATTTTTTGAGTTTGAAAAAATCGCCAAAAAATCGCGATTCGTTATGAAAAAATCATGGGACCTCAAAACGGCACTCTTTTAACATTCGATTTTGATTTTTTTTGCCTCATTTTTGCAGTCACGAGTTTTTTTGTTCTATTCTGACCCCTTGAAGCACAATTGTTGCTACATTGAATTAGCCTGTTTCGAGGGAAACGTATGAAAGGGTACATAACGAATAAAAGGAAAACAGGATAGCAAAGCTACTAACAACAAAATACGAAGAATTCAAAGAAGATAAAGCTAGCAAAAGGAGTATCATTTAGGCTTTTCCCCTTGCAACTAAAGTAGTTTCATAATAAGAGACAAACTGATAAGTTGTTTTCAATCAACAACATAGAAAAAAACGAATAACTTTTGACCTTATTTTGGAATTGCTCGTCTTCTGCAAGTTGTGCACATGCTCCAAACACCAATCCATCGTCAATAAATTAATCTATTATGAAAAGGAATATATTGTGAATAACTAATATGCAGTGGGTACCAAAAGGCATGCAGCTTTGGCTCCAAAGAGCACTTTTTGTAGGCCAACTCTTAGTTCTACTTCCATCGAGCACTAGACATGATATTACACATCTTATATATTAGTTTTTTTTTCATATTTATGTCTCAATGCATTTATTTTATGCTGGGGATGCTTTAGATATTAAAAAAATGAAAAATTTTGTATGTGCCGATTTTTTCCCGATTTTTACGATTTTTTCTGATTTTTTCCCCTCGCTGATTTAATCCCAATCGCAATTTTCAAAACATTGGTATTGTGAAAGAAGAGTTCGAACTTGAGAGAGAGAGTTGGAGGGACATGAAGAAGATTGTGAGAGAGAGTGACCTGGAAAGTAAGAGCAAAACTTAGTGAGCCAAGATCGATTCAGTGCTTCAGTGTTCAGTGTTGATTCACTTGAAGGGAAGGTTAATTCAATGTTTGCATCTATTGTTGCTACCAATGTTCTTCATGCTACAACTTATTCACGAATGTATCAAGTAAACAACTTGAACCAAATCTTTGCTTTGGAGAATCAACTCAAGGACATTAAGATCAATAGATGAGAGACCATTCAAGCATACTTCATGAGGATATCAAAAATCAAGGATCAATTGTCAATTGTTGGTAAAATTGTATCTGATAAAGAGTTGGTGACGATTATGCTTGGAGGTTTTTCTTCAACATGGGAAACTTTTATTACCACAATCAGCAACAATGATAAGTTTCCCACATTTGATAAGTTCCTGGGAAAGTGCAGTCAAGACGAGGCCAAAATGATTTCTAGAGCAAGAATTCACAAGCATGAAGGAGAACCTACTACCATTGTTGTCCAGGGAACGAAGCAAAAACAGTTCCTACAAGGACTTGTCAAAAGCTTAATGCTACAATTGTCATAAGCATGGCAACTATGCTCGTGACTGTCCAAAAAATAGAAGAGTACCAAGATACAACTATAACAATCATAGCAACAATTTCAAATTTGATTATAGAAGAAGAAGAGAAGCTCTTGTTGTTCGTAAAGAAAGCTATCGTTCTTCCAAGAGTTCAAGGAACCCAAGGTATGAGAATAATGCAGTTGAAACACAATCACATTACTTTCTTGTTTTTGCTCTTTCTAGTTCCTCTCCTGCAGATTCTGGTGACAACTGATTGGTTGATAGTGGTGCTTCAAGACACTTTACTGGTTATAAAGAAGTTCTCTCAAATATGGTTAAGAGGGAGATAGACCTGAAAATCAAGGTAAAACTATATCTCTTCAAGAAATTTTGTACGTACCTAACTTGAAAAATAAACTTGTATCTATATCTGTCTTAGAAGACAAAGGAATGAAAGTTGCTTTCATAAAAGGAAAATTTCTCACTTGGCCAATGAGATCTAGCATGAGAGATGCCTTCACTCTGGGATCGACATTTGAAGGTCTTTATAAAGTCAATGGAAGACCAATCCATGCGTTGATTCATGACAACAATCATCAATATGAACTTTGGCACCAGTTCCGCTCATTTACACTATAAAGCATTTCCTCATGTAAGAAAGATGGTTAGTGAAATGCCTGAGGTTAGAGTGGATCATGATGGGGTCTACCAAGGGTGTGCAAGTGGAGTGCTTGTAAAGGGACCCTTCCCCTCGAGAAAAAGAAAAACCAGTCAGGTACTTTATCTTATACATTTTGATTTATGTGTTGTTATGCCTATAAATTCTCTTGGTAGCTACTTCTATTATATAATCTTTGTGGATGATTTTTCTCGCAAGACATGGATTTTCTTTTTGAAAAACGAAAGTCAAGCATTTCACATGTTCAAAGACTTCAAAGCTCTAGTAGAAAAATAAATTGGAAAGAAAATCAAAATCTTCAAATCTGACAATGGAGGAGAGTTCACTTCAAATGATTTCATTGAATTTTGCAAAGAAGCTAGAATTAGGAAAGAGACCAACGTACCATATAACCCAAAACAAAATGGTGTGGCTGAAAAAAAAGAACAAAACTATCATAGAAGCAAACAAAGCTATATTACATGATCAAAATCTACCAAGGTTTCTATGGGGAGAAGTCGCTAACATTGTTGTCTATGTCCAAAATATATCTCAACACTGAGAGTTAAACAAAAAGACTCTTGAAGTAGTCTTCACTGGTGAAAAGTCTGAGGTTGGGAACTTGAGGATTTTTGGCTAAATTGTCTACTTTCATGCGCCAAAGGAAAAGAGGAACAAGCTAGAAGCTTCAAGTAAGAAAGGTACTTTTCTTGGTTATTGTCAAAATTCTAAAGCTTACAGAATATACGTACCTATTCAAAGAACTATAGAGTTTAGCAGGGATGTAACATTTGATGAAGATGCGGCTCTTGGAAAGCCAAGAGACAGTCCTCTTCCTCCTGCTAATGTTGATATATAAGATGATGCCTTTGAAATTCAAGAAGATCCTGAGCCTAAGCTTGATCTTATTGATGAACCCATAGAGCCCATGGACACCTTGGATCTTCCTCCATGTGATCCTCCTGCTAGAAAGAGACCATCATGGCTTCGTGACACTGTATAAGATGCAGATAGGCATGCTGCCCCTAGAGGAACCTTCAAAGAAAGCAAGAAACCATGTCAGTTAGAGGGATACGTTGTAACCATGAGCAACATTATTCAGACTAAACCGTGCACTTTTGAAGAAGCAATGAAAGATCAATTATGGAAAGATGAATGGCCGAAGAATATGTGTCCATCATCATGATGTACGGGAACTAGTTACAAGACCCAAAGGTAAGTCTGTTGTGACTTCTAAATGGTTGTATAAAATTAAACATGGTGTGGATGGCAATATTGAAAAATATAAAGTAACATTTGTGGCTAGAGGTTTCTCTCAAAAAGAGGGAATAGACTATGATGATATTTTTGCACCTGTTGCCCGATATACTACTATCTGATCTATTGTGGCTGAAGCTGCTAGCCAAGGATGGACACTTCACCAAAAGGATGTGAACATTGTTTTTCTACATCGCTTCCTCAAGGAAGAAGTATTTGTGTGGAAAACTCATGTGTGTAGACTATAGAAAACTCTTTATGGATTGAAGCAAGCCCCAAGATCTTGGTATGCCCATATTGATAGCTTCTTGATGAAGCTTGGTTTTACCAAAAATAATGTTGATCCAAATCTCTACTTAATAGTTGTCCAAGGTATGCCTTTGATTTTGGTAATTAGACGTTGATGACTTATTCTTGACAGGTGGAGAACCTCTTATCCTCCAGTGTAAAAGGGAGTTAGCTTCGGAGTTTGAATTGAAAGATATTGATTTGATGCATTACTTTATGGGCCTAGAGGTACGGAAAAGACCTACTGAGATTTTCCTTTCTCAAGGAAAATATGTTGTCAACCTACTGGAAAGATTTGGTATGACAAAATGTGAGTCCATGAATACACCAATGGAAATAAATTTCAAGAAGTTATGTGGTGAAGCTGCAGGCCCTGATTTGACAAATCGTTCTGAGTATCGACAATTGATTCAAGCACTAGTGTTCTTAGTGAACACTAGACCGGACATATGTTTTGCAGTTAATGCTCTAAGCCAATATATGATTAAGCCATCACATGCACATCGGATTACTAAAAAGCATGTGCTAAGATACTTGCATGGGACCATCAATCTTTGACTGAGATATATTGTCAGAGATGTCAGGGTACATGGGAACTCTGATGCTGATTGGGTTGGTAACTTTGTTGATAGAAAGAGCACATATGGATGTTGTTTTAGCTTGGGATCTGCCATGATATCTTGGATAAGATGAAAGCAGAAGTTTGTTGCCCTTAGCACGGCTAAAGTTGAGTACATTATTGCTAGCATGGCTAGGTGTGAGACAGTATGGCTGAGGAAGATCTTTGGAGAGATGTTTGAGCATGTACTAGATACAACAGTAATTTACTGTGAAAATAAGAATGGGATTCGACTTGTAGAAAATCTTGTGTTCCATGACAAGAACAAGCACATCGAGATTAAATATCACTATATCTAGAATATGGGGCAGAGAGTGTTGGAGGATGTAACTTGGTTCGGTCTTCTTAATTTGTGCCATTATGTATTTTAAGTAAAAAGGAAAAGAAAAGAAAATTAATTATTATTTCTCTAGAGAAGCATGCTCTTCATGCTTCTAGGTTTTTGAGTCGAAGTCTTATTTGTACCTATCATAAAAGAAAAAGAAAAAGAATATTTAAATATGCAATTTTGGGTCAGAAATGCTTCTAGATGCCAAGTCGGCCTACATGTCAAGTCGACCCTGCCCCAATGCACGTTTTTATTCGCACCCCCTCTAAACTATATAAATAGAGGGAAGATGGAGCTCATTTTTACACACACACTTGATGGAATATGGTATGAAATATCATAGAGAAGGTACAGAAGAAATGCAAGGTTGAAGTCTGAAAGAAAGGATTTCCTCTTGAGCTAGGATTTGTGGAAGATTTGCACAGGTACATCTCTTATTGTTGGTCTCTTGCTAATGGATTTGCTGGAAGGAAGGAAGGCTCGACTTGGCATGTAGACGTGAAAATTTTATGTGGTTATGGGTCTTGGATATCTCATTTGATTTGATTCTACAAGAAGATAATTTTATGGGTTTTCCCTTTGGAGGGGGTTTTGCCCTGGCTTGGAGCCTATATTTGTGTTCATTGTTTTCCTGTGATCTTCATGTTTGTATTTTGGTCATTATTTGATGAAATAAAGAGAATAAAATTAATAAGAAGCCAATAAAATTTCACAAGCACTTACTAATGAAAGCGAAATCTAATGATAACCCAAAAGCCTCCCAATTTTCAACATCAGATCAAAGCTAAGGTTGCAGGATGAGGTTTCCATGATCAATTGTGTTGGCTCGCATCTATTAATGATATGCGGCTCACATCTATTCTGAACCGTGGATCGTATATTACTAAGAGTAGCACATTTTTGCTCACACTCTGTCCTACCTACATATACTTTTGTGGTTTAATTATACATTTTAGGGAGCAAAATCTTTCCTTTATGTGAAGGCTCTCTCTAGTAAGGACTCAGTAAATCGCTAATAACATGACAGTGATTCGTATTCAAATCCTTGATCTAGAACTAGCGAATTTTATTGGCATCAATCCATATTATCCATTGTGGCTCCCTACTCAAGTGACTTGTACAGCTTGTATCATATTCTCTGTAATTACTTTATCGCAATAACCTACATATCTTGTATGGCATCCCCTGAATGACTCATTCATAGCACTGTGACAATGGCTCGGTGTTTGCATTCATTACAGAGGCATCACTTATATTATATAGGCATTGCATTATAACAGTGGGTTGGATTTATCTCTATAAGGTTCACTCTTTGACGACACGAATTTTGATAACGCTTCAATGGTTCGTATCAATATGGTTGATTGGAATTGGATACTCATCGTCTTGTGTATAGTAACATCGTGGCACCGTCAAAATTAAATGGCAATACCACATTATGGTTCGTACGTCTTTATTAATTTAGGACTCGTTTAGGTTGGTTTTATGCAATAACAGTGATCGAGTTATGGTGGAAAGGAAGATAAGATTTTGTCCTATCTCTGGCGTAGACCCGCACTATGTGTCATCACTCTATAACTTCACATATGGTGGCATCATGCTTAGCAAAATTCTGATGATTTGCATCTTGTTATGCGGCATGACCTAATAGTCTTGAGGATTATATGACTTGAAATGATCTCACCCCTTCATGTACAGTGTAAACATTTTTGTGGCACATAAGTTAGGCTATTATAGTGTAACCGTAGCATCGTTCACATTTGTTATATGCTCATATTTGTGGCATCATAACATCGAACCTCAAGTGGCTCGTTCCACTAGTATCATAGTTTTGTGGCGTGATATATATTTATAGGACACATATTAGTTGTGATCACATTGCTACAAAGGAATTGTGATCCTTGGCAAGAATAGATTGTGTCACTCATATCATGGTTCACATCTATTTAAGTAACTTGATAGTGTAACAGTGGTCATGAGAATTTAATATTCATACAAACGTTAACTATGGAAAGATGACCTAGTTTAAGAGCCAGTACATATCCCTATGACTTTGTAAGACTCATTCAAATTAGGGATAACTATATTATTCATGAACAGTGACCTTGGTATAAAGTATTACGATAATCCTAGTAACAGAAATGACACACTATTAACCAAGGAGCACAACTGTAACCTAGATGGAAGTGACAGGGTAGCCTTTAAGTGAGTCAACTAATGCTTGACAATGTTCAGAAATGGAAAAACATGATGGATCGTCTCTGAAAGATGGAAGAAGTTGATTCACCTTGTTGAAAAGAACCAGATCTTGTAAATCATGGAGAATCTTTGTTGAATAATGATTGGCCCTTGACAATTGAAGTTAGGACTGAATCCTTGCGAACAAAAAGGCATGATAAAAGGTATGTACACTTTGTGAGTCAAGATTATGATAGAGGGTCTGAAAATTAATTAGGATTTTGCAAGAATACTTTGTATGGTAAAAATCTAAGGTTTGTAGATCTTACATTCTTAAAGGTTTTTGATATCTAAGGTTCGTAAACCCTATATGGGATTTGGATTAGAAAACCCTAGAAAAAGCGAAAAGCACTAAACCTATTTTAGTTGTTCCCTCTATAGAAACCCTAGCAATTGAGATAAAGCATTTGGGGTTTGCAAATCCAAATCTTGCAAGCATAATCTAGAGTATATGGTAAAACCATAGCAAGAGTTGAATTGGGTGAAACCTAGGTACTGAAAACGAATCCCTATGGTTGATGTTTCTGCAGTAACTAAAAACCCTATCAAGGGTTAGATCAAGAAATATAGGGTTTTGTAACAAGAACCCTTGAAGTACATCCTCTGAGAAATCATGGAAACCCTATAATGACAAAATTGACTTCATGCTCTTGTCTTTATATATTTTTCTTAGTTGTACATGTCAAAATTGCAGGTACATAATAAAAGAAGCAAGATAAGAAAGAACAAAGCACTCATGCTTCTTGATGACTCCTTGAAAATGATGAGCATGATGAAAGGAGGGAATTGTAAGGACCCTAATGGACATGATGTTAAAGCTTCTAGCTTATGAGTTCATTTCAAGAACACATTGAGAGATGAAGCACAAACTTGTTAGACAGAACATGCAAAGGAATGTTAACTTTAGAGGGAGTTGGTAACAGAATTTGACACGATGCCTCAAAGAGGCTATTATGATTTAGTGTTACATTCTTGGGCTAAAAGTTCATGTAATAAAGGTTAATAAAGGAAAAATAAGACGAAGGTCATGGGACACGTATTCCAAGTTGTATGTCGAGAAAAGCACTATAGTGGGCATCACTTTCGGTTTATTAATGGCTATGGAAATTGGCAAAGGAAAAGAGGCATTAATTAGCATTT
The DNA here is from genome assembly GCA_034641835.2 of Pinus albicaulis. Taxonomy (NCBI): domain Eukaryota; kingdom Viridiplantae; phylum Streptophyta; class Pinopsida; order Pinales; family Pinaceae; genus Pinus; species Pinus albicaulis. The sequence goes on along the minus strand of CM076580.1, from coordinate 741,894,594 downwards.
AGTTATTAAAATGAAGGAAAATAGGAGAAAAGGAAGGTGAAGAGACAGATTTGCATGAGAGCGAAATCAGACAAAAAACTAAGTAAAATGAAGAAAATAGAGGCCTCAATGATAAAAAAAAGGCTTTTGAGGGTCAGCTTATAGTTTTTTGTCAATTTGGCTTTGGAATTAGTTTCAGAGATAGAGAGAGAGAACAACAAGAGGAGAAAGAAAGCAAGCAAAGGAAAGCAAGGAGAAGGTTGGATAAACAGCTTCAGCATGACGATATTGCAGGTAACAGGTTGCATGTGTGATTTCCTAGCTAAGCTGTGAATGCATGGTTCATCCATTTGTGTATTTGGTTCATTTTTTGTCATTGGCATGGGTTTTTCCTGGCTTGACAGTGGTTTCAACCTTGCCTTGCCATTTCCTAGATAGCCATGGTATGATAGGATTCATTTCTTGGTTGAGCTCTGGATTGTCGAATGGTTTGGGAACTATGTGAGGTGATCTCAAGAAAATTCCCAACGGTTGGGGGTGCAGATGGTTTTCTCCAAGAAGCCCCTCGACAGGTGGGTGGAGACATGCAAATTCCTCAAGGTATGGTGAAGAAATTTTGAGGCATCCAAGCTTGTTTTGGTTTTGTGATCTCTTGACTAGTTTTGGCCAGATCGCGGTAGTTTGAGGGTGGAGGTGGTTTAACCGAGTGTTGGAAATATCGGTATCGAAAAAATATTGATGAGGATCCTGAAAACATCTTATCGGCAATATCGATGAAACTATTGGCAAAATATTGGAAACTATCGGCAAACATAAAAATCAAAATTTTCATATTTTTAGACATATAAAGTAATAATGATATTTAGCCGATATTTTCAAAATATGGTGATATTTAGCCAATATTTTCAAAACATCGTGATATTTAGCCGAGATTGTCAAAATATCGCGATATTTTCAAATTTGAAAATATTTTGTCGATATTATCAACACTGGTTTAACCTCTAGATTCCCTTGGTTGTTTATGTCTTCGTTTATCCCATGAGATCCCACATTCATGCTTGGAATATGGCACGGGGATGATTGGTTGAAAGAAATATTTGGTTCAACTCAATCTATGGTCGGGTTATACGTGGAAGTCCCCGACTTGGTTGGCTTTTGCATATGTTAATAAGAGCTATTTTCCTATTGTGATTTATGAGCATTTGTACTTGTTATGATGTTGCTTTGTTGGCAGTTCTATCATGGTTAATATTTTGGTTATATGCTAGTTATAAACATCGTTTATGATGTGCATCGACTATGGCTATTAATATGCTTTGATAAGTTAATGAATGGTTGATGAATGCATGGGCTAACAAGTGTTGTTGCAGCTACTTGAGAGGGAATTAGACCTTCTCAGTGATTCTCAGCTAAAGAACAGATATTTACACTCAGATATGCATTCATGACCTGTAGCTTACATGATTACCATGTGTTTGATGAAATGCCTAATATGTTCTAGTCAGTCTAGCTCAAGTTTTGGCTTCAAGTTTGAATGATTAGCATTGTCGTTACAAGAAATATGATTCTTGAAAGTTACTGGAAATTTTAGGTAGTGATCTAGAAGCTAGCCTAAAAAACAAGCTCAAATCTCAGGATCGTAGGCACTGAACTGAGGATCTGGAGTCATAATTGCAGTGGGCAAGGCTTGTGAGTGTAGTTGGAGGCTCACAACCGCATGCAGGTAGTGTCAAGGATGCACGTATAGGTCTAGGTCAGAGAAATGGGTTCCAGCTTAGGCATTGGTCACCTGGGGTGGTTGTTCAGCCTATAAGCGATTTGTGGCCCTTGAGGAAGGTCAGTGAGTCTCAGTGATAGGCCCCACTTCCTTCATTGGAACTAGGTGGTCAGGTCAAGTCATAGTAGCACTCTGCTTCACATTTACCAAAAGGGATTGTAAAAGCAGGTAAATATGTGGGGTGTCGCGTTACGGAATGGTATCAGAACTTTCAGGTTCAAACACTTGGACTAGATGGGCAGGATGTGATTGTTATGCATGCATGTCAGTCGTTTGCATGCATTGTAGTGGCTATGGTTGTCATGTATCTAGTCGATATTACAGTGCATGATCTCGATAGGTTGATATGTTGGTGTCATTATATATATGTATATATATATATATCGTCCTAATCTGGATTGATTGTGCAGATGAGATAGCCTCCCCTGATCTTCATTGAGGTATCTTGGTTATGACTATATTTGGTTTTATCTGACATGGTATGTTTGCAGGAAGAAGAAGATCATAGGTGACAAGTATAATGGTGGATTACATTTCACATAATTTTCCTTATAGATCAGCAAAGCAACATGGGGAAGAGTATTCTCCTAACATAGAAGATACCTTGAGAAGTCTAAAGGCAGAAAACAAAAGTTGCAAGGCAGATAATAACAGGATAATTCACTCACAGAAAAGGCTTGCCAAGGCTTAGGAAAAGCAAGCCGAGGTCAATGCAGTGATCCTTTAGAGCTTATCATATTTGCAGAGACAAGGGCAGCCAAGGATCAGTTACGGGCAAGAAGAAAGGACTAATGGGGCATATGATAGCAAGTCTCATGGAGGGTACAGGTCGAACAGGCATGACACGGTCAAAGTTGGCAGATGGATGGACACACCTGATAGGAGAGATAGTGGTTATGGGTTATATTCCAATTTTGGTTCAGATAGACATCATGGTCATCATTGTTATCATCATTACAGGAGGAGTGAGAGGGGGTACTTGTTAGATGAAATCAAGAAAGCCAAGCCTCCTACATTCGATGGAGAGTTGAAGAAAATCAGGGGATGCAGAAGCATGGTTCTTGGGATGATGAAGTTCTTCAAGTTGCATGATTATACAGAGAACATGCAGGCTAGGATAGCTATTTTCAGTATCAAGCAAAAGGCAAATATTTCGTGGGAAGATGTGAAGCGTGTCAAAGGCATCTGGAAAAAGGAGTTGAGTTTGTGTGAATTCAAAAGACTCTTCAAGAAGAAGTACTTGTCAGAGAGATATTATCACGATAAGACTAAATAGTTCTACGAATTGAAGATGAGGTCTACGACAAATGAAGAGTATACGACTAAACTTCTAGAATTGTTGAAGTATGTTCCTTATCTCAAGGACAAGAAGACGAAGGTTCAAAGGTTCATCAGTGGACTTCCATCATCATTCAAAGAACTGTGAAAAATTCTATCTAGAAATATACAGTTTCCGTGATAGATTTATTTCTCCTACTTATTACTCCTATAAGTTATTTACATAATTCTTTCAGTAAATTTCGATATAAATACTACTGCAACATTCACTAATGTATATGCAGAGAAAGGAATAGTAAGAAACGTAAGCATAAGAAACAATCACATGTACACACTTAGTTTTGGACAATAGTCCTCGGAAAAACACAATGTGGGAAAATCGGTGCAGCAGATGAGGGTTTATATATTATTCTTCAGCAAATGAATGCTTTACAAGGAATAAACTGGTAGATTCTCTTAGAGAACACCTAAAACAATTCCTCGGTTCCTTCCGAAGATTTTCTAACACCCGGAAGACCTACTGTCATCCTCTGCGTCACTCTGCGTGCTTCTCCGCACAGTCCCTACACTGGACTGCGTCACTCTTTGTGGGCTCTGCGTGGGTACACTGCACTACAGCTCTGCGTCCCTCTCTCCTCCTTCTCAGACACTATTGACTCCCTCTTCTCCTTCTACTTCTGCAACGCTGCCCTGCATCTCTCCCTCTGAAATCAAATTCTATTGCTTCAAAATCGATCTCCTTCGGGTTACTGAGTGTGTGCTTGGCTTGCTTTCCAAATGACCCTCACACCTTCTTCTATAATCTTCACATTGATGAATCAATAGCCCAAATTAGACGTCTAATCAATGGCTAGATTAAACTTCACTTGATCTTCGTTCTCTAGAAGATTCACACTTTCTCCTATTAATACCCATTAATTATTTAATTTCCCTAAGTTTAGACTTAAGGTCTCCATTAAAATAATCAATTATTTTAATAAAACATGAACCATGTGGAATTTCCACAAACCGTTTCTGGGTTCTTTGGAATACTGATGTCCAAGCCGCCTCACAAAATTTGAGACTTGGAACACTTTCTGATGCTACAAAAATCAGCACTCCCTCTTAGTAAGGAAAGTGTTCTAGAAATATGCCTGCTACATGTTGCTCTGCTTTGAAGCATCCTCTGCGTTGTTGATCTTTGGTTGTTGCCCCTCATCTGATGCGATGTTGCCCTCTATATAGCTTCCCATGACACTACCACTGTCACTGCCTCATTTGTACTGCAGCTCCCTCTGAATCCTGATTCTATCCATTCCTGCTACTGAAATGGATTCTTGAAAATCCCCATCTTTTCTATGAAATAGACAAACTTTGTCTTCCCCAAAGCCATCGTGAGGATATTTGCCACTTGTTCTCTTGTTGGAGTGTATTGCAACTATACAGATCCTCGTTGAACACAGTCTCTGATGAAGTGGCACCTGATGTCAATGTGCCTCGACCTATCATGAAACACAGGATTTTCAAAGAGCTTGATGCAACTCTGATTATCACATAGAATGTTGGTCACTTCCATCTTTTCCTTGAGTAAGTTCACAAGTAGTTTCAAAGCCATATGGCCTCACATGAAGCCATGCTAGCTGCCATATATTCTGCCTCTACTGAGCTCAGCGCCATAGATTTCTGTTTCCTGATGCATTAGGAGGTCATTCCTCATCCAATACTGAAATAGTACCCACTGGTACTTTTCCGATCTACTGGACTCCCAGCCTAATCTGCGTCGGTGAACCCATTCAACCTAATTTCATTGGTATGGGTGTACTTCAGTCCAAGCTCGATTGTTCCTTGTACATATCTGAAAACATGTTTGGATGCTGCCCAATGAGCCCTCCTTGGTTCCACCATGAACTGACTAAGGGTATTGACAGCATAACAGATGTCTAGCCTTGTGTTGACCAAATACATCAAAGATCCTATGAGTTGCCTATACAAGGTAGGATCAACCTCATCATCTCCGGACGTGTCGATTTTCTTCCAGTTGGTGATCATTGGAGTAGTCATGGGTCTACAGTCCTCCATCTGAAACCTTTTCAGAATTTCTATAGTATATCTTCCTTGACCAAGGAAGATCTCCCCCTTTGCTGCCAAACTTCCAACCCCATAAAATAATGCATCAGCTCTAGATCCTTCATGTCGATTTTGCAGCTAAATTCTTCTTGTAGTCCTTGATGAGCCTCGATGACCCTATCAAAAATAGAGCATCTACATATAGAACTAGTATCAGAGGCTCACTCTCTACCCTTACATAGTAGAGATTGGGATCTGCGTTGGTCTTGAAAAACTCCACCTTCTGCAAGTAGTTGTCCATACCAAGCTCTAGGGGCTTGCTTTAGTCCATACAAGGCCTTCTTAAGCCTACACACACATGAGTTTTCGACTCATGTGTCTCAAAGCCCTCTGGTTGTTCAATGTACACTTCCTCTTCTATCACCTTGTTTAGGAACGTAGTCTTGACGTCCATCTGGCGAATCTCCCATACCATCTGCGCAGCAAGGAATATCACGGATCTAATGGAATTATATCGATCTACTGGGTCAAAGGTCTCTTCATAATCTATCCCTTCCTTCTGAGCGTACCCCTTAGCCACAAACCTGGCTTTAAATTTCTCGATGCTGCACTCTGTTGCATATTTGAGCTTGTAGATCCACCTTCAACCTACAATTGATTTGTCCCGAGGTCTGGGAACCACTTCCCAAACATCATTCGTCGAGATGGAACTGTATTCTTCCACCATCACATCTACCCACACCTAGTGCTGAGCCGCTTCCCGAAAACTAGAGGATTCCCCAACTTGCACTACCAAATCTTGGTACCTTCCAGGTTGCCTACGCTACCTCTTCTCATTTAGGGGGGCTCCGACAAAATCTTCTTCGTCCCACAGAAATTGTCATAATTCCCTGCTCGTTCTTCCACTGGTAGTAGGTGGATCTACCTGCTCTCCTTCCTGCAAGTCCTCGGAAGAAGCATCCCTTGGATCCCCATGCCTTGGAAAGGCACTCATATTACCCTCTGCAAGTTGTTGTGGTTGGACCAGCGGATCCTCCTCAGACTGCGTAGCAAAAGGCATCTCCCAAGATTTCCTGAAGGCCCTTTCGTCCATGAATTTCACATCCCTCCGCACTACAACTTTCCTGCTTTTTGGAATGTAAATGCGGTAAGCCTTTGCATTTTTGCTATATCCTACCAGATATCCATTTTCCGAAGTCACATCCAGCTTCTTCCTCTTTTCTTCGTGCACATGACAATATGTTGCACTGCCATTGATCCTAAAGTGGCCCACTTCAAGCTTGCTGCCAGTGAAGACACTTTCTGGAGTGATCTTACCCAATGCATTGTGAGGAATACTGTTTTGAATGTAGATAGTTGTATTACAAGCTTCAGCCCATAGGAATTTGGCCATGTCTTGATCATATAGCATTGCCCTTGCAGCCTCAACAATAGTTCTATTTTTTCTCTCTGCCACACCATTCTGCTCTAGATTATATGGAGCGATCCATTCCCTTCTGATGCCTTCCCTTGCGCAGAACCCTGTGAAATATTTATCAATGTACTCTCCATCATTGTTTGATTGCAATACCTTGATCCTCTTTCCTGTCAGATTTTCTACCAGAGCTTTCAACTCTTTGAAACGACTGAAGACTTCGTCCTTAGTCTTCAAAAACTAGATCCAGGTCTTCCTGGAATGATCATAAATAAAGGTGACGAAATATTCGGCACCACTAAGACCTCTAGTGGACATTGGTCCGCAGATATTCAAGTGTATTAAGCCCAACACATTATTAGCCCTATTGTTGCTTCTATGATACGTTGCCTTGGCATACTTTCCCAATACACACCCTCTGCAGACATCATCTCGCTTGGTACTCAGTTCTAGAACTCCCGTGACAATTTTCTTGAGAATCCTTAATGCCCCATGATGCAAACGCTCCATTCTTCTGTGCCATAGTTCATTCAATTCCTTCTCATCAGTGCTGCCTATCAGTGCCATTAGGGATTCAAGCTATAACATATATAGTTTATTGCTCGTGACTCTGATTTGTGCTTTCTTCTTCCAACTTAGGTGCTTGACGTATACTCTGTTGCCAATGAAGTAAATATCATAGCCTTTGTTTTGAGTTGAGACACCGAGAGTAAGTTCATCCCCAAACCAAGCACATGCAGTGCATTAGAGGCCCGAAGCTTATTTCCAGCTTCCGTTTGAAATACTACGGTACCTCTTCCAATAGCGGTAGATTATGGTTTATTACCCATGGTGATTTTAGAGTTCAATTGCTATTCTTGATAGTTTGAGAAACATTCCCGCACTCCCGTCATATGAGAAGAAGCCCCATAGTCAATGTACCAGACTTCAGGAGAAGCAATGCTTGACACACAAGCAAACTCTTATTCCAATCTGGATGCCAGAATAGTAACATTGTGATCCATTTGTTCTTCCATGCTTCCCTTCTTCTCTAGAGAACTGAGTGAACCCTTCTGAGTTGCGACGGCAACGTCAGATTTACGTTCACTTGTCGGTTCTTTGCTCCTGTTACTCATCTTTGGCTTTGATACCATGTGAAAATTTCAATCCAAAAATATACAGTTGCAGTGATAGATTTATTTCTCCTACTTATTACTCCGATAAGTTATTTACAGAATTCTTTCAGTAAATTTCGAAATACTACAACATTCACTAATGTATATGCAGAGAAAGGAACAGTAAGAAACATAAGCATAAGAAACAATCACATGTACACACTTATTTTTGGACAATTGTCCCTTGAAAAACCCAATGTGGGAAAATCGGTGCAGCAAATGACAGTTTATATATTATTCTTCAACAGATGAATTCTTTACAAGGAATAAACTAGCAGATTCTTTTAGAAAACAATTGAGACAATTCCCCAGTTCCTTCCGAAGATTTTCTGACACCCGGAAGACCCATTGTCTTCCTCTGCGTCACTCTGTGTGCTTCTCTGCGTAGTCCCTGCACTGGACTGCGTCACTCTGCATGGGTACACTGCGCTGCAGCTCTACGTTGCCTTTTGTGGCCCTCTATGTCCCTCTTCTCCTCCTTCTCAGTCACTACTGACTCCCTCTTCTCCTTCTGCTTCTGCAACTCTTCCCTACAACTCTCCCTCTGAAATTGAATTCTATTCCTTCAGAATCGATCTCCTTCGGGTTACTGAGTGTGTGCCCTGTTTGCTTTCCAAATGACCCTCAAGCCTTCTTCTATAATCTTCTCATTAATGAATCAACGGCCCAGATTAGAAGTATAATCAATGGCTAGATTAAATTTCACTTGATCTTCGTTCTCTAGAAGATTCACACTTTGTCTTATTAATACCCATTAATTATTTAATTTCCCTATGTTTAGACTTAGGGTCTCCATTAAAATAGTTAATTATTTTAATAAAACATGAATCAAGTGGAATTTCCACAAACGGTTTCTGGGTTCTTTGTGTTGAAAAGTGTAACTAGGCCAGTCTTCATGTTGTCTATGTAATTATGTAATTATGAAAAAGAAGAAGTCAAAATAATATACATTGTTGTTATATTTGCTTCATGGGTTTCATGAGCATAATTTATTAAGCAGATGGACTTCTTCTTGATGTCCAATAGGTTTGAGTTAAGTGCCAAATCTAGTCTAGCTATATGCTCCAGGGCCTTCTGGAATAATTTCTCAACAGCCCTCAATGCAACGTTGGAAGATAACCCCAAAATACAGTGAAAAACAGTTGTAACCTTGCTGGAATACTCCTTGGAGAAGTAGGCTTCATATCAGCTGGACAAGTCAGCCTAAAGATCAGTCACACCTATTCACATGTTGGTCGACTCAACCACAGGCTGTGACAACTATAAATACCCATCTAGACTATGCAGAACAGTGAGAACATCAGCTCGGAAATACATCTCTGAAATTTGTGGATAGATATCTCAGGAATAGTGTGGATCTAACTGTGTCAAGGGTTGCGGATAATACCAAACCAAGTGCGGATATATGAAGCATATAAGTGAGGATAAGTAACAGAAAAAGGTGCGGATCAATCTCAGAAGGATTGCGGATAAATCTCAGGAATAAAGTGCGGATCTACCTTGGGAATAAAGTGTGGATGTAGCTCAAGAATAAAGTGTGGATCTGAGACATAAGAGCAGGAAGCAGATTGCGGTAGAATACAAGAAGGAGAATGCGGATGAGAGAATACAGACTGCAAATAACTAGGTACAGGATTGCAAGGTACTGAAGTCCGGATTGTTGCATAAAGACTTCGAATTAATAAAGCACACTCAAGAAGATTAAGTGCAAGGATAAGTTGTGGTTATATTATTAAGGGCAGTTGAATTGAAGACAAAATTAGCAAAAGTTGAAGAAGCTAATTCAAGGTCCTGGAAGCATATCTAGGTCAAGGGTCTTAGTTTTGGTCATGATACTTGTCATTTGAAGATCTATAAGAAGAATTATTTGCGGGTTTTCCTCTCCAAGAGGGAGAAGTTTTGCCCTGGCTCTAGGAGCCTAACTTTAGTGTCTTGTGCATTTTGATAATTGACTTGATGAAAGATTAACTAAACTAAAAGAAGAAGAAGGCATAAGTATCACAAGTAAGGTCACAAGTAATTATCAAGAAGAGAATTTTTATTAACCTCCAGCGCTTCAAATTCTCAACACTTTGGAATACTGATGTCCAAGCCTCCTCACAAAATTTGAGACTTGGAACACTTTCCGATGCTACAAAAATAAACAGGAACGGATTGAGTATGACGACCCACACTCATTGGACGAAGTCATTGGGAAGTTGAAGCATTGTTATGAGCAGTCAAAGAGCAAGATTGAGCCTTAACGTGACTGGAAAGGAAATGACAAGACCAAAGGAAAATGACCTTCGAAGTGGGAAAGGCCTTAGGATGTAGGTGAGAAAGAGAATGTGGCTCCTTACAAGAAGTTCAATACAGCAGAGAAGGGATATGCATTTCAGCTTGGAGAGCGATATAATAAAGGTAGTGGCATGGATGTTGGAAATACTGAGAGGGGGGGTGAATTAATATTTCCTTTCAATTTTAATTTTACCAGTTAACATCACTTATAATTAGAACACAAAATGAACAATGCTAGAATAATAATTTTATTAATCATAAATGACGACGACTCCAATCTTCTTCTTTACAATAAATCAGGTACAATAATGCTGAGGGCTCCAACCCTAGATGAAGACACCAATCTTCAATCCACCGGCTCCAACGTGTACTTTGCCAAGCACCAACTTGGACTTCATGAGGCACCAACCTCTAGGGCTCCAACCCTCTATCTTGTACAAGCTCCAACATGGTCTTCTTGAGGACTCGTATCCCCTAGGGCTCCAACCCTATGCTTCAATTCTTCAAGATAGATTCAATGATTCTTCAACGCTCAAAATATCTTTTGCAACCAGCCCTGACAATATCTTCACCTTCAACAATGCCTTTACTTAACCTCCAAATCACTTCATCAATGAAAACTTTATCTTCTCAAAAGTTGTCACCACAACTCTTCATTTCATCCAAACAATTTCTCCAAGTTCACCTCATGAGGACCTGCAACAATGCATCAGGATTTTCAAGGATGCCTCCAAGATCAGCTAAAGCTTTTCAACAACATGTCTTCAATAGGCTGCATTAAGAAAAGCTTCTAAAGTTGGTCAAAAATCTCTTTAAAGAAACTTCTAGGACCAGTCCAATGTCTACTTAATATGGGCTTCAAGACTGTTCCAGAAATCTTCAAGGAACACTTCAATAATATGGGCTTCAAGACTGTTCCTCACATAGTCCCTTAACAGTCTTCAAAAATGACTGTTATAGGGCACACTTGGCAACCTCTTGACAATGGTATTCACCCTCCAATATTACAGCACGCGTACCAAAACACTGTTGTTCAACACCTTTGTTGACAACCCTCAATACTTAGCAATCAAAGAAGATAAGACCAGAACAACTCTACGGTGTCGAGCTCAATACTGTGAAAAAGTTACTGTTACAGATCTGAACCTTATTTAATCCATAAACAGGACTGAATTCCAAGCCTGTTCCAGAGCCGGATTACAGATTTGTCACAGATCTGAATCACAGTGTTTTCACAGGTCCGCAGTGCAAGATTATTGTTCACAGGTGGCCAAGATTACAGGCCTGTTAGTGCCGAATTTCTCTACAGTAAAAGGACTGAATTGCGGGTATAGGAGGCCAAAGTTGCAGGTCGAAATTTCAGGTGAGTTGCAGACCGAGCTGCAGGCCTAGTCTCAGAGATTGCAAATCGAAACTTCACCCACAGATCCAAAGTTTCTTCACAAATTCGTTGTCTAGAAAAATGATCCAAATATGCTTCAGAACTGAAACCTTTCTCATGGTGCTTCACCGAATTGTTGGCCAAATTTCTATTCTGAAATGATAAGTTTAGCTTGGTATTTATAGTTGTTTCTGTAAATGAACAGACACGTTTGTTGAGGTTGGAGGGTCGACATTAGTCTGTTGGAGTCGACCTTTGATTTAATCATCGTTTCTCATTTTCTATAACTTGGTGATGATATGCCCTAAATCACATTGACTTTTTCAGCCTTGAATTGTCCTGCTTGAATTATTTGCTCATATGTTTTAAGAGGATGCTCCACTGCCATATACTGTTCTATGGTGATCTAAAACTCGCATTGTTATTTTATGAGGTGTGGCCCTTGTGGAGAGACAGACTAACTCAAATGGAAAAACAAGTCTAATGAAGGAAATCATTCAACTTTCCTCTTCTCCTTTAACACAACGTATACAGACATGTAGCATCACTCTGAGAAATTCTGGCTTGTATAAGTCAAATTCAATACACATTCTTGTAGCAGATCTGAAGATGTGCCCTAAATCACATTGACTTTTTCAGTCTGGAATTGCCATGCTCGAATTATTTTCTCAAATGTTTTAAGACGATGCTCCACTGCCATATACTGCTCTATGGTGATCTAACCGTCGCATTGTTATTTTATGAGGTGTGGCCCTAAATCACATTGACTTTTTCAGCCTTGAATTGCCATGCTTGAATTATTTGCTCATATGTTTTACGAGGATGCTCCACTGCCATATACTGCTCTATGGTGATCTAACCCTAGCATTGTTATTTTATGAGGTGTGGCCCTTGTCGAAAGACAGACCAACTCATGTGGAAAAACAAGTCTAATGAAGGAAATCATTCAACTTTCCTCTTCTCCTTTAGCACAACATATACAGACCTGTAGCATGACTCTGAGAAATTCTAGCCTGTATAAGTCAAATTCAATACCCATTCTTGTAGCAGATCTCATGGCAGTATTTGGTATGTTTTTATGCTAAATTTGATTTGTTGTAGCATGTCCAGTTGGCTCAATGGGTGTATCTTATGGTGGAACAACAGTTGCTTGAAGAAGGTCAAAATGCCACATTGTCTTTTGTCACATCCACAAGCCTACCTCTTGCAAGTCCTGCAAGTTCAGTCACTTGGTCAAATTTGTGCCCTTGTCCATTCACTCAGCCAACAGTGTCGCCCGAAATGCCTAAGCCAACTCATCAATATCATAAGCGTGAATCCACTTTCCATGCCAAGTCCCTCATCTTACCCTGTCGTCTAGGTCGTTTGCAGTGCACCCCAAATATTCAGTCCATAAGTCATCCTTGACCACAAGCCATCCAACCGTCCACAGTGCCATCATCTTAAAGTAATAGGACTGAATCCCTGTGGGTTCACACATCCAGATCATGCACTAGGCACTCCTAGGGTTTCTTCACAGTGTTAGTGTTTTTCCTTAGGGATGTTAACAAGAAAAGGTTTACAAGCGTTTTGTCATCTTCAATGATGCACCCAAGTTGCCATCTTATTGACATCAATGACAACTTTATCCAACAATCTCCCCCTTTGTCATTGATTGCAATATTCTCTCCCTTTAAACATTTTTCTCCCCCATTGACATCAATGGCAAATGTGGTGCCCAAGTACTCCCCCTATCAAGCTACTTCTTAACATGCTGCTTCATCGTATTTTCTTCATCAATGATAGTTCTCCATGATAGATATGTTGTGTCCCCAGTCATGGTGCTCCTTGTTATGTTGCTCTTTGCAACTCCCTTTGTCATTATACTTTTCTTTGATGGACTTGCTCCCCCTAAGCCTTTGCATGCCTTCATGGAAATGGATGAGGTAGATGATCAATAAATTCCTCTAGCTCTTCTTTTTGCTCAATTGTTGCCTTGTGATCAAGTGGAAGACATATTCATAATATCATGATTTTCTTCAATGGAGTTACTCCCGAGAGATGATTCTCCATGTGTGACTCGTCAAGAGTTTCATAGGGCTCTTCATGGATAGCTTCTGCAAGAGTAGTCAAGAATCACAAGCTCCCCCTAACCGTATGCATGGTCTCCTTGAGTGTTTAAGAGGTTTTTTTATCAAATTTCCTTCCTTCTCCATACATGTGTAACTTTCTTTTCTTGCTTGGTAGTCATGTTTTTAGCTTGTTTAGAGACGCAAGTCAAGTTAAAATCATGAGCCATATGACCAATTTTATGGCAATTGAAGCATCCCATCTTGTTCATCAATGAGGGAGTATGGATTCTTTTTGAAAAGTTGCTTCTAGAGAGTTGAAGGGGACCATTATATTTTCCCTTGTGGTACGCCCTACAATACTTTGCCATGTGCCCAAAATTTGTACAAGAATAGCAATAACCAAAAAATATACTTTGGTACCTAGAGGATAGAAATTGCCCTGATGTACTTCTAAAGCCATTTTGTCTTGGGATTCTTTGATCAAATTTATTGCTTCTTGCATTCTTGACACCATCTGCATAGATTTTTGGAGTAGGGTTACTTCCAATGTCATCTTGACTCTTCTCCTTGCTTTTGCTAGAACTGGGGGCATCAACATTTCTTCCAAGATTCTCCACATCCTTGTTATTTGAAGTATTAGGGTTTGCATCATTTTTTTTTAGGGTTCACCTGCATTATCAAGACCTGATTTATCAAGAGGAGATCTTTGATGACTTAGGATTTAATCTAGGGTTTGAGAACTTTTTAGACTCTTGTTCATATGCTCAACTTCTTTCTTTAGAAGATCAATTTCTTCTTTCATTATCTTGCATTCTTCATCCTTCTTTGCGATACTGATCTTGATTTCTTCCTTCATCCTTGAAGCTTCACATGTTTTGGCCTTTAGAGAGGTGATATTTGATTTTAATTTGAAAATCGCTTCATCTTTTTCTTCTAGTTCACATATCAAGGCATTTCTTTCCTTTTCTGCTTCATCAACTTGTGCTTCCAAGAGGGCCAAAATTTTCATCACCTTTTCAGCTCCTTGTGCTTGTTTCTTTGCTTCTTCTAGCTAAGATTTAAGGGAGGAGACCTCTTGCTTGTATTCACCAATTTTCGCTTCAACTTTGTTCAAGTCCTCGTGTCTTTGTTCAAGACGGCTTGACAAATTGTCTTCCCTTTTCTTTGTTTTATCAAATTGAATTGTCATTGATATGACTTCTTAATGATGCGTTTTCTTGTTTTGATGCAATTCCTCCTTTAGCTTGGTGAGCTCCTCATCTCTTTCTTGTACTTGAAGCATGAAAATGTCAACTTCCTTTCTTGTCTTATCAAGGTCATGGTCACCATCTTGTGCTTGATTCTTGACCTCCTCATTTTCCCTATTCAATCCGCTTATCTCTTCTAGGGCAACTACAAGTTTCTCCTTGAGACCTTCTTTGAGATCTTCTTCATTTTCTTCATCTTCTAGGTCCTCCTTGGTCTTAATGTCTTCACTCTTGTTTTCAACTTTCTTTGTGGGTTCTAGATTTCCTTCTTCTTTTCCATCATCTTCTTGATTAGAGGTCATGGTCAATGCTCCTTTTGAGTGAATATTTTGAAGTTTGTCCCACATATCTTTTGCTGAAGAACATTTTTCCACTTTGGTCTTTATAGGATCTAGTATCCCGCTCAAGATTGCCTCCATCGCTCTTGCATTATATTCCTTGGATTCTTCTTTCATTGTGCTTTCAGTAATCACGGATTCCCAGACTTCAAAACATTGAGCCATTAAGAAAATATTCATTCTTGCCTTCCATATTTCAAAGTTTCCACTGAACAATGGAGCTTTCCCAATTTGATTATCTTTTGTTTTCATGGTTGAGGAAGAGACATCTCTAGAAGGATTGGAGGATTTCTTCCTTAACTTTTCCATTTGTGTTCTAAGGATATACCTTCTAGCTGTTAGGCTATGAGTGAAGGTACTAGCTATGAAACCAATTGTTGGAAATACTGAGAGGGGGGCATGAATCAGTATTTCTTTTCAATTGTTATTTTTACCAGTTAAGATCACTTATAATAAGAACACAAAATGAACAATTATAGAATAATAATTTTATTAATCAGAAATCACGAGGACTCCAATCCTCTTCTTTACAATAAATCGGGTACAATAATTCTTAGGGCTCCAACCCTATATGAAGACACCAAACTTCAATCCACCAGGCTCCAACCTACACTTTTCCAAGCACCAACTTGGACTTCACGAGGCTCCAACCTCTAGGGCTCCAACATTGTCTCTATGAGGCATCAACCTCTAGAGCTCCAACCCTCTCTCTTGTTAAGGCCCCAACCTGGACTTCTTGAGGACTCCTATCCTCTAGGGCTCCAACCCTATGCTTCAATTCTTTAAGCTAGGTTCAATGATTCTTCAAGGCTCCCAATATATTTTGTGACCAACCCTGACAATATCTTCACGTTCAACAATGCCTTCACTTAATCTCCAAATCACTTCATCAATGACAACTTTATCTTCTTAGAAGTTGTCACCACAACTCTTCATTTCACCCAAAAAATTTCTCCAAGGTCACCTCATGAGGGCCTTCAATGCATCATGATTTTCAAGGATGCCTCCAAGATCAGCTAAAGCTTCTCAACAAGATGTCCTCAATAGGCTACACTAAGAAAAGCTTCTAAATTTGGTCCAAAATCTCTTTGAAGACACTTCTAGGTCTGGTCCAATGTCTACTTAAAATGGGCTTCAAGACTGTTCCAGAAATCTTCAAGGAACACTTCAATAATACTGCCTTTACACAACAATTCTCCTCTACCAAAATCACTTACAAGCAAGTCCTCACATAGTCCCTTAACAGTCTTCAAAAATGACGGTTATAGGGCACACTTGGCAACCTCCTGACAATGGTATTCACCCTCCAATATTACAACACATGTACCAAAACACTGTTGTTCAACAAGTTTGTTGACAACCATCAATACTTAGCAATCAAAGAAGATAAGACCAGAACAACTCTACGATGTCGAGCTCAATACAGTGAATAAGTTAATGTTAAAAATCTGAACCTTATTTAATCCATAAATAGGACCGAATTCCAAGCCTGTTCCAGAGCCTGATTACAAATTTGTCACAGATCTGAATCACAGTATTTTCACAGGTCTGCAGTACAAGATTATTGTTCCCAGGAGGCCGAGATTACAGGCCTGTTAGGGCCGAAACTATCCACAGTAAAAGGACTGAATTGCTAGTATAGGAGGCCAAAGTTGCAGGCCGAAATTTCAGGTGAGTTGCAGACCGAGCTGCAGTCCTAGTCGCAGAGATTGCAGGTCGAAACTTCTCCCACAGATCCAAAGTTTCTTCACAAATTCGTTGTCCAGAAAAATGATCCAAATATGCTTCAAAACTGAAACCTTTCTAACTGTGTTTCACCGAATTATTTGCCAATTTTCTATTCTGAAATCATAAGTTTAGCTTGGTATTTATAGTTGTTTCTGTAAATAAACAGACGTGTCTGTTGAGGTTAGAGGGTCGACATTAGTCTGGTGGAGTCGACATGTGATTAATCATCGTTTCTCATTTTCTATGACTTGGGATTTAAATCATTATGCATCCAGTAATCAAGGTTGCTATTTCCTACCACACATTGTCTCTCGGGATTTGGTCTTGTGGATAGAAGAGATTCAATTCTTTCAATTTTGGATTTGTTAACATGGAAAATATTTTGATGATTTTTATGATAGGCTTATCTTGGTGATGATGTGCCCTAAATCACATTGATTTTTTCGGCCTTGAATTGTCATGTTTGAATTATTTTCTCATATATTTTAAGAGGATGCTCCACTGCCATATACTGCTCTATGGTGATCTAACCCTCGTATTGTTATTTTATGAGGTGTGGCCCTTGTGCAAAGACAGACTAACTCATGTGGAAAAACAAGTCTAATGAAGGAAATCATTCAACTTTCCTCTTCTCCTTTAGCGCAACATATACATACCTGTAGCATTACTCTAAGAAATTTCAGCCTGTATAAGTCAAATTCAGTACACATTCCTGTGGCAGATATGATGGCAAAATTTGGTTTGTTTTTATGTTAAATTTTTATTTCTTGTAGCATGTCTAGTATGCTCAATGGGTGTATCTTATGGTGGAACGAGAGCTGCTTGAAGAAGATCAAAATGCCACATTGTCTTTTGTCACATCGACAGGCCTGCCTCTTTCAAGTCCTGCAAGTTCAGTCACTTAGTCAAATCTGCGCCCTTGTCCATTCACTCAGACAACAGTGTCACATGAAATGCCTGAGCCAACTCATCTGTCTCATAAGTGTGAATCCACTGGCCACGCCAAGTCCCTCATCTTGCCCTGTCGTCTAGGTCATTTAAAGTGCACCCCAAATATTCAGTCCATAATTCATCCTTGACCACAAGCCATCAAACCATCCACAGTTCCATCATCTTAAAGTAATAAGATTGAATCCCTGTGGGTTCGCACATCCAGATCATGCACTAGCCACTCCTAGGTTTCTTCACAGTGTTAGGGTTTCACCTTAGGGATCTTAACAACCAAAAGGTTTACAAGGGTTTTGTCATCTTCAACAATGCACCCAAGTTACCATTTTATTGGCATCAATGAAAACTTTATCCAACAAGGGAACCATTGCAGTGTTGGATATGTGGCAATTGTCACTGCAAGAATAATTGTCTGCTGTATCAAGTTGGCAGGCCTCAGATCTATAGTGTTCAGGAGGCGCAGACAGTTGGGGATGTTAGTAAGAGCATTCCTTGGATCTATGCAGCATTTGATAACAAGCATATGAATCACTGGGCATCGATTATTGAGATGGAAGGTAAGTTTTGTGATCGAGTTGTTTCCATTTTGATTGAACCTAGATCTAATTATAGTTATGTTAAACTTGACCTGCTGAATACGTGTGGCTTGAATACAGAAGTGCATATAGATTCTTGGTTGGTGCAATTGGCTACAGATATCAAGAAAAGAGTTTATCATTGGGTGAGAGCTTGTGCATTTTGAGTTGAATGATATGTCTACATAAGCACATCTAAATATGCTTCTTTTGTGTTTGTACAATATGCTTTTCGATATGGATTTGTTGTACCTTCACAGGACTAAGGTAGATTGCTACGAGAAGGCGATTGAGTGTTTGGATGATGATGGAGAGAAGAGAATCTGGCAGGGAAAGAAGAAGCCTACATCAGTGAGAATGGTTAAAGCCGTGCATGCAAAGCAACGTTGCATGAAGCGGGGACGTTTTTTGGAAGCGGGGACATAGAAGTGTTATTTTCCAAAAATTTAGGAAGCGAAGCGTCTACTATAAACCTACGTCATGAGAATGGTTAAAGCCATGCATGCAAAGCAACGTTGCATGAAGCGGGGACGAAGCGGGGACGTTTTTTGGAAGCGGTGACGCAGAAGCATTATTTTCCAAAAAGTTAGGAAGCGAAGCGTCTACTATATATATATATATATATTGCATTTATATTCGAAACAAATATCCCAAATACCAAATTAATTGTAAAAGACATAAAAAATGCATATTTTTACATAAATCAAGATAGATATGACATCCATGATTCCATTCTACATCAATGATTAATTATTCGAGCATCAACCATCTAGATTCTAGATTCTAGCAATTACAAACATACATCAAATTTTTAAGCATATTATAAAACATAAAACATTTAAGCATGTTGCATATTATAAAACATAAAACATTTAACCATATTATAAAACATAAAACATAAAGCATATTATCTAGTAGGTGAGCAACTGTCAACATTAGTCATGTCCAAAATTCAAATAATAATGTTTACAAAATAGGCCACTTCGCCACCACCAAGACAAAAAACTTCAAATTCACAATAGCCCTACAAGTCTAATCTATGACAAAAGTAGTAAATTGTGAATATATCTACTAATTTCTCCTCCTTCCACCACGAAGAGTACGTGGTGGAAATGAAGGAGATGGTGGATGTGGAAGTTGTGGCACTAAAACTGATGAAGACAAAGCCCATGTTGTTGGTGTTGAACCATGGAACCTGAGAACCAAGGGAACAAATGGGGGTGGCATCTCAACTTGATCATCATCATCCTCAATAAGAGCATCCTTTAAATGCTCTAATCGCAACACTCCATCCTCCAAATTGGGCTCCTCTAGATTCCTGTCCCAAACCTTAAGGTCTTTATTACTCTTTGCATCTTCACAGTAATGGGACAACAATCGTAACTTGTAATGAACATAAACCAAGCTCTTTGCCAGGTCTAAACTCAACTTGTTTCTTTTAACATTGTGGATAAAGAATAAGAGCTCCAATAGCTCTCTGCAGAAGAAGTGTTTACCACCTGTGGTAACACTCGCAATGCCAAAGTCTATAGAATGGGAGTAGCACCTCCATGCATGTTCCACCACTCAATAGAAGAAAAAGTTTCTAGATCTCTAATTCCATGCATGCTCCCAAATGGACCAGTGCAAAGCGTATAGTTGCTCAATTGTTTCCATACCAAGGCAGCCTCCTCCCCATCAGGGTCTAATCTAGCCAATGCACTCATATACTTTTCTAGAACCATTGGATCTAGGTGTGGCTTTCTCCTGCTCCCCCCCCTCCCCCGGATGCTGGTGTTGAAAGCCATGATGGATGATAGTATTTAGGTGTCAAAACATATGCTAATGCATGCAATGGAACATTTAGCATATCGCATCGATTTTCCACCGTTCATCGAATATCTAGGCTCAATAATAACTTTAATCTGCCCCAACATGATATCCATTTTCTCACACACCTCCCCAATTATTGGTCGCCCTGAAATTGCAAACTTGATCATGTAATAAATTGGTTTGTTGAATTGCAAAACATATTTAACCTGTGAACAAAAAAACATGTCATGAATAGTGTCCTTGGCTACATTAGCACCATCTCTATCAGTG
The DNA here is from genome assembly GCA_034641835.2 of Pinus albicaulis. NCBI lineage: Eukaryota > Viridiplantae > Streptophyta > Pinopsida > Pinales > Pinaceae > Pinus > Pinus albicaulis. The sequence continues at coordinate 741,874,319 of CM076580.1, read as the reverse complement.
TTAATTTCCTCCCATGATTCAGCGATCACCATATTAGTTAAAGCATGTCTCATCTTCACTAGCCGCCTAAAGGTGAGGTAATAACTTGCAAATCTTGTTTTTGCAAGTTTAAGCAAATACAACTTTGAGTAAGTGCCATAGAAGTAGTTTACCCCTGTATGCCCTGTGATAAATTTAATGAGTTGCTTCCCTCTCTTGTAAAGCCCATTAATCCACCCACATTCTTTATGCTTCACAATATCGTGCATCAACAGGTTCAATGTGTGCACCAAGCACCCAGACCAAAAGATGTGTGGATGAGTACGCTCAATAATTTTTCCTATTGCCTTACAATTTGTTGCATTATCTGTGATCACTTGAACCATTTTACTAGGACCAACATTTTTGATTGATTGCAAAAGGAGATTTGTATTGACGGAGGAGGAGTCATGACATGTAATAAATGCTACACCACTAGCAGAAGCAGCAAGAACATTTATTAGATGTTGGTTTCTGATATTTGTCCACCCATCTGATACAATGGATACCCCACAATCCACCCACTCATTTGTAAAACGTGTCAAAGCTATTTGAACCTTTCCTTTTTCTCTTTCTAATAACATTGTTCTAGCTTTCTCATAGTTGGGGGACTTGTATCATTTTGGGGCTTCATTGATGGTCTTTACCATTTCATGCCAATAGGGAGAGTGAAGCACATTGAATGGTACACCGCAAGCACAAAGAAATCGGACTCTCTTTCCATCCACATCATCCCTGCCAGCAACATTCAAGAAATCCCATATTGTTCTTTTACCTCCACAGCTTGCAGAAGTACCATGAGGAGATGAGCTACCAAATCTAGAGGTTGCACCTTGTGCAACCTCCTCTATTTGGATGTATTTTTTTCTTTGTTCACCTGGAACCTTTGGGAAAATTGCTATCCCCACGACACCCTTTTGTCAGCATTGTTGATCACCCCACAAAGATGCTTCCTCACACAAGTATATGAACCACTATATAGTTCTCCTCCATGACAACCATGAGGGCACAAAACCTTGTAGCTTCCACCACCTTTTACCCCTTCAAGTTTGGTCACATAGTTCCACAAGGGTGTGAATGCAACTTTCCCCTCTATTGTTTCAATGCTCTCATCAAATTCATCCCCTTCCTCTTCAAACCCTTCCTCCTCATCATACATTGGGCCACTCCTATTTTCTTCTTCTTCTTTTTCTCTTCTATTCCTACTCCCCCTTCGCCATCATGAAAACCAAGAGTGGAATGATATATAGAAGCCAAAAAAACACCATCTTTGAATATGAATATAGGTGGTGGACAACCTGCAAATAAATGAGCAAGAAGAAAAAATGGAAAAGTGTAGGAGAGGGAGGACAGAAAATACAAAAAACAATAACAAAAAAAACAGGGAGTTTGGGGTTTGCACTTACCTCTTTAGCTCTTCTAGATGGAAACCCTTCTTTACTCCTCCAAGCTCCTCCTACTTCACTCCTCCAAGCTCTCCTCAACTCTCTCCTCCAAGCTCTCTTCTCCTCTCTTTCTCCTCTCTTCACTAACCTCTCTTCTCTTCTCTTCTCCAAGCTCTCCAAAAACACAAGTGAGAAAATGAGAAGTGAAAGTGAGCTTATAATTTTTTCATTCCATCCCTAACTCAACACTAAACCAACCCCAACCCAACTTAAGCAACATCAAAAAAAAAAGTAAAAGAAGTCTAATTTTGGGGGCCGCTTTTCAAAACCGTCTGGCGGCATACGGAATCAGTTGTGATCCATACGGACCCAATCCGGAAACGTCGTGTATCCGTACGCCAATATGTCGTATGAAACATGGTTCCAACGTACGGAAACGCGGATCGGGCTAAACGGTTCCGGAATGGTAGGAACCATGTTTTTTAGCCCAATTCGTGTTTCTGTTTTTCGAAAACGCGGTCCGGATGTTGAATCCTCCACGTTTCCATACGAGATGCGGTTCGGACGACAGATCCTCTGCATTTCCGTACGAGACACGGATCAATGGTTGGAGTCGCGGGGGGGGGGGGGGGGCATTTCCTGCAACACTGAGACAAAGCGCAGTTGCACAAAAGGATGTGTATTATTTGCAGTGCATGTTTCTAGTAACAAAGGGGAGTATGTTGAGGATGTTGAAGTCTTGAAGAGGTATCTTGTTTTGCAGCAGTTTCAGGATGTACTTCTAGTAGAGATTTCAGAGTTGCTGCCTCGGAAGGAAGTGGATTTCTCTATTGAGTTCTTACCATGAGCAGCACCAGCATCAAAGGCACCTTATAGGATGAGCACTTCGGATTTAGTGGAATTGAAGTTGAAGATTAAGGAAATGTTTGATAAAGGATACATTAGGCCAAGTGTGTCACCTTGTGGTGCACTAGTGTTGTTTGTGAAGAAGAAGGATGGTACTCTCACATTGTGTATTGATTACAGGCAGTTGAACAAGGTGACAATCAAGAACATGTACCCTTTGCCACGAATTGATCACTTATTTGATCACTTCAAGGAAGCTGCATTGTTTTCAAACACTGACTTGAGATCAGGATATCATCAAGTGCGCATCAAAGAAGAGGACATCTACAAGACAGCATTTGCGTACCAACTATGGGCATTATGACCTTGTAGTGGTTTTGTTTAGTCTTACTAATGCTCCAACTACTTTCATGTGTTCGATGAATAGTGTGTTGCGTCCTTATCTGGACAAGTTTGTGATAGTATTCATTGATGACATATTGATATATTCTAAAAATGAGGAAGAGCATGAAAAAGACCTGGCAACAGTGTTAAGATTGTTGAGAGAGCATCAATTGTATGCCAAGCTTAGTAAGTGCAATTTCTTTCAGATTGGCATTCATTACTTGGGACATGTTGTTTCCAAGGTACAGAAGTGGACCTCGAACAGATCAAAGCTATCATGGAGTGGGTAGCTCCAAGGAATGTGGATGAGGTCAGATCATTCATGGGACTAGCAAGTTATTGTAGGAGGTTCATCTGGAACTTCTCACGGATTGCCTATCCTATTACATCTTTGCAGCAAAAAGAAAAGAAGTTTGAATGGACTAAAAAGTGTGTAGCTAGTTTTGAGCACTTGAAACATTTTCTTACAAACGCTCTAGTCTTGAAGATTGCAAATCCTGACAAAGAGTTTTTGGTGTGTACAGATGCTTGCAAGAGAAGACTTGGTGGAATCTTGATGCAGGAAGGACAAGCGGTATACTATGAATCAAGTTGAATGAGCACGAGTAGAACTAAGTGACTCATGATCTTGAGTTTCCAGTTATCATTCCTACATTGAAGATGTGGAGACAATATCCTCTTGGCAAGAGATTTGTATTGATGAGTGAGCATAGTGGATTGAGGTACTTGTTTGACCAACCTAATATGAATGTCAAACAAGCTAGATGGTTGGCTACTCTCAGTGAGTTTGATTTTGAGATAAGGTACATTAAAGGTAAGAAGAACAGAGTTGCGAATGCTCTTAGTAGAAAAGTGTAGGTGAATCATATTGCAGCAGTGAGTTCTTATGGGACAGACTTCCAGGAGCAGATCTTGCAGGCAGGAAAACATAATGACAGGTATCATCAACTGAGGCACAGGTTACAGCAACAAGGCGAAGCTAATAGGGATGGAGTTGTTAAAATTTGACAACTGAGGGATGAATTTCTCCTAGAAGAAATCATATCTTTCAGTTTTGTTTGAACCACCTATAATAAAATTTCATTTCTAACAATTCTACTATGACTTTCTAAAAATAGTAAGTCACATCTCAATTTGGAAGTGACGTTCTAAAAATACAAAGTCATGTCTAATGATTAAGGATTATCTGGATATATGGAATCCGCTTTAAAATCAAATCAATCATGATTATACAAGTCAAAAACTAATATGTTTATCCTTACTAGTTACTCGTATTATTATTATTATTATTATACTATTATTTATAAAATAGTCTAAAGCCATTCACCTTTAATGGATTAATAAAAACGAATTCTCTCATGAAATAAGAAAAATAAATTGAGAATCTCGTACTTGGAAAATTGAACCTCTCTCTTGGATTAAAATAATAACTCCACACATACACGAATGTAACTCTCCCTCACTAATTCAATGTATGACGAAAGTGTAACTCCTCATTAAATTCACTTGTAACTCTTTCATTCAATTCAATTCATAACATTCACCAAATATTCTTTCATGTCTAAGTGTAAGCCGTAGTCTAACTAGACTGTTTTTTCGCCCTGAAAATCATGGAAATTCTGGTAAAATTTTAAGAAAATCCAGCAGGGATTTTTGTAAAACCAGGTTATAACTATCAAACTTTAATATTTTGGGTGCCCTAGAGGTTTTTGATGGTTCTGAATCCATTTCCACCATCAAAATCATGATTCAAACACTGTTACTACAAAATTTCTTAACTTTTTTTGGCCTGGATTCCGGCCAATTTTAGCCATTCGGGCAATTCCTCTGTCTCGTTAGACAACTCCTAAGTGTAATTGTCTCTCTCCATAATTCGAATTGTAACTCCTCAAGACAAGTGTACCTCTCTCTCCATTCTTGGGATGAGTTTGTAATATTCCTATTTCGGGAATGTCAGCAATCAGCGATCTATTCCAGAGAGGGCATTTACCGGATGTGTCACCTTCTCAAGGAAGTGTGAGATCCGGAGGCTATCTAGCCCTTTTCAGACTTTGTCTATAGAGTTTCTTGAAGGATCCCACTCAAGGGTGAGTTACAGCAATATGCAAACGCATATATGAACATACCATGAAGAGACAGCGTTATACAATGAGCTATGAGACAAGAAGATGGACATATAGCCAAGAATAATGTATAGCAGCAAAGAGTGTACAAGTCTTGAGGAAACAACCTCTCAAGAAAGGCAATGCAAGCCTCAATAATACATGTACATGAATATGAAGGAGCAGTGCTATTTCTGCATAAACCCAAGCTATGAGGACGTAGTTTATAAGAGGTACTGATCCATAATAACTGAAAGATATGACATTATATGGCTCAAATACACTAGGGGAGCAAAGCTCTAACCCTTAGAAGCACAAACACATCAATCCTTTAGAGGATTGGCTGAAATACACACAATGGAAAAAATATCGGAGTTGTTGGGCAACTGCTACAACTCAAATCTAGATCTCAATAGAGAAGGCTGAATAAGATGAAAGATCTGAAGTAAACCCTCCCCAATGGGCTCCAAAGTGGAAGGCTGATCCTTACACGTGAAATCTCGCCCTCCAATCAATCTGTAAAATCCCGCAGAAATTGCACTATGAAAATAACGCAGTTACTGGAGCAAACTGCACAGTAGGGGCGAGAATATGAGTTGGCTTCATGCCAAGATCTGCAAATGAGCTCTAAAGCTTCCAAAGGCAATAAAGACTCTCCCTTTGAAAAACACGCAATGGAAGAGGTGTTGTGGAGTCTCCACGGCAACACCCTACAACACAGTATTGCGCTGCTGCAGCAATAACGTTGTGGAGGAGTTATGATTACGCTGCTCCACTATGAAAGCCACACACCAATTCTCCTGCAAAATACTGATGGAACAACCTCACCCGAGCGGGCATTCGAAGTACCCCGAGGCTGAGGGTGAGATCTCCGAACGGAGACACTCGATGCACTAAACAGTGTTGCAAACTAGTTAAACAACCAGCGTGCTCAAGAAGTCGAAATGACTAACTCAATATCATAAACATATGCATGCCCCGCAATGGCTCTCCTCGTCTCCATATATAGCAAATGAAGGCTCTCCATGAGCCCTACTTCGAATTAGGGTTTCCCTTCCTCTAGAAGTGTCCCTCCTACGTTGTCCATGTAGTGCTTTCCACCTCATACCCTGCGCTAGTTGACTAGGTCAAACCTCTTTGCAAATGTCTCTTTTCACACATGGGGGTGTGAAATCTAGTTCCATGGTTGATCCCTTTTCATACCAGAGGGATTTCATTTATGTTTTTATTATTACTGGGCCTCCTTTCCCAATTATTCATCTCCTAAATGAATTTAGACAAAAATTAATGTTCCAATTTATTGAAGAAAAATTTGGAACATTATAGTCCTCCCTTCCCAAATGTTGCTTGTCCCCAAGCAAGGACAGAACTGGAAAGTCTCCACTCAAGGCATGGAGTCTGAAATATGGTGAGGAACGTTTCCCTCATGTGGACCCTCCATCCCCAAGCAATCATCCAAACAATATGAACCACCTCCCAACAAGGTAACTCCTGAAAATCTCCTTTCACCTCAAGCTCCAGTAATGAAGGTGGGCTGAAAATCTGAACTTGGCAAGCATCATAGCTTACCCCATGCTTTCCTTCTCTCCACTTATGACAAGTGTAGAGTGTATGTTGATCCAGGGCTGCAAAAGTATTGCCCTCAAATGGCAAAATGAAGAAAAATCCTCCAAAGAGTTCTCCTTCAACAATGAAGAACAGGCGGGCCTTAAACATATTATCCATGATGAATAGGACATGGTCATCATCGAACATCCCAAGGAGAAGTTTGCTGCAAGTTTTACATGATGATGCATGATGCAAACAATATCTCACAAGGATACAGCGCAGTTCCACCCACTGCATCTTCAGAAAATTACATGGCAAGCAATGTACAAGATTCATCAAATCTACTAAAGAATAGTAAATGGCTGAATGTAACAACAATACATGATCAAGCACTTGCCCGTGGCTGTACAATGGATGAATATCAGCCTCATGGCCCACCTCAAAAGGAAACAAACATGTGGCTGTGGTGGCCATATCTCCTACCATGCTCCCATTAGAACAGGTAGTGCAAAAAATGTGAGAATTTTTCCCACTTAAAGACACATCCAACTCATGTGTCTCCATCATAATCATGCTTCTCATACAAATCTAACCTATATCAGCAAATGAAGTCATGATCAGTAATAGAATGAAGAGAATGCTGAAGGTTTCACGTGGTGCAAGAAGGTACCAACAGCTTCCCAAACAAGTACATCGCAATTTTACAAGTTGCTACTTGAGGAAAGTACAAGGCAAAATGTTTCTTCTTACATGGTTAATCGTGCATGTCCCCATATGATACCTGTTAGAGTGCATAAACTGAACATACAGGTGATGATAAAACATTTTCCCATGGCCATAAAAGAGATGGTTGCCTCCATCATGTAGATTGGCCCAATATAACTCATGGAGCAATGTGACAAGCTTGCCCTCTTGTGAAGTAATGCACTGCATAGGAATGGCAATAGTGTGCAAATCAATGAATGCATATACAAACTTCTCACCATATGCTAGAAGTAAGATGGTACATGAGTCCTCCATAGTGTTTTGGCATGCTATGAAGAAGAATGAACCATGTGCTGCAAGAAGATAATCTTCCTTATGCTTGAAAACCCAAGTCGAGAAGAATATGCCATAGATGTCTCTATCATCATTACCTCCTCTTTGTTCATCAAGTGCAACAAATAGGAAGTGATCCTGGGACCTACGGGTTATGGATCCACCATATTTCCACTGGGCACACTTCATCCATAAGTCTCTGCTCCAAAGTGACAGTGCTGTGAGCTTATGCAAATAAGCCCCTGTCAATACCAAACTATATTCTTTAACATGCTCCTTGTCAAAGATTCCTCTAATAATGCTGCAACAAATATGGAATACTCCCCAAGATGGAAGAGCTCCCAAATCATCAAAGACCAAAGAGATAATGCCATCTCCTCTTCCTGCGACATCATGCAAAGTGTGAGAGCAAATCTACTCTTGCTCTCCCAGAAACAGGCAAAGCAACAAGACATTTTGTTGCCTCCCCATACCTCCATCATACCGATCATGTGATGAAGACATGACGAATGATACGAGTATCATATCAACACCATGCATCCATACTCTATGCTGCTCAATGATGTAAGTACCCATCCTCTTACTCTTAGGAAGAGTATTTGCCAAGTGATGGGCAAACTCTTTCAAGAGTAACCAGCGCAGCCAAGCCTCCTGCTGCCCAGTATCATAGATCTGCAAGTAGCCTCCTAGCTTCTTGCTCATCAACCAAATCCACTCAATCACTTGTGGATGCCTCTTTCTCCTCATCTTGGTACTCCTCCCATGATGGCTACCATCCTCCCGAATCAAATTCCTGTCTTTGCACTTCATGGGATTTTGAAATGTAAGCTTCTCAAGGATCAATGAGACCCTATCAAGAATCAAATAGGTGGTAGGCAAAAACCTCCCATCATGATGTGTATGGCTCAAGGAATGTCCAACACAGGCATGAGAGACGTTATCCATCTTAAGTTGTCCTCCATCCTCTATCTGCTCTTGTGAGAAAGGAAGAAAATCTTTTCACTCCATGGTGTGTTTAAGTGCACCTCTAATGAGATCTCTCCTTGAGACCTCCCTTTTATCAATAGTCTTCCAAAACCAATGAGGTCTTGGATCTGAAAGTAGAAGTTCCTTTTTGAGCTGAGAGGAGCTCATTGAGAAAGTGTCATCTTGAAGGGAAAAAGAGTTTCTTACTCCAAGATGTCTACCATTAATCTTCAAATCTTCAAACCCCAACCTCCAATATGATGTACAATCCAAAAATGGCTCATGAGAATGATGGTTTGATTCCTTCTTGAGTGTTTCCATGTTGCACAGTGCAATGCAACCAAGCTGCTCTATAGTAGCAATGAGATTTGACCCTTGGTCATGCAAAAGTAAATCTCCACATTGATCAGAAGAATTCGCTACAACAATGGAATGTGGAAATCTTTTCATACCTTGATGTGCATTTGGAACTTCTTGTAGGGCTGCAAGAGTCCCTTCCTCAAAAGTGTTCGCTGCCCCAACTATTGATGCATGTGGCTGCTCCTTCATGAGTGTGACAGTGTTATCACAAGCCTCTTCAAGAGGTGATGTGATCATTTCTTTCTTTTCTCTTTCTCCATCAAAATTTTGGATCAACCTTTGAGTGAACTCTGCAAAAGTCTTCACCTTTGCATGGCTCAAGTGGTTGCACCACCAATCATAGGCTCCACCCTCCAAGTGCAGCGCTGAGATTTCAACAGCTTCTTTCCTTGCTACAGTATGTAGTAGGAAAAATGCCTCCAACTTTCTCACCCAAGTTCTTGCATTAGATGACCCATCAAAGGTAGACAACAGAAATCTATTGCCTTTGATTTCTTTTCTGCTACATGGTCTCTTCTCTTCCTTCAGCTGGATGAAATGAGGAAAATCTAGAGTCTCCCTAAAGGCTCTAGGTTGAGATCTATACTCAACAAGGTAATCACTAAGGATCTGATGATCCAAGTATCTTCCATGCTCAATATCTTCTTCTTGATGAGAATAGAAAGTGCATGGTAATTCCTCTTCTTTTTCTTCAATCTTCTTGACCTCCTCAAAGGTGGATGCATTTCCTCTGGATCTGAAAATAGATGAGAATAAACTCATCTTTTTCAATGTTCTGATCTTCTTGGGTTTAGACTCATTGGGTGTATCCACATGCTCCCCATGATCCTGTGTGCCCTCATCCTCCAAGTGCGAGGTAGCCATTTTGATGGCTTCCCCTTCCGTTATTTGGTCAAGCTAGAAAGAGGTATCCAACCTTTCCACCCGATCTCGAATCATGAAATCAATGGATCCATCATATGTGGGAAAAGGTGCCTCCCAGTAATACGCTGCAACTCTGAGCTCTGCGTGCTAGATCCCCCACAGTTCCTTCCACCTTCATTCTACCTGACCTAACAGTAATCTTTGAAAGGCAGAGCTGCTCTAAAGTCTTCCTCCATGGACTGCCATTTGCGGAAATAATCTCCAAAGGGTGTATGATCATGTCACCTCACTTTCTCACTCGGTACTGGAGGTAAGAATGTAGGCATCGTGATCCTGGTTGGCCTACTGAAGGCTGGTGAATGTTGGTCACACTGTTGTGAGACCCCCATATTTCCCCCTCTACTGTGTTTGGTGGGCAAGATTCTGCCTACCCTCTTTTTTCATAGAAAAATATCCCCACGGCTGAGCCAAGAATCGGCTCTGCTTCTATCGCAGGCTCCTCCTGTTCTGTGTCCACCACTCGAGCGTACTCTCCCTCTCCATAGGTGTTCTTCAACCTACGCTCAATATCTCTATACTTCCTACCTCTATGGCAGATGTAGGATTTTTCTTCCGATGACATAGACTACTAGGTCCACAGGCTAAGCCAGATCTATACTCTGATACCACTGTAATATTCCTATTTTGGGAATGTCAGCAATCAGCAATCTATTCCAGAGATTGATTGAGAGGGCATTTACCGGATGTGTCACCTTCTCAAGGAAGTGTGAGATCCGGAGGCTATCTGGCCCTTTTCAGACTCTGTCTATAGAGCTGCTTGAAGGATCCCACTCAAGGGTGAGTTACAGCAATATGCAAATGCATATATGAACATACCATGAAGAGACAGCGTTATACAATGAGCTATGAGACAAGAAGATGGACATATAGCCAAGAATAATGTATAGCAGCAAAGAGTGTACAAGTCTTGAGGAAACAACCTCTCAAGAAAGGCAATGCACCTCAATAATACATGTACATGAATATGAAGGAGCAGTGTTATTTCTGCATAAATCCAAGCTATGAGGACGCAGTTTATAAGAGGTACTGATCCATAATAACTGAAAGATATGACATTATATGGCTCAAATACACTAGGGGAGCAAAGATCTAACCCTTAGAAGCACAAACACATCAATCCTTTAGAGAATTGGCTGAAATATACACAATGGAAAAAATGCCGGAGTTGTTGGGCAGCTGCTGCAACTCAAATTTGGATCTCAATAGAGAAGGCTGAATAAGATGAAAGATCTGAAGTAAACCCTCCCCAATGGGCTCCAAAGTGGAAGGTTGATCCTTACACGTGAACAGGGTTGCAGGGAAGCTTCTCCCCCCCCTCGTTCCCGCTCTCGAAATGCACTCCGTGCGGGAGCGTTTTGGGAGCGTTCGGAAACACACTCTCGAAAACGCTTCCTAAGGGGAGTGTTTTTGGGAGCGCGTTTCCGAACCTGTTAAAATGCTCCCTGCCTTTTCGGGAGCGTTTCCGGAAACGCTCGGGATCGAACGCTCCCTGAGCGCTTCCGGCGTTTAAAAAACGCTTCGGGAGCATTTTTTAAACACCGGAAGCAGTCATGGAGCATTCGCTCCCGAACGCTCCCCGGAACAAAAAACGCTTCCCGCCGAGCGGAAATTTTTTCAATGAAAAAAACAATTTGTTTATAGGGGGGGTTCATTTAGCTACTCTTTCCCTATGCGGACCCACGCACGGCCAGAAATGGGTTTTAGGGCTGATGTGGAGGTAAGGGAAGCATTGACATTTCATGGTAATGTTAAATTCTTAAAGTAAAAGTGACATTACCATGAAATGACTCAGGATTCCTCATTGGATTTTATATGGAGAAACTAGAATTTTAGGTTTCACTCAAAATTTAGCAGACTTAATGATTTTCAGGGTTTCATGCTTTGGGAATTTGCAATGTTTCCATTTGATTCTATCATGTGTAAGGGTATGATATTGGCATTTGATCAAGAGCATGAAGTCCTTTAAGAACCTTGATGTACCTTTCAATCAAAGGAAAACAACTGGTTAGGCATGCTAATCTTTTTCTACCGCATTTTAAGGTTGAGGAGATGAACTCTTCACTCAAACCAAAATCATTGGTTAGGCATGTTAAACTTTTTCAATTTCTATCATGTTATAAGGCTGAGCAATCCAAGTTTGAAGACTTTGAGCTAGATGATGTTTATGTATCTCTTGTTGATGATCCCATTTCTAGTAGTGATGAATCAATGATGAGTTTCATGAGAGACCATGTTGCTCAGTGATTTGTAGTTTTGATGTCTATTTTTGCTACTACTACTACTACTAAAGTTGTAGAGGAGTTTTAGGAGTCCTCAAACTTTGAGCCATATTATTTATGTAGCTCATGTTGATGATCCCTTGTCTAGTAGTTGTGATGATTTTGATCATGATGAGGAGTGATCATGTTGTTGATCACTAATATGTAGTCTTGTATTAGGCCAATGGCCTCATAGCTTGTAGCATTGTTTTTGGACTTTATGGGTCATTTGGAGCCTCATTGCTTATGTATTTTTCGATGATATGTATTGCACTCGGTGCCATTTTGATATATTCACCTTTGCATGGTATATAAATGAGCAAACTTTGCATATTTTGTCTCTATTGGCTTGGAATCATGGTTGCAAATCTTAAAAATAGTTTTTTTTATTAAAAAATAATTATTTAATGTATTTTTTTTTAAACCGGTTCATTGAGATCTGACCACTCCCGGTTAGACTGGTTCAGGTTAGAAACCCGGTTCATTAGGTCCACCGGTCCAGTCACCGGTTCCGGTTTTAATAACTATGCTCACACAGATCCAAAGGTACAAGAGGGGTACATGAAGGCATTGGACAAGTTGGTACCTGACAGGGAGGAGTGTGCTAGATTGCGCCTTGAATTAGGCAAATACTTCAGTTGCACTACTAACTTTGGTTCTTTCTATGGAATGGAAGACAGGGACAGATTTGACGCTCTCACATGGTGGGAAGCATATGGCGGCATGGGACTTTTGCCAAAGTTGGCTAAAAAAGTTCTCTCACAGGTTGTCAACACTTCTTCTGCAGAGAGGTGTTAGAGCACCTACAGCTTCATACACAATGTGAGAAGAAATAGGCTAAATGAAAGCCGAGCTGAAAGCTTGGTTTATGTGCATTACAACTTGAGGTTGTTGAGCCATTACTGTGATCGGGCAAATGAGGATCAATCATACAGAGTCTGGGACAACAACCTAGACGATGATAATTTGGAGGACGGCACGGTACATATGGAAGAATTGGAAGCAGAACTTTTTAGGGATGATGATGAAGCATCAGCAGCACCGCCACACACAAGGCCAGTCCCACCATTTACTGGTAGCAGTGCGGGTGCCAGTGCCAGTGCCAGTGCCAGTTCTCAATATCACACTATTGTTCCTTTGCAGATCCAGCCTCCACCTTCTAGTCATGGTCGTGGTACTCCTGAGAGTACTAAAAGACCACCATTTCCTCGTGGCTCGCACAAATTAGACATTTCTCGTGGGCGTGGCAAGGGGCCAACCAGTGGATAAAACAGATTTGTTGTTTACTAGTCTTTTCTATTTGTTGTTGACAGTTGAACAGTTGAAACTTGACTCTTTCATATATTTAATGACAATTTAATTTTGAAGTTTGAATTTGAAAGGTGAAACTTTGAAGTTGGCATTTATAAGTTTACAAGTCATTATGAATTATGAATATGATGCTTCATGAAAGTTATATGGTGATCAATGAATCAATGATGATAAATGTTATATAATATTAATGATGATAAATGTTATATATTGAATTTTGAAATCAATGAATCAATGATGATAAATGTTATATATTGAAATTTGAAATCAATGAATCAATGACGATAAATGTTATATATCAATGATGATAAATGTATATTGAATTTTGAAATCAATGAATCAATGATGATAAATGTTAGATATTGAAATTTGAAATCAATGATGATAAATGTTATATATTGAGTTTTGAAAGCTTGAAACCTTCAGATTGATGATTCGCGAGACTCAAGAGTCGATATGTTGTATGCTTCCAACTTGTGGGCGTGGTTGATGAAGATTATAACTTCTAGATGATTGATGTTATATGATTCAATCTATGTTTTTATGTTTTTTATGTCTAATTCATCATTCTACATATTTTTGTTGACATATATGCATCAAAATATAAAATATATATATATAAACGCTCTCGGAAACGCTCTAAACCGGAAGCTCTAAAAATGGCGCTCCCGCTCCCGCTCCGCGTTTTTGCTCCCGCTCCCAAGTAACCTTGCACGTGAAATCTCGCCCTCCAATCAATCTGTAAAACCCCGCAGAAATTGCACTATGAAAATAACGCAGTTACTGGAGCAAACTGCGCAGTAGGGACAAGAATATGAGTTGGCCTGATACCAAGATCTGCAAATGAGCTCTAAAGCTTCCAAAGGCAATAAAGACTCTCCCTCTGAAAAACACGCAATGGAAGAGGTGTTGTGGAGTCTCCACGGCAACACCATACAACACAGTATTACGCTACTGCAGCAATAACACTGTGGAGGAGTTATGAATACGCTACTCCACTATGCCACACACCAATTCTCCTGCAAAATACTGATGGAACAACCTCACCCGAGCAGGCACTCGAAGTCCCCCGGGGCTGAAGGTGAGATCTCCGAACGGAAACACTCGGTGCACTAAACAGTGCTGCAGACTAGTTAAACAACTAGCGTGCTCAAGAAGTCGAAATGACCAGCTCAATATCATAAACATATGCATGCCCCGCAATGGCTCTCCTCCTCTCCATATATAGCAAATGAAGGCTCTCCATGGGCCCTACTTCGAATTAGGGTTTCCCTTCCTCTAGAAGCGTCCCTCCTACGTTGTCCATGTAGTGCTTTCCACCTCATACCCTGCGCTGGTTGACTAGGTCAAACCTCTTTGCAAATGTCTATTTTCACACATGGGGGTGTGAAATCTAGTTCCATGGTTGATCCCTTTTCATACTAGAGGGATTTCATTTATGTTTTTATTATTATTGGGCCTCATTTCCCAATTATTCATCTCCTAAATGAATTTAGACAAAAATTAATGTTCCAATTTATTGAAGAAAAATTTGGAACATTACAGAGTTAAACTTCTCCTCAACTAACTCCTCCCTCATGGAATTCAATTCTCTTATTATTGGCTCAAGAAATGAATTCATTTTTTAACTCCTCTCATTTCTCATCTATTTAAGCAAAAGCAAGTGAGAGTTGAGATTAACATCTTCATTGTGAAATAGTGTGAGAGCAAGTGAAGAGTAAGAGCAACAGCACAGATGAAGCAAGTGTGCAGGACAAGATCTCATCAAGAGGAGGAGATCTTCAAGCAAAGAGCAAGAGCACTTCAGCGGCAAGTTGATAAAACACTGATGAATTTATTCATTTTAATTCTCTCTCTCATTCTGTAATTTGTTGAACAATTGAAGAAATCTAATAGAAGAAGAATCATTTGGGTTTTCCCCTTGTGGATTTTGCCTTAGTCATTGGACCTAACTCTCAGTGTCTCATATTTGTGTTTGGTTTTCTTCATATGATCTTTAAGTTTATGTTCTATCTACAATTTCTGATCTGAAAAGTTGTGAAGAAGAAATTTTCATTCTAAGTAATTGTAACAGCATAGTACATTTCGTTTTCTACAAAGTACATTCAGCTTTCTGCAAAGTACATTCAGTTCCATTCACATTTCTGCAAAGTACATTCAATTTTCTGCAAGTACATTCAGTTTTCTACATAGAACTTTCAAGTTTCTAAAAAGAATTTTTAAATTTTTGCATAGAACTTTCAAATTTTAACATGGTATCAGAGCCTTGGTGAAGAGAAGTCCAAGGAAATCAAACATCACCTAAAGAGACCCCACTTGCTTCCAAAGTTTTCTGATTAAGATGACTTCATCCTACTTCAAGATAGAGAAGAAATTGAATGAAGCTTCAAAATTTGGTCCATGGAAAGCAAGAGTAGATATCACTCTTGAAAAACTCGAAGTTATGGAGTATGTTGAAGACACAATAGCTGATCCACCAGAGAATGGAATTGTTGTTGTCAAATCCAAATATAAAAAGGGTGAAATCAAAGCTAGAAAATTTATTCTTGATTCTCTTAGTGATCATCTCATTACTTGTGTTTCTAGTTTGAAGAAAGCTTAAAAAATGTATGACAAACTAATTAGCATGTTTGCAATTAGTAACTTGAACCAGATGAATAGAGGAAAGATTGTTCAAGCATACTTCATGACAATGACTAAAATTATGAATCAACTACCAATAATTAGTGAAGTTGTACCCGACAAAGAATGGTGTTTATTGCGCTTAGAGGTATTTCTCCTGTTGGGGAAACTTTTATCACCACCATCAGCAACATCAACACTTCTCACATTTGATGAGCTCCTAGGAAAATGTATCCAAGAGAAGGCTAGAATGATCTCCAGAGGGAGAATTTCACATCATGAATAAGGAAAACCTACTGCATTTTCAGCCTATGACAAGAGAAAGAGAGGTAATAAAAAGAAATTTGTTTTCAAATCAAATAAAGGAAATCTAGACATGTCAAAAGTTAAATGTTTTAACTTTCAAAAACATGGTCATTTTGTTCGTGACTGTAAAAAAAGAAAAAGAGCTCCTAGATTCAAAAACAAATCTGATTATAGAAAAGATTTCTACAAACAAAGAAAAGGGCATCCTAAGAAAACAAGAAATCCAAGATATAGAAATAATGCAGTGGAAACTCAATCAAAATATTTTTTTGTTTCTTCTCTTTCCAGTTCTTCTTCAGTGGATTCATTTAATAAATGGTTAGTTAATAGTGGTGCTTCCAAGCATTTTATTGGTTACAAAGAGGCTCTCTATAATCTAGTTAAGACGAAGACTAATTTAAATGTTATCTTTGGAGATAATTCTACTCACCGAGTAAAAGGTTATGGTTCAGTTTCATTTCAGTTAGATGATGGCAAATCTATTTTTCTGCAAGAAATTTTGTATGTACCTGGTTTGAAAAAGAATCTTTTATCCATATATGCTCTAGAAGATGAAGGAATGAAAGTTGATTTTTTAAATGGAAAAGTTCTAACTTGGCCTTTGAACTCAACTATGAAAGGAGTCTTCACTCTTTGATCAAGATGTGAAGGGTTTTACAAAGTCAATGGTGAATCCATTCATGCATTGGTCCATGATATCGATATTCAATGTGAGTTGCGGCACAGAAGATTTACTCACCTACACTACAAACCCTTACCTCACATGAGGAAGATGGTTTCTGTAATGTCTGAGATCATAATGGATCATGAAGGAGTTTTCCCAGGATGTGCAAGCGGAAAGCATATAAAGGGGCCATTCCCTTCAAACAGAACAAAAACTAGTCAGGTACTTCAACACATACACTTTGATTTATGTGGACCTATGCCTGTTACTTCTCTTGGTGGCTAATTGTATTTCATGATTTTTGTTAATGATTTTTCTTGCAAGACATGGATATTCTTTTTGAAAAAAAAAGGGGAAGCATTTGACATATTCAAAGATTTTAAGGCTTTGATTGAAAATCAAACGTGAAAGTTGATCAAAGCTTTCCGATCTGATAATGGGGGAGAGTTCACCTCCAATGAGTTTAATGATCTTTGCAAAGACGTTGGAATAAAGAAAGAAACCATTGTGTCGTACAATCCACAACAAAATGGTGTCGCTGAGAGGAATAATAGAACCATTACGGAAGCAGTCAGAACCATGCTGCATAATCAAAAGCTACCGAAGTTTTTTGTGAGGAGAAGCTGCAAATATTGTTGTTTATGTGCAAAACAAAACTCCTCATCAGGCCTTAGAAAATAAGACTACTGAAGAAGTCTTCACTGGTAAAAGGCTTGAGGTGAGTCACTTGAGAACCTTTGGTTGTCCTGTGTACTTCCATGTGCCAAAAGAGAAAAGGAACAAACTAGAAGCTTCAGCCAACAACGGTACATTTGTAGGTTATTGTGATAATTCAAAAGCTTATAGAATTTATGTACCCGGTCACAAAACTATTGAGTTTAGTAGAGACATAACATTTGATAAAGATGCAACTCTTAGAAAAGCAAGAAACTCTCCTCCTCTCGTCATTGCTTAAAAACAAGTTGTTAATGAAAAAGAGTCTGCATCTAAGTCTAAACTGGAACCTGAGAAAGAGCTTGTTGATAATCTAATGGGTTACATGGATCCTCTAGATCCTCCACCACATGATCCTCCTACTAGAAAGAGACCACTATGGCTGCGAGATACCTTGCAAGATGATGAACAACGTGTCGTCCCAAGAAGAACACTCAGGAAAAAGTAACAACCCAAGTCAGTTTCAACGGTACGTTGCTGCCATGAGTAACATCATTCAAGGAAAACCATGCACCTTTGAAGAAGTTGCAAAAGAACAAGTCTGGAAATATACCATGACTAAAGAATACGAGTCCATCATCCAAAATGATGTCTGGGAAGTGGTTCCTAGACCTCAAAGTAAATCTGTTCCCACTTCGAAATGGTTGTTTAAGATTAAACATGGTGCAGATGGTAGTATTGAAAAATATCAATCTGTTGTTGCCTTAATTGCTAGCCAGGGATGACCTCTTCACCAAATGGACGTAAAAACTTCTTTCTTTCATGGCTTCCTCAAGGAAGAGATATTTCTAGAATAGCCACAAGGCTTTGAAGAGCATGACAGGGAAACTCATGTATGTAGAATGAAAAAAGCCTTATATGGGTTGAAGCAAGCTCCAAGAGCCTAGTATGCTTGCATTGATAGCTACCTGATAAAGCTTGGTTTCACAAGAAGCAGTGCAGACCCAAACCTCTACTTCAAGACAATCCAAGGTATACCTTTGATTTTGGTATTGCATGTTCATGATTTATTCTTGATAGGACAAGAACCTCTTATCTTCTAGTGTAAGAGGGAGTTAGCTTCTGAATTTGTAATGAAAGACCTTGCTTTGATGCATTACATTCTAGAATTTGGAAGTGACTTTCAAAAATTGAAAGTCATGTCTAAATGATCAAGGATGATCTCGATATATGGAATCCACTTTAAAATCAAATCAATCATGATTATACAAGTCAAGAATTAATATTTTTATCCTTACTAGTATTATTATTATTATGATACTATTATTTATAAAATAGTCTAAAGTCATTCACCTTTAATGGATTAATAATAATGAATTCTCTCATGAAATAAGTAAATTAAATTGAGAATCTCTTACTTGGAAAATTGAACCCCTCTCTTGGAATAAAATAGTAACTCCACACTTACGAGAATGTAACTCTCCCTCACTAATTCAATGTATGACAAAAGTGTAACTCCTCTTCATTAAATGCAATTGGAACTCCCTCATTCAATTCGATTTATACTTTCACCAAATATTCTCTCATGTTTAAGTGTAACTCTCTCTCTCCATAATTCGAATTATAACTCCTCAAAACAAGTGTACCTCTCTCTCTATTATTGGGATGAGTTACACTTCTCCTCAAGTAACTCCTCCCCAATGGAATTCAATTCTCTTATTATTGGCTCAAGGAATGAATTCATTTTTTAACTCCTCTCCTTTCTCATCTATTTAAGCAAGAGCAAGTGAGAGTTGAGAGTAACATGTTCATTGTGAAGAAGTGTGAAAGCAAGTGAAGAGTTGGAGCAAGTGTGTAGGACAAAATCTAAATCAAGAGGAGGAGATCTTCAAGAAAAGTGAAAGAACACTTCAGCTGCAAGTTGATCAAACATTGTTGAATTTATTCATTCTCTCTCTCTCTCTCTCTGTACTCTACTAAACAATTGAAGAAATCTAAAAGAAGAAGAATCATTTGGATTTTCCCCTTGTAGGTTTTTCCCTAGTCATTGGACCTAACTCTCAGTGTCTCATACTTGTGCTTGGTTGTCTTCATATAATCCTTAAGTTTATGTTCTATCTACAATTGTTGATCTGAAAAGTTGTGAAGAAGAAATATGCATTCTAAGTAATTGTAACAGCATTGTACATTTAGTTTTCTAAAAAGTACTCTGACTTTTCTGCAAAGTACATTCAATTTTCTGCAAAGTACATTCAATTTTCTACAAGTACATTCAGTTTTCTGCTTAGAACTTTCAAGTTTCTGCAAAGAATTTTTAAATTTCTACATAGAACTTTCAGATTTTAACAGGAATATCACCTCATGGTAGATGAATTGGTTAGATTCAAGAACCAGATTTATGTGTCAGATAACAGTGATCTCAAAAAACTTATCTTGAGGGAGTTTGATGTCAAGCTGTATTCAGGTCACTCGAGATATCAGAAGACATTAACAATAGTTAAGAAATTCTATCACTGGTCGAACTTGAAAAAGAGGCAGTTCAGTTTATTGTGAGATGTTTTAACTATCAACGGGTAAAAGCAGAGTGTAAGCATCAAGGTGGTCTATTGCAATTCCAGAGTGGGAATGCAAGGTCATTTCTATGGACTTCATTATAGGGCTTCTCAGGACCTTGAGATAGCACGATTGCATCATGGTTATGGTTGACAAGTGAAGTAAGCTAGTTCACTTCATTGCAGTTAACTCTACAAATTCAGCTAGTGAGGTAGCTCATATTTTCATCAAGGAGATAGTGAGATTGCATGGTGCTCCCAAGAAGATCATATTATACAAAGATGCCAAGTTCACTTCCAGGTTTTGGAAAGAGTTGTTTGCAGGTTTTGGGACAGAGTGGCTTTTAGTACAGTTGATCATCCACAGACAGATGGACAGACAGAGAGGATAAAAAGGATTCTTGAGGACATCTTGAGGATGTATATCATGCATCAACAGAGGAAGTGGGAAGAATATCTTCCAATGGTAGAGTTTGCATATAATAATGGTATCAAGAATCCTTGAAGATGCGTCCATTTGAGGTTCTTTATGGGCAGAGATGTAATATTCCTATCAGATGGAGTGATCCAATGAACAAGGTGTTGATTGGACTGGAAATATTAGCAGAAATAGAACATGAAATGCAGATTATTCAGATGAATTTGAAGGCAGCACAAAACAAGCAGAAGAGTTATGTAGATCAGCATAAGGCATTTAAGGAGTTTCAGGTTGGGGAGCATGTGTACTTGTGCATTAAGCCCAAGATGAGCTCCTTGAGAATTAGGTCATGTGCCAAGATGGAACCTCAGTAATGCGGGCCTTTTGAGATCCTTGAGAGAATTGAATTAGTGGCCTACAGACTTGCATTGCCTTCGACAGTGAAAGTCCATGATGTTTTCCATATTTCATTACTTAAGAGATATGTGCAGAATGTTGATCATGTGATGGATTGGTTTGTATTACAAGTGGAACCAGAGGGAGAATTTCAACTAGAACCACAATGCATATTGCAGTGGAAACAACTCATGCTCTGAAACCAAGTAATAGAGCAAGTTAAAGTACAATGGAAGCACTTTGGGCCAATTGAAACTACATGAGAGATGGCAGATCAGTTGTGGGCTTTGTATCCTTCATTATTTGTTGGGTCAAGCAAATGAGTTTCGGTATATGTATGTATATATGTATATGGTTTCTTAAGAGATATGTGCAAAATGTTGATCATGTGATTGATTGGTTTATATTAAAGGTGGAACCGGACAGAGAATTCTAGCTAGAACCACAATGCATATTGTAGCGGAAACAACTCATGCTCCGAAACCAAGCAATAGAGCAATTTAAAGTGCAATGGAAGCACTTTGGACCCAATGAAGCTAAATGAGAGATGGCAGATAAGTTGTGGGCTTTGTATCCTTCATTATTTGTTGGGTCAAGCAAATGAGTTTCAATATATATGTATGTATATATGCATATAGTTGTAAGCACCGCAATAAGCTATGTTATAAAGCTCCAATAAGCGGTATGATTGTCATTTTTGTCATGTTGGTCATGGTTTGTATTAGTTTTTCATTGTAAATACCGCATCAAGCTCTGTTATAAAGCTCCATAAGGTAGTATGTTTGTTTTCAGTGGTTTATTAGTCATAGGTGTCATAGAACATCGAGGACAGTGTTCCCCTAACGAGGAGGGGTTTGTAACAACCCCACGCTAAAATTTCATGTAATAAAGGTTAATAAAGGCAAAATAAGACCAAGATCATGGGAAACGTATTCCAAGTTGAATGTCCGGAAAAGCACTATAGTGGGCATCACTTTCGATTTATTAATTGTTATGGAAATTGGCAAAGGCATTGGAAAAGGAAAAGAGGTATTAATTGGCATTTATTTATGAAAATAAAAGAAAACTAGAGAAAAGGAAGGTGAAGAGACACAGATTTGCATGAGAGGGAAATTAGAGGGAAAATTGTAAATTTCTCAACTTGTTCTATGCCATTTCCGATTAGGGCACAATACTGAAGAAGATAGAACATACTAAACGATCGATAGAAGACAAGCCAAAACAGAGATAGGAAATGGTGACGTTACGGCGATCAGTAGGATGCTTCTACCAGCAAAGTCTTCAATAGGTCATTCAGCCAAGCGTGTCACACATAACCCCAGAACAATCCTAACAAAGAACACTCCATATATATCACAGCTCCAACGCTATCCAGAGAGAGAATTCCTCCACATCGATGTGTGTCAAATGAACTCCAAGTCTCTCCAATATATAGGAATCTTTGGGGGTGTGTGACACGTCCTTTAAGACATTTAAGTCAATATTTTATTCCACGCCGACCCAGCACATAAGTGGAATAAATTCAAAGTACATGTTCTGCTCATCCGATCGAGATGATCTTTAGATCAATCTTACACCTCTCCGAAAGAGGAATCCAATAAAAATATTGCGATCATCATCTGAGCAGCACAACCCGGAGTTTGGACATAGTTGTCCAATTTTAACACTCCCTCTCAACTAGGGAGAACTCCGTCCACTAGTGCAATCCAAACATCGTGCGTCATCCCGCCGTAACTTGCTTTGCTGGCCTCTTTATTTCATATCCAAGGTATGGCCGCCACAAAGACAAGTAACCCTACGATTGCATTCAAAAAATGCAGGCCAAAACCCCATCGACTCACAAAGAGTCTCCAACCAACCTTTAAGTTGGTTCATCCGACCCAAAGTCAGGCGGGTCCTGCATTCTCACTAAACTTTGATCCCACATCAAGTGGTTGGACCGTGCCATCCTAGATAGAGAGTACAGCAATCTCTGATGCGTCCATCAGTCTTTGCTACTAGTCTCTAGCTTTTCCCACCTCATTGGCCAAATGAGAGGTACTTCCCATGAGCCCTGAACTCAATGGGTAGGATGCATACGGGGCACAGATAATTGAGAGGCAAACCAACTCAATAATCACAACGGTGGGGCAGAAGCACCATAAGTGCTTATAGCTCCGACAAGCTATCCCCAAAACCCCCTTTGAGCTCCCAGAGCTCATCGTCCAACAGGACCCTCAGAATAGGGTCGTTCCATGATTCCAAGATTCTCACGGAAGGTTAGGAACATGACCTTCACCAAGGGCATTGTGAGAATATCCGCGACCTGCTCATCAGTTCCTATATGATCGAGCCTTACGGCGCCTCGCTGTACCATATCCCAGATAAAGTGGTACCAGCCATCAACATGCTTGGATCAATCATGGAACACAGGATTCTCAGTCATACGAATCCTACTCTGGTTATCACAGAGTATCACAGTGGTATCTAGCACATGTCCAAACAGCTCACTAAAGAGCTTTCGCAACCAAACTGCTTCACAAGAGGCCATACTTGCTACAATGTATTCGGCCTCAGCAGTGCTCAACGCCACCGACTTCTGCTACCTGCTCATCCATGAGATCGAAGCAGAACCAAGATTGAAGCAGCATCCCGATGTGCTCTTACGATCCACCACACTGCCAGCCCAATCGGCATTAGTATATCCACGGAGTGTCATACTCCCGGCAGTGTATCTCAGCCCATGGTCTATCGTGCCTCAGAGATATCTCAAGAGTTTCTTGGCACCAACCCAATGAATGTTATGATCAACCATGTGTTGACTCAAAGTGTTCACTGCACAACATATGTTCGAACAAGTGTTCATTAAGAACATCAGGGTCCCTATGAGTTAACGATACTCAATAGGACAGGCCCAGCAACGCTGCTACTCAACTTCTTAAAGTTGAGTTCCACGGACTTACAGTCCATCATACCAGAAAATTCATAATGTATTTTCCTTAAGAAGGGAAAATCTCGCCAGGTCTCTGCTAGACCTTCAGACCTAGACATCAGTCCTAGGTCCTTCATCTCGAACTCAGCAGCGAGCTCCCTCTTGCACTGATGAATGAGAGGGTCAGCACCTGTCAGGAAGAGGTCATCCACATACAGCACCAGAATGAGAGGTTTTCCCTTGACAACCTTGAAGTAAGGGTTCGGATCAGCATTACTTCGAGTGAAGCCTAGCTTCATCAAGTAGCTATCTATCCTCTTGTACCAATCTCAGGGTGCTTGATTCAGCTCATAGAGTGCTTTCTTCAACCTGCAGACATGGGTGTCCCGATCCTGGACTTCCAACCCCAGAGGTTTCTCCACATATATCTCTTCCTTTATCACACCATGCGGAAAAATGCGGTCTTCACATCATCTGATGAAGACTCCATCCTTGCGCAACAGCAAGGGCTATAATAGATCGAATGGTGGTATCTCTAGCCACAGGTGCAAATATGTCATCATAGTCTATATCTTCCTCACAGGCAACGAATCTTGCCTTGAACTTTTCAGCACTTCCAACAGATCCATGCTTGATCTTGTAGAGCCATTTCGAGGTGACAACTGCTTTGTCCTATGGTCTTGGGACCACAGCATAACATCCTTCCAGACTTGATGCTTTACGACTTCCTCAAGGGTATCCAAGGTCAAATTGTACAAAAGTACTCATGGTTGCTAGATATCCTGTTATTAATATGGCTTCTTGGTTTTCCTTCGGAATTTCCCCCTCTGAAGCCATATGTCCCTGAGCCATGAGGATCTTCTTTCGTTGAACAAAGACATCCATTCAGGAGCATATACAGATATATCTCCCTCTTAATGTCAGCTTCTCTCGAGAGAGAAGACATCTGTTTTATATGAGGGCATCCCAGACACCATCTTGGAATTGAGACCTGATCTCCCACAGTCAAAGCCATCCAACAGACTTTGTTGATCATGATTCAAGATTCCAACCATGTGACCAAAAGCTGCATAAACTTCCCAGTTCACATTTTAAGTTTACCATAACGCTCCAATGTAGGACTGATACAGTCACATGCTGCTGCTACATAGGTGTCTATCTATGTCACTGACATACAGGGGGAACATATCAACAAGCCTCAATTAGAAGTCCTTTCAGCCACTACCTGTTATTCTGTGAGTAGCTTCTTCAAACAGCCTTTGAAGACCATAGCTTACAAAACTAGGTATCCAGTCTACCTTGGTTTATCCTGCACACGAGGCATTTGCACCTTGAGTTGCTTCCAGATCAGCCCATTTCTGGTTATTTCAGCAGACAGCTCCTAGGGCTGTAAAAAAAAATATATTTTGACCACTACATAGAATTTCCTCAAGGACTTCAGCGGACAACCCTTACAACTTCCAGCTTCAACATGGGTGTCTGTCTATGTCACTGTCATGATGACAGTGACATAGAATCACAGATTTTGAACTATCTGTAATATTCCTAATTAGCACCGCTAATTGGAATATTTGACTTTTGTATAGTTTTGCCGACTATAGTTAAATTAATAAATAAAGTGAGAAAAAGGGGGTCAACTCACTTTAATAAAATAAAGTGCTTCCTAGTAAATGAACGTTGTAACTTAAAGGGGAAAGCCTTGGGGGTCCACCCACACATCAGAAAGGCCTCACGTAGGCTCCTAAGGTAACTGCGCAGGTCAAAGAGGAACTCAAGGATGCAGTTAGGGTTTTGAGGGAGCTAGCACTATAAAAGGTGGGGGTTTCACTCCATTTGGCATTATGGATATGTTATTGATATTGAGAGCTAGACTTCTGTCTACTTCAGCACGTCGGTTGTTTAGTCGGTCTGCAGCACTGTTTAGTGCGAACTGAGTGTCTCCGGTCGGAGATCTCGCCCTTGGCTCCGGGGGACTTCGAGTGCCTGCTCGAGCAAGGTATTTCCTTCAGTTTCTGTAGGTGATTTGCAGTGGATTTTGGGTGGACGTTTGCAGAGGAGCAGCCCCTTGGAGTGACTGCGCAGTTCAGGAGAGAGGACGCAGTTCCAGCAGGGAGGACGCAGTCATTGTTGTGCAGCGCAGTTGTGAGGTGATTTGGTGGTGGTTCTCAGCGTTTTTCAGTCTTGGGAGATTGTTGTTTCAGCCGGAGGTTTTGCAGGAGGATTTTGGCCCCTTTCCCAGCGTTTTCCTTGAGCTTCTGCGCTGGTCCTGGAGGGACAGCGTTTTTCTAGGAGCAGGGTTTTTGGGGTGATTTTCGGAGGTGGTCCATTTGCTTCATGGTTTCTGGGTTTTGTCCGGAGCAGTGAGTACAGGCGATCTGCCGATTTTCAGCTCATTCCGGCAAGGGGATCAGCCCCTAGCTTCAGTTCATTCCAGCAACAGCAGTTTACTGCAGTTTCTTCCAGCAGCTGGGACGCAGTTTCTGTAGCAGCCATTTCCTATTTTCTGAGAGGGTTCTTCACTTGCCTTGTGCAAGGATAGGTGCACTTATCCTGATTATCTATTGTACCCATTTATATTCTCAGATTAATAAAATGGCTTAGCATTTCTGGCATTTTATGTGTATCTGCTTTATGTTCTATTCCCAGCATTTTTCTATATAGTCGTATGCTTGTATTGCTGTCTATTTCCCTTTTGGGATATTACACTATCACACTCATCACTGCTAGCTGAATCACTGATCTGGCCAAGATTGCAGATCTTAGTTCTGTGATTTTTCCCTGAATTTCACTAATTTAGGAACCAATCATACAGACTTCATACCCTTCTACATGCCAGTCCATGCAGATCCAGTACAGTCATAATGGTACTCATGTTCATCAATGTTTCTTTTCCAGTCATCCAACATGACTGTCATTGCACACGAGATAAATGTATGGCCCAAAACAGGAAAGGTGTATACCTTAGGCAAGCCATCAATGACCTTAGCGTTGAACCAAAGAAACTCATGGAATATTGAGATTCAAGGAACCGCTGCAAAAAAAACAGAAAACCGTCACCACAAGAAGAACAATGACTAGACCGTCATTCTGTGAACTGTCAGTTTATTTCTCCAGAAGTGTCGTCATTTCTATTTTGAATTCTCTGAAGAAGCTTTCTTTGCATACAGGGTTGAAGGAGACATGTGCATCATTGGGTATTTCAATTGCACTCTTGAATTTTCGGAGCAATACATCATTCTCCCTATTATCTTCTCTGATTCTATCTGATTTATTCAGATTCAGAAGATCCATCCACTTTAACGGGAACATTTGTAATTTTTGGCTCTGAGAGCAACAAAATCAGAATCCTCAAATTTAACTCCAATCTTCTCGCTTACTGTAACTGTTTCTCGGATATCTCTCCATATCTATGACTGAAGGGCGAAGATGTAATAGAATTTATAAGTTGCAGAAATTGTCGGTAGCGACACATTTGCTACATTGATGAACCCATCAACACCATCTGCATTGTCAGAAAAAAAATAAAAAAATTCTCCATCCCTGTACATTGACATGACGCAAGTGTAGTCGCTGGAACAGCTGAGGATCCAATCTTGTTGATCTTAGAAATTTAACTCGTTGTCACAGAATTGAACTCAAATGGACTCACTGCCATAGGAAATGATGGTCCTCATACCAAGATCCTGTCTTAATTTCTGTATCGATTTTTTTTTTTTTTTTTCTTGGACCCGCTCCAGCAATGGATCTGCCTCTCAATCGACCAGAATTGATCTGTCAAAATGGAGGTTCAAATGCAGATCAATATTTTCGTTATCCAGATCCATACTCCTGTGTAGGTGTAAGTCACTAGAAATAGTCCAGATTAGCATCATAGGTCCTTTCCACTGATATCAGAAACAGAGAATCCCCGTTTCTCCTGGGGTTTTTCCATTAGAACTCCTAACCGTAATGCCAGTTGGGCTGGATCAGAGAGCGTTGAACTAGTAGCGAAGAAGAGGTGAGCCGCTACGAGACAACATGGAGTATCTTGGTGGGCATTCAAATTTACTCCTGAGTTAACATGAAATGAGACGAATCCTCGGAATACCCATTTGATTTTGTGGCAGAAGAGAAGTCTGTGCTCACTGCAGGCGGAGCATTGAGAGCACCCTTGCCATGGAGAAATCCACCAATTCTGAGCCTCTAGCCAAGCAAACCTGTCCATCCCCGAATTGGTTTTAGCAGCGCAACAGCACTGTATTGGAAGACTGTACCTCAACCCACCGGGATTCTGAAACGGACTTGGGCTGCTGGGGTGAGAATTTGAAGCACATTCCCGTAATTGAAATAGTGCGGAAATTCTCGATATGGAAATTCTCGATACAGCCCTTCTTAAACCCAAACCCGACTTTATAGTGGTTACTTAACAATCCTTCGCGGCTACCAATGAGTGTAATTTAAAATCCGCAGGGAGGCTGATACACCGCATACTCAAAACAAATTAAATTAGCTCGCACTACCTCGGACGCTTAGCTAATCACGCAGCCAGATGAGTGGCCTGACAGGCCTGAGTACAAGTGGAATGAAGCTTCTTCTTGCTGCGGCTAGAGCCTTACCCTGACGTGACTTGTTACGGCTAGGTATCTTACAAAAAAAACGTGTTGAAAAACGTTTTGTGACAGCCCTGATTAGGGCACGATATGTTGTTCCACGTAGCTCAGCACACCAACCACATACGTTGCCCTTACGCTGTCACCTTCAGCATTTTGAAAAAGGTATGCGCTGTTATTAAAACTACTTGCTGTCACTTACCGCTGCCTCAGGATAATAATTCGATGTTTCAGGAATTGATGCTCCTATGAACAGCGACAAAGAATGATGCCCTTATTGCTGAAGGTTAGGGCATAGAACAGCTTCAAAAACAGCCCACGCTGTCACTTGCTGTGGTGGTATGGCCAGCGGCCTACCACACAGCTTAGTTGTAGCTTATGGCTCCTTTCAAACAAGGTTTTCAGCCTATACAATAAGCACCAACAGACTTGATATGGACTTTGTCTTCTCCTAGCTCTGATACCATGTAAATTTCTCAACTTGTTCTATGCCATTTCAGATTAGGGCACAATACTGAAGAAGATAGAACATACTAAACGATCGATAGAAGACAAGCCAAAACAGAGATAGGAAATGGTGACGTTACGGCGATCAGCAGGATGCTTCTACCAGCAAAGACTTCAATAGGTCATTCAGCCAAGCGTGTCACACATAACCCCAGAACAATCCTAACAAAGAACACTCCATATATATCACAGCTCCAACGCTATCCAGAGAGAGAATTCCTCCACATCGATGTGTGTCAAATGAACTCCAAGTCTCTCCAATATATAGGAATCTTTGGGGGTGTGTGACACGTCCTTTAAGACATTTAAGTCAATATTTTATTCCAGGCCGACCCAGCACATAAGTGGAATAAATTCAAAGTACATGTTGTGCTCATCCGATCGAGATGATCTTTAGATCAATCTTACACCTCTCCGAAAGAGGAATCCAATAAAAATATTGCGATCATCATCTGAGCAGCACAACTCGGAGTTTGGACCTAGTTGTCCAATTTTAACAAAAATTAAGGAAAATGAAGAAAATAGAGGCCTTAATGATAAAAAGGCTTTTGAGGATCAATTTACCTTTTTTTTTTCTTTTTTTTCTTTTTTCTTTTTTTTTCTTTTTTTCAGTTTGGCTTTGGAATTAGTTTCAGAGAGAGAGAGAGAGAGAGCTCCAAGAGGAGAAATCAAGCAAGCTAAGGAAAGCAAGGAGAAGGTTGGATCGGCAACTTCAGCAGGATGATTTTGCAGGTAACAGGTTGCATGTATGATTTCCTAGCTAAGATGTAAATGCATGGTTCATGCATTTGTGTATTTGGTTCATTTGTTGTCATTGGCATGGGTTTTCACTGGTTTGACAGTGGTTTCAATCTTGCTTTGCCATTTCCTGGATAGCCATGGTGTAATGGGATTTCCTTTCTTGGTTGAGCATTGGATTGCAAGAAGGTTTTGGAACTAAGTAAGGGGGTCTGAAGAAAATTCAAAACGGTTGGTGGTGGAGATGGTTTTCTTCGAGAAGCCCTCAACAGGTGGGTGGAG
The DNA here is from genome assembly GCA_034641835.2 of Pinus albicaulis. NCBI lineage: Eukaryota > Viridiplantae > Streptophyta > Pinopsida > Pinales > Pinaceae > Pinus > Pinus albicaulis. The sequence goes on along the minus strand of CM076580.1, from coordinate 741,844,540 downwards.
ACATGCAAATTCCTCAAGGTATGGTGAATAAATTATGCGAAATCCATGCTTGTTTTGGTTTTGTGATCTCTTGACCCGTTTAGGGGAGATCGAAGTAGTTTGAGGATGGAGGTCGTTTAATCTCTGGATTCCCATGGTTGCTTATGTCTTGACTTATCCCATGATATCCCACATTCATGCTTAGAATATGGCAAAGGGGAGACTGGCTGAAAAGATATTTGATTCAGCTAAACCTATGGTCGGGTAGTATGTGGAAGTCCCTCCTTGGTTGGATTTTGCATATGTTAATAAGAATTATTTTCCTATTGTGATTTATGAGCATTTATACTTGCTATTATGTTGCTTTGATGACGGTTCTGTCATGCTTAATATTTGGTTATATGCTAGTTATAAGCATGGTTTATGATGTGTTCCAATTATGGCTCTTATTATGCTTTGATAAATTAATGAATGGTTGATGAATGCATGGGCTAACAAGTGTTGTTGCAGCTACCTAAGAGGGCATTAGACCTTCTTAGTGATTCTCAGCTAAAGTACAGAGACTTACACTCAGATATGCATCCATGACCTGTAGCTTACATGTTTATCATGTGTTTAACGAAATGCCTAGTATGTTCTAGTCAGTCTAGGTAAAATTTTGGCTTCAAGTTTGAATGATTAGCATTATCGTTATGAGAAATGTGATCTTGGAAAGTTATGGGAATTTCTAGGTAGTGGTCATGAGGCTAGCCTAGAAAAGTGGCTTAGATCTCGGGACCACAAGCACAGAACTGAGAATCTGGGGTCATAACTGCATGGAGCAAGGCTTGTGTGTGCAGTTGGAGCGTCACAACCACATGCAGGTAGTGTCAAGGGTGTGGTTAGAGGTCTAGGTCAGAGAAAAAGGTTCCAACTCAAGCATTGGTCACCTGGGGTGGTTGTTCAAACTTTGAATGATCTGTGGTTCCTGAGGAAGCGCATTAAGTCTCAATGGTAGGCCACACTTTCTTAACTGGAACTAGGAGGTCAGGTCATGTCATAGTAGCACTCTTCTTCACATTTATCCAAAGGGCTTGTAAAAGCCAGTAAATTTGTGGGGTGGCATGTTATATTTGGTAACTCTGATATCGTTGATCCACTTGACTTGGCTCCCTAGGATAACATAGTACAAAACATGTGAAAACGTTGGAAGGAAAGCATGCATGATGATACTAATCAACATCCAACATGATATCTTGAAGGAAGTAAGCAGTGACAACTTCAAGTAAGAGGGTTGGTCATGACAAAAGGAATCTGATCAACATGATATTGAACCTAGATGATTGGCTCATTCCATAAACATGTTGATTGATAATTGATATCATGGAGAAGGATTTTGGTAAATTATGAAGAAAAACCATGCAAAAGGATGTTGATTATTATAATTTTCCACCATATACTTTCAAGTGACAATAAATATTTATTTGAGAAAGCATTGATTATTATAATTTGTACAGGGATGTGCTTAGGTATCTGAACTTTCCTACCTCTCTCTAATTGGGACAGGTATTATGGGTCATTAGAGAAGGTATGGATTATTACTGGTTGAGTAGATGTGACTTGAGGTAGCAGAAGGTGGAACCACCAGTTATATTCTCCATACAAACATGTGAATTAGGGTTTTATTATACTGGCAATTTACAAACAAGTTTTTGCAAGTTCCTTGACAAAAACAACCATCAACAATCCAAATCAATCCTGCTAGGAAAGAAAGACGCTTTTCTCAGGAGATGAAAAATGACCTGGAAACTTGACAAGATACAGAAACAACCAATGAATTGATGCATGAAAGATACGAGTTATATGACCTGGAGAAACAACAATAAACAATCCAAATCTATCCTACTATAAAGAATGATTATTTTCTCAGGAAATGAAAAATGACCTGGAAACTTGAGAAGACGGATAAACGATCTATGAATTGATGGATAAAAGACATGTGAAATCTTCCTTCCCAAGCTTGCCACCTACAAAAAGTACAAGAAATTAGAACTAATCCACACAGAAAGTACCAAATTAATATCATCTTCTATATAAGTTCAGAATCTCAGCTCTATAAAAACATGGGAATTTTATCACAAACCTTTGTTTGAAGAAGACTTGAATACATGCTGCCAAATAGAAAATAAGCTGTGTGCTTAGAGTAAGAACAACGACAGCTCCATTCGCACATGTGTAGCTAACTATAGATACAATTACAAAACTAGCAAGTGGAGGACACGGCTCTGTTCCAAGCAGAGCAAGAAGCATATAAACAGCAAGTGGTCCCACTGCCAGAAAGCCAAATGGTAGAGGTAATCTCAAATTGGACTCTATTGCAGACAATACAGATGGCAGCGGTAAGTCAAGCTCCCAAGCACGCGCTTGTTGCATAAGAGAAAAAAAGAGTACTGCCATAGAAAAACCAATGATCTGCATCAAAACAGCAAAGAGAGTCCAAACTGAGAAGAGGTGAATGGAAATAATCCATTATAAAAGTAGATATGAAAACAGGCACACATAAAGTGATGCTGAGAAAGCTAACTCAATATGTTCTGTCACTTTTTCTACAACTATCCACACTTTTCACTCCTATATGATGTCCAAGAACAAATACGGCACATTTTCTGGACAGACTTAATCCAAGGCAACACTGCAGGAATATGATAACTTGATTTGTTCATTAGATGACTCAAATGCACTTCACTAAACCAAAATATGTATACCAGAAATTGTTTCTGACAGCCTAAAAATAGATTTCTCACGCCAGAACCTGCCCCAGACTGGAAAAAATTTAGTGGAGAATTTCCAAGAGGATGCCAAAACTGCTTATCATCCTGCGATGTGTGAAAACTTTTAATAAAAGTTTTCTTCACTTTTTGGCCAGTTCCCACCTTCCCAATTCTTTCTGCGTTATTTCTTTGAAAAACTAATGAAACTTAACCTGAAATTATGTAAAATAAATAAACTACTTAACTGGCATTGGATCACTGTTAACATACTCTAACCCACAGTCAACATTAAAATAAAACGATAAGCATTTGACTAATGAGAAAATAAACATTTCTGCAACAGTGCTGCAGAAGTTCAACTTTTGCACAAGGGAACATATCAGTAGTGAGATGAATTATCACTTTAATATTTTGTTGAATTAATTCGTGAATTTGAATAATAATGTAAATTCACCATATCTGCAAGTTGACAATGGAGAACATATCATTTATGGATCAAATTATAAACTTGCTCATTGCTTTGTTATCATTTTCTGATGTAAGCTCCCTTTCTATTTTAGTAAGCCCGGATTTTAGTAAGAAATACAGAAATCATAAATTCAAAAAGAAAGGAAAAAAATTGCTCAAAAACATAGAATGAAAGAAAAGAGAACAACACAAAGGTTACATGCAGAAGAGGCCTAAGTTCTAACACAACCATATTGCATACTGATCAGCAAAATCTAAAACCCGTATTGTTCCAGCAGTGCCCTAACATTATCTGCAACTATGGAATTGAGGGATATATCAAAATCCTCTCATGCCTTAAAAACATTATAGCCTATCTGGAGGTAGCAAAGAGGGGTGCCAATGAAAATAATATTTTAGCTTGCATGAGACCTCAATGGGCATTCCTTTTCATGTAATGACATATTGGTCTGTAACTCTTTATACAATTTCTTCTCACTTGATATTTAGTCATGCTTATTATGGATTATAAGTTATAACAGAAATCTTTTACTTTCAAGTTTCAACTACCCAGAATAATTAAATGTCAATACTCTTGTAATTCCTGATAGATATTAATTTTATTGTGCAAGTAATCCAAACATAGGTAATTTTCTGATTTGACAAAAAAATTGCATGAGGTGCAATATAATGATAGACACTTCCATTTCTTAAACCCTCAGCCATTCTTCATTCTGGTTCCATAATGCTGCCACCTTGTTAAAACTTAAAATCACCATTTAGTGGGCAACTCTTTACTGTATCGTTCCATCAAATGCTAAGTGATATTGAGAATTTTCAATGAATCATCTCATGTGTTTAAAAGTAATTTGATGAACTCAGGCATGTCCACACCCAAGAGGCTTCTCCCGAGTCCCGACTATCATATTTCATGAACTGGTAAGATGAAAGAGAGAGAATTTAAGAATGATCTCTAGATGCCTGAGTGCCATGGGAGCTGCAATTTGCCTGAGAGATGGAAACACGAAGAAAGAGTACAGGCTGAACTAGCAAGTTAATGTTGCTCCTAAATGCTGTAGTTGGAAATAACATATACACTGATAGTGGATGTCAAAATGGGTAGTTTTCTATACTCAAAAGGGGTAATGGATAAGAGCCAGAATGACATTGGAATGGTTGCAAGAAAAAATGATGATGATAAGAATCTGATAGTGTTAGCACTGGTAGCACACAATAATAAAGGAAAGAAACATTTGACAGCCTTTTCACTTTGAGGGTGTAATATTTGAGTCATGTATGGCAAATTGGAAGAAGGAATAACAAGATAGTAAACAAATACAGTTACTAATCATTGTCACCAAGTGCTAAATCGAAATGAATTGAACCTTAATTATGGAAATCTGCATTTTCTTAAATTGTTTTTACAGTGAAATCTTAAACTTCTCACTTTTGGGGGTCATAAGCTAAATAGCCCAATGCCTTTAATGCATGCTACTCTCAGAGCACTGAATGTGCAAGAAGAGTTATACTATCTTCCAATATAACTTAAAATGAGTAACATTATAATCAAAGTCAGCCTCACTCATGGCTAAATGGTAAACAGTAACATCCATACAATTTACAAAAAGCCTTTAGTGATCACCTCTCTATTAAATCATAAGCTTAAAAAAAAATTCTTAATTTTAAATATTATTCACCAAGGTGTTTATGCTCCTGGTATCTAAAAATAAAGAGAGAGTCGAGAGTCGAGACAACTACAACCAGTATATAACATCATTTTTTCCTTTTACAACTGCACCTGAATTACAACATCTCTCAGGCACATTCAGTATTTTTGGTTCCATATGAAAGATGAAAAGTTGGGATAGCAACACTTCAAATCAAAACATGCAGGAAACAAGAACAAAAAAATTTAAGAACTGACAAATTGCAAGTCATTTATTCCTCTCAGATTTCATAAGTTTATGCCAAATCAATTTTTCACCTGTGACCCATGTAAAAGCAGGAATCTGCTTGCAGCACCGGTGAGAGAAACTGATACACTTATTTTGTAAGAACAGTGTGGATCTACCTGCACCAAGGACAAGAAACATAAGTAACATCACACCCTTCAAAAGCCATAAGTTGTAAGTTTGTAACAAAAGCATGTACATAAGGAACTGTTTAAAGAAAAACAATATAGAGAGAAAGAAAACTACAGATTCTTCTTCCATTCATTCCAAAGCTACCTAAACCCTAATGAAAGGCATACCAAGAGTAATAAAGTGGTTTTCCCAGAGTCTTGTCTTGAACCCCACAATGCAGGGGAGGAATCCACAGTAACTGTGTCAGAATAAAGATTTGGAATTACGTAAAGGCCAGACTCTGTGTCCCAAACAAGTGCAACTGGAGGGAAGCACCGCAACTTGCAAAGACCTGTGACATAATGATAAACATCAGATCAACAAAACTATACCCGACTGATATACGCAAATGCACTGTTTAAAAACAATAAATTCTACCAAAAAAATTCATGCCAAACAAAAGTTGATTGTAAAAGGCTCCAATTCAAATTCAGCCACTTTCAGTTTGCCTTTAGCAAGCACTATAACAATACTTGTCAATCAATGAAATGAGAATGTGAAATTAGGGAAACGTCATTCAAATTTCACTAGTAATTACTAATTCTTATCAAGGAAGAATTACAGACATATCGGAAGGACAAACCCATGGAATATACTCAATGAAAGGTAGCGGAAATAATAGCCTTACTGCTGTGTTCTTCATCGCCTGTTTGCTCTGTTGCAAGTAAAGAGTCTTTTATTCCACATCCCAATGTTTTCAATTTTAAAGCAACAGGGAAAATTCCCATGCTTATGGAGAATGAGAAGTTCATGACGAGAGGGTGATTCTCCTGCAATGTGACATCCTGCATCTCAGTGTGAAAAAAAATGGTTAACAAAAAGAAAAAAAAAAAATAATTTTGACTTAATGGTGCCTGATGTCAAATCTCTAGGTAATCTATTTCTGTGTAAACTACTTTTGCATAAACAGTAATGCTTCACTATTTCCTGATCTGAAAAGAAAGCAAGATGTGTTATTGGCTTGCAAATTTGAATAAAGTGCTCTGTGTACAAAGCCATGCAAGGGATATTACTTTTCTTCCCTCTTGCTGGAAACATACCTGTTGCTTGTAACTTGAAAGCAGCAGTGACTGTGGAGAAAATTTGACTTTCCCTTCCCTTGGACTAAAGAACTGACCAACAGCCATTGAAGCTGCTGGAGGTGGTCGTCCAGAAACAGTCTGCAAAATACTGAATCAGTTTAATTTGGTTACTGCATTCAAATAATCGTGATGCAGAACTTATGACATCAGCATAACATGAGCCAGAACTGTAAAACTGTGTATCATGAAACTATATTTTTCCTTTTTGTTTTTGGCATCTAAAATGATATTACTTTGAAAAACACCATATTATCGAAGGTTGTGTGTGACAACCAATATGGCTCACCAATTAAATATCCAAAATATTTGGAAAATAAAGAATTGCATTTAAGATAAAAAAAAGATATTATACTGAATAAATGTATGAGAAAATTGATGTGATCATAGAACAATGAGGGCCCCATTATAAACATTTACGCAGGGTTACCTTTCATTAAAAGTCATGTCAAGTTGAGATGTATCCTTTCAACAGTATGTGTCTCTCACCAATTATTAATGGTTGATTAGTGTTATTAATACTTGCATTTATACATATTTATATATATTACACTGTCTTACCCTTTAGAAATGTTTTGTCCTCAAAGCATATTTACGGAAGGACTCAATGTCTTTTTCCTTGGCACATAGTGTCTTTGCATCATTCTCAATTCTTGGAGCTGGCAAAATTGATGATAGGAAATGATATGAACCTTTGAATGCTAAGCAAAATTGTTGAACCATAAGAGGATCTGACCATGCTAAATCAATCTTTTAGGAAATGTTACGCTTATAGGATTTCCAAGAAGAATTGTTATTGTGCTACTTAATAATACCGGTTTCAATATTCTTTGCAAGATAAGATAATTTGTAATATCCTGAGCGGGGTATTTCACTGATTTTCACAGAAATGTATCTCAACCCAAAATTCCACTATTTAATTAACAAAAGATTGCCATGTAAAATCAGATAAATAAAGCACATACAATTTCAATAACACATTGAGCAGAAACAATCTCAGACTTCATTATAATAAATCGCAAAAAGAGTGTACATGATGATATAGCTGAAATATCTGAGATAGACAATTAGCCCTCAAACACTGATCTGCTCTAAAGCTGAAGCCATCCCTCTAAAACTGAACTGAAATCAATCACTGCACCTGTGAATTTTGACTGAATCCACCAAGGAGTTGAGGTGGGTTTCCATTCACTCTCACCAAGATCACCCGAGGGTTTCCGTCCAAGGGCTGCTGCTGAAGTAGAGAACCAAGTTCTCAAACCTCTCCACAGGAAGAAATCATAAATACAAGATGTTCTCCAATGGCCTCCTCCTCTTCTTTTATAGATCTCATGGACCCCTCTAGAGCCTCCTATTTTATTATTATTTTAATCATGGAGCACTTTTCCCTCTTTTATTCCAATTAAAATATTATTTTTAATGCGGAAAAAGGGTAAATCGGCCACCAAGTCTCCTCAGGTCACTGAAACTCACATCTAGCCATCCCATCATGTAGAAATTCTCGTTTCGGTTCCAATGAGCTATTACACTAAGGTGTTCTATCAAGTATTCCTCCTAGAATGCCACCTTAGTGTAATTAATTTAGGGCCAAAAATAACTTGTTTCTTGAAATTTGTTGGAATGCATCGGAACGAAAGGTAAATTCTACGAATAATGGAATATACCAAGCGAATGTCATCGGACCTCATAGAAACTCCTCAAAACCCCTCCAAAAGCCCCTGGGCCCACTGATGACACCAACCCACACCTGTGACTTGTCTGCTCCCAACTCCGAGAGTCCATCCTAAACATGTCATAAGGAAGACCAAAAAAAGGAATATCACATAATTGTTTCTGCTATGAATGATATCGATACATTGATTACTTGAAATTCCTACTCTTGTTATTGGGAAATTCCTACAAATCATCTTTCAAGGAAGGCAGCCACAGAGCACACTCAGAAAAGCATTGAGCAACATTATCTATAGACCTTAGTACCCACGTGCAAGAAGAGGAGCTCTCAAAAAGTAAAGGCCCTCTGCAATGCAAACCATGAATACATGGGAGACTAATTCCTCCACCAACGGGAGTTCAAATTCTACTGTCAATCTGTCTAAGAGGCGTGGCAAGCAGAGATCATGTCGATTACTTGTCAACACTATAGGGCACTTCCCTATTTCAGCAAGCTACAATAAAGCTACCATAAATCCACAATCATCATCAAAAATTGTATCCACATCCTCAAACAATATTAATGCTTTGCTCTTGTTCTGGTTGCAACGTCTTTCATCAATACCATAAATATGTTTCTCCTTTTCACTGAGTATTGGTCGTTTAGTAGCAGCAGAAACTGTTGCAGACTGCTTTTCATTCTTGCCCTTGTTTAGCATGTTTCCATTCATCCTGTTTTCCTTTCCAGAAAACAAATGCTCATCTACAATCTTACTATCTTGCTGTGGATAGCCATCTGAACACTTTTTCTCAAGTTTTGGCTGCAGCATTTTACTTTGCGAACTAGTATAGCTTGTCAAAACAATTACATTATTTGATGAGGAAGATAAGTCATGTTCCTTCATATTGACCTCACTTCAACTTGAAGTTAGTCCCACATTAGTTGTATTTTCGAGCAATGCAACTTCTCTTTTTTCAATGATTTCTTCCTTTAGATATGTTGCATATTCTGCGAATGATTTTTTTAATTGCTAAAACGATTCTTGAATTTCACTTAACTACTTAATGATATCATTTAATTGCTAAAACGGTTCTTGAATTTCACTTAACTACTTAATGATTTCAAAACGCAAACTTAATGTTCAAAAGCTCGCATGACTCTGATACCACTGAACCGACAAAACTTATAGTATTTGTGCTTTAAATGTTAAATATACAAATGTATTTGTAAATAATATTTTATTAATAATATGAAATATACAAGGATGATTGAATGTTACAATGACGGCCTGCTTATATACCTAGGCAGGTGCCCTTTCATGAATGATCATGTCCATTAAGACATGCCTCTTCAATTAACTAATCAGTAATTAACTATAATTATGATTGTTATTTATTCACTCATATTTATTTTATTTTTTATATAAATTATATTCGTAACACTTGTTTTCTAAAATTCGATGAGGACTTCGCTTTTGACCATAAATAATTGTATTTGTTGCTTCTTCCCATAAGAAAAAGGGTAAATTTTGATCATGAATCATTGCTTTTACAACTTCTACAATAGTTCTATTCCTTCTTTTTGCTACTCCATTATGTTGAGGGTTGTAAGGGTCTATCCACTCCCTGTTGATTCCTGTTTCTTTACAAAAGTCATTAAATTCTCTAGAAGTGTATTCTCCTCCATTGTATGATCTTAAAATGTTGATCTTCCTTCCTATCAAGTTTACTACATGGGCCTAGACTTCTTGGAATTTGCTAAAGACTTCATCCTTGGTCTTCATAAAGTAAACCCAAGTTTTTCTAGAGAAATCATGGATAAATGTTACATAGACTAAGACTATAAGTAACCTCCCATGGAATTTGCTGCCATAGGTCGACATACATCAAAATGTATTAGATCCAAAATTCCTTTGGACCTACTGTAACTGCTTGGAAAAGATCCCTTGGTATTCTCACCAAGTGCATATCTCTTCAAGACACCATCATGTTCAATTTTAAGTTATGGAAGACTCATAACCATTTTTTTTAATGCAAGCAAGTACTTGTAATGTAGATGAGCAAGTCTTCGATGCGATAGCTCACATAGACTGATGCTATCAAGTACTAGTGCTTGACCCAGTCGTCCTACTAGTCTATACAATCCTCTTTCTCAAACACCAATCAATTTTGCAAAATTTATGTTTGATCCTTAAGGCCATGTTATAACTTGTCCATCCAAAAATGCAACTCTATATCCTTTGTCTTCCAAGGCTGAAATAGAAAATAGATTCTTCGTTAATCCTGGTACCAAAAAAACTTCACTCATATGAAGATACTTTCCACATTCCAATTGATACTTCACTGCATATTTAGCAATATCCCCAAGTTCAACCAGTCAAGCTGAGTCTCTTTTTGTCAAATATGTGAGAACATTTTGAAAACCAGTCATATGCCTAGAGGCACCACTATCCACTAACCAAACTTCACTATTATTTGTTATGGTGCTTCATAAAGCAGAAATAAAGATTTTCTCCTTAACTCCCTCTGACTCTAGAATAGCCTTCTTCTAAAGTTTGTCTTCTGTTCTAGGGCCTGAGAACATTTGGCTATAAACTAAAGAAATGAAGACAACTCTCCAAAACTTGGCTTCTTTAGGTCTCTTTGATGGTTTCTCTTTCAAATGATTTCCTATCAAATTATCTTATATCATTAAGCAATTATACATATAAAATTTCAACAATAATACAATAGTAATGGTTGGATCATAAAGAGACAGGTAAGCACCAAGAGACAACAAATTTACTTTGGGAAAACCCAACCTTGGGAAAAACCCAACAAACTTTTCTTATTAGGAGAATTTGTTCTTCAGCAATAATTACAATATTCCAAAATATTATAGGGATTTGTAGCAAAAATCAGATCAAGGAAATCAGTGAAATACTAACTAGTAATGATTGGTCAAACCTTCAAAATTTACTAAAAATCAATGTTGGTCAACAGTCTAAATTTTGGCCTGAGATCAAATTCGGACCTGTGCTCAAAGGCCTACGGCCAATTGTGGTCAAAGCGCTTCAGGCTAGCAGTCAAGGTCCAAGATTCCTGCAATCAAAACAGCCTCCTTTCCATGGTCAAATTCAGTCCAAAAATCTTGGTCAAATGTAGCCTGATTTTCGGTCAAACAAAGCTTATCAGATTCGGTCACGAGAGCATGTCAACTATGGTCAACATCGACTATAGAATTCGGTCAAACTTCAGTTATACTTCTCCTTCCTTCACACATGAAGATTAGATTAGATGATGTGTTGTTGTGATCGAATTGGTGAACGTAGACGAGACTCTCATTTATTTATATTGGTCAAAGTGGATTGACTTTGGACCAAAAGTCACACCCCTTCATCTTGTGGGGTCAACTTGTCACTTGGGGCCTACATGAAACCTACAATTAATAATTTTCAATTTTAATTCTTCATGAATTTCTTTGGCATGCTTAGGAGGCCCTTTTGGCATGTGGGAATACCTCCCAATGCTATACAAAAATCAACAATTTGTTGAAGGTGTGCCATCAAACATGAGGTACATTAACCATTTATGTATTCAAGGGATTTCATTTAATGTTTAAGGGCATTCTAGTATGGATCACAAGTTCAATTCAATTTGTGGTTGTACTCTTTTATCCATGCTTCACCTTGGTGGTTATCATTTGTCCCTATTTCAGTGTAACCCTCATTGAGGTTGTTCCTTCACTATCCAAGAAGGGCATAACTAGGAGGCATTGACTGACACTGCATGTCCACTATAATCCATACTTAACAGCTTCCATCTCTCCATTGTATCCACACCCCATCTTCAGGTTGATTGTTATCTGTCACTACTATTGGTTCCTTGTTTTCCTCACTCTTGAGCACGGGATTGGAAACTTTTCCCTAAGAGGTTAATTATGGTTTGGCCTATGAACTAATCATCCCCTTAAGGTTGGAAGCACCTAACAAGGCCTTTTGATAACCCTTGCAAATCTAAGGATGGTAACTTGTTTACAAATCATAAGCTAGGAAGACATTTGAAGATGATGCCTGTGTGAAGTACTTTGATGTGTTTTACATTAAATATGACACAATTTGATATTCTTATGGTTTGTGCACCTATAATGTTGACCTCACTTGATTCTCTAAGTTGTGTTAGATGTTTGCTCCCAAGTACAACTGCAATCCCTTGAGGGAATGTACGATGCTTCTCCAGCACTTCAAAGAGGACGTCCATCCCCACTTGATGACTCCACTTAGCACTTTGATGTAGGACGTTGACCACATTTTGAGGAGTAATGACCTTGGGATGCCTTTAGCGCAGTTAATGACACTCTTCTCTCCATGTAGGACCTTAAATGTTGCATTCTAGAGCAAGGGCATTGGTTCCAGAGTTGATGTACCACAAAGTTGGCAGAATGCCCCCAAGTTAACATTGCACCTCCTTGACAGATCTTGCCCTGTATCTAAGAAAATTTGATGATGATGACAATGACATGTGACCCCTCAGGAGGGGATGGTTCATTGCCATGCATGGAGGGGATGGTTCATTGCCTTGACTTCGTGAGAGTTGGATTGATGGTTTGGGCTTGGTTGAGGAGAACGTTTTGGTATGATGGAGCCTTGCTTGATGATTTGACACCATTTTGATTAGGAGATGTGTCTTTGGGATGAGATGCACCCCCTTGAGTCATCCATGGTACATTTTGATGAAAGACACACCTTTTGGAGGATGGCATCACCCTTGGAGGCATTTTAGCTCACATTTTTCGGTTAAAGGAGGCTTGCTTATATGTATACTCATTGGGTTGGCTATCTTTGGGGGTCAGCGTGCGACCAATCCAACTTGTAATCACATTAATGTTGTTTTTAATATTTATGGCTTTTAGTCTATTTTTTGGACAAAATGGACTTGGTTGCCCTCATAAAAAAAGGAAGTTGATTTGTTCTTAGAAGTTGATTCTCTTGAATCATTGGCACATATACATGGAAACTAATGTGCACAAGTTAGCTTCTTCTCTCTAGGTTGATATGGAGCATTGAATGAGTAAATTTGTCTTGAGGGAGATATTTTGATTGGATAGTTATCTCATGTAGATGATGAATGGTGATTCTATGATGATTTTGAGCTAATTTATTGTAAGTATCTTCTTCCATCTTATACTCGTTGAAAAATTAAGGTTTGACAAAATTTTCACCAAAGTGTTGTTGAATGTTTTTTGGCTCTAACATCTCCTTAACAAGATATTTCATCAAGTTTCTCTTGAGGAAAGTAATTGTAGTTTCCTCCCATTTTGTCTCCAAAGAAGATAGAAGTACGTTAGGGTTTAAGGAATTGAGAAACCTAAGCGTAGTTTTCTCTCTCTTCTTGGAATCATTTCCATCAGTCCTCTTCCATAGATTTTCAGCCTTAGACTCCAATAGCCCTAAGTTACCGGAAACCCCTAAAGAATTTCCCGGAAACATAGATCCCCGTTTCCGATACGGAAACAGATACGATTCTTGTCGAAAACACTGTAAAAATGTTTTTGTGCCGTTTCAAAAAATCGAAAACTTCAGATTTGGAATTGGATACGTTTCCAAGGGATTTAAATTTTTTTGGATCTGTTTCCGGAAACGGATCCACAAAAATCATGATCAGAATCCACCCTTAAAATGTTAAAAAGCATGAAAATTTGTATAGTCATAAATAAATAATAAAAATAAAGAAATCAGATTTGCAAATAAACTCATTATAAACACAGTCTCATAACGTCTCTTCTAAATCTTTATAAACAACAACACTCCATATATTTATCAAGGATTCTTACTAAGAAAAGATAGATGTTAAAAAATGCAAACAAAAGGGTTTGATGAATGTCTTCGTACAAAGATCTATTTGAGCGATTAATTTTCAGTTTGGTTAAGGTTTTGTTAATTGTCATTGATTTTGCTCTTGATTTCATAAATCCCCCCAATATAACAAATCTTCTCTAGCCAACCTTTGACTTGCATATAGTCAAGAGACCAAGCTAACGTTCAGAAGATTGAAATGTTCAAATAGGTCTTGACAGAATATCCCAATGATCCCATGGGCCTTTTAATTGCCATGCAAGGAAGATAGATATCATCTGCGATGCAAAACACGCTCTTTGAAGGAGTTGGACTCGAAAGCAAAAAGGTTGTAGCATTTCTGATTACATTACTAATGATGCTAATAATATGTTGAATGATATAATAATCACTAAAGATGATAACAATGTTTATGTTGAATTGATGATGATGATTTGTTTATGTTGAATTCATGACGATGATTATGTATTTTTGGATATAGATTCTAGATATATATATATATATATATATATATATATATATATATATATATATATATATATGTCATTTATTTGTCGTATCGTATCTTGATTTCTTGAAAATTTGTCGTATCCGTTTCAAACCCCGTATCTTTATTCGTTCCCGTATCCGTTTCAGTGCAACTTAGCAATAGCCTTGATTGCAAAAGACAGCAAAATCTGCAATTTTCAGCATTATTTACCTTGGACCTTATTGTCCTAGGGTTAGACTATATGTAGCCAATTGGAAAAGTGAATATATTATTTTATATGCAATTTTTTAGCCATTAAGTAGGGCTGATATCTATGGATTTTATTGTGGTTTTATTTGTTTTCAGCCATTGAAAATTGATGTAATTTATTTCCTTGTTTGCTCATTGAATGACCCTCATTTTTCACTTTCCTATTACAACTTCTAGAGTTGTTTTATTATTGTTGTTATAAATATTTGCTCAATTGGTCGAGTTGTCGTTGGCAAGTACCTCGCCAATCGGGAGGTCACGGGGTCAAATCTCCTCGACACCCTTGGCATTAGGCCATGTTAGTTTGGCCGGCAGGTAGATCCCTTCAAGTTGATCTACTTAAATTTTTTGTGGATGTAGTGGCCACCCAGTGTCTATGAACCACATTATAAAAAAATGTTGTAATTGTGCTGATTAAATCCCTAGTTTATAACAACAAAGTGTAATTTCTAGATTGCATGTGTAATTTCTACCATATTATAAGGTTGAGGAGATGAACCCTTTACTCAAACAGAAATCCTTGATTAGGCATGTTAACCTGTTTCAATTTCTATCATATTATATGGTTGAGTAATCCAAGTCTGAAGACTTCGAGCTAGCTGCTAGCTGATGTTTATGTAGCTCTTCTTGATGACTTCATTTCTAGTAGTCGTGAATCAGTGGTGAGTTTGATGAGTGATCATGCTGATCAGTAATTTGTAGTAGGAAAGTGGTCCAACAACTTATAGCACTCATTTTGGACTCTAGAGGCCACTAAGAGCGTTATTGATTATGTATTTTGTTGTTGATATGTATTGCATTCTATGCCATTTTGATATGTTCACCCTCACAAGGTATATAGATGAGCAAATTTTGCATATTTTCTCTCTAATGGTTTCGAATCATGGTTTGAAATCTTAAAAATAAATTTTTCCATTAAAAAATCATTACTTTATGTATTGTTTAGCTCGGTCACCAGTTCAAACCCGGTCCTTTAAAACTATGCTCTTTATATATAATACTTGCACTTTCAACGCTATATAATTGTATTTCTACCTTTAATATACATAAAAGGCTATCTGATGTGTTCACTTCTCGCTCCTATATCAAATTTCTTTCTTAACACATGCCAAGATCCCAGCTGTCATAGTTGGAACATTTTCTGGAAAATAAATTACCATGATCAGAGAATGCTTGTACATCTTTATGCTATCAAGCATTTCCATGATGAAACATCCATGACTGTGTAAGCTTGCACTACGTCACATGAATTGACTTACCTCATAAATGGGAGCACCTTCTATTTATAAATTTATGTAATTTTACGAAAATATCAACAGGTATTGCTTCCACATGCCTCTGATTTTAGAACAGATTCCTTTTTAACATTTTCAGTTCAAAACTACAGGCATTCCCCAGTTCATAACAACTAGATCAAATGCCCTCAAACCTTAACAAAGTCCATCCCATGATGGCTTAAGCACGCCATAGCAATCTAAACATTATTTAAAATTTCAAACGGTAAAAGATGGTTCTCTTCTATGGTGTTTATTAAAATAGAAATAAAAGAAAAGCAATGATAATTCGACAGAGACCATAAATGTATATTGCTCAGTAAATATTGCAGGAGATGCAAGAAGACATTAACAGTATTAGAGAGTAAAGGTGCTCCTCATACCGGACGAGGTGCAACAGATATTGTCAGGAAGCGGAAACCACGTAGCTCATCTGGACCAAGACGGAGGACAGCTGATGGAGGAGCCTGTTCTGTTTGACTTCCAGGTTCAATCTGAAAATCCAGGCAATTCATACAGCTAGTGAGCTAATAAAAAAAATTCTTGGAACACTATCAAATTTCACGAATTCCTACTAAAGGATGATGTTCTCAACTTATGAGATTCTCAAACAATAATGCACAGACAAATATCACATATTTTGCAAAGAAATCCAATCACCTCAAATTAAATAGACAAAAATACAGTATCAAAAAAATACAATAACTATCATATTCAACTATCCACATTACCTGCCTTGGTGCTGGTCCTGCTGGAATATGCACCATCTTAGATGTTACATCCATTACCCTTTTAATTGCAGGCACATCTCTCAGAGCCAATCTGCTTTTTTCAGGCCAGAGATGAATTCTAACTCCAAAACATGGAACAAGGTTTGTAACAAGAACAAAGTGATCTCTTCCATCGGAAGCCTGACAAGAATCCAAGAAAACTTTAAAATGTAGCCAGGCTTATAAAAAGAGGCACAGAAAATAAATCCCTGGTTCATAAAGTAAAAGTTACAGATTGATGGAATTTAGGCTCATGAAAATTATAAAGCAGCTTTTTTTAAGTGGGAAATGCATATTTGAAACAACATTTTAGCTGCGAACGAATTAAAAAAGAAACAACTACCAATTATATTAAATATTCCCTCAACATGAAACATGTCATGATATGTAGGACAGAAAACACCTACCTTCACCTGCAGCCTCCAGAGACATTTGTTCAAGTAAAAAACAAGTAGAGTTACAAAATAATTTTAGGCAAGTTTCCATCTCGGTATCAGCAGATGAAGAAGCATCTCCACTACTAAAACATTTTTAGGCATCGTGGTTACTAGCAAAACATGTTATTTCATAGAAAACTGCACTCATATGTAACCTTATCTTAGACACAAACAATAGATCATATTTATTGCCAGATAATCGCACTTATGGATGCACTATATCTATTGTCATAAATTGTACATATGGATGATCAGGATACCAACACATGTTAATATCCATCAGACTTATTTACTGGACCATGGTTGAGAGTGTTACTACAAAATCTAGCACCCCCTAATGATGTAAAGTCCCAAGAATCAAGGGGCCAGTCTTGCGCAACTCAAGAAGTATACCCACTGTAACCTCAGAAACTCTTCCTCTCACTTTTGGTTGGCTCTTCTCCAACTCAAGGGGCGTATACTGAATCCCTAAAATAGAATCCTGAGGCTATGGAGTGGGGCTCTTAGGTGATATAGGAAGAATAATCCTTAACAAAATGTATGACTGTTGTAGTATATAATATATAGCAAAGGAAATTGAAATAGGGAAAGGGCTATGTAAGAAAAAGAGAATGGAGGAGAAAGGAAACAAGGGAATGAAATGATGAGGGACCAGCAGTTATCAATCTAAGGGGTAATGGAGTCATGGGATATTGCAAGATGAATGGACTCATTTGGCATCATCAAATACATTAAGGTAGGATATGAGGCAGAAGGACTAATTTGAAGTTTGAACCCTTCCACCAACTTAGATAAAGGATTTGGTTTAATACCTAAATCAACTAATTGTCTATCTAAGGTAAAGTGTGTTGGAAAATTAAGGCATTTGTAGATTAATATTGATTTTCCTTACTTGATAATTGCTTGTGATATTTGTTGGCATTTAATTATTATGTTTTACATCTTCATCAAGCAATTATTAAAAACATGAAGATCACAAAACACAAAGAACACAAGATATAGGCTCCATGCTAGTGCAAAAGCCCACCACTGGGAAAAACCCGAATAATCCTATTCATATAAATCATATCAAAATAAGACCTCCAAGGCCCAAAGACCAAGTCCAAGACCTCCTCAAGCCCCAAATCAGCCCTCTAAATGATCTTCTCCAAATAAGACAATACCTACCAAAGTCAACGAAGGTCAACCTCTTCAAAAACTAATCCAGTCAAAGTCTCGGTCCTGCAACATTAGGTCTGCAATTCGGCATACAACTTGGGCCCCTACAACTCACACAAAAAAGCCTAGTCTACTCACACGTGTGGACAGAAAAGATATATTTTCAAGCCTTCTTCAAGCCTTCCTAAAGGTGGGCCTCCCAAGCCTAAAGGTATGTCTTGTCATTTGGTATTTGAGTATTGTGGTTTCCTTATCATGGAAACTCTTGGGCATGGATTAATGGGGGGGATTCGGCGGAAAGAATGGGTTAGGTTTGTGCTCTTGTCCCCTGGACCTCTTTTGGATGTTAACCTTAGACCCTAGTCCTCTGGGGTCTCTTTTACTGACCTTTGGGCTTTAGGGATCGTATTACATGGGAAACCCTAATTTTGGTTGTGTGGTCATGCTCTCTCATCCACCTATATCACTCCCCTTCCACTCATTATAACCCCATTCATCATTCCACCTACCTTGGTCCACATTCCTCCATTGGGACCACATAGGGTCAGCCTTTCCCTCCGCTTTTCCCAAACCCTGAGTCGGGCTTGGAACGATGTCCAGAGGTTGATGCAGCTAAAACAAAAGGAAAAAGCATAATTGGCCACATTCAACACGAAAATGTACCACAAAATGCAAAAGATGGTCGAGACAAACACATTTAGCACGTGGGAAAAAGCCAATACATGAGCTCTACCCCATTTCCATGGCCATCACCCTAGTTCCTATAGGCCCTAGATGAGCCCCCTTTATCATTCAGGAACCCACGATTGTCCCAAACCCTGGTGAGCAATGAACCGCCCCACCTTAAAGGGGGTATCCACTGCTATACTTTACACATCATGCTCTCATTCCTTGAACCTCGACCAGTTAACCAAATAAAAATCATAAAACGAAAAAGGCATATGAGGAAGGGTGGAAAAATCAAGGTCGAAGCAACTCATGTACCATGATTTCTCCCTCCTATACATTATTTACCCAAGTGTGGGCTTCCCTCTATAGGCCACCCTTGTGCCCTGGCATGTGACCCAGGATTGCCCCTTTCATCCCCTACTTTGTTCCATCACTTTATCACATGCCATCGCCATTTGAAGGATGTACCATGGACATACCATCCCTTTTAGAAGTAGAAAACACCTAATAAGGTGATTGGTTAACCCCCTTTGGAGCTTGAAGACATTAGCACATGCCAAAGCCCACTATGGAAGGGCATGCCATTATGAAGGGCTCACCTATTGTCCATGGTTTGTAAACTCTTTTACTTGATTTCTCTAATGACTTGGGGTGTTGGAAGGGGAGGGGACGCATTGGATCTTATGCGAGATTACAGGCGGTCTCCATTTTTGGGTTTGGTCTCCCTATATGGGTTCCTAACCCTCCGGAGGGCTACATTGGCACATGTAGGGTGTGTGTAGAGAACCATGGACCTCCACAACAGCAAACAGCATTCCATGGATCCCCAGAGTCATTAAGAGATTGCTCATGGTTCACCTATTGGATGAGGAAGATGCACCTGGTTCACCATGCCCAACCAACACAATAGTTACATCATGCACTTCGCAGATGACCCAGGACCTGGATGATGATGTGGCATCACTTATACCATCATCCGAGCCCTTACAAATGGTCTACATGCATCTTCGATTTGTTTGGAGACCCATGAAAGCACTTGTGTGCCCCCAGACCCATTTGGGAGCACCACAGGTTTATTACTTGCAGAACAAGGGGCCAACCTTGTCTCCACTTCTTTTGGGAGACCTATTTTACATTATGGCACGCATGGACCTCATTAGACCCAACAACATGAATTATTGACCATTTGACCTCTTGGGAGGCTTACTCTTTCGATTTTGAGCTAGTTTGGTGGGCTTGACACCAAAATATTGTTATTTTGTACATTATTTTATTTTATGGGTTCAATTAGGCCTCATTAGGCAAATCGAATTCATTTGGACATGTATAAATACAAGTGAGGTGATTTCATTTCTTCATCATCACTTGGTTTGGACGTGTATCTTTTAAGAGAACTTCGCCATCCTTCTTGGAGGACAAAATCTTGAAGCATGGAATGAATTTTGATGTTTGGATCAATTTCTCTTGTCTTCGAGCGTCTTGATTGGCAAAATTTTGATGGTTGGATATACTCTTATACATGTAAGTGCAATTTAAATGCTATTCTTGCTTTCTATTTTGTGACATACATTGTTGTTGGGACTTCACTATACTAGGGCTAATTCACTACACCCATTTATGTGAAGTTGCGGAAATTTTGTTTCTAGATAGTGATGCTTCATGTATGTGCCATCTATAATGAATGAATGTTCCTAGGGATATTTCATTGTTCAAATTCATCTTGATAAACCATCTATTTTGCAAAACGAAGAGTAAAGTCTTTGAAGTTGTTTTTCTTCCACCCTAATGCTAACCTAAGCTAACTTTAAGGCCTCCTTGACAAAGAAAATTAAATCTCATTTCATAATCATTCTTGATTCCAACCTCTCCCAAGGATTAGACACTAGTCCACCATAGTTGATCACCCTAAAACCCTAAACTTGTCCCCTCTTGCTTTCTTTTCTAGGTCTAACCCCCTTGGGTCAGCTAGGGCATCAAATTTCTTGCAAACGACCCATTAAAAAAATTCGATCTCTTGGCTCCTACTGTGCTGGTGTCTCTCCTAGGTGCCCTCCAATTTTCAAGAAATTCTGACGGTGGGACTTTGTGATATATCAAGCCCTAGCCTCAAGATTGAATCTTGCACTTGGTTTCCTTAAGCTATTAGCCTCATTGGTATCCTTGCACTACCTTTCATTGAAAAATCGTTCTTTGATCCCTTTCTCCTCCCTGATTAGGTCAAGTATATCATTGGTTTCTAAATCCTATCCCCTTGACATAACCTCGGGTCCACTTGGTCCTCTGTGGTCCCATTTCCTATCAAAGTTAGTTCCTCAAAGACCACTTGGGAAACCAAGTTCCATAAGGATTTTGAGGATTACGAACCTCCTTTGAAACTCATATTCCTTAAACCTAGCCCTCCAATCCTCATCAACCCCTCCTAGAGAACACTACACCTTGCTTACAAAGCAAGCAAGCCCTAATTTTGATTTTGAGTTTCTCCTAGGAAAGGGTCATTCGAATCACTTCCTATCCATTTCATTGATCTACTCTTCATAGGTGATTCCCTATATACCGGGTCTCCTCTTATCGGTGAAAGTCTCTAAAGAGTAGGGAGCCTTAGTTGAGGTGACAGTGGGTTAAAGCTCCATTGTTGACATTGGCCTAGTAAGAGCTCTATAGGATCCCTTCCTTGGCCCCCTGCTAGTTGGAGCGGTAACAAACACAATAGTCATATATCATTCTTCCCTCTAGCTTTTATTCTCATCTTTCTAAAATAACCAACTCTTAGTCTTCAAATAGACTTTCCTGTCAGTCCTCTAGCTACCTCTTAGATGATTGTCCCTAGCCCTCTAATTGTCCTATTATTGTTCAAGTTGACAATCCTTAGGGTGCCAATCTGTTAAAATTTGGGTACTAGAGGACAAGTGGTTCCCTAAGGCTTTAATCTTTGGCCTAGGGAAAAGTGTCCAAATTTATTTGTACATTTCTCCTAAAGTGACTGTATAAGTGGTAAAGTCAATCTAATTTTAAAGTGACTTTATAAGTGGTAAAGTTACATTCTAATTTTAAAGTGACTTTATTAAATTCAATGAAAAATTAGAAAGTGAAAAAGTGACTATGGAAATAAAAGGTTAAGTGGGTCTTTATTTAAGTGGGTGACTTAGAAATAGAAAGTGAGAATTAAATACACATTTATTCTCATCCCTAGATCTAAATGAATTTCAGCCATTAGATCTTAGGGTTACCCAAAAGGTCATTTAGGGTAAAAGGACAGGAGAAGAAAAAAAATCAATTCAGTCTTTCATGAGAGATTGAGAGAGAAGAGAAGAGAGAGCAAGGAGAAAATTTCTTAGCAGAGAGGAAGTGAAGGAGAGCAGCAAACTTTGGCACGCATCCCAAGGAGACATTTCGACAATCCGTACAGCAGCATTTATTGGGCATGCATTCCAAGGCAAAATCCTTATAATAGCATTTGACATGATTTTCGAGGGAAAGACAACACATAAATCAAGGAGATAACAATAGACTGAAGGCATGTTTTCGGAGGCTCCTGGCCACATTTTTCGAGGCTTCGGGGCACAGATTTCGAGGAGCAAGTACTGTTGTACTTTTCCATACAGTCTGTACAGCTAAGCTTTGGGCATGATTTTCAAGGCTGACCGTACAGCATTTAATGCTGTAATTTTCTGTTTGCTATTGGCACATTTTCCGAGGCAGAGTTCAAGCACGGAAATCGAGATAAGTTGTAAATTTTGGTTGCTGGAATATTTACTGTGCATTTAAGTTTCTCTGTAAAAGAATTCTCAGAAACAAACAAGAGCTCTCAAACTAGTTTTCCCCAAGAGTTGTGGGAGGGTTTTTCAGAGTAATATTGACCAAAAATCACTGTGTCATTTGCTGTGTGTGGTTTTTATATTTTTACTGTGTTTTTTTCTACATTTTCTAGCAGTGGTGAAATCTCCAAATTTGTGTTTTCAGAAAATATTTTCATTTCCAGATTTTAGTATTTTTATCATGTTCAAATTTAAAACTAAATGCATGGAGTGATAAGGAAAATTGATAACCAGAGTGGGGGTTGAAATTTCTTCCTGGTATTAGAGCTTGGTTGGCTGAAAAGTGCAGTTTGGGACAGCAAAGTGAAAACTACAGCAAGCTGATTTTTTACACAGAAAATTGAAAACCTTTACCAGATTTGAAAATTTCAGTCTGTTAGGACAGAGAAACATGTCTTTGGGTTTGAGGGTTGAAGACAGGTTGGATGGGCAGAGCAACTACAGTGCATGGAAGGAGAGAATCCAGAGCATCTTTGAGGAAGCAGAAGTCTGGAGTATTATGGTACATACCACACAGCACCCAATAGCAATACCCGTTGACCCTGTACTATTAGCAGAGTTCAACGAAAAGAATGCTAAGGCAAAAAGATTGATTCTGGATGGAGTCAAAGATCATGTCATTTCTCAGGTGAGAGGAAAGACTTATGCACATGAAATGTGGACAGCCTTGATCGGTCTTTACCAAAGCTCAAATGAAAACAGAAAAATGGTCCTAAGGGAGAAACTAAAGGCCATTAAAATGGCTAAAACTGATAGTACTACAGCATACCTCACAAAGATCACTTCAGTGAGAGATGTGTTGGCAGCCGTAGGAGAAACCATGGCACCTACTGAGTTGGTGAGGATTGCTTTGAATGGTCTTCCCAAGAGTTGGGAGAGTTTTGTGGATGGCATTGTTGCATGGGTGAACCTTCCCAGATGGGAGAGGTTGTGGGATGATTGCATTCATAATGAGATCAGAAAGAACCATCTTGGGGCAGTCAAACAAGTGGAGGAGGATGACAATGTAGCATTGATGGCAAGAGACAAGAAGGGCAAAGCAAAGAAGCAAGCTTCCACCAGTGGAGGCAAAGGCAAAGGTAAAGGCAAGCAACAGAACAAAGAAAAGGACTTTTCCAAAATCAAATGTTTGAATTGTCAGAAGATGGGACACTATGCTGTTGTGTGTCCGGAGAAGAAGAACAAGAAGGGGAAAGAGAGAACCATGGCAGCTTCTGCAGAAATAGAGGGCATTTTAGAGAGCTTTGATCGGGAGTTTGGGTTCATAGCTTGTGAGGCCTCCAGTGCAGTATCACCTGCCATACAAGTTCAGAGGGAGTGTGCACTCTCCACTACTAGCAAAGCATCTTCTAGCATTTGGTATGTTGACAGGGGGGCTTCTCATCATATGACAAGAGTCAGGGAGTACTTTTCAGAGCTTTCAGAGAGTGATATTGATATGGAGGTAGTACTTGGAGATGATAGCATTGTTAGAGCAATCGGTGTGGGGACATTGACATTTGATAGGGAACCCAAACCTCCCTTAAAAGTGCCAGATGTTCTATATGTGCCTGGAATGAAGAAGAACCTGATATCCGTCTCAGCTCTTGAGGACAGAGGGTATGAGGTGTTGTTCAGGAGTGGACAAGTGCATATATATCCTAGGGGAACTTCAGCTTCTTTAGCTAGAGTGATTGGTGTGCGACATGCTAAGGTGTACAAGTTCTCATTCCAGCCCCTGATGGCATTGAGGGGCAGCACCAGAGACAGGATCGACAGCAGATCTAGCAATTCAAAGTTGTGTGAGATTTGGCATTGCAAGATGGGACACATGTATCATGGGGCCTTGAGCACATTGCAGGAGATCACCACTGGTGTGCCAAATTTCAATTCTGATCACCTTGATGTATGTAGAGGATGTGTTATCGGAAACTTTGCTAAATCCCCTTTTCCCAGCAGTGACAGCAGAGTGATAGGGATCATTGACTTGATTCATTCTGATGTGAGTGGTCGGATGTCTCATGTATCCTTGAGTGGCTATGAGTATTATGTTTTATTCATAGATGACCACTCCAGGAAGACCTGGATTTATTTCTTGAAGACCAAGAGTGAGATCTTCAAGCGGTTTCAAGAGTTCAAAGCTCTTGTGGAGACCCAGACAGGTAGGAAGATCAAGGTCCTCAAGTCAGACAATGGAGGTGAGTATACCCTTGGTGAGTTTGTTGATTTTTGTGCTGAAGCAGACATTAAGAGGGAGTTCACGGTTCCTTACAACCCCCAACAGAATGGGGTGGCAGAGAGGAAGAACAAATCCATTGTAGGGGTTGCCAAAGCCATGCTTCATGATCAGGGGTTACCCTTATTTTTGTGGGCAGAGGACTGAAACACAGTTATTTACTTGCAGAGCAGGAGTCCACATCATGCCTTGGGGAATGTGACTCCGGAGGATGCTTTTTCTGGGAAGAAGCCTGATGTTGGGCACTTTCGCATCTTTGGGTGCCTTAAATATTCCTATGTCCCCAAGGAGAAGAGGACCAAGCTAGAGCCCACTGCAGACAAGGGCATCTTTGTGGGTTATATCTCGACCTCGAAAGGTTATCAGATTTATATTCCTGCGAAGAAGAATGTGGTTGTCAGGCGGGATGTGAAGTTCGAGGAGGAGAGAGATTTCAGGAGGTCACGGGAGTTGCATTATCTAGAGTCACTAGACCCTCAGGAACAGCTGAGTCAGTGACAGGGATCCAGTGGTCAAGGACCAGGAGGTACATCGAATACAGTGTCAGGTCCATCAGTGAGCAGAGCCTCTCAGAGTCAAGTGGGTGGTTCTTCGAATAGCATGCAGAGTAGTCCGCAGAGCAGTTCACAGGGTAGTCCACTAATGGACAGCTCGCACGATACTTCAGCATCTATAGGCACAAGTTCAGGCATGAGGTCAGTTGGCAGGCCTTCAAGAGTTCAGGCTTCTAATGATGATGAGGATTCTTTCACTCTAGTGGGAGAAGTATGCTCAGGGAACAAGAAGCCCAAGTGGCTTCAAGACACCTTACACGAGGCCACATTAGTTGTTGGGCTAAACAGACAGGTTAGAGAGAGTAAACCACCTAAGCAGTTCTGTAGTTACATGGCATTGGTAACAAGAATTTTTTACTCTGAGCCTTCTAGTTATGAGGAGGCAACCAACCAACAGGTCTGGAGAGAGGCCATGATGGAGGAGTATTCTTCTATTATGAAGAACAATGTTTGGGAGGTAGTGCTGAGGCTTGAAGGTAAATCAGTTGTTACTTCTAGATGGCTCTACAAGATAAAGCCTGCTACAAATGGTAGCATCGAGAAGTTCAAGGCTCGGTTTGTGGTGAGAGGGTTCTCACAGGTAGAGGGAGTTGGCTATGAGGAGACCTTCGCTCCCATGGCTCGGTATTATATCGATTGTAGTAGAGATGGGTATGAAGATCCACCAGATGGATGTGAAGACCTCCTTTCTCAATGGCTTCATTCAGGAAGAAGTTTATATTGAGCAGCGGCAGTGCTTTGAGGTGCATGGGAAGGAGTCCCATGTATGCAAATTGAAAAAAGCACTCTATGGCCTGAAGCAAGCTCCTAGAGCTTGGTACTCGAGGATTGATACATAATTGCAGCAGTAGGGTTTCACAAAGAGTGAGGCTGATCCGAACTTATACTTCATTGTGGTGGGTGAGGAGCCTCTCAATCTAGTGTAGTATGTTGATGACTTGGTCATCACTGGTGCAGAGAGACTCATTGAGGGTTGCAAGAGAGATCTTGCTTCAGAGTTTGAGATGAAGGATACCGGCTTGATGCATTATTTTCTGGGATTGGAGGTGTGGCAAGAGGAGGGGCATTTCTTCCTGGCACAGCGAATGTGCATTGTGGATATTCTTAGCAGATTTCACATGGAGGACTGCAAACCCATTTCTACATTTATGATCACTAACTGGAAGAAGCTTCACGCTTCAGATTCCGAGTTGGTGGATCCTACTCTATATAGACGGCTGATTGGTTCATTGAGGTATTTGGTCAAAACTCGACCAGATATATGTTTTGCAGTTAACACTATGACTCAGTTCATGTGTGAGCCCAAGAGAGTGCACTAAGTGGCTGCAAAACACATTCTTCGTTACTGGCAGGGTATTGTGGATTATGGTTTGGATTATAGCCAGGGTGATGGAGTGAGACTGGCAGGGTACACAGATTAAGATTGGGCAGGTTGTGCTTCTGATAGGAAGAGTACTTCAGGGTGTTGCTTTGGGTTGGGTTGGATTCGGTAGTTGTGTCGTGGTTCAGCCAGAAACAACAGTCAGTTGAATTGAGCTCAGTTGAGGCAAAGTATATGCCAGCTAGTTTGGCTAGTTGTGAGACCATATGGCTTTGCAAGATGTTGTTTGGTCTATTTTGTCAGGCATTGAGACCTTCAATGATTTACTGTGATAATCATAGTTGCATAAACTCACGGAGAATCTAGTTTTCATGACACGTCAAAGCATATCGGGATCAAGTATCACTTCATTAGAGACTATGTCCAAAACAGAGGTGTCAAGCTTGAGTATGTTTCCACAAATGAGCAGGTAGCGGACATTTTGACCAAAGCCTTACCACGGGGCAAGCATGTCTACTTTAAAGACAAGATTGAAGTGGTGAGGAACACTTTCCTCGGTAAGGTGTTAAAATTTCGGTACCAGAGGACAAGTGGTTCCCTAAGGCCCCACAGATGACCAGGTCACGGACATTTTGACCAAAGCCTTACCACGGGGCAAGCATGTCTACTTTAGACACAAGATGGGAGTGGTGAGGAACACTTTCCAAAATAAGAGGGAGTGTTAAAATTTGGGTATTAGAGGACAAGTGGTTCCCTAAGGCTTTGATCTTTGGCCTAGGGAAAAGTGTCCAAATTTATTTGTACTTTTCTCCTCAAGTGACTTTATAAGTGGTAAAGTCAATCTAATTTTAAAGTGACTTTATAAGTGGTAAAGTTACATTCTAATTTTAAAGTGACTATGGAAATAAAAAGCTAAGTGGGTCTTTATTTAAGTGGGTGAATTAAAAAAATAGAAAGTGAGAATTAAATGCACATTTATTCTCATCCCTAGATCTAAATGAATCTCAGCCATTATATCTTAGGGTTGCCCAAAAGTTCAATTAGGGTAAAAGGAGAGGAGAAGAAAAAAAGATCAATTCAGCCTTTCATGAGCTATCGAGAGGGAAGAGAAGAGAGAGCAAGGAGAAAATTTTTGAGCAGGGAGGAAGTGAAGGAGAGCAGCGAACTTTTGCATGTATCCCAAGGAGACATTTCAGCAGCCCGTACAACAGTATTTATTTGGCACGCATTCCAAGGCAGAATCCGTACAGTAGCATTTGACATGATTTTCGAGGGAAGGACATCACAGAAATCGAGGAGGAGATAACAACAAAATGAAGGAACTTTTTCTAAGGCTGCTAGGCACACTTTCCGACGCAGCAGTCACAGATTTCGAGGAGCAAGAACTATTGTACTTTTTCGTACAGTTCATAGAGTCCGTACGACCGTACAGCGAAGTTCTGGGCACGATTTTCAAGGCTGACCGAACAACATTTAATGCTGTAAATTTCTGCTGTAATTTTATGTTTGTTGTTGGCACATTTTCCGAGGTGGAGTTCAAGCACAGAAACTGAGATAAGTTGTAAATTTTGGTTGCTGGAATTTTTACTGTGTATTTCAGTTTCTCTATAAAAGCATTTTCAGAAATAAAGAAGAGCTCTCAAACTAGTTTTCCCCAAGAGTTGTAGGGGTTTTTCCAAGGTCATATTGACCAAAAATCACTATCGTTTTCTGTGTGGCTGTTATATTTTTACTGTGTTTTATTTCTACATTTTCCAGCAGTGGTGAAATCTCCAAATTTGTGTTTTCAGAAAATATTGTCATTTCCAGATTTTAGTATATTTGTCATGTTCAGATTTAAAACTAAATGCATGGAGTGATAAGGAAAACTGATAACTGGAGTGGGGGTTGAAATTTCTTCACAATCAAACTACCTTTCAATAGTGACATAGCTGCTCTAAGATTACTACCATAAGGTCTTCCAAGCACAACCAACTTGATAGTGAATGTCCATTGCTTCACTGTCCTTAGGGTTTTCATAGATCTGCCCACACAATAGTGAGCCAACTCTTGCACTCACAATACACAGAGGTCCTTGAAGTCTACCCTCTAAACAATTCTTGAGGCGACAACATTCAGCCCCTATCTAGGGCTTCTTTTTTTGTACTTGCAAAACACAACAAAAAATCTTCATTAAAGGACCCTCTTCCTACGTAGTTGCCACAGAGAGACGTGACCTGGTTTTAGAGGGTGACTCGACCTCCAAAGCAAGCCCTTCCCTCAACCTACAAATATATGGAAGTTTTTTTCGCTTTTAGTCTATGAGAATCTTCTTTCTTCTACTCAAAGCTAGCCTTCTAGTCTTTGGCCCAATGACCTTTAAAGATTAGTCCCTAAAGCTCCAAATGCCAGCCTCTCCTAGCTGACCTATAGCCCTTTAAAGGTTTGCACTTAGGGCTTCCAAGATCACCTACTTGTTACCTTCCTTAAAACCTCAAGATGACCTTCAAGAATTTGTCCAACCTGGACTGTCTATATACTGGCAAAACATCACAACAAGAAACCTAAAACATACCTTCTTTCTCAACTTTTTGTTGTCCTTTTTGTCCTCGCTTTTTGTACCTTTCCACTGCAATTTCAGCCCACTGATTAGGGTTGACTGTAACTACAGTCACAACCCCTCAAACTAGGGTGAAATAGCTCTCAAAAATTGTGGTCTAGCTCCTTCTCTCAATACGCCTTACTCACTCTCCCTTTATTCCTTATTGCAGCCCACTGTTGGCATTTTTGGCCCTCCAAAAGAACACCTACAAGGCTCGGCATGCAACTAGGGTTCTCTTGAGAATGTTCAAACCAGATTACAAAGAAAAATTTCCACAAAACTAGTACAAAACTACTACTTCTCTTTGCTAGCTTATCTACTCCTAATGCAGCCCACACAAACTTGAGAAATTAGCCCAAATAGTCCTCTTTCCTCCTTCACTTGGCCTCCAAGAGCTGTGGCTGCCACAGAGAGATATCTAGTGATATTTCACACTTTGGATGTTTCATTGCAACAACAAGTCCTCCATGACCATGACTACATTTTTAGATATGCAAAGCCCAGCTTACTCCTTGAGAACTTCATCCTTCTAAAATCTCCTAGAAAAGTTGTATTAGATCATATCACGGCATCCTTGACATTGACTACGTTTCAACTTCTTACATCTTCACGGTCTTCTTAAGAGTCTTAAAGAGAATTTGTATCTCTGCGAAACCTTCTTTGAATCATAGAATCACTTCATAGCTTTTATATTGTCAACCTTTACTTCATATCTTTTGTCGAATGGGTGATAAACATGATTACTCCATGACTAACCACTTCTTTGTGGTTGACATTCCAGACACCAACATAGTGTTGGGGGTCCAATGGCTCTACGCACTTGGCAGAGTCACCACTGATTGGAAAAGATTGGAGATGGAGTTTTTGGATACTGATGGGGAACCGATGTTGATGAGAGGCATGCACTCTTATCCACCATAGAGAGTCTCGAATCACAGGATGGAGGCTGACTTTAGGCGTGGAGACATAGAGTGGGTTGTGGAGTTGAGGATCTCTAAGGCTAGGGGTGTGACCAAGCCACCACATCTAGAGATTCAGGCTATCCTTGACAGGTACCCGGTAGTATTTGGGGACATACCACCCGACCAGCCACCTGACCGAGGATTTGAGCACACCATTGAGGTAGAGCCCCAGGTGCAAGCAGTGATCACTACCCCCTATAAGCATCCTAAGGCCTACAAGGATGAGATAGAGAGGGCTATCCATGAGCTCTTAGCATTGGGGCATATTAGGCCCAGTTCTAGTTCTGTTGCTTCTTTAGTTGTCCTAGTGAAGAAGAAGGATGGATCGTTGCTGATGTGCATCGATTATAGGGCCTTGAACAAGAGAACCATGAAGAACCGCTACTCCATCCCACGAATTGATTACTTGATGGATGAGTTGAGGGGACCTAAGTTCTTCTCGAAGATTAATCTGCGGTCCGAGTACCACCAGATTCGAGTGAAGAACAAGGATGTCCCTAAGACAGCGTTTAGGTGCCATTATGGGCACTTTGAGTTTTTGGTGATGCCCTTTGGGCTAACCAATGCTCCGGCCACCTTTCAGTCTTGCATGAACCACATCTTCCGTGGCCAGTTGATGAAGTTTGTGCTGATATTATTCGATGACATATTGATCTACAGCCAGGCTTGGGAGGACAACATAAAGCACGTGGAGACAGTACTGCGTATCTTGGAGGAGTAGCAGTTTTACGCAAAGTTGTCCAAGTGCCAATTTGGGTTGACCGAGATGCTCTATCTAGGGCATATCATCGATGTTCATGGAGAGAGGGTGCATGAAGAGAAGATTAGGGCCATCCAAGATTGGCCAGAGCCGAAGAATGTCACTTATTATAGGAAGTTCGTGAAGGGCTTCTCACAGCTGGCAACACCCCTTATTGACTTGAACAAGAAGGGGGCATTTACTTGGACCACCACAATGCAGGAGGCCTTTGAGCACCTCAAACAGGTGATGAGAAGTTGCCCTGTACTTGCATTTCCTGAGGGCACCCCATAGCTTTCGAGAATCGGAAGTTATTGCCACATGAGAGACTATACTCCATCTATGACAAGGAGATGTTAGCCATCATGCATGCGCTAGCCAAGTTTTGACAGTACCTAGTGGGGAACAGATTCTGAGTGAGAATCGACCACAACAGCCTCAGGTTCTTTTTGGAGCAGAAGCAGCTACATGAGAGGCAGCAGAAGTGGGTGAGTAAGCTCCAGGCTTACGATTTGACATTGTGTATGTCAAGGTGAAGCACAATGTGGTGGTTGATGCATTGTCGAGGAGGTCGACTTCTCTTTCTTCAATGAGCATTGCTCCCAATTGGAAGGCTCACCTATTGGTGGAGTACTCCAAGGATCTGTTTGCATGCGAGGTCCTTGAGGGGCAAGTGACTGATGACCAATACCGGGTGATGGATGGGGTGATATACTACAGAGACCAGATCTACTTGGTGGCCAGCTCTCAGCTGCAAGAGAAGATTCTAAAGGCTGCCCATGACTCACCTTTGGCAGGGCATCAGGGGCTCAACAAAACTTACAGGGCCATCAGAGAGAGGTTCTCTTGGAAGGGCCTCAAGGAGGATGTTCTCCAGCACATCCGGGAGTGTGAGGTGTGACAACGGAACAAGGGGGAGTTATCACACCCAGCAGGGTTGCTACAGCCTCTTCCCATCCCTGAGGGGAAGTGCGAGAGCATCTCGATGGACTTCATCACTAGGTTGCCCATGGTACAGAGCAAAGACTGCGTCTATGTGGTAGTGGATCGTTTGACGAAGTATGCTCACTTCTTCATGATCTCACCCAAGTACATGACCTCACAAGCGATCGACCTATTCTTCAGAGAGATCTTTCGGCTACATGCTCTTCCCAAGACCATTGTCAGTGACCGGGATAGTTGTTTCATGGGCGGTTTTTGACATGAGTTATTCCAGTTGGTGGGCATAGAGCTCACTCCCAGTACGAGCTACAATCCCCAAACGGATGGATAGACAGAGATAGCTAACAAGTGGTTGGAGAGTTACTTGCTTAACTATGTTACAACGCAGCAGAGGGCATGGTTGTAATGGCTGCACATGGGAGAGTATTGCTACAACACCACTTTTCACATGTCGATAGGTATGTCTCCATTCCGCGCTTTGTATGATTATGATGCTTTGACGTTTGTTGATGTCATGTTTAGAGATAGCAAGGCGCCAAGGGCCAAGGATTGGATCCAAGAGAGCCAAGATATTTTGAGCGCTCTCAAGGACAACTTGAGGACGGCACAAAATCAACAGAAGATCTACGTAGACCGGGGTTGCGTGGAGAGGCAGTTTGAGGTTGGGGACCTAGTGTACCTGCACCTTCAACTGTACAAATAGTCCACGCTGAAGCAAAAGGGGGTCGAGAAGCTCAAGCCCCGCTTTTAAGGGCCATATAGAGTCAATCGGAGGGTGGGGGAGGTAGCATACGAGTTGGAGCTACCCCCGAGAAGCCAAGTGCACAATGTTTTTCATGTATCTTGCCTTAAGAAGGCTTTGGGACAGCAAGTTACAACAACTACCCCTATGGATGATGAGGAGCACTTAGTGCTACAGTTGGAGGCCATTTTGGATACCAGAGAAAGGAAGTTGAGCAACAGGGTGGTTAAGGAGTTTTTGATTCGATGGAGAAACTTACCAGATGAGGATGCCAACATGGAAGGGGAGAAAATCCTCCAACACCCATCACTACAGTTGCTTGAGGTCAAGCAAAATCTTAGCGGGAAGGACTATAATATTCCTAATTAGCTAGCTGCTAATTACTATATTATTTTTTGTTAAATTTGTATTTTGCTTAAGTTTGGCTGGAAAAGATGTGGGCTTGGGGACCCACAAACATAACTTAAGAAACTATAGGTGGATGACGCAGCATGTGTGGGTCGGCGCAGTCACTGGCTCAAGTGGAGGCAGAGCAGCCCAAGGTGGGTCCCAAGGAAACATTAGGCAGCTTTGGACAAAAAGGAATCATGTAGCCTCATTTTTTCATTCATTCATCATTCTCATAATTTGTCTTTTGACATAGCACACTTGAGCAAGTGCCAAGTCTGCAAGTGTTGTTCAGCACACGAGAGTTTCCGAGCGGGAAACTCAACCTTTTATTAGGGGGACTTCGAGTGCTTGCCCAAGGAAGGAGATTTCACTTGATCGATTCAGTTTGGCAACTGTGAGCTTCACCCACAGCGTGAACCATCAGGAGTAGTGCAGCCACTACACAGTATTGAGAAAGGGACACTCTGGGAGCTGAATAGTGTGAGGAGTTTGGTATCGGGATTTGGTGGGGAGGCTAACAGCTTCCTAACAAGGATTTTAGAGGCATTTTGGGAGCCTTCTGCAGTAGAATTTCCAGAAGAACAGAATCACCCAGCAGCGCAGAGAGCCAAGCCCAAGAGGGCCAATTTCCAAGGTCGAGCATTTGACATACCTTTCGCGGGTTATTGTGGGTTTCATGAGAAGACGCCAGAGTTAAAAGCCCATAATTCTCTAAGTTGTGTAGCAAGCTCTAGCAGCATTTCTTCGGGAGCAGCAGCAGCATTCTGGCCAACAGTGTACATTCCTGGGGCAGATTTTAGGCTTGTTTCAGAGCCTATCTTCAGCTTGCCTTGAGCAATCCCAGGTGCCATCATTCCAACACCTCTATTGTACACATTCTTCGGTTATTAATAAAATGTCTTAGCTGAATTTTATGGCTCCAATGGTGTTTTTGATGATATGTTTGTTTTTGTTGTTTGCTTTATGTCTTTGTTGCCTGTTATTACTATAATTTACAATTAGGAATATTACAGTGGTACCAGAGCTCATAGACTTCGCTCAGCCTGTGGAGAGCAGCACAGTCTATGACACCGGAAGACAAGCAGAATGTTACTTACAGGAGACAGAGGTACAGGAGTAGAGAAAGGGAACTCGAAACACTCCAGAACCTATGGATAGTGAACCGAAGGCTAAAGTGAGGAACAGGGGGGACGCAGTAGAGAATAAGGGCAAGGAGGAGGATTTTGCTCATCTCTTGCTGAAGGCAGTGCAGGATCTCTCCAAGAACATCGAGGAAATGGGACACTGAAGCAACAATGGTGGCAAGGGAAAGACAGCCCAAACAAAGTTCCGAGTGGGTGAAGTATCTGGTACCTCACAGCACCAAGCATCACAAAACCCAAATATGCCTACAGTGCCTTATACAACTCGACGATCTACTATACCCACATTCTTAGCCTCAAGAGAAGCAGGACCACAAGATTAGAAGGAGACTCCCTACGGAGAGTACTTCATAGAGTATTAATCTTATGGACCAGAGTTTGTAAGGGCCATCACTTTCAAAGACTTCTGCAAGCTGAAAGGCAGCAACAAACCCAAGGTACAGACTGGAGGAGGCTACACGCAAGGGAATGACTTGCAGCGTACTGTGTCAAGATTGTTCCTTCCAACTTTTGATGGCTCTTCGAAGAGCTTAGCCAAGGCATGGGTGGAGAAGTTGGATGTTTACCTCCATTTGAACCAAATGACCAAAACAGAGGCAATCAAGGTTGCCACGCTGCATCTGGAGGGAGAAGTTCATGATTGGTGGTTCCATGGTGTAAATTTTCGTAGATGTTCTATGCTTGATGCAACTTTACTTTTATCCCCAATATCAAACAACAATCACATAAACAAGTAAAATGCTGATAGAACATACCAATAGATCGACAGAAGACAAGCCAAAATTACACTTAACTTGACTAGCAAAATATGTGTTGTGGTATGCTACGGCAGTCAACAGGATGCTTCAACCAGCAAAGTCTCAATATGGTCAGCCAACCTGAAGTGTCACAGAACCCTCTCGGACAGTTATACCAGTCAACCCAAAGTCAACGAAACTCAATGTTGTCCCAGTCAACGGTCAACGCAAAACAGCAGCGGTAAAGAGTCAATGCAGCTCGGTCAAAGTCAAAGGTCAACCTCGATTTCAGTGCCAATAAATGCGGACATCAAAAATCAGAATTTTGAGAGAAATTAGGGTCAGTTTGACCATGTGTTGACCAAAGTCAACGCTGGTCAAATCTGCGCTGAACCCCTAGGTCAAAACAGAAAATTTCATTCGCTGAAATTTCCCACATGTGAGAGAAGAAGAGCCTCCAAGGTGATCGAAACAATCAGATGATGAGAGAGAATGTGTGATGATGTGATGAGTGAAAATGACCTCCAACGTTGACCTATATATATCCATCAGTGAGGGTGTGTGACACATCTGCTGGCCGAATTTTGAGAGAAATTAGGGTCAGTTTGACCATGTGTTGACCAAAGTCAACGCTGGTCAAATTTGCGCTGAAACCCTAGGTCAAAACAGAAAATTTCATTCACTGAAATTTCCCAAGTGTGAGAGAAGAAGAGCCTCCAAGGCAGTGTTTTAAAAACCGGCCGGTTTGAACCGGAAACCGGCCAAACCGGCCGGTTAGATAGCCCACCGGTCGAAACCGGCCAGGCAACCCGGCTACCTAGGGCATTTCGCCTGTTTTTTGAAAAAACCGGACCTAACCGGCCGGTTAGGAACGGAACCGGCCGGTTAGGTGCTAACTCATCCGCGGACCCACATTTTCGGCGACAGTTATGTTTTAGGGCTGATTTGGAGCCAATGGGAGGGTTCATTTAGCTACTCTTTCCCTATGTGGACCCACGCACGACCAGAAATGAGTTTTAGGGCTGATGTGGAGGTAAGGGAAGCATTGACATTTCATGGTAATGTTAAATTCTTAAAGTAAAAGTGACATTTCCTTTATTTTTCATTTCATCCTTTTACTTAAATTTTTAACATTACCATGAAATGACTCAGGATGTTTAAGAGTGGTTTCGACCTCATTGGATTTCATATGGAGAAACTAGAATTTTAGGTTTCACTCAAAATTCAGCAGACTTAATGGTTTTCGGGGTTTCATGGTTTGGGAATTTGCAATGTTCCCATTTGATTCTATCATGTGTAAGGGTATGATATTGGCATTTGATCAAGAGCATGAAGTCCTTTAAGAACCTTGATGTACCCTTCAATCAAAGGAAAACAACTAGTTAGACATGCTAATCTTTTTCTATCGCATTTTAAGGTTGAGGAAATGAACCCTTCACTCAAACCAAAATCATTGGTTAGGCATGTTAAACTTTTTCAATTTCTATCATGTTATAAGGTTGAGCAATCCAAGTATGAAGACTTTGAGCTAGATGATGTTTATGTATCTCTTGTTGATGATCCCATTTCTAGTAGCGATGAATCAATGATGAGTTTCATGAGAGACCATGTTGCTCAGTGATTTGTAGTTTTGATGTCTATTTTTGCTACTACTACTACTACTAAAATTGTAGAGGAGTTTTAGGAGTCTTCAAACTTTGAGCCATATTATTTATGTAGCTCATGTTGATGATCCCTTGTCTAGTAGTGGTGATGATTTTGATCATGATGAGGAGTGATCATGTTGTTGATCACTAATATGTAGTCTTGTATTAGGCCAATGGCCTCATAGCTTGTAGCATTGTTTTTGGACTTTATGGGCCATTTGGAGCCTCATTACTTATGTATTTTTCGATGATATGTATTGCACTCGGTGCCATTTTGATATATTCACCTTTGCATGGTATATAAATGAGCAAACTTTGCATATTTTGTCTCTATTGGCTTGGAATCATGGTTGCAAATCTTGAAAATAGTTTTTTTTATTAAAAAATAATTATTTAATGTATTTTTTAAAGCGGTTCATTGACATCGACACTCCCCGGTTAGGCAGGATTCCAGTTAGAAACTCGGTTCATTAGGCCACCGATCCAGGTCCTTGGGATTTCCGGTTACCACTAAAACAATGCTCCAAGGTGATCGAACCAATCAAACGATGAAAGAGAATGTGTGATGATGTGATGAGTGAAAATGACCTCCAACATTGATCTATATATATCCATCAATGAGAGTGTGTGACACATCTACTGGGGCTTCAAGCCTACATTTCAATTCTGGTTGACCTTACACATAAGTGGATTTAATTCAAAATAAATGCTCTGCTCATCGGACCAAGATGATCTATAGATCAATCTTGCACCTCTCCGAAAGAGGAATCCAATAAAAATATTGGCATCTTCATCTGAGCATCACAACATGGAGTTTGGACATAGTTGTACAAAATTAACACATGGGTTGACCACGCAGGGTCACGCGGGGGTGAGAGCGTATGATGACTTCACCATAAGGGAGCTTGAGAGCTTTGAGAGGAAGGACCCGGAGGAGTATTTCGAGGAGGTGACTAAGCTCAAGCAGACCGGGAATGCAGAGGTATGCATTTCGGAGGTTCTGAGACTGTCATTGATGGTTCCAGAAGTCTATTCGTGTCTAGGAGGATATACATGTTTGTTGATGGACTAGCAAAACCATTACGAGGCTTAGTGATGTCCAACAGAGCTAGTATGCTACAGGACGCAGTGGGGAGGGCTAGAGATTTGCAGGATGCCCTACCTAAGGCTAGAGCACCACTGCCCAATAGACCCGGGTTCCAGTAGCTAGTCTTCCTCAATTAACAATTGATAAAGGTTTTCATTGTCTTCAAAAGATGGGGGGTTCCAAACTAACAATCGATTTGATGATTACCATTCCATTACATGAGCTTTCAGTCACTAATCCTAGAGGGAGTGCATGGATTTTGTATCTTACAAGCATGTCTATTGTGAGTATAAGATGTTGGCAGAAAAATGATTGAAGGATGGGGTACATCTGCAAATAGGAATGTTGAATTTACAAGTATATAGAGGGAGCCTTAACTAAGCACCCTCTTTCTCCTTTTTTATGATTTCCCATGACGGATGAGGACCGCTCCTCAGTTTTCTTTTAATGCTAATGAATGTTGGAAATTCACTAGCTAATGACTAGTCACTATATTGTATTGAATTTTTTCTAAATATATTAATGATATGGGATTTCATAAAAGCTATCAATTGTTTAGGATGACATCATGGACAAAAAGAAATCGTAACAATTATTGAGCCTTAGGTTCATTTTTTATTCTTTGAACAAGTAGGTGGCTGAATGTAATACCAATTGTATTACTAGAAATATAATATTTACACTTTTTTTTCCTAGGAAAATATGGCTCTAAAATATATCGCAGATGACAGATATTGCTGAAGACCCAGCTCTTTTGAATAAGTCAGCCAGAAATGCATCAATTGGGGTTATCTTGGGCGGTTGGGTGGAATGGCTATTATCTTCCCCACCCGGGATTTGTTGACATAATGTGCATTGTTGTAATGGCTTTGTGTCTATGAATATTGTTATATTGGCTTCGTGCCTTGTGAACGCTTATGTGAGTATACTTGTGGGTTGGCCTGGTACCAGCGATCTCACTCTAGCCCTCCGGTTGAGAGGGAAGTTGATTTATTTCCTTGGAAAAAAAAACATAGTCATCCAGAAATGAGTTAAAGAAGAACTATGTTAGACAAGTACAAGATGGTTCACTGTAAAATATAATCTACAGCTATAGAGAAAAGGCTGAAATTTTCAGCCAAACCTGACTCAAAATAAGCGAATGAGTTGGTTTAGAGGCAACTAATGGAAAGTTTGTTAAAATCTGAAAATTCTATGTAGAAATTTAAAAATTCTTTGCAGAAACTTGAAAGTTCTATGCAGAAAATTGAATGTACTTTGCAGAAAATAGAATGTACTTTGTAGAAAATTAAATGGAAAAAAATGTGCTTTGTAAGACGTTGAATGTATTTTGCAGAAAATTGAATGTTCTATGTTGTTACAATTACTTAGAATGCAGATTTCTTCTTCAAAAAATTTCAGATTAGCAATTGTAGATAGAACATAAACTTAAGGACCATATGAAGACATCTACGCACAAATATGAGACACTAAGATTTTGGTCCAATGACCAGGACAAAACCCCTCAAGGGAGAAAACCCAAATGATTCTTCTTCTATTAGATTTTTTCAATTGTTTAGAGAGAGAGAGAGAGAGAGAGAATGAATAAAGTCGCCAATGTCTTATCAACTTGCAGCTGAAGTGCACTTATTCTTTCCTAGAAGATCACCTCTTTCTCTTGATCAGATCATGTCCTTCACACTTGCTCCAGCCCCTCCCTTGCTCTTGCTCTTCACTAGTTTTCACACTTCTCTTACACACACTGAACACTTGCTCTCCTTCTTCACAATGAACATGCTACTCTCAACTCTCACTATCTCTTGCTTAAATAGATGAAAAAGGAGAGGAGTTATAAAATGAATTCATGCCTTGAGTCAATAATAGGAGAATCGAATTCAATAAGGGAGGAGTTACTTGAGGAGAAGTGTAATTGATCCCAAGAATAGAGAGAGATGTACACTTGTCTTGAGGTGTTACAATTCGAATTAGGTTGAGAGAGAATTACACTTAGACATGAGAGAATATTTGGTGAGAGTTACAAATCAAATTGAATGGAGTTACAAGTGCATTTAATGAGGAGGAGTTACACTTTTGCCATACATTGAATTAGTGAGGGAGAGTTACATTTTCTTAAGTGAGGAGTTACTATTTTATTCCAAGAGAGAGGTTTGATTTGCCAAGTAAGAGATTGTCAATTTAATTTATTTATTCCATGAGAGAATTCGTTTTTATTAATCCATTAAAGGTGAATGACTTTAGAATAATTTATAAAGAATAGTATAATAATAATAATAATAATAATAAAAATATTAATTCTTTGTGATGTCCCTATTTCTGGTGTTCCTTATGGCATAGCTAGGATGGACATTCAAGGTTGGAGGCAGACAGGTCACATGTACAAGTTTATGTCATCAACGGGCCTAAGGATTTTCGAGATGTTTTATGGGGTCTTGAGGAGTTCATTCACCATATTCCATCATCAGGATTGATTTCGCACATCTTGCTTCACGTTCCATTGCATTCTAATAATTCCCATAAAACAGGGTTATTATTAATTACGCTTAAGGTGGCATTCTGAGAGGAATATTTGACGGAACACCTTAGTGTAATTGCTCATTGGAACCGGGACGAGAAGATCTACAGGATGGAATGGTTAGAAGTGATTTGCAGTGGCTTGAGGAGATGTGGTGGCCAATTTACCATTTCTCCTCATTAAAAATATATTTTAATTAAAATAAATAGAGGGAAATGTGCTCAATAATTAAAATAATAATAAAATAGGAGCTTCTAGAGAGGTCCACCATATCTATAAAAAGAGGGGGAGGAGGCTGCTAGAGGGCATCTTGGATTTGACCTTTCTTCTTGCATGAGAGGTTTGAGAACTTGGTTCTCTACTTCATTGTAGCCCCAGGGGTCAGGACAAAAACCCTCGGGTGATTTAGTGAAATTGGACAAGTACCCATCTCCCCATGGTGAATTCATCCAGAATTCACAGGAGAGCTTAGTAGTAGCAGTTCAGTTCAGTTTTGGTGGAGGGCCAGTGCAACATTGGAGCAGATTCATGAGGTCAATTATATCTCAACCATATCAGTTGTTTCAGCATGTAAAGCCCAATTTCTAGTATAATAAATCCTGAAATTGTTCTTGTTCATCATGTTGTTATTTTTCCGTATTATATTTGTTATATTTTTACATGGCAATGTTCTATTAAAATAAATGGTAATTTTTATGAAGTAATTTTGGTTGAGTTAGCTTTCCGCAAATATCCTGTTTGGGATAATTACATTCTTGACTTGTATAATCACGATTTATTTGATTTTAAAGAGGATTCCATATGTCGAGATCACCCTTGATCATTTAGACCATAGTATTGAAAATCGGAATTGTTGACCGGACCGGTGGACCTAATGAACCGGGTTTCTGACCGGAACTGGTCTAACCATTACTAGTCAGTTCTTAATGAACCAGTTTTTAAAAAAATACATTATATAATTAATTTTTAATAATAATAAAAAACTATTTTTAAGATTTGCAACCATGAATCCAAGCCAATAGAGACAAAACATGCAAATTTTGCTCAATTATATGCCATGTAAAGGTCAATATATCAAAATGGCACCGAGTGCAATACATATCATCGAAAAAATACATAAGCAACTGTTATGAATATTTTATTATTATTTATTAATTAGATTTAGTTATCTTAGGTTATTAACTGAAAAGGCATGATCAAAGATCATGCCTCTTCACCAAGGGACACCTTGAGGCTATATTTAAAGCCCAGGCGATCCCTCATTGTAATCATCTCATCTTTTCATCATTAATAATATATATTTATCAGTTTTACCAGAGTTTTTACACTCCATTTGTATAAATATTATATATATAAAATATATATATGTATATTTTACATATAGAAAATTGTTCAACGTTTTAAAAAAATTTATTAATTAATTAATTAATTAATTAAATATTAATTAATTAAATATTAATTAATTAATTAATTTTAAAGAAAGAAGAAAAAACTGACAGAATTTTCAGTATGTCTTTATCAATGATGACGATTGATCAGATAAAAAAGCAAATATGGCTAAAACAAATGGAGGCCACAGAAAAGCTTAGCAAAGCAATGAACAATATGACAGAACTCTTCAGTAAGCTAAATGATAAAATAGATAAGTTAACTCCGACACAATCCCCAATATCTCCTAACAGGGAACAAAATCAACAAAACAACTCTGCAGATTCAGGGAACTCAGAAGAGCATCAGGAAAACGCTGATTCTCCACATCACCATGAAGATACAGATATTTGTAAACAACAAAGTGTTCTATCCCCAGACTTGAACGAAACATGTGAAGCGACAAACACGTCCGAAGCCACTGATATAACGGCAGAAGCTGTTGAGGCCTTCGGTGATGAAGCACATATGGTTGTTAAGAATGAAGTATTTGATGATGAGGAGAAGTTACATCAGACAATAATTGTTGGTAACTTACCTCTAAATCTAAAAAGGAATCACAAAAAATCACCAGAAGAACAAGGCATAGCTGGGAAACATGAAAAAGTATTCCAAGATCTGCCCATAAAGGTGCCTTCCGATAGGAAAATCAACCATCCAATCGAAGTCAAGACAGTATCCAACTCTGTCGATATCAGATCTTTTCAATATCCACATCACCAACAGATGGAGCTCGAGAAGATGCTTCATGATCTTTTTAAAATGTGGGAAGCAAGAGCTCATCGCTTGAGAAAACCAGACATTCGTCAACATTGTCCATCATTACGTATGCTTTGAGGACAAAGCATCTTAAGAGAGGGGCAATGTTATGAATATTTTATTATTATTTATTAATTAGATTTAGTTATCTTAGGTTATTAACTGAAAAGGCATGATCAAAGATCATGCCTCTTCACCAAGGGACACCTTGAGGCTATATTTAAAGCCCAGGCGATCCCTCATTGTAATCATCTCATCTTTTCATCATTAATAATATATATTTATCAGTTTTACCAGAGTTTTTACACTCCAGCAACGAGGCTCCAAATGGTCTATAAAGTCCAAAAATAATGCTACAAGCTATGAGGCCATTGGCCTAGTACAAGACTACAAGTCTAGAGTCTAGACTCTACAGTGTACACATGATTAATAATTTAATCATCAAATTCATCACCACTACTAGACACAGGATCAACATCAGGAGCAGCATAGACATTATCTAGATCTGAGTCTGAGGATGCATCAGCCTCATCTGCAACCTCAATACCACTGCCACCAATAACAATAGAAGTCGACCTAATGGAAGCACGAGTTACTCAAGCTGCATGACTAGTGCCTTCCACTGGCTATTTTCCTTTCCTTGAAGCAACTACCAATCCTGCGTCTAACGGCGCCACCAAATCTACTTCATCCCCTGCTAATGCTGCATCAATATCAAAATCAGCCTCAAACACTAGATCTTCAGTCTCCTCCACCCATTCTGATGTTGGATCAATATCGTCCAACACATTGAGATCTAGATCAGGTGATTTGTTCACCATTTGGTTCTGCCTCAAACGAAGGTTATATTGCATGAACACAAGATCATTTAACCGTTTCTGTTCCAAACAGTTTCTATCATTTGTGTGTATGCGCTCAAAAACAAACCAATTGCGCTCACAACCTGAAGCACTCCAAGTTTGGCTGAGGACTCTAATTGCAAACTTTTGCAATTGAGGACATTGGCTGCCAAATGACTCCCACCAATGTGCTGCAAATAAAAAGGCATTAATTAGTAACATAGTTCATTTCATTACTTATTTACAAACAATTTAACTTGAAAAGAAAAAAAAAATTGTAATTTCTTACCTGGTTGATCCACATCTCTTGCCATTTTTGCCAAGTTTTTTCCAAACGTACCAACTGCCATACTGAAAAGAGTAAGTTGTTTATGTATTTCCAACTGGTCTGCATGGATAGGGACCATGTGCTCCAAGCAATCAATCAATCTAACTCTGAACTCCTCATCCTGCAGATCTCCTAGCCGAGCTTTATAATGACACTTTGGGTTCAAAAATTACCCTGCTGCATGTATAGGACGATGGAGTTGATTGTTCCATCTGTTATCAATGATCTCCCATATACGGCCATATTTAGCTAACCTGTCCTTGTAAATTGCATGTATCCTCTCCTTTGTCTGATCCAGAGCCTCATAAATGTATCCCATTGCCAACTTTTCCCCATCCACCATCCTTAGGACCTTAACAAGGGGCTCAATAATTTTTACAAGCTCTGCAGACCTTTTCCAAAAATAATTGTCAAAGACTTTATTTT
The DNA here is from genome assembly GCA_034641835.2 of Pinus albicaulis. Taxonomy (NCBI): domain Eukaryota; kingdom Viridiplantae; phylum Streptophyta; class Pinopsida; order Pinales; family Pinaceae; genus Pinus; species Pinus albicaulis. The sequence continues at coordinate 741,800,466 of CM076580.1, read as the reverse complement.
TGGTGTCTTTGCCATCTTGTCTACGAAGCCACCGAGATTTAGTGCAATCATCAGAAGAAAACATTTTCTACAAGTTTTTCTGTTGAGAATTGAGACATTGCAACGTGAGGAAGTCAGTTGCAAATCTCGTAATTGCAGGCCTAAGAAGCTCTTTACCCCCAGTGTTTTCCCTCATTAGGCTCAATACCCATGAGTGGTTCTAAATGTATTTTGTAATGCACTTAGCATGCTCTACAATGTTATTTACCCACTTCACTTTGCCTATGCCCTCAAGCATGAGGTCTATGCAATGTGCAGCACATGGAGTCCAAAATATGGTCCTCTATTTGGACTCAAGCATCTTTCCAGCAAAAACATAGTTTGAGGCATTATCTGTGATGACCTGAACAACATTGTGCTCCCCCACTTCCTGACTAATCTCATCCAAAATCTCAAAAAGAAGGGTTGCATTGTTCACCTAATCAGATGCATCAACTGATCTCAAAAACATTGTTCCATGAGGGCAAGAAACAAGGAAATTAATGATAGTGTTGTTCTTTCCATCAGTCCATCCATCCGACATGATCGAACAACTTGTTTTGAGCCATGACTCTCTATACTTAGCCAAATACTCATCAATGGAAGAAATCTCTTTTTGCAAAAGAGATCCCCTCAAATCATGCACACTAGGGCCTTTGAAGCCCTTTCCTCCAGCTATAACAGAGTCCCACATAGCTTGGTAATAAGGTGAGCGAGCAGCATTAAATGGGATATCTGCATCATATCACCATCTAGCAACGTACTGATAAGAAGTTTCTTTGCATTGTTTTTTCCAATGTTGATCCAAAGTGGGTTGATGAATTTGCTAGGAGGAAGCAGTGGTGGGACTAGCAATGGATGAGAAATAACTCTGGATGTTGGGTATCTTTGTTGGTTTTGATTTTTGGCCATGAGGAGGAACATAGTGAAAGGGGTCATTGGTGGAAGGGATAAAAGTGGAGTCTTGCATCTCATAATCATCATACCCACTCTCTTTCATGGCTTCTAGTAATTCTCTCTTCCTTGCAATTTCATCTTGGATGGCCTTCTCCCTAGCCTTAGTCTCCTCAAACTTTTCAAACTTGACAAGGTATTCTGCCCTAACAAGACCTAACACTTCATTAGGTGCATCGCATGGCTTTACTTGGCCTCTTATCCCAGCCAAGTGTTGTTTCAATCTAGGAATACCCCCACCTCCAAGAGTTTTCACAAAATTTGCATTTCACTTCTCCATCAACCACATCACAATGGACCCATGCACTGTCCTTCACTTTTGGAGCCATCTTGAATTGAAATAATTAAAATTTGCAAAGAAATCTACCATTTAAAAAAAATTGCAGCTAAGATAAATGGAAAACCAAGGCTAAATTTAGGAAAAAAAACTGCACATTGAAACATACAAAATTTGATAGCATAGGACTGGAGATTTGATAGCAATAGCATAGCTAAACAAATAAAAAAAATTAATACATACATGGACAGAAGTGAAATGGAAGAATTTTCAAGTGAAAATCCTTATCTGGAAATGCAAACTAGCTTGCTTAGCCTCCTCTTGAAGATGCCAACTCTACTGACAGCTCCAAACTATCTCCAAAATAACTCCAACTCCAACTCCGAGCCTCCAAGATCACTGCGCCAACAAAAACTCGACACTCTCCAAGCTCTCAATCAAACTCACAAAAGCTCCAAATGAGATGTGTGAGACAAATGAGAGGCTGTCCTTGCTTATAAAGGATTGGGGAGGTTGTTTTTGGAGGGAAACTATTGAGATTTTGTATAGTTGGTATAACATCGGGTGTGCTCTAGCCCTGAAATTTTGTGGAGCGAAACTCCAAAACCCAGAAAGTGCTTTGTGAAATTTCAGCTGGTGTTCAAGTTATTCAAATAATTAATTATTTGAATGGATTTCCTAAGTCTAAACTTAAGAAAATTAAATAATTAATTATCTCCAAAATAACTCCAACTCCAACTCTGAGCCTCCAAGATCACTGCTCCAACAAAAACTCAACACTCCCCAAGCTCTCAATCAAACTCACAAAAGCTCCAAATGAGATGTGTGAGACAAATGATAGGTTGCCCTTGCTTATAAAGGATTGGGGAGGTTGTTTTTGGAGGGAAACTGTTGAGATTTTGTATAGTTGGTATAACATCAGGTGTGCTCTAGCCCTGAAATTTTGTGGAGGGGCTAGGACACACTTAAACTCCAAAACCCATAAAGTGTTTTGTGAAATTTCAGCTGGTGTTCAAGTTATTCAAATAATTAATTATTTTAATGGATTTCTCAAGTCTAAATTTAGGAAAATTAAATAATTAAAGTGAATTAATTAACACATGTGCTGAAATGTTCTAAAAGACACGGATCAAGCAGTCTTTTAATCTCAATCGTTGATAAATGTTTTAATCTCAATCGTTGATGATATCATAGAAAAAAGTATAGGAGAAAGGCTTGAGGGTCAGTTGGAGACACACACAGAGTCAGAGCTGAGAGAACAAATCTAAAATTCTAGGGCAGGGTTTGCTAAGAATTTCCAAAAGAGTTTTCCTACAGCGAGGGGTAGTATTGGTTGAGGGGATGATATGATCCCAGACCCAAGAGTCAGTAAGAGGCAAAGGAGCAACAAACAAGGACAGCGCAGAGGAGCAAAGAGCAGCAGCAGCTACACAGTAGTTGCGCAGCTGCTACACTGGACACCGCTGCAGCTCCAGAGGGTTTCAGAATTATGCAGAGGGTCTCTAGCATGAGCGTAAGGCCTGCGTCACCATCTCTAGAGATACGCAATCCCTCTCTGGGCAACGCAGTGGCATTCAGAACATAGCAGGGCTGACGCTAGGGCTTCAGGGGCAGCGATAGGGTTTTTAGGGCCAAATCCGGACTAAGTCTTGTAAATCTCGTTTGAGGGTGTGGATCAGTTAGATATTTGGTCTTGGAGCAACCAGTTCACTATAGATTTATTTTATTCTCTGTCGGGTTTTTCTAGATATGGAACCCAGATTTACTGTACTGAGAATCTACTTAATAAAATAAACCCTCATATATGTTGCACCGGTTTTCCCGCTTTGGGTTTTTCTGGGGACTTATGTTCAAAAATCTATGTCTCACTTTGTATGAATGAGCGTATTCTTCAGTAAATGATCTGCATGTGTAGATTGTAGTTGTGTTTACTTCGGTATTTTCTGAATCTAATTTCTGAAGATAACTTGTATAATTTAAATCAAGTAGGAGAAGTAAACCATGAAACTGCAGTAGAATTTTCACAAAAACAACACTTCTCTTCCCTCCAAAACAACCATAAACATCTGAAAATGTCGTGTGTGGGTCCGAACTGCGGCCTGGGAGCTAACCCGTCGATTAAGGATGAAATCGTCCGGTTTATTCCTAAACCGGCTGGTTAACACTGGTCGGACTAGAAAGTTGGGCGAAGAGGGGCATCAAACCCCGTTTTTTGGCCGGTTTAGCCCGACTAGCCTTCTGACCGATCGGTTTGACCTGTTACTGGATCAAACTGGTCGGTTTTGAATACTATGATTTAGACACGACTTTCTCTTTTTGGAAAGTCACTTCCAAATTGAAATGTGACTTACTATTTTTGGAAAGTCATATTAGAATTGTCAAAAAAGAAATTTTATTATAGGTGCTTCAAAAAGAACTAAAAGATATGATTTTTCCAGGGGAAATTCATCCCTGAGCTGCCAAATTTTAACAAAGTTTGATTTATCCCACAACCACTAGGCCATATCTTAATTTTGTAGTCAGCTACGCATCAAGGTTTATGAAAACCACTAACATCGAACATTGGGCAGCAGCAAAAAGGATTTTGAGATTTTCCAAGGGTGCATCAGATTTGGGATTCTTAGATGGAAAAAGTGAAGCACTTCAGTTGACTATCTACTCGGAATCTAACTTGGTTGGATTAGTCGATGACTGGAAATCAATAATTGGTTATGTGTCCAATCTTGGAACAGGTATCGTTTCATGGGTTAGAAAAAAAGAATACGATGTTCACTTCTTCTTTGAGGCACAATACAGTGCAGCAGTAAAAGGATCAACATGAGGCAATTTGGTATAAATGAATACTTACAGATATCATACTTGAATAAACCAAGCCATCAGTGCTTTTCTGATACAATTGAGGTGTTCTGAAATTAGAAAAGAATCCAATATTTCATGACTGCACCAAACACATTGATGTACATTATCATTTCACCATACAGCTTGTAGAGGATGAAGAGGTTGAACTTCAATATAGTACCAAACAAGAGATGCCTCCAGACTGTTGAGATTTCATGTATTTGGGGTAAAGCATCGGTTGTGCTCTAGCTCCCAATTTTTCAGGAAGGACTAGAGTACACTTGATCTACAAGACCCAGAAATGGATTTGGGAAATTTCATCTGGTTTAGGAGATATTGAATTAATTAATTATTTTGATGTATTTCCTAAGTGAAAACTTAGGGAACTTAAATAATTAAAGTGAATTTAATTAAACATGTGATGAAATTGTCTTAAGTCACACGGATCAAGCTTTCTTTTGATCTTAGCCATTGATTCAAGATCTGATTATGGCCATTGGTTTCCCAACGAGAAAAGTATAAAGGAAAGGCTTGGGGTCATTTGAAAGACACACAAAGGCAGAGCACTGAAGCTAAGTTGAGATTCTAGGGCGGGTTTACTAAGAATTCGAAGAAGTGTTTCAGCTGCAGAGAGGGGAATTTAGGCCAAGGGGATGATCTAATCCCAAGGTCTAGAATCAGCAAGAGGCAGAGATCAACGCAAAGAGGCAGCGCAGAGAAGCAGGAGAGCAGCAACAGGAAGGGCAGCGACTGTGTTAAGCGGGTGTTGCGCAGTCTCTCAAGGACGGTGTGATTTTTTGCAGGAAACCCTCAGGCGGTTATGAAGAGACCCTAAGGCGTAGCGTAAGGACTGCATCATCCAGTCTGGGGTAACGTAGCCCTTTCTGAAGCAGCGTTGAGGGTCAGAGGGGCTTCAGAGGCTGACACAGAGGCTTCAAGGGCAGCGTTGGGGTTTCTAGCCCCTAATTTTCGCTGAGTTTTGTAAATCTCGTTTGAAGGTGTGGATCAGTCATTATTTTGGCCCTAGATCAGCCAGTGAGCTATAGATCTATTATTTCTCTGTCGGGTTTTCCAAATCTGGAACCCAAGCTTGTTGTATTTAGAAAAATTCTTAATAATAAAACCCTCCAGCAGCGAAAAGACCAGTTTTCCCGCATTGGATATTTCCGGGGACTATTTGTGTAGAAATAACTGTGTCACTTTGTCTATGCGTGCATGAACTTGTTCAAGATCTGAATTGGTGGAGATCCGTTACTTGTTTTACTTTGAATTTAACTTGAATTTTATTCAGTTAATAACTTATCTAAGCAGGAGGAGCATAATAAGATTAAAATAAAAAATTCTGCATAAAGTGTAAAGATTCAGAAATTTCCACATCGTATTAAAGCAATTGCAGATCTAGGAGGGTCACCAGCAAGAGACTGAAGGTTCTAGCTGCAAAATGCAGCTGGAAAAGCAACAGAAACACAAATCTGAAGGGACGGCGCAGTTTTTAGAGGCAGATTCACGCAGAGGGAAGGGTGACGTACTCTAACACTATCTCCTAGCAAGCCCACGCAATTACTGCGCAGAGGCAGCTCAGAAACAGCGTTGGATTGGTCTGAAGCCAGCCAGTGTGATGCAGATCTAAATCTGTCAGATCCAAAAAAGATTGAAGATTAGCTGCAGAAATTCAGAAGGTGCTGGTGGGGATAAATTTCTGAAGTTTTCATATTTTTAGCCTAAGCACAAGTGACAAATAGCGGGATGAGATCAGCTTCTCAGAGAGTTTCTAACCAAAAGAAACTTGCAGTTTGATCAGAGGATCAAAGAGAGTTGAATCATTGTCGATTCGGCAGATTTCCAAGGAGGGAAATCAGTTGTAAGAGGGAGCAAAAGGTGCCTATTTTTCCAAGGGCCTTAGATCCAATTCTCTAGCAAAGACAAAAGGAAGTTTCGACACATTCTAAGCAGATGGCTCCTCATGGACTACGTGATCAGGATAGGCTGGATGGCCTCTCAAAATTTTCAGTTTGGAAGGCAAGCATCCTGATAGTCCTTGAGGCATACAATCTTAGAGACCATGCAGAGCAAACTTTGGCCACACCGACCGATCCGTCTCTCCTTCGGAAGCATAAGGAATCTGTTGGGCACGCCAAGCGACTGATTATGGATGTAATTAAGGACCATATTGTACCACACTTAGCTGAGAAGAAGACAGCTAATGAGATGTGGAAGGCCTTAATCTCCCTATATGAGGGAAAATCTGTCCAAAAAAGATGTTGTTGGAGACACAGATGAGGTCATTCATGATGACCAAGGGAGAAGACATGGAGCATTCCTCCTCAGATTGCAGTCGATCAGAGATCAGTTGACTGCAACGGGTGCTAAGGTGGAAGACGATGTGACGGTCAGGACTGCCCTCAATGCAGTCGCAGATGAGTGGTAAACCTTTGTCCAAAGTATCTTGGGCATAGTGGACCTCCCAGATTGGGACAGCTTGTGGTCAATTCTGCGTCAAGAAGAACTCCAAAAATTCACCAAGAAGCAGTATAGCTCTAGATCGAGCAAAGTGAAGAAGGAAGATGAGGAAGATGCAGTCTTGGCATCAAAGAGGCGACAGGGAAAGAAGAAGAAGGATCTGTCAAAGATCAAGTGCTTCTAGTGTGGTGAATGGGACATTTTGCCAGCAATTGTCCTCAAAAGAAAAAGGACAAGGAAGCTTCTTCTTCCAAGGCTATTGTGGTAGATGATGGGTCAGAAGATGATGCAGCCATGAGCGCTCATGAACCACGAAGGTGGGGCGACATGGATATGTAGAAGAGCTACATAGTCTGACACGGGATCCTTGATCAGCTCATCTCTTGGATCACATGCTAGCTACGGCAGCCTTAAGACAATAGCGAGACAAGTGGAGCAATGGGTGCATAGATCACAGATTAAGTAGAGGCAGATCTGAAGACTGGGAGGCGCAGCGCAAAGCAGAGCAGCAGCAACGCAGAGGCTGATGTGACTCAAGCAGCGCAGAGCATAGTTGCTTACGCAGTGCAAAGCTGCAACAGCGCAAAAGTCTTCAGAGGGACAATGCAGTGCAGCAACAGCGTAAGAGATTTCAGCACAAGGGGCTGATGTGACTTTAGTAGTGCAGAGGGAGTCTGCTTATGCAATGCAGAGCTGTAGCTGTGCATCATCCTTCAGATGCCAGCATAGATCTGTAGCCTATGGAGCTTCAGTGATGAGGATGTAGCCCATCTGACTTGTATGTCAAAGATTGGGTAGGAGATTCAGTTGTTTCTCTCAACAACTGAAGTTGCAGTGCAGCAGACCAGCAGTGGCAGTGCTATGAGCAACACAGACGCAGCATATTGAGAGGGAGTTGCAGTACAGAGGTTGCAGTGGCAGTGGCAGGGTCTTGGGCAGTAGTACAGAATGGTAGAAGCAGTGCAGAGTTGAGTGGCAGCAGGCCAAGCATTAGCAACACAGAACCAGTGCCCAAAATCTTGTAATGCATAGTGTGATGTATTGCTAGAGCATTACCTTGATGCTAAGAGGGAGTGTTGAGATTTTGTGTATTTCGGGTAGCATCAGTTGTGCTCTAGCTCCCAATTTTTGAGGAAGGACTAGAGTACACTTGATCTACAAGACCCAGAAATGGATTTGGGAAATTTCATCTTGTTTAGGAGATATTAAATTAATTAATTATTTTAATGTATTTCCTAAGTTAAAACTCAAGGAACTTAAATAATTAAAGTGAATTTAATTAAACATGTGATGAAATTGTCTTAAGTCACGCGCATCAAGCTTTCTTTTGATCTTAGCCATTGATCCAAGATTTGATCATGGTCGTTGGTTTCCCAACGAGAAAAGTATAAAGGAAAGGCTTGGGGTCATTTGAAAGACACACAAAGGTAGAGCACTAAAGCTAAGCTGAGATTCTAGGGTGGGTTTGCTAAGAATTCTCAGAAGTGTTTCAGCTGTAGAGAGGGGAATTTAGGCCAAGGGGATGATCTGATCCCGGGGTCTAAAATCAGCAAGAGGCAGAGATCAACTCAGAGAGGTAGCGTAGAGAAGCAGGAGAGCAGCAGCAGGAAGGGCGGCAACTGTGCTACGCAGGTGTTGCGCAGTCCCTCAAGGACAACGTGATTTACAGCAGGAAACCCTCAGGGGTTACGAAAATACCCTAAGGGGCAGTGTAAGGACTGCGTCACCCAGTCTGGGGCAACGCAACCCTTTCCGGAGCAACACTGAGGGTCAGAAGGGCTTCAGAGGCTGACGCAGAGGCTTCAGGGGCAGCATTGGGGTTTCTAGGCCCTAATTTTGGCTAAGTTCTGTAAATCCCATTTGAGGGCGTGGATCGGTCATTATTTTGGCCCTAGATCAGCCAGTGAGTTGTAGATCTATTATTTCTCTGTCGAGTTTTCCAGATCTGGAACCCAAGCCTGTTGTATTCAGAAAATTCTTAATAATAAAAACCCCCAGCAGCCAGAAGACCGGTTTTCCCGCATTGGGTTTTTGTTCAAAAATAACTGTGTCACTTTGTCTATGCGTTGATGAACTTGTTCTAGATCTGAATTGGTGGAGATCTGTTATGTGTTTCACTTCGATTTTAACTTGAATTTTATCAGTTAATCACTGATCTAAGTAGGAGGAGCATAATCAGATTAACAGTAAAAATTTCTGCATAAAGTGTAAAGATTCAAAAATTTCCACACAGACAACTTCACCAAGCCACTTGGTGCAGATAATTTTGTCAAATTTATAGATAAGCTTGGTGTATCTTCCAGAATGATCATTAAGGGGGAAGGTTAGTCTAATTATTAAATAATGGTCATTCATTAGAGTTTACCATTTAGTTTACGCAAATAGTAAAGTATGTACTTTAGAGTTAGTAATGAATAAACAAGAAGTTATGTAACTTCTCTCTCTTTTCTATTTGTATGTATGTAAGAAAAAAAATTGTGTAACTAATGAAAAATAGTTTGGAGGTTTTACCTCACATATGTTCTCTTTTCTCTTTGTTCAACTGTGTATAATCTGATAGCATTCACAGATTGATCCTAAAACATAAAAGCTCAAAATAACTCCTTAGATTACGAAGTAGAGAAGTTTTAAGTTTTCCATCCAAAGCAAGTGTCTATTTTATTGCATCCTTTTCCATCTAATACATTTCCCGAGGAAACCCTCTAGGTGCTTCCCCTCATTCAGGAAATGGTACCCAAGGTAAACTGCATTCTGTAAAAGGCCAAAGTTTCATCAACAATATACACATTCAGAGTTCAACTTGTCACTTGCAAGAATTGAACATGGGTAGGGAGGATAACACTCCTCTCAAGCACCTTAGCTAGACCCAAGTGACACCTATTTTATTGCATTGACCATACAAAATGATAAAATTTTAAAAATAAGATAGTTGCAAATTTGGTTTTGATCAGTATGCAGTGTTATTTTATCTTTTTGGGGAGTGAGCGGTAATAGTTTTCCTTTGCTCTTCAGATAATTGTCACAGAGATACAAGTTAAGAGTATATGCAATCTGGATACTCCTTATTGTTGGAAAATGTAACTAGGTTCGGTCTTCATAATTATCATTGTACTTATGTCATTGTATCTTACGTAAAAAAACAAAAAAAGAAGAAAAAGAAATTTTATTTTTCAAGCATGGGTTTCATGCTCTAGTCAAATTAATATTTTATTGAAGCATGTTCTTCATGTTCATTATTATTTGTATTGGTCAAAGTCAAAATGCTTATTTATATCCGGCAAAAAGATCTTTTACGATGTAATTTGAATCCAAGACCCCTCAACATGTCAAGTCGGCCCTGCCCCAGAAGACACATCTATTCGAACCCCTCTAGACAGTATAAATACAGGGTGAATTGAGCTCATTTGGACACAAGAAATTTGCATGATCTGTTTTGAAATATCGCAGAGGAGGATAGTGAAGAAAGGAGGGCCGAAGTCTGAAATTATCTAGTGTAAAGAAGGGTTTTTCCTGAACTCAGATTTGTGGAAGTTTTGACTTGACAGATCTCTTGTTGAAGGTTTGTTCCTGATGCTGTACATGTTGCTAATCTCTTGCTGTTGATGGATTTGCTATCTGGAAGGAGGGCTTGACTTGGTATCTTGAGAGTTGGACTCTTTTTATGGTCATGGGTCTTGGATATCTCACTTTGATCTGATTCTATAAGAAGAGAATTTTTCTGGATTTTCACCCTGGCTTGGAGCCTATATTTTGTGTTCTCTGTTTCTAGTGATCTTCATGTTTTGTGCGTTTGGTAATTGTTTGATGAAAAATCATTATAAACACTAATAAGAAGCCAACAACATTCACAAGCAATTATCAAAGAAGAGAAATCTACCCTAATGTATAATCAATTTGATTTCTAAACAACTTATAAAATTAAAGTGACAAGATACAACCAACCTAAATTGATAATAGACCAAAGTCTTTAGAACAAAAAATAAATCCTATCAGAAAGCAAAGTTCTATGTATTTTGGCTAACCTGTCTTTTTATGTCCATCCATCTCCTCCTTCCATCCATAGCCAAAACTGTCACGGTTGTAGACTCGATGTATAAATCTCTCTCATGGCTATCATCTTCCCACTGAATAGACTTTGGGCAGCAAAACTGATCTTTGATTCTCAACTTTCCTGCCCTCAAAGAACTCAAGCTTTAAGTTCATGTATTTCAAATCTCAATATAAGGTTTTCCACATTCTTTCAATATATACCAACATTCAAAACATACTAACTCGTAACTGAATATTAATATGCGAAGTTTACAAACATGGCTTTAAGTTCTTAGTTCAAGAATCAAAACCCATGTCACAGTAGCTGTAAATCATCCAACACTCTTCCAAGAAGCCACACACTTAGAAGACCACCGAAAAACATAAAATTGTCAGACTGTGAAACTTCTACAATCATATTTTGTTTTAAAAAAAAAAACCTTATATTACGACAAAAGTATTTACAAAACAAAAAAGGACAAGCATCTATAGAAATATCCTCTTGCTCAACACTAGTAGAACAGAAATGAAATCTGAATATATTGATGACCTTAAATTTTTAGAATCCTTGAGAAGCAGATAACCTTTAGCTAACAACTGCATTCATATCTTCCTGCCAGACATACCAAAAAGATTGAAAGATACCAACCTCATCACAGATTACTTGCATCATAATCTCCCAAAAATTAAGAAAGAAGTGATTCCAGAAAAAGCATGGCCCACAGTTATAATATAATGTGAGTCTCCTAACAGCAATGCTTGCCAATGATGTTGTCCCTGGAACAAAACTGAGTGCTGATCCTGAATAAACTTCCAACATCTCTCAGCAATCATGCAGTCCCAAGGAATATCTTTCACTGTCTCTGGATGAACACACCCAACACAATGACCACTGATGAACCCACTCTTGGCCAGACAAGCTTTAGATGGAAACCCTAATAAATAATGATCAGAACAAAGAGACCAAACATTGTGGAACTTGTGGATCCAACTCTCTTCGAGGTCAGAAGATGTCCATCAGGCATCAAAGACTAGAGACAAGAGATGCTTCCGATGAAAAAGTGAGTCTATCTCTTAAAGTCTTAGAACTAAAGCTCCTTCCCAAAAATTCATCCTCAAACTCACCACCAAGGTCCCCTAATATCAATATCCATCTCGTATAGCTCCTCAAAAGGGACCAGACACAGAGTTTCTTTAACGACCAACTTATCACAAGACAAGATAGCCTCATGACAAAGTCAGCACACTCAAAAGTTTCCAGGTTCGTAGTTCAAAACTCCAATGCTTGTCCAACAAAAGATACCCTTCCTACGCAGCCTCTGAGCCAAGAACCGCGGAGTCTCATCAATACACTGACTCTAAAGAATCCAACTCTCAATGAAGCACAAAGACAAATTCCATCCCATGCGTCTACTAGAAATATTTCACTGAACCAATGTAGTAACAACCTGTCAGACCTCCCACACGCCCTTACGTAGGACCATAGTTTTAAAAAACGGAATCGGTCAGCTACCAGGCCGAGGGTCGACTCCGACTCGGACTCCGAATCGGTAATGACTCGGTCGACTCGGTTTCAATGACTCGGTTTTTGTAAAAAATACATTAAATATTAATTTTTTTGTACAAAAACATAAATTTAAAGTTTTTTATTCATGTTTCCAAACACAAAGCATTACAATATAGACAAGTCACAAAAGACAACATATGATCAAAGTAGGCTCATGAATATATCCATTATATCAAAATTGCACCTAGTGCACTGTCCAATACAAGATGATGATATAGATATCAAAACAAAATACATAACCAATGTCACTAACATCATGTCATCAAGGTACATACAGGGATTGGTGCTCTTGATTAAATACGAGTTCCATACCCTAATACATGACAAAATTCGATGGAAACATTGCAATAACCCAATCCTGAAATCTTGAAAAACTGATAAGTCTGCTGGGTTTTGAATGAAATCTAAAATTCTACTTTGTCCATATGAAATCCAATGAGGTTGGAACCACTCTCAAACATCCTGAGTCATTTCATGGTAATGTTAAAAATTTAAGTAAAAGGATGATCCTTTTACTTTAAGAATTTAACATTACCATAAAGCTGCTCCAAAAACCAACTCCACAACTCCTCAAAAAACCCTCACAAATGCTCAAGCAAATTGAATGAGAAAGATGTGAGGTATTGAGAGGGGTTGGGTTAGTTAAATAGGATGGGGGGGGTTAGAAAACCTTAAAAAAAAACTAACAGCAAAATTAATTTAAGTTTTAAGTCCGTTTTTTTCAATTTTTTGGGCCCACCGGCCGGCTGGATTGACTAGGCCGAGTTAACTCGGACCAACCCTGGTTGGCTGGTTTGTTATCGAACCGTCCGAGTCGGTCAAAAAACCGACTGGCTCGGTAACAAACCGACCGACTGGCCGTTTCATCTACCTGGTCGGACCGGTAGGCCTTTCGGCTCGGTCAACCAGGCCTAGTCCGATTCGAATCGGGCTGGTTTTAAAACTATGCGTAGGACCCATAAACTACCAACAAGTGAGGCAAAGAGATCATATCACCTAATCCAAAGGAACCCTAAACCCTCACGACTGAAACCTATACCACAATAAAGTCTATGTTAATATACTCTAACACTTATCACGATTGTGGAAGCAACAGTAAACATGACACTTTTTTACACTAAACCTAGAAACTATGATATATAGAGAATTGATATCTCTATTGTTCACTTCTTCAAACACTCTAATCATGGTCGCAATGCTGATTGTGAATGCCTTTTCCTTTCTGGTTGATAAACCAAAATCAATAGTACCATTCTCTTACGATTTGCATATTCTAACTATGGTTTTCAGACTGAATGCAAATGGTTCTTTCCCCTTCAAATAGGATTAAGTGATAGCACTGTTGAATTACCTTGGAGCCTACATTGTTATTAGTTTGGGTGCCCTATCAACTATTGAAAGATGAAGGGGAAACCACACTGCCCTTCTATCATTGCCAACATGATGGTGCTATCACCCTTTGCATGTCACATTGTGAACATTAGGGCTATGACTTTGCATTTGATGAAGCAATTGTGACCCCTTATTTGTAGCTCGATTGATGGGTCAATGATGACTACAACTGATAAGGAATACAGATATGCACATATATAGGACCTAGGTAAGTCAATACAAAGTATAAGAGGATGATCCATGACAAGTTATATAAAATGTGAACATACTTTTAACCTGCTTGATCGCATTCATGATTGTGACATTGATTCAAAGCTTTTGCCACAAGTCAAAGCCTCTCACATTCAAAACTGTAAGTACTAACATAGAGCTAAGTTGCACGAAACGCCAAAACATCTAGAAGTTTCCGAAACGGGTACGTCTAGAAACGTGACCCTCCAAAAATGAAAACGTTGGGAAAAACATCATATATATATCAGTGTTTTAAAAATCAGACTCGGGTTCTGATTCGGCCGAGGGTCGGCTCCCACTCCGACTCCGACTTGGTATCGACTCGGCCGGTTTACTTTCAATGACTCGGTTTTAGTAAAAAAATACATTAAATATTAATTTTTTTGTAAAAAAACATAATTTTAAATATTTTCATTCATGTTTCCAAACACAAAGCATTACAATATAGACAAAAGACAACATATGATCAAAGTAGACTCATGAATATATCCATTATATCAAAATTGCACCCAGTGCACTGTCCAATACATGACGATGATATAGAGATCAAAACAAAAAACATAAACAAGGAGGTTCTAAATGGCCTCCACAACAAAACATGAATAATCACTACTGCTAGACATTTGACAAGCAATGTCCTCTTCCTCAAACTCTGAACCAAAGGGGGAAACCGCTCGCTCCTCCTCTGAATCAACATCCTCAACTGGAACTATAGCCCTACCACCCTGAGATAGACGAGTTATGCGCCTCCCTTGTGGCTGACTAGAGGAAGTGCCTGCGTCTGCAACTGGAGGGCTTGGGACTGGGTCTGCTACTAGTGGATCTGCATTGGGCATAGCCTCTACTTGTGTATCGAAGTCCATCCCCACACCAATATCCTCATCAGAGTCAAACACTGGTGGACAAGTCTCCACTACCCAATCTGATGTTGGATCAATATCCTCCAACACAATGGGATCTGAATCAGGTCTTTTGTTCAGCAATTGGTTTCGTCTTAGTCGGAGGTTGTACTGGACATACACTAGATCATTTAACCGTTTTTGCTCCAAACGGTTTCTCTTCTTTGTGTGAATCCTCTCAAAGACGGACCAATTGCGCTCACACCCAGAAGCACTGCAAGTTTGACTCAAAATGTGGATTGCAAACCTCTGCAATTCAGGGCAATGGCTACCAAATGCCTCCCACCATTGTGCTACAAAAAATGAGTTTCAGTTAGCTCAAAAATTTATATCCAACTTTGAAATTGAAATTATAAATAATTATACAAAATAATAAAATATGAATTTGAAAATTGAAATTCTTTGTTTACCTGGCTCATATGATTCCCTTGCAATCCTTGCAAGGTTTTTGGTAAAGGTACCTGTGGCTTGGTTGAACACAGTGATCTGATTGTGTATTTTCAACTGGTCACTCTCTGTGGGGATCATGCGATCAATGCAGTCAATCAATCCATCTCTAACCTCCCTAGTCAAAGATCTTACTTCCTGAGCTTTATAATGATACCTTGGGTTCAGAAAATACCCTGTATGTATAGGGCGATGGAGTTGATTGTTCCATCTCTGATCAATGAATGCCCAAATGGGCACATACTTACCCGCTCTGTCCTTGTATGTTGCCCTTATTTTCTCCTTTGCTTGATCCATAGCCTCATAAATGAAGCCCATAGCCAATCTTTCCTCATCCAACAAGCGCAACACCTTAACTAGTGGCTCAGCAAGTTTCACAATCTTTGTTGCCTTTTTCCAAAATATTTCTTCATTGACTTTCCTTTTCACATCTTTTCCATCCTATTTGCGAGCCCACTGACATTCATTCCATTCATCACTAGAAAACAACTCTTGCAAGTTTCTACATTGGGCAAGCATAGATTGCAATGTCAAAAAATGTGTTGCAAATCTAGTGATGGCAGGCCTAATAATTTCCTTGCCCCCTGTGTGTTTCCTCATTAGATTCAGAATCCATGAGTGATTGTAAATATATTTTATGATGCTTTTGGCATTCTCTATAGTGTTCTTGATCTAGTCTATTTTGCCAATATCCTCAAGCATGAGGTCTATGCAATGTGCAGCACATGGGGTCCAAAAGATGGTTGGGTGTTTTTCCTCTAACAATTTACCAGCAAGAACAATGTTAGAGGCATTATCTGTGATGATTTGAACAACATTTGCCACCCCCACCTCTTCAACAACCTCATCCAAAAGATGAAACAACAAATTTGCATCTTTTACCCTATCAGATGCATCAACCGATCTTAGAAACATGGTTCCCCGTGGGCAAAAGACAAGAAAGTTTATGATGGTACAGTTCCTCTAATCAGTCCATCCATCTGACATGATGGTACATCCTGTATGTGCCCATGAGTTTTTGAACTCTTTCAAATAATCATCAATGGACATAATCTCTTTTTGCAAAAGAGATCCTCTTAACTCATGCATAGTAGGGCCTTTGAAGCCCTTTCCAGCAGCATATATGGCATCAAAAATAGGTTCATAATATGGTGAACGAGTAGCATTGAAGGGAATATCAGCATCATACCACCATCTAGCAATGTAGTCACAAGCAACATCTCTCAATTATTTTTTCCAATGAGCATCTAAAGTGGGCTACATTTGACCTCTACTTGGAGGACTAGGACCATGTGCACTATTAGAGGGAGAAGAGGGCATGAAAAAACTTTTGATAGTACCCTTATTTCTCATTGCACCCTTACCCTTTTCAGAAATAGACTCCATAGAGGGAGGAACATAGCGTAAGGGGTTTGATGCATTAGTGCAAGGGATAGATGAAGAACCCTCATAATCAAAACTTGGGTTGGTAGCCATCGTGTATTGTATATTTCTCTTCCTCCCAATTTCAGCCTCTATTTCTTTTTGCCAAATTTTATCTTCCTCAAACTTCTGAAATTTCTCTTTCAACTCCTTCCTAATTTCCCCAATGTTTTGTGCTTCACATGGAGTAATTTGGCCTCTAGGACCAGCCAAATGTAGTTTCAGTCTATAAATGCCCACTCCACCCCCCTTAATTTTTCTCTTACAAAATTTGCAATGCATTTGATCATCAACCATTTCTGCATATGCCCAAGCAGCATCTTTCATTCTAGGGGCTATTTTGGACTGAGTTTTTGACTTGGAAAGAAAAGGTTTAAATCTGAAAATGAAAACAAAAAAAGACTATTCATTCTATGTTCATTTCTTTCACCAAAAACTATGTTTACCATTTTCAGATTTGCAAATTAAATAAAACAAGCGTAGGCAGATTTTAGAAGAGAAAAAAAAAATACCTCTAGCCTCTAGCCTCCTCAATGCAGCTCCAACTTCTCAATGCTGCTCCAAAGCTTGCCCAATAAGCTCCTCACTGCTGCTCCAAAGCTTGCCCAAATGACTCCTCAAAGCTGCTCCAAAACCAACTACACAACTCTTCACAAATTCCTCACTAATGCTCACTAAAATTCAATGAGATAGATGTGAGGTATTGAGAGAGGTTGGGTAGGTTAAATAGGATGGGGAGGGGTTAGAGACACTAACAAAAACCTAACAGCAAAATAAAACCAGGTTTCAAGTCCAATTTTTTGAGTTTTGGGGGCCCGCAGCAGGCTTGGAGTTGTCCGGCCAGTTTAGCTCGGTCGGTCGGTTTGTGACCGAGCCGACCGAGTTGGTGTACAGTGTGGCCGACTTGATCACAAACCGGCTACCGGAGCGGTTTTTCTACCAAGTCGGACCGGCTGGGGGTATGACTCGATCAACTTGCCCGATTCCGAGCCGGTTCGACCATTTTTTAAAACTATGATATATATATATATATATATATATAATTTGCACGAAACAAGGAAATAGGTACGAGTTTCCGAAACGGACACGGGTACGAAACGTGACCCCTCCTCAAATTTTGGAATTGGGGAAACGTGATATATATCTATATATATATTAGGACATTTAAGAAATGTTGTGTGCAATCATAAAGCATACAATTTATTACATTCAAAGTTTAAACATTATGTTTAAATTATCCAATGTCAATGCATAAATTGTAAGTCTCTAAATTCACATCACATTTACTCATGAATGATCACATACACATAATCAAAATAGCAAAGGAAACACCAAAACATCTAGAATTTTTCGAAACGGGTACAATTGGAAACGTGACCCCCCAAAAAATGCAAACTTCGATAAAAAGGTCGTAAATGTATATGTAGCAGCCGATGTTGATCCTGTGTCTAGTAGCGGTGATGAATTTGATGATTGATCATCATTCATGTGCAGTCTTGTATTAGGCCAATGGCCTCATAGCTTGTAGCATTGTTTTTGGACTTTATGGGCCATTTGGAGCCTCATTGCTTATGTATTTTTCGATGATATGTATTGCACTCGGTGCCATTTTGATATATTCACCTTTGAATGGTATATAAATGAGCAAACTTTGCATATTTTGTCTCTATTGGCTTGGAATCATGGTTGCAAATCTTAAAAATAGTTTTTTTTGTTAAAAAAAAATTATTTAATGTATTTTTTTTAAAACCGATTCATTGAGATCTGACTGCTACTGGTTAGAGTGGTTCCAGTTCGAACCCAGGTTCATTAGGTCCACCGGTCCAGTCACCGGTTCGGGTTTTAATAACTATGATGTATATGCATATGTATGTGTGTAATTTTTTTTATAAATAAGTTAATAACGCATCTTGCAAGAAAAAAAAGAATGAGACACATAAATGACATTTTAGAAGGAAAACCCAGTATATGTGACCTCTCATATGTGATTAAATGATTCAAAATCCAAAATTATCATTTATAAAAGAGGTTGTACATCCAAGATTAGAAAATCAACCTTTACACATTAGGTTTGACATCCAAAATCAACCTTTATTCATGGTTATATGTGTTGAAAATGAAACATAACATACACTAATAACAAGTACAATTACATATCTTATAATTCTAATCTTCATCTTCATTAACAAAAATAGAACAAGTTGCGACTAGAATGTGGATTGATCAGAGATAAATTAGTTTGTGGAGTGATTAGACATTAAATTTAGTGTTATATTAAATCTATTTTGGCCATAGATGGGCCCAACAACCTTCTTGGGTGCTTGATTGAGCCTGCAGAAGCAAAAAATTCATGGAAATGGGTGAAAATTGGCCGAAAAAGGGGCAAAATTGGTTCGAAACAAAATAAAAACGTTTCATGTTTCGGCGACGTTTCAATCACATTTCGAGGAGTTTCGGCTACAGTGATGCCACCTTGGGGGTAGTTTCCTGCAACATAGGTATAGGAGTTTACCTCTAGTCATAGACTACAAACTAACCCACCTAGACTTGGGTCAATGGGTATCACCATGTGATAAAAGAGCTCCTTGTATATGAACAAGTGTTAGAAAATCGGAAAGGCAGAAAGATTTTCTTATGTAGATAATTACTCTTGATATCTTTGTGTTTTTATTAACTTTCTTATGTTCTTTTATATTTATTTCATCAAGTAATCATCAAAACAAAACACAAAGATCAATGACACCAGATGTAGGCACTCATCCAAGGCTAAAACCCCTTTATAGGAGAAAACCCATTCAAACTCTTCCACTAGAAAAATCAAGTTGAGATAGACCAAGACCCTAGACCAAACGACCTTCCTCCTCCACCAAGTCAACCCTTCCTTCCAATAGATGATCTCTCCTAAATCCACCACTTATCAGTTTCTCAAATGTTGCTTCAACCTAGAATTTCGACCCCTAGCTTCAACACTTCGACCCCCAGCTTCAAAAATTTTGCCCAGCTTCACTTCCAACAGCTCAGTAGCTTCACACGTGTGTGTGTCTGTGTGAGAGACAGAGAGAGAGAATTTCGACTTCTTGTGCTTGATAGAGACGTAATTCTCCTTCGCTAGCCCTTTCCTCCTTGTCCCTTGAATCTGACACTTTTTTTCTTGTCCAAAAAATTGCAGATTCAACTTGATGAGGGAGTGCTCCAAATGAGTTCGAGTTGTTGCCTTTATATACGAGATTTTGCCCCTCAATTAGACCAACATGTCCAGTTTGAGGCCGACTTGCTAGAGGAGGCCTAGAAGACCTAATTTACATCAAAATAAATTTCTTTCTTGACACATGAAGCCTAAGAAGGATATTTTACACGATGACATGGACAAGGACAATTGACATAAATCTTAGAAGCCGACAATGGAGGCTTTGACCTATAAACAATTGACCCAAGCATGAAACCCATGCTTTAATAAGTCAAATTCTTTAATAATAAAATTTATTTTTCCTTCCTTTGACAAATACATTACATCATGACTCAAATACAATTATGAAGACCGACACTAGTAACATTCTTCAACACTCCCTCTTAACTTGGGAGGTATTCATAATTACATATATACAGAGGTACATGGAAGATCTCAAAATGATATGCTCTATGAAGAGACACAACACACGTGGACCGACATTACATCATAAATCAAATACAATTATGAAGACTGACACTAGTAACATTCTTCAACACTCCCTCTTAACTAGGGATGTATTCATAATTACATATATACAGAGGTACATGGAAGATCTCAAAATGATATGCTCTACGAAAAGTCACAGCACACGCAGTGCTACAGATTAGATACCTGACCAAGGTACTCTACTCGGGTGGAGGTGAACTCAAGCTTTATCCACTCAAGGTACGATCGGGTTCTTAAGCTCTATCACCAACCTAGGGATCTAGGTGTGTATCCAAGGTCAGAGCTCCATGACCAATGCCACCCTCCCTACTTCAAGATCTAGACATCAACACATAGGTCGGCCAGATGTCCTCTGTAATGTATATTTTATTAATTATTAGTTAGATATAGTTATCTTAAGTTTTATTAAGTGAAAGGGCATGATCAAAGATCATGCCTCTTCACCAAGGGACACCACGAGGCTATATTTAAAGCCTTGGTGATTCCCCATTGTAATCATCTTTCATCTTTTATCAATAATAATATATACTTATAAAGTTTACCAGAGTTTTTACACTCCATTGAGGATTAAATAAGATAACAATTAAAAATAAGTTTCCAATTCCCTTTATCAATGAAATGTTGGATGAGCTCCATGGCGCAAAATACTTCTCTAAATTAGATTTAAGGTCAAGTTATTACCAGATCAGAATTAGATTGGAAGATATACCAAAAACTGCATTTCAAACACATGAAAGTCATTATGAATTTAAAGTAATGCCCTTTGGGTTGACAAATGCACCAACTACATTCCAAGCCACTATGAACGAGTTACTTCGTCCATATCTTAGGAAATTTGTACTAGTATTTTTTGATGATATTTTGATTTATAGTAAAACCTAGAAGGAGCATTTGCAACACTTGGATAAAATTCTCACGTTACTAGAAGACCATCAATTTTATGCTAAAAAATCCAAATGCACCTTTGGAAAAGAAGAAGTTGAATATCTGGGACACCTAATATCCCATGAAGGAGTAAAAGTGGATCCTTCTAAGATTAAGGCTATAAGGGAATGGAATAAACCAGTGAATATATCCGAGCTCAAAGGATTTTTAGGATTAACAGGATACTATCGAAGATTTATTAAAGACTATGCGCATAGAACAGCACCTCTTACAAACCTTTTAAAGAAAAATTCGTTTCAATGGAATGAGGAAGCAGGGAAATGTTTTGAAGATTTGAAGTAATGGCTAATGCACCAGTATTGGCAGCTCCCGACTTTTCTAAACCATTTATCATCGAATGTGATGCCTCTGGATTCGGTATTGGTGCAGTATTAATGCAAGAAGGGCACCCTATTGCTTTTGAAAGCAGAAAACTAAATAAACATGAGCGTCTCAAGTCCACATACAGCAAGGAAATGCTCGCAATTATACATGCATTGGCCAAATGGAGACAATATATGTTAGGGAGTAAATTTTCCATCCGAATGGATCATAACAGTCTTCAGTATCTCCTTTAGCAAAAAACACTCTCTGAAGAACAACAAAAATGGATCGAGAAGATTGTCACTTTTGACATGGAGATATTACACAAGAAAGGAAAAGACAATGTAGTAGTGGATGCCCTGTCCAGAAAAGATGAAGAATCAACATTACTTGCAGTTTCGATTATTGTGCCTGAATGGCTTAATGAGATTAGAAGTGAGTACGCCAAAGATCCAGAAATGTTGGCTATAATCAATAATCTCCCAAGGAATTCAAAATTTGAATGGAAGAACGATATCTTATGGTAAAAAGGGAGAATTTATCTAAACTCCAAATCCAGGTTTATATCAAAAATACTCAAGGAATCACATGATTCCATGTCATCTAGGCATGTATGATATTTCAAAACCTACTACAATGCATGTCAGTCATTTTTCTGGAAGGGTATGAGTCACGATATTCAAAAATATGTTGCAGAATGTGACAAGTGTCAAAGAAATAAAAATGAAAACATTATGACACCTGGGTTACTTCATCCCTTAAATATTCCGACTCAGAAATGGGAAGAAATATCGATGGATTTTATTGAAGGGTTACCTATATCGAATGGGAAGTATAAGATCTTCGTCGTAGTAGATAGACTCACTAAATATGCTCAATTTATCGCTATTAAAAAAACAGACTCTGCAAAGCAAATTGCGGAGATATTCTGCGAACATATTTATAAACTACACAGCTTCCCGAAAGTCATTGTCAGCAACAGGGATGCCAAATTTAAAGTAAACTTTTGGAAGGAATTGTTCAACCATGTTGGAACCTACCTCAACATGAGCTCAGCTTATCACCCTCAAACAGATGGGCAAACAGAGGTTGTCAATAAATGTTTGGAAGCTTACCTACGGTGTTATGCTACAGAGAAACAACATAGGTGGGTTCAATGGTTGCATCTTGCCGAATGGTGTTATAATTCTACTTACCATACATCAACAAAAATGACTCTGTTCCAGGCTCTATATGGATATGAGCCCCCGAAGTGGAAAGATTTTTCTTCAATTCAAACAAATTTACCAACAGTAAAAAATCAACTAGAAGAACACCAAAAGGTTGTCCAAATTCTAAAAGAAAATTTGAATATTGCACGGAATCGTATGAAGCAACAGGCTGACCGTAATCGCACTGAGAGATCGTTTGAAGTTGGAGACTGGGTGTTTGTCAAGCTTCAACCATACAAGCAGTTGACCCTAAAACAAAAAGGAAAAAATAAATTAGCTCCAAAGTTTTATGGTTCGTATCAAATTATTAAAAAGATCAGTCAAGTCGCTTATGGATTGAGCCTTACCGATACCAGTCGTGTTCACAATGTTTTCCATGTGTCCTGCTTAAAAAAGGCACTGGGTAACCATCAGTCGCCCCAAACAACACTTCCCATTTTGGATGATGAAGGCAAGCTCATTCTAGAGCCCGAAGGTATCCTATCTACCCGTGATAAGAAGCTACACTCTCATGTTATTACGGAATATTTAATCAAATGGAAGGATTTGTCCATTGAAGAATCATCTTGGGAATCTGAAGCGTTTCGCCAGCAACACACGTCATTACGTATGCTTTGAGGACAAAGCATCTTAAGAGAGGGGCAATGTTATGTATATTTTATTAATTATTAGTTAGATATAGTTATCTTAGGTTTTATTAAGTGAAAGGGCATGATCAAAGATCATGCCTCTTCACCAAGGGACACCACGTGGCTATATTTAAAGCCTCGGTGATTCCCCATTGTAATCATCTTTCATGTTTTATCAATAATATATACTTATAAAGTTTACCAGAGTTTTTACACTCCATCCTCCCAAGCATCTTGCCATAAGATGCTTCATCACTCCTAGTCAACTAAATCAGATACATCCACCAATCCAAGCACGCTTCAAACGTTCAACCTTTTATGGAGATATCCTGCACAATCACAACCTCAATCAGTATAAAGCTTCAAATATATATACAAGTAAACACAAACCTTCAGGGTCCTCAATCATTTTGATGCGGCTTATATCGTCATCAAGTAATTCAAATACATCTTATTAGAAGTTTTCCTCTTTCATTTCTTCAGCAACACCAAATACAACCTTAGTACGTCTCAAGTCTTTTGCTTACAACTTCATGAAACACGAAAATTCATCTGTAGTACTTCCATTCATTCGGTTTCAATCTTAATTCAAGGTATTAATTATCATTGTCATCATATGCCCTCCCTCTCAACTGGGGAGATATACCCTTTCTTCTATCTAGGCTCCCTCTCAACTTAGGGAGATCAACAACTTCATAACATCGGAGAAATTCCATCCTTTCAAGGCTTCATTCATGGCATCAAGGTTGTCTTGATAATCATCTCCATTATGAACAACTTTAATTGAAGATCATGTACCTGCAAAACCTTAATAGCAAGTACAACCAAATATAAATCGAAACATGAAGTTAACTATATCAATATCATGTCCTTATAATGGAAGCATCAAATCATCCATGCTTTAGACATCAAATACCTAAACCTAGTTAGGTCCATAGACAAGAAGGGTCACATCTTTTTACATACTAGACTTTAACTTCTTGTTAGGGTTTTGTCATAAACCCTAGAGTCCATCTTCGAGACACAAAGCCTTAGATATCAGCGATTCAATCAAATAACAATTATACATCTAAGGTTTCAACAATATGGTTTTAGAATTACATGTCAGATTCTACTAGGGTTTGTCGCAAACCCTATATTTTATCATCAAAGCTAAATCATATCAATAATTGAAAATAATATCATCATGCCCTAGAATATCAATCTCTACTAGGGTTTTGTTACAAACCCTAGATTTTACAAACTAAAACATGAGTATCAACAATTAAGTTAGCATACTAACATATACATATCTAGGATTTCATAATCATGCCTTAGCATTTTACAACAACATCTACTAGGTAAACAAATACACAAACATCAATACATCAAGTTAGATTTACAACATTTTTTGTCAGGCTAGGGTTTCGATCATACAGACAAATATACACCTAGGGTTTAATTCCTAGGATCTTACTTTAGTTATTACAAGAGTTTTGTTTATAAACCCTAATTCATCAAACCCTAAAGATCTAGGGTTTCAATATATAACTAAATTATAACAGCAATTCCTAACAAACTAGGAATTTTGCTAAAACAATATCAAAACCCTAAACATCAAAAGAATAAAGTTTTCATCATAATGTTCCAATAATATTGTTAACACACCCTAAGCACCAAAATGCTAGGGTATTACAGTGAACTCTAAAGATTAGGGTTTCACCAAAATGATCAAATGGTAGTATAATGATGATAGATTCAATCTAATGATTAATCACCCTAACAAAAAACTTTAAGATTCTAAACCCTAGACATAACGATGTCAGTAATGTAAAGTTCATTCTATGAAGAGAACTTTGTAACAAAACTTGTAGTTTAAGACATACCTTGAGTTGTTCTTTAACAAACCTTGTAGGAAATCAATTCTTGAAGGGCTTCCTTTGCAACAGAACTTCTTCCATGCTTCAAGTCTATCCTTTAAAGTCTCCTTCCTAACCTTCGTGTATTCAGCAATCTTTTCCTACGAAGAAAAATACAAAAAAAGGGTATTAGAATATAGTACAAACAAAACTTGATATGAGAGGGAAACCAAACATAAACGAGGAAACAAGGAACAAGATACTTATCTTTTGGTAAAATGGTGAAGGCTCCCCTTTCATCCAATCTTTCTGCGAGATACCTTCAACTTATCAAAATAATTCAAAAAAATGTTCTAACAAGACATATTAGACCCAAAAAATCTAGAAATCAAAACATAAAAGAAAACAATACAAGACTAAGAAGGATGTGTAAGAGAGGACTTAGTAATATAAGTCTTTCACTTCATATTCTTTAGTCTTGTTCTTCTTAGGTGGAGCTTCATCGGTCACATTTCCTTGTTCCCTATCTCTTTTCTTATTCCTTGGATTCTCAAGATATTGATTTTTGTAATGACCCATCTTATGACAGTTGCTACATTCAATCTTGGATAGGTCAACTTTCTTGTTTGGTCCTTTGAACTTCTTGAATGTTCCTTTCATCTTGTGATCTGCAAAATAGGCATTAGAGGTGTTGTCTTCTTCATCCTCCTTCTTGTTGTTTACTAATGATATTTGGGCTTCTTTTTTACTGCATGGATTACAAATTAGTTTGAATGTTAGTGTATCCTTCCAGCTACTAATTCCTATTGCAAAAGCACTCCAAGATTTTGGTAGACCTAGAAGAGCAGCAATTACTTGTTCTTTTTCTAGTACAACCTCATCTATTGCTTGGAGCTCACCTCTTATTCTAGATATCCATACAAAATATGATGATACAGTATTGTCTCTTGTCATCCTTATTGTCTTTAGTTCATTCTTGAGGCTTGTTATTTGACCAATGTTCTTCATGGTGAATAATTTGGAGAGGGCCTCATACAATTCTTGAGCGGAGTCTATATTGGATATTTATGGAATTAGGTTGTCCTTTATTCCATCTACTATTAGGTTCATGGCCAAAATTTCAGTTTCTCTGAACTTCTCCTTTTTTGCTTCATCTGTGGGCTTCTTGACTTTTCCCTGAACAAGGTCCTAAACTTTGTGCTTAGCGAAGATAAGAACTATCATCTTTTTCCATGCCCTATACTTGGAGGATCCTTCTAGCTTGTTTTCTCACTTCATTGTAGTTGACATGGTTTCTATAGATAGTAGGCTTCTCTCCTTGTATAATCCTTTTGCTTAATGATCTTCCTTTGATCCCCTTTTTCTTCAATAGAACTTCAAGCTGCATTTTCCTTCCTTCTTCACCTTAGCTCTGATACCATGTTAGAAAATCGGAAAGGTAGAAAGATTTTCTTATGTAGATCAATACTTGTGATATCTTTGTGTTCTTATTAACTTCCTTATGTTCTTCTTCTATCTTTATTTCATCAAGCAATCATCAAAACAAAACAAAACACGAAGATAAATGACACCAGATGTAGGCACTCAACTAGGGCTAAAACCCCTCCATAGGGGAAAACCCAGTCAAATTCTTTCACTAGCAAAATCAAGTTGACATGGACCAAGACCCTAGACCAAACGACCTTCCTCCTCCACCAAGTCAACCCTTCCTTCCAATAAATGATCTCTCCTAAAGTCACCAAGTATCAGCTTCTCAAATGTTGATTCAACCCATAATTTCAACCCCCAGCTTAAGAACTTAGACCCCCAATTTCAGAATTTCAGCCTAGCTTCAACACTGCAGTTTTGGCACTTCGAGTAGCTCAGCAACTTAACACGTGTGAGAGAGAGAGAAAGAGAGGGTGAATTTTGACTTCTTGTGCTTGATAGGGACCTCCTTCTCCTTCGCTAGCCCTTTCCTCCTTGTCCCTTGAATTTCGCACTTTTTTCTTGTCCCAGAAATTGCAGATCGAACTTGATGAGAGAGTGCTCTAAATCAGGTTGAGTTGTTGCCTTTATATAAGAGATTTTGCCCCTCAATTAGGTTGACTTGTCCAGTTTGAGGTCAACTTGCTGAAGGAGGCCTAGAAGACCTAATTTACATCAAAATAAAAATAAAAAAAATCTTGACAAATAAATCCTAAGAAGCGTCTTTTACATTATGACATGGACAAGGACACTTGACATAAACCCTAGAAGCCTACAATGGAGGCATTAACCTATAAACAATTGACCCAAGCATGAAAACCATGCTTTAATAAAAAAAATTATTTTTCTTTTTTTTCACAAATACATTACATCATGACTCAAAAACAATTATGAAGACCGACACTAGTTACATTCTTCAATAATGACTACACTATTGATTTACATATTTGAAACAATAGAAGCCAAGTTCCTTAGATCACATTTGTGAGAATGAATACAAAGGGCCCAAGCTCACTTTGCATCCACAATTGCAATTGCAACTTACTATGGTTTGGACCAAGACACTACCATACTTTCAAGGAATACACAAATGGTTAAGTGTACCTCTAAAATTGGTTAAGAAATTGCTCTTGCAATTAAACTAAAGTAACTTTAGTAACTATTACCCTCATTTCAACATGGGTAATTGTATGCACATGTTCGTTTTTGGCAACACCAATTTAATCCCAAAGAATGCAAATCAAAATCCTTGTAGACCATGTGGAGGATATGTACTACGCTATCCTAGGCCTATTGTGGTCAACCAAGGCCAATCCCATTAAGTACAAGTTCTCAATTCTCTCTGTCCGAGATGGGATTGGAGGACTTGGGGTGGATCTTTTGGAGTTCGAGCTTTAGAGGAACCATTGGCTTTTGTAGGGGTGTTTGCACATTGTAGGGCTAGTCCAACCTGTCCCATGCAAGCCAATCTCATTCTCACGTGGTTATTTTTATTGAGTTTCTATGCATTCTCTGGCCATGGTATATTCATCATGTCTTTGTTCTTCAACATGCCAATCTCACATTTTCCAACATTTCACACTTGCCAAGGAAATTTGCAAATCCAAATGCATAGTGTCATGGGGGTCAAAAGTCAGCAAAGACTTACATTGCTCAACATATTTTATACTTACCAAGCCACATCAAATTTTTCAAAAATTCAAAGCAACAAGGACATATCCTCAGTCAAAGGGGGATATCCTCCTTTTGTCGCACATAGGGCATTACATGAGGCAAAATGGAGTCAAATCTAGGTTAAAGGAGACATGCAAGGTATCAAAAGGCATCTACATTTTTTTTGCAAGACAACCCATATCGAAGAATTGGAAAATCAAGAGAGGCGTTGGATCTCTACACTTGTGGCCATCTTTCTAAGGGAATAACCACATATTTGAAGGCTAAGAGAGCATTTAAAGTCAATTAAAATGAACAATGGACCAAGTCGGGGATGGAAAATGATAATTTACTCAAAGTGAAAACCAAGTCATTAAGCGAAAAGGAAATATCATCCTAAATCAAGTATTGGACCAAGTCAACTTCACCAAGGGAGACATTGAGCATTCTAAGGCAAGTAGTTGGGGTTTTTAACACAAGGAAAGTGTACGCTGGACCTCATTTAGATGTTATAAGGTTACTTCAAACCATTCCAACCTCATTTCACTCATTCCAACCTCAATTCAAGTGAAATCAAACATCAAGCAAGCAAGTTGAGCCTCTTAGAGCTAGTTGTTTGGCATTTGTAGTGAAACTGGCCCCCTTTCGTGGGAAAATTTTCTTGTAAAATTTTTATCTTTCACTCTAAGACTTAAGTCTTTGAGTTGTGGATGACAAGTCAAATCATTATTTTGGAGTGTTGAGAATTTGATAGGGCATAGTTTAAATCAATTATCTACTTGATAATTACTTGTGAACTTATTTCTCTTACTTAGATCTTCTCCTCATTAGCTTATTACGTCTTTCATCAAGTAAATTATCAAAACACAAGAGACACAAGATTTAGCCTCTTCAAGCCAGGGCTAAAACCTCTCCCTCTTGGAGAGGAAAACCCACAAGTAATTCTTCTTATAGAATTTCAATTGACAAGTCCTATGACCATGACACAGACCCTTGACCCTTGTATGCCTCCAACACCCTTGTCACTTGCTCTTCTTGGCTTCTTCGTGTTGATCCTTCCTTCTACACTGTTCTGCACCAATACTAGGAAACTCGGTTCCTAGTGAATTCCTTTCCTCCTAGCCTCTGCCTACTAGAGATTCTTCCACTGCCTTTTTTCCCTTAATCAAGGTCCCTTTTCTTTGCGGTAGTGTCTTCTTCTATGTGCCTCCTTTCAATACTAGATGACACTGTCTATTCTTCAGCCTTCCATTAGATGGGTACAACCAATAACACAGAGATGATACTTAGCTCTTACACCACCCAAACACTAAGTGCTTCTTCGTTGAGGTTACTTATCTTGTACCAATATATAGTCTTGTACTTTGCACTTACAATCTAAACTTGACCAAGATATATTAGCCCTGAAACAGAGATATGTAAACCTTCCTGTGCCTCGTTGTTTGTTCTTCTATACTCGCTGAATAGTCTCTTCACTTCACTGTGCCAAACGCAGAGTTTCCCTTACTGGGATTGTTGACTTGTCCGAAAATTTTGTTTCCTAATGAAGTCGCAGAGTTATCTAAATTCCTGTGAAATATCCAAACTGTGCATCTGTGAATTCTGCGAAGTCTAAAAGGGTATATATAGTTGTTTGTCCCTATATAAAACCTCTCCCTCTTGAAGAGGAAAACCCGCAAGTAATTTGTCTTATAGACTTTGTGTTGACAAGTCATATGACCATGACAAAGACCCTTGACCCTTGTATGCCTCCAACACCCTTGTCACTTGCTCTTCTTGGCATCTTCTTGTTGATCCTTCCTTCTACACTATTCTGCACCAGTACTAGGAAACTCGGTTCCTAGTGAATTCCTTTCCTCCTAGCCTCTGCCTACTAGAGATTCTTCCACTGCCTTCTTTCCCTTAATCAAGATCCTTTTTCTTTGCGGTAGTGTCTTCTTATATGTGCTTCCTTTCAATACTAGATGACATTGTCTATTCTTCGGCCTTCTTTTAGATGGGTACAGTCAATAACACAGAGATGATACTTTGTTCTTACACCACCCAAACACCAAGTGCTTCTTCGTTGAGGTTACTTATCTTGTACCAATATACAATCCTATAGTTTGCACTTACAATTTGAACTTGACCGAGATATATTAGCCCTGAAACAGAGATATGTAAACTTTTCTTTGCCTCGATGTTTGTTCTTCTATACTCACCGAATAGTCTCTTCACTTCACTGTGTCAAACGCAGATTTTCCCTTACTGTGATTTTTGACTTGTTCGAAAATTTTGTGTCCTAATGAAACCGCATACTTATCTGAATTCCTGTGATATATCCGAACTGTGCTTCTGTGATTTATGCGAAGTCAACTAAAGTATATATAGTTGTTCGTCCCTGTATATTAGCCAACATATCCTATGAACAATTGTCACTGTTCATGAGCCAACCTTATCATCTGTTATGAGAGCGACTTCTCAAGGGATATTTCGAGCATCTTCTAAGCCATCTTCAAGGAGTGCTTTGACAAGGCTACGCGGCATACATTTACATCAGTCATAAGTGTAACAACACTTCATATACATGACTCTAACTTATATATTTACGACAAGATGACAGACCCGAAAATACATCAAGAAGAAGTCTTTGACCTATAATAAAAACTCTTTGCTCATGAAACCCATGAAGCAAGCTTTACAAAAATACATTTTATTATCTTTGTCTTCTTCTTTACATAAATTCACAATTACATAGTCAATATGAAGATCGATCCTAGCTACACTTTCCAACACTCCCTCTTAACTAGGGAGCTCTTCATATAGGTACATGGTCACTTTCAAACTAAAGAATCTCATAAGAAGAATCGGATTGGTAATCGCATATGTATAGCATCATATAAACCAGCATTGTCCTAGTGTAAGGCCTTGACTAACAGCCCCATCTCTCAAAGAGACAATGGCCTACAATGCTAGCGAGACACATTACTTATAAACATCGTAGTCATTATCTCTCCAAGGTACATACTCCACCCAGGTGTTCCCAGAGTATCACCTTCTTGGACTATTCTTCTCTTGGGTAGCCAGCCCTCAAAGAATATCGGTCCCCGACTACTCTTATCTTGAATGTCCTATAACATTCTCAAAGAGTATTGAATGCCAGATGATTACCCAATCCTCCATTCTGTCTTCACCATTCTTTCTTCTTAGTGAAGACCAGAATGATGTGTCTATCCATTCTCTCCACATGGCCTTCACTGAGAATTAAGATTGTTAGTCCTAGTCTAGTGTATGACACATGTATTAGAGAATCATATACGTCACTCCCTCTTAACTTAGGAAGGACATATTCCAAGTTTCTTCCAGGTAAGAAACTTATCACCAGGCTCCCTCTTAACTAGGGACCTGCAGCAGCAATGGTGAGACACTCGGGTGCTCACGAAGGATTCCCCCTCTCGATGTCATGGATTTCGACACTGAGGAATCTTCAACCTTTGGCTTCATAGGGCACAGATCATCCATCACTTTCATCCACGAGTCATGTCAGCTATCAGAAAGTGATTCATTAGACTTCTTTATCTGCTCCACCTTTATGCCATGCTGCTTTTCTTCGAACCATTTCCTAAGGATCTTACATCCTTTCACATGATTAGCAGCCCTGCATAAATTCATCCAGATAAATATATGCATATGAACTTTTAATTTAAAAGTTACCTCAGTGTTACCATGACATCTTCCTGTAGGCATCAGCATCCTCTATTCAGATTGACAAATCTCCTAAAGATATGTCTTGTCAAAGGTCTTCTTCTTTACCAGACTTCTATCAGAGTCTACATATCCTCCCGGGAGATCTCCTAGTCACTTCTTCTTGGCTTCCGGATGATAACCGCCTCTTTACATGGTTTCACTTCATGATCTCTTCAATTATTTCTACGCACAGATTCATACCCAGGAACTTCCAGTATCCAGTTCCTTGTTTGTATACAACTACCTCATATTCCATATGAGGACATATTTAATTTCATCTGTTAGTGGCAACTTGTGCACCATGAGAGATCCTCCTCCATAGATCATACTTCTAAATATAGAAGTCCATTACCTGCAACCATATGACATGACTTCACAGCATCCAGTGTCAGCATATAAGTATACATTTACCTCGTACCTTTTTCCTTTGAGTCATCCTGTAGCAATTTTACTAGAATGAAGAACTTCATTCAATTGACATGCTTCATCAATATGTCATCACATCCTTGTAATATTCCCAATTAGCTTTGCTAATTGGAATATTTCATTTTTGTTTCATTTTGCCGCTTTAGCTAGAAATAATAAATAAAGTGAGAAATAAGAGGGGTCACCTCACTTTAGTCACCTCACTTTATAAAATAAAGTGTTTTTCCTAGTAGATTGACGGTATAACTTAGAGAGGGGGCCTTGGGGGTCCACATGTGTATGAGGGGAGGCCTCAGGCTGACCCAAGGTTAACTGCGCAGGCCAAGGAGAGTGAAGGACGCAGTCAAGGTTTTGGAGGGAGTTTAGCACTATAAAAGGTGGGGTTCTCACCTCATTTTGGCATGGATGATTTGATATTGATATTGAGAGCTAGACTTCTGTCTACTTCAGCACGCCGGTTGTTTAGTCGGTCTGCAGCACTGTTTAGTGCAAACTGAGTGTCTCCGGTCGGAGATCTCACCCTTAGCTTCGGGGGACTTCGAGTGCCTGCCCTAGTAAGGTTATTTTCTGAGCATCATCCTTCAGTTTCAGTGGTAAATTGCAGTAGCTTCTGGTGGAGATTTGGCAGAGGAGATACCCCTTCTTGAGACTGCGCAGATCCAGGTAGGAGAGACTCAGATCTGGACAGAGAGGACGCAGATCCAGCAGATCTAGCTCTGGAGGACGCAGATCTGGAGAGACAGGACGCAGATCTGGATAGGGAGGACTCATATCCAGCAGATCCAGGCAGAGAAGACGCAGATCTGGGCAGAGAGGACGCAGATCCAGCAGATCCAGGTAGGAGAGGCTCAGATCTGGACAGGGAGGACGCAGATCCAGTAGATCTAACTCTGGAGGACGCAGATCTAGAGAGATAGGACGCAGATCTGGATAGGGAGGACGCAGATCCAGTCAGGGAGGACGCAGATCTGATGAGCAGGGTCATTGTGTGGGGTTTTGGCATCATTTTGGAGTTAGATCTTTGATTGAGGGTGATCCTTGGACTGGCCAACCAATCCAAGTATATTTCTGATCTGATACTGAAGTTTGCTTCAGAAATTCTGAATCATTCTTTAGATCTGCTGCAGTAAAACTCAGATCTGCTCCGGCATTTTCATGTATTGCTGAAAGTCCCAAGGGGGAAGTAATAAAGAGCCCTTTGGGCATTTTGTCTCATTATAGATCTCTGTTTTCATGTATTTATCAGTTTCAGATCTGTAATATATTAGATATAAGCTTCAGCTTCCTAGAGAAAACGCTGAAGTATTTCTGGATCAATCTTTGTCTTGAGGCACCTCTATTTTGAGGGGTTTTTCTATATAAACTGTTGTTTAACCTTGCTGAATGCCTATGCCATGTTCCCAAACCCATTCTCTGAACATACATACTGTTATACATCTTATTCCTTCAGAAAAGACGTAGCCCTTGCTTCAGTAAAATTCTGCATACTCAAAGTCTTGGGAAATCAGGGTTTCTATTGACTAGTCGGGAAGGAGGAACTGTTTAACATAGCAAAACGCCTTTGTTTGAGCTGAAATTCGGCATGGAAGTCCCTCTTGACCTATTCTAACATATTCCAGAACCTTGACCCGTCATTTTACGTAGATTTCCTTATTCACTCATTTTAGGGCCAAAATCCTCACTTTTCCCCACTCTTTTGCCCTTAGAAGCTGAGTAAAGGTTGTTGCTGCTATTTATTTGGGTTGCTGAACATTTTCAGAGATATTATATGATAGCTGAAGCCATCATACCTGAAGAATGCGTTTTTATGGCATGATCTGCTGAAAATTTTATTTTGGGATATTACAATCCTAATCCTAGAATTTTGTAGCATAAAATTCTCAATGAAACCTTTATGCTTTCTTTCTAATCAGTGAATCCATAGAGAACTCCATGAGAAAATGTCAACACCTGTTTCCATGATAATCCTTGATCTTGATGATTGCCTTCCATCAATGTTGTTGATCAGTGAGGTATTCCAAGAATTGTTTCATCAAGAGCTCCTCACATGCTTTTATCATGATGTTATTAATATATATTGCTTCCTATCATACTATTTTACAACCAACAGAAATCACTTAAAGAGGAAGATGATCTCAATCATAATAGAGATCTTTCGCTTCTTTCTTAGATTTCTTTGCACCAGGCTCTTCCCTTTCATCTGTGACATGGGCTTCTTCCTTTTTCCTCTTGTCCTTGCCATATTTAGGACAACCTCTTTTATAATGCCCAAGCTCATTACATCCAAAGCATCGTACTTTGTCCATATTTCTTCTTTTGATCTGAGGACCAAATTTTCCAAACCTTCCTTTCTTCCTGGATATGGTTGTAAAGGCTTGATTCCCTTCACTTGATCATGTATCAGCTTTGGCTTTCAATCTTGTTTCCTCTATTTTCCATAAAGACCATATATCTTTGAATGGTGTTGCTTCTTTCTTCTCGTATAAGTTGAAGTGAAGTTTCCCCATTCTTCCGGAACGGCATTTAGTATCACTGTAGTCATTTCATTATCGGACATTACTTCTCCCAATTCCTGCAGTTGGTCTCTTATTTCAGAAATCCTCATAAAGTATGAAGTGATTCCTTCTTCTCTTGACAATTTCATTTTGTATAGTTCTTGTCTCAGAGAGATTGCTTCTCCTGCAGTATTCACAAAGAATAGTTCCACCAGTTTCTCATATATTTCTTTTGTAGATTTCAGTTTTGATACATAGGGTATGAGTGAGTCCTTACTGGATTCTATGAGAATCCTTTGGGCTCTGATTTCTCCTTTCATGTACTTGGCATGAGCTGGAGCATCTTCTTTTGAGGGTTGAATTGTAGATCCTTCGATGTAGTCCATAACTTCGTCTTCAATTAGATTCAAATCTGTCCTCTTCTTCCATGCACTAAAGTTTGATGACCCAACCAATTTGTTGCTCTCCTTACAATAAGTCATCTTGACAGATTTAAATAACGTCATAGATACTTACTTGAGTAGAGTAACTTGCAGCTTCCTTGGTGATGATGAAGAAGTCGGGAGCTTCTTCTTAGATTGAATTCTCCAATGTAGATGTTCTTGGATCCTATATGATAAAGGATGTCTCCAAAAGATGATGTATCTTCCAACAATGTCCTGAATATAAATATTTGATGACAAAGATTATCTTCTTGATTAGTGGATCCTTTGAAGTATCTACCTTGCAAATTAATCTGACCTTTTAACCCAAACTTTGATCTTTGCTTCCTTGAGTGTCTTCTTGTCAAGTAGCCCTTGTGTTTAGCACCTTAGCTCTGAAACCTTGTTGAGAATTTGATAGAGCATAGTTTAAATCAATTCTCTACTTGATAATTACTTGTGAACTTATTTCTCTTACTCAGATCTTCTCTTCATTAGCTTATTACGTCTTTCATCAAGTCAATTATCAAAACACAAGAGACACAAGATTTAGCCTCTTCAAGCTAGGGCTAAAACCTCTCCCTCTTAGAGAGGAAAACCCGCAAGTAATTCTTCTTATAGACTTTCAGTTGACAAGTACCATGACCATGACACAAACCCTTGACCCTTGTATGCCTCCAACACCCTTGTCACTTGCTCTTCTTGGCTTCTTCTTGTTGATCCTTCCTTCTACACTGTTCTGCACCAGTACTAGGAAACTCGGTTCCTAGTGAATTCCTTTCCTCCTAGCCTCTGCCTACTAGAGATTCTTCAACTGCCTTCTTTCCCTTAATCAAGATCCCTTTTCTTTGCGGTAGAGTCTTCTTCTATGTGCCTCCTTTCAATACTAGATGACACTGTCTCTTCGGCCTTCCTTTAGATGGGTACAACCAATAGCAGAGAGATGAAACTTAGCTCTTACACCACCCAAACACTAAGTGCTTCTTTGTTGAGCTTCCTTATCTTGTACGAATATACAGTCTTGTACTTTGCACTTACAATCTAAACTTGACCGAGATATATTAGCCCTAAAACAGAGATATGTAAACCTTCCTTTGCCTCGCTGTTTGTTCTTCTATATTCATTGAATAGTCTCTTCACTTCACTGTGCCAAACACAGATTTTCCCTTACTAGGATTGTTGACTTGTCCGAAAATTCTGTTTCCTAATGAAGTCGCAGAGTTATCTGAACTCCTGTGAAATATCTAATCTGTGCTTCTGTGAATTCTACGAAGTCTAATAGGGTATATATAGTTGTTCATCCCTATATATTAGCTGACATATCCTATGAACAGTTGTGATTGTTCATGAGCCGACTTTATCATCTGTTATGAGGCCGACTGCTCAACGGATATTTCAAGCATCTTCTAAGCCATCTTCAAGGGAGTGCTTTGAAAAGGTTAGGAAGCATACATTTACATCAGTCATAAGTGTAACACTTCATATACATGACTCTAACTTATATATTTATGACAAGATGAAAAACCCTAAAAGATATCAAGAAGAAGTCTATGACCTATAATAAAAACTCCTTGCTCACAAAACCCATGAAGCCAGCTTTACAAAAATACATTTTATTATCTTTGACTTCTTCTTTACATAAATACATAATTGCATAGTCAATATGAAGATTGATACTAGTTTGTTGGGTTTTGAACTAGTGTTAGAAGTTGAATTATGTAAGCTTAGTCCCTCACCTCATTTGTGTGTTGTGAAAATGTGAGATTATTATGCCATAATAAGAACCTCATTTGTGTGTTGTTAAAATGTGAGATCATTGTGCCATAATAAGAACTTCATTTAGTACAAATAACCTATCTAGTGGATTTGCTATGTTATTCTTACCAGATATTGTGCTTCTACAAGAATTTTTGTAGGCTATTCCAAGTTACACAAAGCCATTGGACTGATCCATTGAGGGGCTACATAGTCACGTGGAGGAAAAAGGCTTGTTAATTTAAACTTTTATCAGCCTTGATTTAATTTCACATTGCAATTTAACAATAACTAGATAAATATGTTACCAAATAAATTTCAAAACTTTTGATAACTAAATACATTGATAATTAAAACGTAAATTTGCAATGGAAATAAGTGAGAAATCAATGACAGATGCAACAGAATAATTCAACCACAAAACCCTTTTGAAAAATTATTAACTCAAAAAATATTGGTTAGACCCACAAAGAAATACACAGAAAACTATTGTTGATAAGAAGCCCTGTAACTATGCCTCTTACTCGAAAATTCGACTTGAGAAAAACATTGGCAGCCGAAGAAATTCAGCGTCAGCAAAACCTAGCCTACCTAATGAAGACCTCGACTTATACAACCCACCTTGACGTAACGCGTCAGAGCCGCGATTTTCCTGCCGCACATGTGAATTGTATGTGCCCTTCCACACTCAGACATATGGCTTGTTGTTGCACAAACTAGCAAGTCTAGTATAAGCTACAGCTAGAGGGCACAACAACAATTTGGCACAAAGGCCCATTGTCACCACAGCCTATGTCCCCTTCTCTTCTCAGATTTACACTGACGAGAGAAGCCCTAGCAACACTCACTTTAAATTGATGTTTCTATACTAGGGATTGAAGTGAGGCAAGGATTGCTCATTCAATGGAATGGATCAACTGAGGTGAGAGTTGTGGAAGAAGCTAGAATGGCCTTCCACGAAAAACCCCTCTAGGGAAATACTACATGTGACCTAGGATTGAGAGATATGTCGAAATAAAGGCTCATCCAAGGTCAAGATAGATAAGAGAAAAGGTTTTGAATGATAAGCTATAACTTGAAAACCTTTAAGAAATTGTAATATTCCAAATTAGCAGTTCTGCTAATTGGAATATTAATTTTGATTATTTTTTTGCCTTTCCTAATGTTGGACAGAAATAAAGTGGGTAGGGGACCCACAAATAACATTTGGCCAAAATAAAGCCACTTCCTAAAGTTACTAAGGAATAATTGCAACTCTAGTGGTGCGGTCAAGTTGTCCTTAGGTGGCAGCGTGGAGGGGGCATGAAGAAGGTAGCATGTGAGTGGTTGGAGGAAGGCAGCACGTGAGTGGCTCAAGGAGAGGCAGCGCAGGCCAAGGAAGGGCCCAAGGAATGCGTTGAGCCTCAATGGATAAAAGGAAGAAGGAAGGCCTCATTCCTCATTCATTCAGCTAATTTCTTCTTGTCAATTTGACTGAGCACGCTAGCGCTGGAGAGCCAAGTCTGCAGTGTTGTTTAGCACACGAGATCTTCAAGTGAAGATCTCAACCTCTGCCTTGGGGGACTTCGAGTGCCCACTCAAGAGAGGAGTTTTACATTTTGTGAGGGAATTATCTATCAACAGCTACAAAGGATAGCATAGCCCTTTCTGGATTGCGCAGAGGTGGAAGAGACTGCGCAGTGTAGACTGGTGTTGGTGTCGGAAGATTGGAGAGGAGAATTCTCATCAGGAGATTTGGATGCGAGGCTAGCCATCTTCTACCAAGGATTTTTGGAGCATTTCAGAGGCATTTCCTAACAGTTCCTTCTAGTGGTTCAGTTTCCCTAGTTGTTCAGTGAGCCAAGCCCAAGAGGACTAATTTTTGGGTTCGAGCTTTCAGCAAACCCTTTCCGGGTTTTGGTGGGTTTCTTGATTAGAGTCCGATGTCCAAATCCCGAAATTTTATGAGCAAGTGTAGAAGGCCCTAGTGGCATATCATTCGGAGCAGTAGCAACATTTCTGACCAGTAACAACGTAGAGTAGGAGTAACAACACCGAGCCGGTGTAGCAGCACAGATCAGGTGTAACAACGCAGAGTTGGTGTAGCAGCATAGATCAGGAGTAACAACATAGAGCCGAAGTAGCAGCGCAGACCAGGAGTAACAACGCAAGCCAGGAGTAACAACGCATAGCAAGAGAAACAGCGCAGCACCAAAGCCACGCAGAGCCATTTCCAGAAAAACGTTCTAGCTTGATTTGAGTTATATTTCAGCTTGCCTTGAGCAGGCCCAGGTGCAAACTTTCCAGCACCTCAATTGTACTCTTTCCAAGCAGATTAATAAAATGGCCCAACAGTTTCTTTTGGCTCCAGTTTGTGTGTTTTGATGATGTTTTTTCTATTGTTATAGTTTTTAGTCTAATGTGTTTTATATTACTGTTTATTCCCAATTTAGGATATTACAGTGGTATCAGAGCTCATAGACTTGGCTCAGCCTGTGGAGCACGCAGTCTATGCCACCGAAAGACAGACAAAACGTGTCTTACTGGAGGCAGAGATACAGGAGCAAAGAGAAAGGAGCCTCAAAATCACTCCAGATCAAGTTGACAATGTTCCGAAGGTTGTAGAGAGAGAGAAGGCGAACACGGATGATGGTAGAAATGAGGAGGAGGAGTTTGCCCACCTTCTTCTGAAATTTGTACAAGATCTCTCCAAGAGGATTAAGGAGATGGGGCAGAAACTCAGTAATCGCAATACGGGGAAGGGAATTCAAGGGGAATTACAGATTGGAGAAGGGTTTGGCACTTCGCAGCGCACCAGGCAGGCCCTCACTCTACCTTGCCAGTCGTACCCTACACTCGACCCTGTTCCACCATTCCCACGTTCCTAGCTTCAGGGACAGGAGGACAGGAGGAGATTCACTATGGGGATTTCTTCGTGGAGTACCATCCTGTGGGCCAGAATCTGGAAGGGCCATTACCTTCAATGGGTTTTGCCAGTTGAAGAACAACAACAAACCCAATGGCCAAGCCAGAGGAAGAGGGTACACGCAGGGGTATGATTTGCAATGTATGGTGGGTAGGCTATTCCTTCCGACATTTGATGGATCCTCAAAGAGCTCAGCTAAAGCATGGGTGGTTAACTTGGACATCTATTTCCAGCTCAATCAGATGATAGAGATAGAGGCCATCAAGGTGGCTACACTTCGGAGGGAGAATCCCATGATTGGTGGTTTCATGGGTTGACTATGTTGGGTCACACAGGGGTGATAGCATACGATGACTTCACAAGGAGAGTGTTGGAGATATTTGACAGGAAGGATCCCGAAGAGCATTTTGGAGAACTAACCAAACTGATGCAAACAAGGAACCCGGAGATGTTTATTTCTGAGTTCTTGAGGTTGTCAGTGATGGTTCCAGATCTATCGAAACGTAGGAGGATTTTTATGTTCATAGATGGCCTAATAGAGCCATTGAGCGGGCTAGTGAGGCCAACTCAACCCACTACGCTCCAGGACGCAGTTGGGAGGACACGGGATCTTCACGATGCATTGCCGAGGGCTAGGGCCCCTATGCCCAACAGACCAGCCTTCAAGCAGAGAGGAAGGGATGCAAGAGTTCCACCCCCGAGAGGGAACCAGGGTCAGGGACCACTAGATGATGACACCAAGAGAGATCTAAGGAGGAAGAAGCTTTGCTTCACGTGCCAGGAGCTATGGGCACCGAGTCACAGGTGTGCAGGAGGGAAGGCACACTACATCGAGGTCTTCTCAGACAGCAAGGGAGAAGAGGAGACACTCTTTAAGATGGGAGGTGAAGACAGCGCAACATCTCAAGAGGAAGGGCCTCCACCTCCACCCCCACCAGTAGTAGGAGGATCAACATTTGCACCAATTGGAGGAGCCCTTGCATCTTTACGGGGGATACCCAAATACTTGATGTTGAGGATTAGGGGAACATTTCAGGGACAGTGTGTCTCAGTGCTTGTTGACAGTGGGAGCCACGCACAACTTCATAGATGCCTAGATGGTGCAGAGGAGGGGCATCCAGACAAAGGGATTTGAGGGATTTTTTGGGCTAGTGTCGGGAGCTAGGACCTTATGAACAAACCTTATGCTCCGTCTCACCCATTTTGAACAAACCTTTTACTTTTTTTTTTCCCGAGGATATTTTTTATCGGGATCAAACAATTACGCAATAGATAAATCTATGGATCCCATACCTCATTCTATCACTCATACTTTGTCTAGATTTCGGACAGAACTGACAAGTGAATCAGGTTCGTTAGCGATTCACGAATTGGAAGTGGCCGAATATAAAGCATCAGCTTCCCTACGATATCTCGCATGTTTAGTAGGACTGCCTTGGGTAATTCCTATTTCATTACGGAAAGGTTTGGAACCTTGGGTTACAAATTGGTGGAATACGGGTAAATCTCATCAAATTTTTGATTATCTCCAGGAAGAAAATGCTCTGGGAAGATTTGAGAAAATAGAAGAACTATTCTTGTTAGAAAGAATGGTGGAAGATTCTTCGGGAACACATTCACAGGATCTTCGTATAGAGATTCACAAAGAAACGATCCAATTGGTCGAAATGTACAATGAAGATTGTATCCATATAATCTCACATTTATTAACAAATCTAATAGGTTTTGCTTTTATAAGTGCTTATCTCATTCTGGGTAAGAATCAACTTGCCATTATCAATTCTTGGATCCAAGGATTCTTCTATAGTCTGAGCGATACAATGAAAGCTTTTCTAATTCTTTTAGCAACCGATCTATGTATTGGGTTTCATTCACCCCATGGTTGGGAACTGATGATCGATTCGATCTCCGAAAATTATGGATTTGCCCATAATGAACGAATCATATCCGGTCTTGTTTCAACTTTTCCAGTCATCTTAGATACGATTCTGAAATATTGGATCTTCCGTCGTTTCAATCGTATATCTCCTTCACTTGTAGTAATTTATCATTCGATGAATGAATAAAGAATAGGTAGGTTTTTTTCTACGGCCGAAACAATTGAAACAGAATAATAAAGTGTTTTCCGTGTTCAGGAATTAGCTATTCCTCCCCTTCATTCTTCTCCTGGTGCGAGACTTCCGATTTCTTATTTTTAGGTTTTGTTGAATCAATATAGTAGCAGACTTTTTGACAGGTAACTATGATAGCTACCTACTCTCACCCGAAAAATGATTTGGAACCCATAATTGAACCATGCAAAATAGAAATACTTATGAATGGACGAAAAAGATGACTCGGTTAATTTCCGTCCTGGTCATGATACATATCATAACTCGGACATCCATTTCGAA
This sequence comes from Pinus albicaulis, assembly GCA_034641835.2. NCBI lineage: Eukaryota > Viridiplantae > Streptophyta > Pinopsida > Pinales > Pinaceae > Pinus > Pinus albicaulis. Next base: position 741,758,088 of record CM076580.1, on the reverse strand, counting down.
TGCATATCCCATTTTTGTACAGCAGGGTTATGAAAATCCCCGAGAAGCCACTGGACGTATTGTATGTGCCAATTGTCACTTGGCAAAAAAACCTGTGGATATTGAGGTTCCACAGTCCGTGCTTCCCAATACCATATTTGAAGCAATTGTTAAGATCCCCTATGATACGCAAATGAAACAAGTTCTTGCTAATGGCAAGAAAGGGGCTTTAAATGTAGGAGCTGTTCTAATTTTACCCGAGGGCTTTGAATTAGCTCCTCCGGATCGTATTTCCCCTGAGATTAGACAAAAGACGGGTAATCTTTATTTTCAGAACTATCGTCCCAATCAAAAAAACATTATTGTAATAGGTCCTGTTCCTGGTCAAAAATATAGTGAACTTGTATTCCCCATCCTTTCACCAGATCCTGCTACTGATAAAGAAGCTCACTTCCTGAAATATCCCATATATGTGGGTGGTAATAGAGGAAGAGGACAAATTTATCCCGACGGGAGTAAGAGCAACAATACGGTCTATAGTGCTTCAGCAACAGGAAGAGTTAGAAAATTTTACGTAAAGAAAAGGGTGGATATGAGATAACTATCGATAATAAATCAGACGGTGCAGTGCATGCGTTATGTTCAAAGCCTTGACAGTGACCATGGGGACCTACTCAGCAGCAGATCATTTCTTTGTGGTCGACATTCTGGACACCAACATAGTGTTGGGGGTCCAATGGCCTTTTACACTTGTTAGAGTTGCTACAAATTGGCAAAAGTTGGAGATGCAGTCCCTGGACAATAATGGGAAACTGATGATGCTTAGGGGGATGCATTCGTACCCACCTCAGACAGTCTTTGCGCATAAGATGGAGGCAGATTTCATACAGGGAGATATAGAGTGGGCAATTGAGTTGAGGATTTCAAAGGCAAATGGTGCAACTAGACCCCCTCATCCAGATGTACAGGCCATCCTCGACCGATACTCCATGGTTTTCAACAACATTCCACCAAGATAGCCACTTGACCAAGGATTTAAGCATACCATCGAGTTGGAGCCTGGCATTCAGGTCGTGATGTCTACTCCGTATAGGCACCCCAAGGCCTACCGATATGAGATCGAGAGGGCCATACATGAGCTTTTGGCCTTGGGGCATATTCGACCGAGTTTGAGCCCCTTTGCTTCATCAATTGTCCTGGTGAAGAAAAGGGACGATGTCTTGAGAATGTGTATCGATTATAGGGCCCTAAACAAGAAGACAACGAAGAACCGCTACCCCATCCCGCGGATAGATGAGCTTATGGATGAGTTGAAGGGGGCCAAGTTCTTTTCCAAAACAGATTTGACATCAGGGTACCACCAGATTCGGGTGAGGGACAAGGATGTCCCCAAGACAGCGTTTCGATTCCATTATGGGCACTTTGAGTTTTTGGTGATACCCTTTCGGCTAACCAACGCTCAGTTGAGATTTTGAGTATTTGGGGTAGCATCAATTGTGCTCTAGGTCCCAAATTTTGAGGAAGGACTAGAGTTCACCTGATCTACAAGACCCAGAAATGGATTTGGGAAATTTCATCTAGTTTAGGAGATATTAAATTAATTAATTATTTTAATGTGTTTCCTAAGTTAAAACTTAGGAAAATAAAATAATTAAAGTGAATTTAATTAAACATGTGATGAAATTGTCTTAAGTCACACGGATCAAGCTTTCTTTTAATCTTAGCCATTGATTCAATATTTGATCATGGTCGTTGATTTGTCAACGAGAAAAGTATAAAGAAAAGGCTTGGGGTCATTTCTAAAGACACACAGAGGCAGAGCACTGAAGCTAAGCTAAGATTCTAGGGCAAGGTTGCTAAGAATACTCAGAAGTGTTTCAGTTGCAGAGAGGGGAATTTAGACTAAGGGGATGATCTGATCCCAGGGTCTAGAATACACAAGTGGCAGATAAGAGATCAGCTCAAGGACAGTGCAAAGAAAGGCAGCGGCAGCAGCAGGGACAGCATAATTTTCAGGGAACCCCTCAGCGGTTGCGCAGAGACCCTTAGGGGCAGCACAGTGACTGCGTCACCCATTCTGGGGTAACACATTCCCTTCCAGGATCAGTGCTGAGGGTTTGGAGGCCATCCAAGGCTAACGCAGAGGCTTTCAGGGGCTTCAAAGAGGCTTTCAGGGGCTTCAGAGGCTGACACATTGCATTTCAGGGGCAGCGCTGGGGTTTCTAGGCCTGGATCTGACTGAGTTTTGTAAATCTTGTTTGAGGTTGTGGATCAGTCATTATTGTGGCCCTAGATCAGCCAGGAGCTATAGATCTAGAGTTTTCTCTGTCGAGTTTTCCAGATCTGGAACCCAGAAGTTGTGTATTCAAAAATATTCTTAATAACAAAACCCTCCAGCAGCTAGAGACCAGTTTTCCCACATTGGGTTTTTTCGGAGACAGTTTGTCCAGAAATAACTGTCACTTTGTCAATGTGTGCGTGTGCTTATTATAGATCTAAATTGATAGAGATCTGTTATGTGTTTTGCTTCAATTTTAACTTGAATTTATTCAGTTAATAACTTGCATAAGTAGGAGGAGCTTAACCGAATTAACAGTAATAATTTCTGCATAAGTATAAGGATTCAAAAATTTCTACATGCTCCAGCCACATTCCAATCCTGTATGAACCACATTTTTCATGGCCAGTTGAGGAAGATCGTGCTAGTCTTCTTCAATGACATTCTGATATATAGCCAAACACGGAAGGAGTATTTGTAGCATGTGGAGGCAGTGTTGTGTATTTTGGAGCAGAAGTTTCATGCCAAGTTGCCCAAGTGCGAGTTTGGACTGACAGAGATGCTATACTTAAGCCACATTATAGGAGATGATTGTGTACGAGTGCACGAGGAGAAAATCAAGGCCATCAAAGATTGGCCAGAGCCCAAGAATGTCACTGAGCTGAGGGGATTTGTGGGCATCCACACTTATTACAAGATGTTCATGAAGGGCTTCTCTCAATTAGCTTTGCCCCTCACAGATTTGACCAGGAAGGGAGCATTCACTTGGGCCCCCATAGCGCAGGAGGCTTTTCACCACCTCAAGCAAGTGATGAGTAGCTACCCAGTGCTTGCACTTCATGATTTCACCAAGCCATTTGTCTTAGAGTGCGATGCATCTGGGGTAGGATTTGGGGCAGTGTTGATGCAGGATGGACACCCCATTGCTTTCGAGAGTCGGAAGCTCTTGCCTCATGAGAGGCATTACCCCATATATGACAAAGAGATATTGGCCATCATGCATGCATTGGCCAAGTTCAGACAGTATTTGATGGGGAATCGGTTCAAGGTTAAGACCGATCATAACAGCCTCTGGTATTTCCCAGAATAGAAGCAGTTGCAGGAGAGGCAGCAGAAGTGGGTCAGTAAGATCCAAGCCTACGACTTTGACATTGAGTATGTCAAAGGGAAGAATAATGTGGTGATTGATGCCTTGTCGCAGAGGCCAGCGTCCCTCTCCCTAATGAGTATAGACGCAGATTGGAAGGTGTGGTTATTGGTGGAGTATTCAAAGGACCAGTTTGCATGCGAGGTGTTGGATGGACAGGTGACAGATGATCGGTACCGAATGATGGATGAGGTCAGTTATTATCGAGACTAGATCTTTTTTACAGCCAACTCTCGGTTACGGGAGAATATCTTGCATGCAGCTCATGACTCCCCATTATCTGGTAAATTGAAACCAAGTGACCGGATGGACACTCGCTGCTTAAATGATTGACTAACCTATATGATATGCAATTCCTAGGACCTATGTGAGATGTTGTGATCTTGGTTAATTTTAATTATATGTCTCATCGAAGTAGAACCTTTCTCCTAACTATTTTTAGAAGCAATCATCAAAGTAAATTGTGAAATGGAAGTCAACGGGAAGCAAGCAACGGTCTGATTAACGATACCTTCCCCTATGTTCCACTCACCCAGTGCCTCCAGCGCTGCAGAGACTGTGGCTCTGACGACTGCAACGTCATTGTGTTAACCACTACGAGAAGTTGAATCTCTCAAGCTAGTTTGAAAAGGGTTGCCCTAAATCTCTATCAACCCAGCTTATGCTAGGAGATAAATTTTCAATGCAATCTAAAACTAATATGTTTATGCAAGGGATTACGAGTGAGATTATCTTGAGTTAAGATTGTTTATGTTACTTTAGTACTTATTGTAAATTATCTTATAGCAAGACTGCTTAACAATGATGAGATAAAAATAGTAAACAAGATAAATTGCTTAGACACAAGTGCAAGCTTCAACAAATTCCCACAAGATGCTTAACCAATTAGATCAACTTATCAACTCATCAATTAAGATGCCAATCACAACTACCAAAGATGTAAAACAAGATTACACGTGATCTTATTACTCAATGCTAGAGAGATATTAAACTAGATTCTTAAAATGCCAATATTCCCAAGAGATTTATCACTAGATTGACTCATTGGACGAAATTTCAGCCTAAAAGTGCCCATGAAATTTTTTACGTGCATAATATGTAAACCAATCAAAATCCTTCAAATTTAAAAAAAGGTATATGTAAATATTTTGGAGGGAAACAAAGAATTCTACTTTTCTTAATTGTATATTTGGCTTATCTCCTTATATGTTTACTCAAATTTCATGAGTAGACACTCGTTGGATGCAAAATTAAATTCGCATCCAATGAGTACTCATTATGCATATTTTTTAGAAAACGCACATTGATAAAAATTGAACACGTTTTTTTAATGTATCTTCAATTTTTATCAATGTAGGTCTTCTCAAAAGTATGCATAATGAGTACTCGTTGGATGCGGAATTTAATTCTGCATCCAATGGGTGTCTACACTTGAAATTTGAGTAATTTTATAAGGATATAAGCCGAAAAATACGATGAAAAAAATCTTCTTTTCCCTCCAAAATGCATAACTATTATTTTCTTAATTTCTTATTATTTTATTATTTTTCCTTAGGAGGCCACTTTTAGGCTTAAATTTCCTCTAATTTTATGATCTAAGCGCTTTTAGTGAGTGAGCTTATTAGATGTGAAGTATGAACACTTATAGCACATAAACTCACAAGAGACACACAATGTTAGCCACTTTCACAATATAAATGCTAGGACCAAGTAACAACAAAATATAGGACTATGAAGACACTTTATGTCCCAATGATCCTTTTATGAGCAACAAGTGATTGTTATGACAACAGTAAGCAAGTTATGACAGCATTAAACAAGTTATGACATTAATAAGTAAATGTTATTTTCAACAATGTTTATGCTTGCCCAATGTCACAAAAATTAACCCAACCACCAAATAACTTAAACAAACATGAGAAATCATATGTACTAGCCCTTTTAAGATGTATTTTGAGAAATATTCCAGATCTGATATATTTATTACAGCAATAAATAAATGACAAATCAGCGAGCTGGAAATGCAAAAATTCACCAAAACTTCAAAAAAACAATTTTTAGGGTTTTTAGAGGTTATGATTCAGAAAATTTTAGATCTGGTCAATTTACTACAGCAGTGAATAACTAACAGATCAGCGAGCTAATGAAGCTATAATCAATGCCCAATATCCCTAAAAATTAGGAAAATTTGCTTAAACTTGACAAAATGAAAATTTTGATCTTTTTTAAGTGTAAGCTTCAGAAATTTCAGATCTGGTATTTTCAGTTATGCAGTAAATTCCGGCAAGCATAAAAATAGATTTGGGCTAAATCTAGGGTGCCCAAGTGGCCAAAATTCATGAAAATGAAAATTTTTCAATTTTAAACAATTTTGACCATGTAGCATGTAATTTTAGGGCTTAATGATTACTAATTTAATTGTTGTAATAAAACAGAGATAAAACTAGGGTTTGTAGGTCAAACTTTAGGCCTAAGGCCTTGTAAAAACACTTGCCTAAGTGGCCTAAAAAATTGTGGATGAAGATGCAACTTGAAAGTTAGAATTTTGAGGACCAAAAACCTGCAAAACCACCAAGGAATTAGTGCTGAAAAATTAGAGGGGGGTTTTAGAGCAAATTAGGGCAAAAGATGCTAAGAAAAGCCAATCTTAAGCCAAGGAAGGCTAGCACTGGGAGATAAGGGGGTTAGGATGACAGATCAGGAGCTGATATGGCAAGAGACGGCCAAAAAAGGTCAATGCTGGAGAAGGAAAAGGCTCAAAGGCTTGACGTCGGGACAAAGGAGGTTCAACAAGGAGGAGGTTGAGGGTTTAAGGGACTAAAAACCCAAAGCAAGCCCTCTAGGGTTTCCATCTAGCCTTCCAGAGGGAGTTCAAGAACAAAAGAGGCCACGGCTAGCCCTGAAATAGGCTTAAACCCTTTGCGCAAGGGGGAAGGGAGGAGGTCGAGGCCTTAGTCCTCACGGCCAACCTCAAAGAGGCCTAAAGCTCTGACACAGGAGCAGAAAGGGCTGACAATGGGGCCTGGGAGGCTTACGCTACCCTTGGAAGGGGCGGATCTGGTTCTGAGAGGCTTGAAAAAGTGAAACCCTTGTCTCAAAAAAAAATTCTTCCCTGGAACTGAATTTTGCGGCAAATTTCTTCAGTTGGTAACCGTACAAAATTCTCAAAAGGCCAGATCTAGCTCTTCTTCCACTTGATCCCTTGATCCAACTTGCAAAAAATAAAAATACAACACCCAAAACCCAAATGTATACAAAAAATCTAAAATCCCCAAACCCCAATTAGCAAAATAATTTACAATCCAAATTTACAAAATTATTTTACAAATTTATACAAGGGTTTTAAATGAATTTTGAGAAATAATTTTTTATAATATGTTTTCCTTTGATGAATGGCTAAAAAATGCTTCTAAAAAATTAAACTCACTATAGCCATAGCAAAGATTTAATCCGCCATATAAAAACTTAGGATCCAAGCAAAATGATCCTTGTCCACAAACTGTGAACTTGGAGACCAAGGACTGAAATACCTGCAATCACTATGTATTATTTCAAAATAATCATATAAAGCAAAGCATAGCAAGCTCGTAGTCAATACATACCACAGATCAACGAACAAGTACACCTCGAGTTGCACCCCAAAGTCTTTTATTATGGCAAAAAAAAATAGTTCCCAACGGGACAATAATTTACACAAATGCTTCAGCAACAATATTCTAGCTAGAGATCAAGATGACTAGAGACTCCACTGACTCTCTAATTTATAGATAAACCATCCAAGTGGAAAAATAACGGCTACTTTCTTTGATCCTTGTCAAAATAATCTTGGTTGTTGATAAATACTTTAAGATCTTTTAATCTTGGCCCTTGATTTTTTATTTTTGAGGAATTTTCGAATTTATCATTTATTCCATTTTAATTAGCTCAAAATTAATTATTTTGAGTTAATTTATTCAAAAATTTGACTTTGACTTAACCACCAAGGTCCAAATTTTCTAAATATATACAATATTCCCTTGGTGGGGGGCCTTTAAAAATTGATTCCTTTAAGACCAACAAATTTTTCCACTTGGAGAATTAATTTTCCGAAGACAAATTAACTTGATTCTAATTAATTAATTTTTTGGCTTAAGATATAATTTTATTTTGCCAGAAAAATTAATTAATTTACACATGAGAGGATTTAATTATTTTTCCACCCTCTAATACATATTTTACAATTATAACCCTTAAAGGGGGTATACACATTTGGATAGACCCTCAAGACACATAACCCATCTGCGACACAATATGATCTAGAAGACCAAGTGATTTGTAATAAAATAATTAAGCCGACTAGCTTAAATTATTCCTACACCACTTTTACATTAGACTCGACCAAAACACTAGGACTCACCTAAGATTTCAACAACAAATTTCACCCTAGCTTTGGGGTTTTAAGTTGGAGGTAAAAAATTCTTCTAATTAGTCGTGTTTAGAAACACGGATAATCAATCTGGTTACAAAACCTCCTAGGATGAAATTTGTCACCAAAATCATAGGCTTACCTAGGTTGTTATCTATACTCAAAGTCTTACTATGATCATTTACATCATATAACTTGTAGAATAGGGTGACCATGACACATGGACTGCTGATTGGTGATCTGATCCTTGTTGAAAAATTTGGTAGTTGATCATTTGAGTGCAAGAGGACCCAATGGACAAATATGGACTAGGACGGGATGAATGTGAAAAGGGGTTATGATGAGCAAAGGGGAGTGAAAGATATGGTGTCGGGAAGTGGGACCACGCAAACAAAATTAGGGTTTCCCATGTAATGCCACTCCTAAAGCTAGTAGCTAATAGAGGAGATCCCACGGGACTAGGATACAAGCTTAACCACCCAATTGGGACAAGGGAACAAGTCGAATCCTCCCACTAATCCATGTCCAAATGTGCCCAAGAAAAGCAAGCATAAAAACCGAATTACATAATGAAATGTCATACCTTCAGGGTTGGAAGGTCGGTTACCACTGAAACTAGGCTAATAGGGCACTTGTTGGGCTAAAGGAACAGTGGAGACTTACCCAACTATCACCATGGCTAAGACTCCCTGCTCTTTACAGACTTTCACCAATGCGAGGAGTCCCAGTAGAGTAGGAATCACTTGTAAAGTATATGTCAATGGATAGGTGGAAAGTGACCCTAAAACCCTTTCCCTAGGAGGGAGTGAAGAATGGAGCTTGTTTGTTCTTCAAGCAAGGGACTTGGTCCACTAAGAGTAAGGGATGAGGATTGGAGGGTTGAGAGAGAGGAATGGGCTTATAGACAAGGTTCTAAATCCCTATAATCCTTGGGAAACTTGGATTTCGAAATGGTCCTTGACAAATAATCCTTATTGAGAAGGGGACCACCCAGGGCCAAGTGGACACAGCCCAGGTTCGCAGGTGGAATACAGCAACCAGTGATGTTCTTATCCCGGACAAGGTGAAAGGAAAGGACCAAACAAGAATATTTACTTCAAAAGGTTGAATTGATCCTGTTAAATCTAGCCTTGGGGATTCTTGGGAAAAATTCAATCCTAGAGCTAGGGCATAAGATTCCCAGAGATTCAACCGTTAGAATTGCCTCAAATTCGAAGGAGAGAGGGGGACCTACCAGCTCAGTAGCCTCCAAGAGATCAAAATTTTTCCTTGGTTCAATTCCTAGGAAATTGATGCCCTTGGTGAACTTTGAGGGCTAGACCTGGAAAAAAGGTGAAAGAAAGGTGAAAAAGGTGAAAATGATTATCACCCTCTTTAGGGATCAGTGCCTAATCCTCTTGGGGATATGGAGTCAAGGATGATGATGAGTAAAACTTGGCTATTTGATCGAGGCCTGGAAAGTCAGCTTCATCCAATGTTGAGAGAAAGAAAAGAAAAGTGACCTTCAAGCATTTATAGTTCAAAGCAAATGGTACAAGCTTATCAAGATAAATAATCTCTTGGAAATTTCATTCATATAACATTGGCCCATACATTAAATTAGCTAAAACATGCTTAATTCCACATATCAATCATGTAGCAACTAGCCCTAATTTTAGCATTACGCAGCAACAAGAATAACAACATTACAATTTATTTACAACATTATAGAATATATCCAACCGTCATTTTGTTTGCAAGAGAAAGCTCCAAGACAAGAAAAATAGCCCAAATCCATACATCAAAGTTGATCCATCTCCAAAAATGTCCAACAAGGGAAAAAATGTGAAGTTCTCTATGATTAGAAAGTTCCCAGGTCAAGTGATGATACAAATGAATGTATCTAACATCGATATATACCCTCCTAAGGAGTTTGAATTATCCTATGGGCCTAAATTAGCGCCTAAAGATAAAATAATGTGCAAATAAAATCCATATTGGAGACAAGCCCACCAAACTAGCTCAAAAATGGAGAAAATAAGCCTCGTAGGAGCCAAATAATAATATGTACATGTTGTGGGACCCTCCAAAGGCCTAATAATGTCCTAAAGTGTCATAATGAAGAATAAATTCCTCGGAATATGATGGACAAGGGGGTGGCCCCGTGTTCTCCAAGTAGTAGACCTGTGGTGCTCCCAGTGGATGTGGGGGCACACAAATGACCCCATGGGTCTCCATATGAATCAGAGATGCCTGTACTATGTAGATTCGCTGCAAGAGCTTGAGTGATGGACTGAACGCTGCCATGACATCATACAAGTCCTGGGACACCTGCCAAGAGTGTGGGGCTCCTGTGGGGTCTGTTGGGCATAATGTACCAAGCACATCACCATCATCCCAAAAGCATATCGCTAGTAGTCTCTGAAGGTCAAAGAATACCCGTGGAGTGTTGTTGGTTGTTGTGGAGGCTCATGGCTCTCTATGCACACCCTATATGTGCCAATGTAGCCCTCTAGGGTTTAAGATCTCGTATAGGGAGACCAAACCCAAATGGAAACCACCTACAATCCTGTATAAGATCCAATGTGTCCCCTAGGCTTCAGTACAACTAGTCATTAGAATAATCGTGTAAAAGAGCTTACAAATCATGGATAACAAAGTGGGCACTTCACAATGGCATGCCCTTCCGTAGTGGGCTTTGGCATATACTAGTGTCTCCATACTCCAAAGGGGGTTAGCCATGTACTTTATTAAATGGTTTCAACCCTTAAAGGGGATAGTAGGTCCAAGGTACATCCTTTGAACGGGGGTGGCAAGTGATAAATAAGTGAAACGGAGCAGGGAATGAAAGGGGCAATCTTGGGCCACATATCGGGGCGTATGAAGCTAGACAAGGGGAAGCCCACACCAGGGTATATAACGTGTAGGAGGGAGAAGTTGTGGTACATGAGGTGTCCCAGCCTTGATTTTTCCACCCTTCTTTAAACGTCTTTTTCCTTTCATGAATTTTCTTTAATTAACTGCTCGGGGCTCAAGGATAAGAGCATGATGTGTCCAATATAGCAGTAATTACCCCTTTTAAGCTAGGGCGGTTCATTACCCTCCAGGGGGTTGGGACAATCATGAGTTCCTGTATGATAAACAAGGCTCATTTAGGACCTATGGAACGAAGGTGATGGCCATGGGTAACGAGCAGAGCTCATGCATTGAATTTTGCCCACGTGCTAATTATTTTTGTCCCAGCCATCTTTTGCATTTTGTGGTACAATTTCTTGTTAAGTGTGCCCAATTATGCTTTTTCTTTTTCTTTTAGTTGCCTCAACCTTCAGGACATCATTCCAAGCCTGACCCAAGGTGGGGGCAAGAGCATAGGGAGGTTGACCCTATGTGGACCCATGGGGGCTATGTGGACCCAGGTGGGAGAAGTGATGAATGGGAGCATAATCAGCAGGAGGGGAGTAATGTATGTGGATAAAGGATCGGGACCACGCACCCAAAGTCGGGGTTTCCCACGTAGTACCACCCTAGAACCAAATGGTCAATGAAGGAGATCCCACGAGACTAAGATGCAAGGGTAGCACCCAAAAGAGATCAAGGGGGCAGGACCACAGGCTAAGCCCACTCTTTCCGCCAAATCCCCCCATCAATCCATGCCCAAAAGCATCCATGATAAGTAAACCCAATACTCAATTACAAAATGACAAGACATACCTTTAGATTCAGGAGGCCCACCTTCAAACATACGATCAATACAGATGGGTGAGGGACCACATGGCTGGCTCAGGTGACAGAGAAATGGCACAACGAGCTAGTAGGACGCTGCAAGGGGCTGATGGCTGTCGACTGAGGTCTGTTGAAATATGACAACAAATGTAATTAATGTAATTTTGGGCAAATTTACTTATTACCTGTCAGTTGGTTGTATAACGAAATGAAGTTAGAATAACGAAATAGCCCAAGTTAAATTAGATGGCCCAAGAGACTTATATGAAGAGCTGAATCAATGTTGATTAATAGATTTTCCAATCCCTTGCCCCGTGGAGGTTTCCTTGACACCTTGTCAAGGTTTTACCACGTAAATTCGTGTGTTTACCTTTGTGTGAGTTTATTTTAGTTTGTCATTCAGTTATATATTTGTATTTCTTTCTCCTTTAATCTTTCCCAAGAACAACAATTGGTATCAGAGCCATAGGGTAACCGCTCCACCAAGAACTCCATTGCTGTTAAATTTAAATATTCGTTGTTTTTAAAATCCGTCGTTGTTGGAGAGGATCGCACTCTGACTTCTTACACCCCAGAAAAGTAAACATCGTCGTTGTTTAAAAAGGAGGTTGAGAGAGTTTCCCTGTTTGCAGAGAAGATCACTACCAGTTGAGAGCGTTGAAGATTGTTGCCACCGACCAAATAGAAAGGGTTGCCGCACGTTGAAAGCAAGCTATCGCACATTGAAAACAAAGGGTTGTTGCACGTTGGAAGCAAAGGGAGGGTGTTGAACTATTTATTGTTGTTGAGAAAAGCCTGCACGCTGGAGAAAAAGAGCCGTAGCAGAGACTGCAGAAGCCTGCACGCTGTCTCTTGAGAAGATAAAGATAAAATTAACGCTGAACGTTGCCGCCCAAAAGTAAAACGTTGCCATCTAGAAGATAAAAATCAGAGGTATTTTTTCTGCTTTATGAAGGATTTGTCGCCCAGAAAATATAATCAGAGGTATTTTCTGCATTATAATCTGTTTTCCACTGAAAATTCGTAAATCCGCTGCTAGTGAAAGTTCTCAAAAATCTGTTGTTTTTTTAAATTGGAGTAGGGTTTCTTTAGCTGAAGAAAAAGAAATCATTTTTTTTCAAAAATAAAGTTAAAATTGAGAAAATTCATGGAGTATGGTTTGTTAAGTAGGAACAATTGGGAAAATCAGAATTTTTTTTATCTGAAAGAAGGGGACACAATTTTTTTTTTAAAACCCTAGTGGAAATTTAAGAAATAAGGGAAAAGTAGGATACCATAGGAGGAAGAAATGGCCAAAATGACGAATGCAAAGTTCAACGTTGAGAAGTTCACCGGTAAGAACAATTTCGCATTGTGGAAACTGAAAGTTAGGGACTTGTTGGTGCAACAAGCGTTGCACAAAGCATTAGACGAGGTAAAGAAAAAACCTGCAAGCATGACAGATTCGGACTGGGAGGACTTCGATGCCTGAGCCCTCAGTAACATTAGGTTATGCTTGGCAGATGAAGTTCTCTTTAATATTGTTGAAGAGAGTACAATTGAAGGTTTGTGGGGAAAACTGGAAACTTTGTATATGACTAAATCATTGACCAATAGAATTTATTTGAAAAGACAATTGTACAGTCTTCGGATGAAGGAGGGTACAAAAGTTGCAGAACATTTAAATATTTTTAATACACTTATTTTCCAATTGTCAGATATAGAAGTTAAAATTCAGGAAGAAGACAAGGCTATAACCTTGTTGTGTTCTCTTCCCGAGTCATGGGACCACTTCTTAACTTCAATCAGTTTGAGCATTGTTGATTCTTTGAAATTTGAATCAGTTGTGGGTGCTCTCTTATCTGAATAAGTACGAAGGAAATCCAGTATTGAAACATCTGCACCAGAAGCCATGGCAGTGAGAGGTTGGTCAAAGGAAAGAAGGGAGAAAGCAAGGTGTTCTTCCAGATCAAAATCAAAGGGCGGCAAGAAGTGTAAAGCCAAGTGTTGGTACTACAACAAAATTGGACACTTGAAGAAACACTGTTGAAAACAGGAGGAGTCGAAAAACCAGAATAAGGAAGCAAATCAAGTTGATTCAGGTATGATTAATAAGTTTTAACTACCGAAGCTCTACCTATTTGTAATGTCTCTCAAGATGCTAAAAATTGGCTATTAGACTCTGGTGCTTCCCATCACATGAGTCCACACAGAAGTTGGTTTACTTCATATGAAACTGTAAATGGTAGTTCTGTGTTTATGGGAAATAATGCATCTTGTCAGACTGTTGGGATGGGAAATGTAAAATTTAAAATGTATGATGATACAGTTAAAATATTATCTGATGTTAGGCATGTACCTAAATTAAAGAAAAACAGGATTTCCATGGGAGTTTTGGATTTGAATGGGTGTAAATTTACAAGTCAGAATGGAGTGTTGAGAGTCTCAAAAGGAGCTTTGGTAGTTATGAAGACTAAAAAGGTCGAAAATCTGTACAGACTCAAAGGAAGCACTCAAGTTAGTGAAGCAGCGATTGTATCAGAAAAAGCAAAAGAAGGTTCTCGTCTATGGCATTAGCAGTTGGGTCACATGAGCAAGAAAGGTCTTCAGGTACTGATGAACCACAAGTTGCTTCCTGATTTGAAATCCTTGAAGTTGGATTTTTGTAAAAATTGCGTGTATAGAAAACAATGTAAACAAAGGTTCAAGACTGGTAATCATAACAGTAAACAAATTTTAGACTACATTCATTCTGATCTGTGGGGACCATCTCCTACTGTGTCTTAAGGAGGTGCATTATATTTCTTAACATTTATTGATGATTTCTCCCTAAAAGTTTGGGTCTATATGTTGAAAAAGAAAGCTGATGTATTTAATGTTTTTAAACAATTTAAAGCTATGGTGGAAAAGAAAATAGGCAAATCAATTAAATGTTTAAGAACTGACAATGGCGGTGAATTTACTTCTTTAGAATTTTGACATTTTTGTAAGGATGAAGGGATTGTTAGACATAAGACTGTTTTTTATACTCCTCAGCAAAATGGCGTTGCTGAACGTATGAATCGGACTCTTATGGAAAGAGCCAGAAGCATGATCAGCGATGCTAACCTGCCAAAGGAGTTGTGGGCAGAAGCAATATCTATTGCTTGTTATTTAGTTAACAGATCACCTTCAGTTGCCATAAACTGTAAAATTCCTAAAGAAGTTTGGTCGGGTCAGTCTTGTGATTATTCGTATTTGAAGATTTTTGGTTGTGATGCCTATGCTCTTATTCCTAGAAATCAGCGTTCAAAGTTAGATCCAAAATCAAAATGTTATGTCTTTGTTGGGTATGAGTATGCAATGAAAGGATATAGGTTGTGGGATCCTTCTTCACGGAAGATAGTCATTAGTAGAGATGTAGCATTTCATGAATCTTCTCTTCTAAAATCAAATGTTGAAAAAGTTGAACAGGAGAAGGTATCGCCATATCAGCAAATTCAATTGGAGACTAAACCTTTTCAAAAAATTCGAAAGGAAGGAGAGACTTCTGATGAAAAAGGTGAAGAAGCAAAGGAAACTGGAGAAATTCTAGAACCAATTCAGCAGCTAGTCACTCTAAGAAGGTCTACAACGGAAAGAAAAACACCTAAAAGGTATGAAGATTCTTCTTCATCTTTTGCATTGATTACTAAAGATGGGGAACCTTCTTGTTATCAAGAAGCAGTGGATGATGCAGATAGCCAGATATGGAAAAAGGATATGGAAGAAGAAATGGATTCCTTAGCCAAGAACAATACCTGGGATCTTATAGAACTTCCTGAAAGGAGAAGTGTTGTTGGGTGCAAATGGGTCTTCAAGTTGAAGAGAAAAGTTGATGGAAGTATTGATAGATATAAGGTTAGGCTGGTTGCAAAAGGGTATTCTCAGGTTGAAGGTATTGATTTTCATGAGATTTTTTCACCAGTGGTTAAACTTGTTTCTATTGGTATTGTGTTAGCACTAACTGCATTACTTGATCTTGAGTTAGAACAGTTAGATGTTAAAACAGCCTTTCTTCATGGTGATTTGGATGAAGAGATATATATGGATCAGCCAGAATGTTTTGTACAAGGTCGCAGCAGAAGATTAGTTTGCAAGCTCAAGAAATCATTGTATGGCCTGAGGCAGTCGCCCAGGCAATGGTACAAGAAGTTTGATTCCTTCATGGTGAGCCCAAAATTTTATCAGAAGTGAGTATGATTATTGTGTATACTTCAAAAGTTTCAATGGTGTATTCATTATCTTGGTGTTGTATGTTGATGATATGCTTATTGCAAGCAAAAGCATGGAAGAAATCAACAGGTTAAAGGCTCCGCTCTCTAGGATGTTTGATATGAAGGATCTTGGAGTGGCAAAACATATCTTGGGCATGGAGATACATAGAGACAGGAAGAATGGTACGCTTGGTTATCACAACAGAAGTATGTGGAGAGAGTACTTGAAAATTTCGGTATGAACAATGTGAAACCTGTTAATGTTCCATTAGCTTGCCATTTTAAGCTTTCTTCGAATTTTAGTCCTAGAACTAATGAAGAAAAGAAGTATATGTCTCGTGTACCATATGCAAATGTGGTAGGCAACTTAATGTATGTGATGGTATCTACAAGACCTGACATTTCACATGCAGTTGGAGTTGTCAGCAAGTTCATCGCTGTAAATTTTTATAGATGTTCTATGCTTGATGCAACTTTACTTTTTATCCCAATATCAGTCAGCAATCACATAAACAAGAAAGAAAAATGCTGAAAGAACATACCAGTAGATTGACAGAAGACAAGCCAAAAATATATAAGTGTGTTGGTGCGTTATGACGGTCAACAGGATGCTTCAAACAGCAAAGTCTCAATATGTTTAGCCAAGCAGAAGTGTCACGCAACCCTCTAGGACAGCCAGGTTAGTCAACCCCAAAAGTCAACGTTGTCAGTCAACGGTCAACGCAAATAGCAGCAATAGTAAAGTCAATGCAGCCAAGTCAAAGTCAATGTCCAGCCTCGGGATTTGTGCCAAAAAATGTGGATTAAAGAAATCGACGTTTTGGGAGAGTTTCGAGTAAATTTGACCAAGCGTTGACCAAAGTCAGCGCTAGTCAATTTCTGCGCTGTTAACCCTAGACAGTCTAAAACCTTAGTTGCTGCTTTTTCCCGTGTGTGAGTGAAGAAGAGACTCCAATAGATGCTCAAACGAATCAGATGAGGAGAGAGGATGTCATGTGATGGACGAGTGAAAATGTCCTCCAACGTTGACCAATTTATATCCATCAATGAGAGTGTGTGACACAATTGCTGGGACTTCAAGCCTACATTTCATTTCAGGATGACCTGCACATATTTTGAATAAATTCAAAATAAATGTTCTGCTCATTGGATCAAGATGATCTTTAGATCGATCTTGCACGTCTCCGAAAGAGGAGTCCAATAAAAATATTGGCATCTTCATCTGAGCATCACAACATGGAATTTGGACCTAGTTGTCCAAAATTAACACTTCCCTCTCAACTAGGGATAAATCCATCCACCTGTGCAATCCAAACATCGTGCGTCATCTCGTCGTAACTTTCTTTGTTTGCTTCTTTATTTCAGAACAAAAGTGGGTCAGTCACAAAGACATCATTCCGGTCTGACAAATTCAGCCCAGAGGTCTGAAATCTCTATAGGACTCAAAGAGTCTCATACCAACCCAAAGTTGGTTTATCTGACCCAAAATCAGTAGGAGGTCCGAAATCTCACTAGACTTGATTCCAGATCAAGTGGTTGGACACGTGCCATCCTAGATAGAGAGTACGGCAATCGTTGATGCGTCCATCAGTCTTTGCTACTAGTCTCTAGCTTTTCCCACCTCACTAGCCAAATGAGAGGTACTTCCCATGAGCCCTAAACTCAATGGGTAGGATGCATACGAGGCACACATCATGAGAGGTGAACCAACTCAATCATCATAATGGTGGGGCAGAAGCACACCAACAAGGTTCGGCAAGCCTAGCCCTGTGGTTGCTTATAGCTCCGAGAAGCTATCCCCAAAGCCCCCCAGAGCTCCCAGAGCTCATCGTCCAACAGGAGCCTTAGAATAGGATCGTTCCACGATACCAAGATTCTCACGGAAGGTTAGGAACTTGACCTTCCCCAGGGGCTTTGTGAGAATATATGTGACCTGCCCATCAGTTCCTATATGATGGAGCCTTACGGCACCTCGCTCTACCATATCCTAGATAAAGTTGTACTCGATATCAATATGCTTGGATCAATCGTGGAACACGAGATTCTCGGACAACCGAATCCCACTCTGTTTATCACAGAGTATCATGGTGGTATCTAGCACATGCCCAAACAACTCACTGAAGAACTTTCGCAACCAAACTGCTTCACAACAGGCCATACTTGCTACAATGTATTCGGCCTCCGCGGCGCTCAAAGCCACTGACTTCTGCTTCCTGCTCATCCATGATATCAAAGCAAAATCAAGTGTGGAGCAGCATCCCAATGTGCTCTTACGATCCACCACACTACCAGCCCAATTGGCATCAGTATATCCAAGGAGTGTCACGCTCCCAGCAGTGTATCTCAGTCCATGGTTTATCGTGCCCCGAAGATATCTCAATAGATTCTTGGCACAAACCTAGTGAAAGTGATGAGGCTGAACCATATGTTGACTCAAAGTGTTCACTGCAAAACATACGTCCAAACGAGTGTTCACTAATAACATCAAGGACCCTACGAGTTGATGATACTCAGTAGGATTTGCTAGCATGGGCCCAACAGTGCTGCCACTCAACTTCTTAAAGTTGAGCTCCATCGGTGTCGACATGGACTTACAGTCCACCTTACCAAATCTTTCCAGAAGCTTCACAATATATTTTCCTTGAGAAAGGAAAATCTCGCCAAGTCTCTGCCAGACCTACAAGCCTAGGAAGTAGTGCATCTGTCCTAGGTCCTTCATCTCAAACTCAACAGTGAGCTCCCTCTTGCGCTGATGAATGAGAGGGTCAGCACCTGTCAAGAAGAGGTCGTCCACATACAGCACTAGAATGAGAGGCTTTTCTCTATCAACCTTGAAGTAAAGGTTCGGATTGGCATTACTACGAGTGAGGTAGCTATCTATCCTCTCGTACCAAGCTTTGGGTGCTTGCTTCAACCCATAGAGGGCTTTCTTCAACCTGTAAACATGGGTGTCCCAATCCTAGACTTCGAACCCCAGAGGTTGCTCCACATACACCTCTTCCTTTATCGCACCATGCACAAATGCGGTCTTCACATCCATCTGATGAAGATTCCATCCTTGCGTAGCAACAAGGGCTGTGATAGATCGGATGGTGGTATATCGGGCCACAAGTGCAAATATATCATCATAATATACGCCTTCCTTTTGAGAGAAGTCGCAGGCAACAAATCTTGCCCTGGAATTTTCAGCACTTCCATCAGATCCATGCTTGATCTTATAGGGCCATTTCGAGGTGACAACTGCTTTGTCCTCCGATCTTGAAACCACATCCCAGACATCATTCTTCATAATCGACTCATATTCTTCGTGCATAGCATCCTTCCAGACTTTATGCTTTACGGCTTCTTCAAAAGATCCAAGCTCAGATTGTACGATTGTACTCATGGCTGCTAGATACCCTTGGTATCTATTCGGCTTCTTGCTTTCACGGAGTGTCCCCATTGGGGCCATATGTCCCTCGGCATCCTCGAGAGTGTCCCTGAGCCATGATGGCCTTTTCCTCATTGCAGGCTGTGGATCAATCGGGTCCATCGATCCTTCAACATCGGGCATCATCTCATTCTTCGGTTCTTCTTGATTTCCAGGCCTTGCTTCATGATCTTCCTCAGGTCTTGGAAGATTGACTACTTTCCTCAAGGACGCATCTTCGTCAAAAGTAACATCATGGCATATCTCCACTTCACTTTGACCAGGCACATAGACTCTATAGGCCTTCGAAGTTTTGCTATAGCCCACAAACATTCCCTTCTTTCCAGAAGCATCCAGCTTGCTCCTCTTCTCCTTCGGCACATGAAAATAAACAGGACGTCCAAAAACTCTAAAATGTGAGACATAAGGTTTCTTACCAGAGAAAACCTCTTCGGGAGTTTTGGAGTCCAGAGCGGAATGCGGGCATCGGTTTTGTATGTACACAGCAGTGTTCGCAACTTCTCCCCACAGAAACTTCGGAAGACCTTGGTCACATAGCATGGCACGGGCAGCGTCCACAATGGTCCTATTCTTTCGTTCAGCAACGCCATTCTGCTCAGGAGTATAGACAGTTGTGGTCTCCCTCTTGATGCCAGCTTCTCTGCAAAAGTTCTTGAACTCGTTCGTCTCATATTCAGTGCCATTATCGATCCTCAATATCTTGATCTTCTTCCTTATCAGAGTTTCCACCGAGGCTTTGAAGGTACGAAACCACATGAAAGCCTCATCCTTCTTCTTCAAGAAGTATATCCAGTTTTCGCAAGAGAAGTCATCTATGAATGTCATATAATAAGAACATCCTCCCAAGGATGTCACGGGCAGCATACCAGACAGATCAGAATGTATCAATTGTAAGACATCAGATGTCTTTGTGACACTTGAGGGGAAAGGTCCCCTTGTATGCTTTCCTTCGGCACAAGCCTGACATACACCTTCATGATCATTAGTGAACCCGGGCATCCACGTCACCACCTTCCTTGCTTCGGGAAGGGCTTTGTAGTGAAGGTGTCCAAACCTCTGGTGCCATAGTTCAGTTTGATGGATAGTATCACACGTCATCGCTCCCAGTGGACTTCCTCCAACCTGGTAGATTGTATCAACTCTAAACCCAATCATGATAGCTTCCTTGAAACTATTCTTCCAGATGCGCACTTTCCCATCAATGAATGCCACATTGAAGCCTTTGTCTTCCATGGCCGATATAGAAACAAGGTTCTTCTTCAAATCAGGTACGTATAGTACATCTTGCAAACGAAGGACTTGACCTTGAGACAAGTGGAGGGTCACAATCCCTGTCCCTTTCACGAGATATGTGGCATTATCTCCAAGGATAATTTTCAGATTAACATCCTTCTCAACCATATCTGAAAGTGCTTCCTTGAACCCAGTCATGTGCCTTAAGGCACCACTATCTATCAACCAAACATCCATAGTGTCAGGTGGAGACGCAGCAGAGAGGGCAGATACAACAATGAATTCATTTCTTTTATCAACAACATTTGATTCCTCATACCTGTTTCTCGAGCTTTTGAAAGGTTGCCCATTTCCGCTGGAGGGAGCCTTCCTCTTCCCCTTGAACTTGTTGTTCCTTTGATTGCCATTCCTCCAGTTGTTGTTGTTGTCATCATCAACAAGAGAATCCTTCTTGAAAGGGCATTCTCTAGCATAGTGACCTACCTTATGACAAGTGTAACATTTGCCTTTCTTTCCTTGGGCCCCTGCTCTTCCTTTGTTCCTCGGACCACCAAAGTTCTTCTTCTTAGTACGAGCAGTGAAGGCAGCATTTCCTTCATTTTCATATTCCTTCATCCTTGTCTCTTCTTGTACGCGTCTCGATAATACTTCGTCAAAATCAGGTATGACATTGCTATTGAGAATGGTAGTGTTGAATACATGCCATTCGGATAAGAGACCTACAAGTGCAGTGAGAACCATCTCTCGATCAGCTATTGTCTCCCCAATAGCCAAAAGATTATTCCTGATTTCAGTCAGCTTCAGAAAATATGATTGAACAGACTCATCCCTGGCTTTCTTCAGATTCTTCAATTGGTTCTTGAAGAATAGGACTTGATTCGCACTGTTGGCATTGAACATGTTGACCAACTTATCATACATCTCCTTGGATGTGCCCATCTCAGAGATGTAGGCAACCAGACTCTAATGAATTGAGTCCTTGATCATCAGCTTTGCTTTGATTTCCCCCTTCTTGTACTTTGATTTGGCAGCAGCAGTTGTAGTGGATGGAGGCTCTTGGATTTTACCCTGCACATAGTCCATGACATCTTGGTCTCCAAATTAAGATCCAATGTCATCTTCCAAGCATGGAACTCTTCCTTCCTAGTCAGTTTGTCATTAGCTTTAAATCCATTGTAGTTTGAGGAACCCATGCTCTTCTTCAGTGATTGCTACAAACTAGGGCTTTGTCTTCACCTCAGCTCTGATACCATGTAAATTTTTGTAGATGTTCTATGTTTGATGCAACTTTACTTTTTATGCCAATATCAGTCAGTAATCACATAAACAAGAAAGTAAAATGCTGATAAAACATACCAGTAGATCGATAAAAGACAAGCCAAAAATATATAAGTGTGTTGGTGCGTTACGGTGATCAACAGGATGCTTCAACCAACAAAGTCTCAATACAGTCAGCCAACCAAAAGTGTCACACAACCCTCTAGGACAGCCAGATCAGTCAACCCCAAAAGCCAATGAAATTCAACATCGGCAGTCAACGATCAACATAAACAACATCAAAGTCAACGCAGCCAAGTCAAAGTCAACGTCCAGCCTCAGGATTTGTGCCAAAAAATGCGGATTAAAGAAATTGAAGTTTTGGGAGAGTTTCGGGTCAATTTAACCAAGCGTTGACCAAAGTCAACGTTGGTCAATTTCTGCGCTAGAAACCCTAGACAGTCTAAAACCCTAGCTGTTGCTTTTTCCCACGTGTGAGTAAAGAAGAGACTCCAATAGATGCTTGAAAAAATCAGATGAGGAGAGAGGATGTGATGTGATGGATGAGTGAAAATGTCCTCCAATGTTGACCAATTTATATCCATCAATGAGAGTGTGTGACACAACTGTTGGGGCTTCAAGCCTACATTTCATTTCAGGCCGACCTGCACGTATTTTGAATACATTCAAAATAAATGTCCTGCTCATCGGATCAAGATGATCTTTAGATCGATCTTGCACCTCTCCCAAAGAGGAGTCCAATAAAAATATTGGTATCTTCATCTAAGCATCACAACATGGAGTTTGGACCTAATTGTCCAAAATTAACAATGGCAAATCCAAGGGAAGAACATTGGCGAGCAGTGAAATGGGTGCTTCGGTATTTGAGAGGCACAAGTGACCATTGCATCAGCTTTGATGGTCGTGAAGGTTCAGTCTACGGATATGTGGATGTTGATTATGCAGGTGATTTGGAAAAAAGGAGATCTACTACAGGTTATGTTTTTACTCTTGCAGGTGGAGCAATCAACTGGATGTCAAAGCTTCAAGAGAGTTGCTTTATCCACTACTGAAGCAAAGCATATAGCTGCTTCAGATGCCTATAAAGAGGCAATCTGGTTAAACGGTCTGCTTGATGATATTGGAAGGGCATAGGGGAAAGTGAATGTGTTTTGTGAAAATCAGAGCGTTATTCATTTGGCTACAAATCCAGCCTATCACAGCAAGACCAAGCACATCGATGTAAGGTATCACTTTGTGAGACAAGTAATCGAAGATGGCAAAGTAGTTCTCAAGAAGGTCTGTACACAGGAAAATCATGCAGATATATTCATGAACCCAGTTACAGTAGAGAAGCTGAGATGGTGTCTTGCTTCTCTTGGCTTGCAGAAGAGATGATGAATGGGCATGGGCAAGGGATTAGGAAAATTGTTGTCAAGGTGGAGTTTGTTGAAATATGACAACAAATGTAATTAATGTAATTTTTGGCAAATTTACTTATTACCTGTTAGTTGCTTGTATAACGATATAGCCCAGGTTAAATTGGATGACACGAAAGGCTTGTATGAAGAGGAGAATCATTGTTGATTAATAGAGTTTCCAATCCCTTGCCCTGTGGAGGTTTCCTTGACACCCTGTCAAGGTTTTACCACGTAAATTCGTGTGTTTACCTTTGTGTGAGTTTATTTCAGTTTGTCATTCAGTTATACATTTGTATTTCTTTCTCCTTTAACCTTTCCCAAGAACAACAAGGTCCATCATGGAGAAAAATTTCTCTTACAGATATCAAGCACAAAGTGGTGGGTAACAAGGCCCGCCTTCAAACATAAAATCATAACAGATGGGCGAGAGCACACAATGGTTGGCTCAAGTGGCAGAGACTGGTGACACATCGAACTATCTGGTGGCTGCAAGGGGCTTCTCACTATCGGCTGAAGACAAATCAAGGAGAAAATTTCTCCTATAGGGATCACCCACTGGTGCTGGGTAACATGGCCTGAGGCTTGATTCCTTGTTGCTCAACCTCCTTCCTTTCGACCTCTAGATTTCCTCACAAAATCTCCTCAACATCCTCTTGAATCTACTTGGTCAAGTCAAGCCTTCTCACTCGACAAATTACTCGTTCAAGCACCCAATGATTGTGCGTCTCAGCATCTTCCCTTAGGGTCAATTTATAACTTCATTGGGCCTAGATAGACAATTGAGATCAAATTGTCAAGTTACTAAAGATAAGTCACCTAAATTAAGTAACTTACTTTTCTTAGGCCATCTTTTCCTAAACATAAGAAAGAAGTCATAAATAGCTTGCATATCATGCATGTCGATGCAACCCTCATGCAAACCTTGCATGTCGCATGCAACCCTCATGCATGTTGATGCAACCCTCATGCAAACCTTGCATGTTGCATGCAAGCTCCTAAATAGACAAGAAAATATATTTCTAGCTAACATACCACGCTAAAAGACCTTCCACAGCTACAAAATTCAACAATACGCCGTTAGGCCTCACTTCATCCTTGTTGAGGTTAGGGTTTTCAAAGTCTCATTGTTGCACTAACCCTTATAGGGTGCTTCTCCTTCAACGTAAAAGCTCTCTTAATTTCATAGTTGATCCATTGGTCGAATGTATTTCTCAAGAAAACATTCCTAGCAGGATTTGGGCATCGAAGAAAATCTTACACAAGAGTCGGGACAACTAGTCCAAGTCTCCAAACTCATTTCTTTTCCAAAAATATAAGGACGATTTAGAGGGGGTTTTGTTCACAATCATACACCAAAAGAGGCAATTAGAATGGCTCAAGGAAAGCCTCACCTAACCACCATCTATTTCAAAAAAAAAAAAAAAAAAAAAACTTTTTACAAAATTTTATTTATTGACATTCCAAAATCATAAATCAAAAATTCCGCTAGATTTTTAGTGGGATCTAAGATTTTACTTTCTCCATTTGAAATCTAATGAGGTTGTATTTTTCTTAGATTTTGAGTGGGATATAAAATTCAACTTTCTCCATATGAAATCCAATGAGGTTGGAACTACTCTCAAACACCATGTAACAATTAATGGCAGTGTTAAAAATTGAACTTTCACTTTCGGAATTCCACGTTTCCACATTACCATTAATTGCATTGCATTAGTAGGGTCCAAAGCATAGTTATCAGAACCGGACCGGTCACTGAATTGGTAGACCTCGTGGACTGGGAATCGATCAGAACCGTACAGAAACCGGTAAAAAAAACCGGACCAAAAACCGATCAACCAAAAACACATAAAATATTCAAATTTTAAAGAAAAGCATATATATTCATGTGCATCCATATGAATCCAAACCATTTATACACAAATAAGCAAAATTTCTCATCTATATAACATGTAAGGCTACACATAACCAAAATAGCACCAAGCGCAATCCATCTCTAAACTGAAAATACATCAACAAACGAGTTCCACATGGCCTCTAGCATCCAAAAAAAATTATGCTATGACGAAATACCTACATATCATCAAAACCATTGCTTATATTGGGATCTTCGTCGTCAATATCACCCTCCAAGCATTAGAAGAAGATAGAAATACCGTAGCATGTCAAGTCAAGATTTTGTTTGAGTGATGCATATTTTTTCTAATAGGCTCATGATAGAGTTCTTCAACAACCAATGCCACTAACATCAAGGTACATAGAGGGCTTGGTACTCTTGATTAAATACTAGTTCCATACCCACATATATGAGAAAATCCAATGTTGCGTTGAAATCCCCCCAACCTTGAAATCCTGGAAAATTGTTAAGTCTGCTTGGATTTTGAGTGAGATCTAAAATTCTACTTTCTTCATATGAAATCCAGTGAAGTCAAAACGACTCTCAAACATCCAGAGTCATTTCATGGTAATGTTAAAAATTGAAGTAAAAGGATGAAAATGAAAGATAAAGGAGAATGTCATCAACAATACCATGAAATGCATAGCAATAGTAGGGCCATATGCTTCAATATTAGGCACCTATTCTGGGCTAGTGCCAACTACGACAAACATTAAAAAAAACAAAATAGGCCCCACTCGCTATGGTCTACGTGGCTTTACCATACCGAAATGGACAAAACCGGTTCAAGTCACCGGTTCGAACCGGTTTTTGCCTCAAAATGGTCGGACTGGTCTGAACCGGCCAGTCCGGTTCGGTTCTTATAACACTGGTCCAAAGGTTGAATATTAGGCTGCCCCACTCATGAATTTATTTATTTATGTGTATCGAGGGCCCTTAATTGCATTATATCAGATGGGCCATTTCATATCAAACGAGTCAGTTTGGTGAAAAAAGGCCAGTTCTGTATAGAGCTGTCCTTTTCTAATTCTGTGCCACAAGTCAGAGCAACTAGGGCCTGAAAACAGTAAAACCAGTCAGTTCAACCAGTTTCGATCCATCTCTGATAACAATGTGCAAGAACAGATAACTATAAGCAATTAAAGTGGTTGTACAAGTGTTTTGCAGGTCTGTAATTTCAATTTACAGCAACAAATTCACATGGTAAATGAGGCCCTTTCATAGGGGTTTTGAGACTAAAGGTATATCCATCAATATCTTCCATTTTCTTTACTTTTGGGCTTTGTTTGAACATTTTTAGAAGTGAAAAATCAGGTTCCAGCTTGCTGGAAATAAAAATTTGCAATAAGAAAAATTCTGGGTTTTGACCCTACTCAAGATTTGACGACTTTTTATCAGTAGTATATTCTAGATTTGAATATCTCAGCTATTACTCATTATTTTGAAGTGCAAGGTGATTCATTTAGTTCATATTTCAGTACCCTATCACTTCCACCCAATACCCATACTTTTCTTGATCATTTTAGGGCTTAACGGTGGCCCCAAAGTGGGGTATTGCTTGTTGATTCCTGCATTTTTTCAGATTTGCAAGTCTGAGGTTGCAGGATAGCAAGCAATTTCTTTATTTCCAACCACTGGACCCTTAACAATTTTGAAATGAAATACCTTGATATTAAGCAATTTCTTCATTTCCAACCACATACCAAGGTAATCTATCAAGGTATTTCATTTCAAGATTGGTATGGGCTTTTCACACTCAACCTTTGTGACATTTCAAGGTATATTTCTTATTGGTTTGAATGCTTTCCTTTGTTGGTTTGCATCTTTCTACAGTAAGGGATAGTTTTTCAATTACCAAGTTTCCTAATCTAACTCCTAGACTCTATCACTGTGACAACCCCTGGTTAATATTCTCTCATTGTAAATATATTGTAATTAACTGAAAGACTGAGAGAAAGGAACACAAATTCCAGATTGCTTGAGGTATAGGATGATTTAAATATCAGTCTTGGTTGGCTGACTGATTTTAAATGGGCTGACTGTGGCATAACTTAACTGAAAGATTAAAGGACATGCCCAGGTGTCCTTTAACTTCAACAGCAAGCAATAAAAGTACAAAAACTTAAAGGCAGCAAGGGCTGCGTTGTCCGAGGGGTTGACTGGCGTGGAGCCGAAAAAGAGACAGATGGTTAGTCTGTTTGGGAGAGCATTCCCACACGGGCAAGAATAGGGATACGCAGTGGGGAAAAGGGCATTCAGATCTCTCTTATGTAGAAACAGTGGCAGAGAACGCTCTGTTAAGAGTGCTATAAGAAAAATCCCTCCAAGGGTGGAGGTGAAAACACAGAGATAGGGCGGCGAACAGAATCGCAGTAATCATGCTCTGGAAAGGTCAAACTAGCTGAAGAACCCTTACAGAGGCTTGCTAGGTGAAAAGCATTATAGAGAGCAGTGGCTTGCCTGTAAAGCTGAAGAACCCACTGGAAGCTTGTGGAGCGATGAACCTACTGGATTGAGAAGAGACACTCAGGTGCTTGTATGGGTTGATGAACCACCAAGATTTTCCTTGGGGCTAAAGCTTTGGTGCTCGACTAACTGACAAACCACATGTAGAAGTAATCTCTTTACTCATCAGTAGCTTATCCACTGATGAACCTTCCCTTGATGTGGACTCCCTTCCCCTGAAAGTGAGTTAAAACTCTGAACTGTGGTATCTGTTGAAAAGTGTAACTAGGTTCGGTCTTCATAATGACTAGTAATTATGAATTTATGTAATGAAGAAGACAAAGATAATAAAACGTATTTTGTAATGCTTGCCTCATGGGTTTCAGGAGCAAGGAGTTTTTATTATAGGTCAAAGATGTCTTCTTGATATCTTTTAGGAGTTTGTCATCTTGTCATAAATGTATAAATTAGAAACATGTATTTGAAGGATTGTTACACTTGTAAAGAACTATAATGGATGTAAAAGCATGCCTCAAGACCTTGTCAATGTACTTATGAAACCTTGGATCAATGTGATGAATATACTCTTGACAAGTCAGCCTAAGAAGTTGCTGGAAGAAGTCCGCTCCTCTCAAGAACACATGTAGGCCTACATAAAGATAGACAGGTCAGCCTAAAAGAAAGGAGATTGTCCCTATATATAGAAGCTCTGCACCCTCTTCTTCCACTCCTCTCAAGAACACATGTAGGCCTACATAAAGATAGACAGGTCAGCCTAAAAGAAAGGAGATTGTCCCTATATATAGAAGCTCTGCACCCTCATTTGCAACACACAGAATTTCAGATCATAGTCTGAGATAAAAAGTGAGGATTAAGGGCTACTGTTGGTGCGAATCCAGAAGGATAAAACAGCAAAGGGAAATAAGGATAATATACCTGTGTCTCAGGTCTATTACATCTCGGTCAAGTTCTGTGGAAGAACTGCGAAGTATAGTCTGCAATCCAGTGCGAGGAAGGTCAAGGGCTATTACAGTATGAAACAAGTCTACACTCTAGTACTGAAATCAGTGCAAGGTAAGAAGACTATACAGCATAACGAATGGGACTGCTAGGTGTGCAAAGGGAAACAATACAAGTGTCTGTCCTGATCTCAGATAGCTCAGAAAAGGATCAAAGTTATACACAGAGTAAAGGAGGGTTTCCACAATAAGAAAGAGACATTGATATGGTGTATCAAGTGTGTATAAAGAAGAACTGAAAGGAGATATCTAGGAGACCAAGTATAGATTTGAAGAAGGCAGAAAGGAACATATTGTCAAGGGCAGTTAGACTAGGGACCGAGTTCCCTAGCATTGGTGCAGAAAAGGAGATCAGCAGTGGGAGTCAAGAAAAGAGCAGTGGCAAGGTCTTGGAGGCATACTAGTATCGAGGGTCTATGTCATGGTCATGGTTCTTGTCAATTGAAGATCTAGAAAAAGAATTACTTTCAGGTTTTCCTCTCCAAGAGGGAGAGGTTTTGGCCTTGGCTGGAAGAGCCAAAATTCTGTGTCTTTTGTGTTTTGATAATTGACTTGATAAAAGACATAATAAGCTAATGAAGACAAGATCTAAGTAATAGAAGCATAACAAGTATAACACAAGCAGTTATCAAGTAAGAGAATTGAATTAAACTATGCCCTATCAAATTCTGAACTTTGGCTTGATTCCCTTTACTTGATCATGTATCAGCTTTCGCTTTCAATCTTGTTTCTTCTATCTTACATAGATCCTGGAATGGCATTGCTTCTTCTTTCCCATCGATGCTTGAAGTGAAACTTCCCCATTCTTTAGGTAGAGCATTTTGTACCACAGTGAGTATTTCTCCATCAAACATTACTTCTCCCAATTTCTGCAGTTGATCTCCTATTGCGAAAATCTCCATAAAATATGGAATTATTCCTTCCTCTCTTGACATTTTCAACTCGTATAATTTTTGTCTCTGGGACATTTTTCCCCTACAGAACTTTTCGAGAATAGCTCCACAAATTTATCATATATTTCTTTTGAGGATTCTGGATTTGATAAATAGGGAATGAGAGAGTCCTTTATGGATTCTATAAGAATCCTTCGGGCTCTTATGTCTCCCTTCATGTATTTGGTATAAGCTTGAATGTCTTCTTTTGAAGCTTGAATTGTAGATCCTTCGATGTAGCCCATAACTTCATTTTCAATTAGATTCAAATCTGTCATTTTCTTCCATGCACTAAAGTTTGATGACCCAACCAATTTCTTGCTCTCTTTGTGAAAGTCATTTTGACAGATTCAGATGAGGTCATAGACATACTTACTTGAGTAGATTGATTTCTTTCTTCTATCATCTTCCTTGATGATGACGATGGAAAGGACTCCTGAGATTGAATTCTTCAAAGTAAGTGACCCTGGATCCTTAATGATAAAGGATGTCTTCAAAATGACAATGTCTTTCGACAATGTCTTCCATGTCATAAATCTTTGATGCCAAAATTTATCTTCTTGATGGGTGGATCCTTTGAATGAGATTGAAGGTCTTCTTGAAATGGCTTGATAATCTTCCTTGCAAACTGATTTGAATTTTCAATGTAGACTTTGACTTAGACATTGATTATTGCTTCCTTGAGTGTGTCCATGTCAAGTAGGCTCTTTGTCTTCAACACCTTAGCTCTAATACCAAGTTGAGAATTTGGATTTAATTCAAATTCTCTTCTTGATAATTACTTGTGAGCTTACTTCTTCTACTTATGTCTTCTCTTCTTCGCTTATTATGTCTTTCATCAAGTCAATTACCAAAACACAAGAGACGCAAATTTAGGCTCTTCAAGCCAGGGCCAAAACCTCTCCCTCTTGGAGAGGAAAACCCACAAGAAATTCTTCTTATAGACTTTTAGATGACAAGTACCATGACCATGACACATACCCTTGACCCTTGTATACCTCTAAAAACTTGTCACTGCTTCTTCCTTGACTCCTTAAGTTGATCCTTCTTCTTTGCACCGTCTTGCACCTTTCTGCACCAGAACTAAAGAGCTCGATCTCTACTTGTATTCTTCCTTCTTTGATTGTATGTGATCCTTATTTGTGATATCAACACCTTGTTATAGACTGTCATGTGCACACCTTACACCTTCACTTAAACTTGCGGCCTGGTCTTCAACGTACACATGTCTTGTTTCTTTTAGTGAAAAATCCACCCTTTCATATGATAATGATACCCTTACTTGCACTGCAATACTTCGGTGAGCATACTTACTATACTTCGCACTTAACACAGTCCTGTAATCTTCGCACTAAACATAATCCTGCAACTTTGCACTAAACTCAATCCTGTGATTTCGCATTTAACGCAGTCCTATAACTTCATATATATATATGTTATTCTGTCTCCCTTCTTCACACTAAAACACAGTCATGTTCCCGTAATTATTGCAAATATATATGACCGAAGTTATCTCTAACTTATCCGAGATTGTATTGCCAAATGAACTGCAGACCTTTCCTTATATAGTGTACTCCTTCCTGTGATTTAGGCCGACCTATCAAACTATGTGAAGGCCGACTTGATCAGGGGTATGTAAGTTGGCTTGTTCACTGCTCATAGGTCGACTTGAGGAGATATTCCAACGTTGATCTGGAGCATCATATTGAGCCATGTCTTCAAGCTTAAATGACAAGGTCTTGAGGCATACCGTTATTGACTTGACTCTTCATATACATGACTCTTAATTAATACATTTATGACAAGATGACAAATCCCTAAAAGACATCAAGAATAAGTCTTTTGACCTATAATAAAAACCTTGCTCATCAAACCCACAAAGCAGGCATAACTAAAATACATTTTATTATCTTTGTCTTCTTCATTACATAAATACATAATTACATAGTCAATATGAAGACCGAACCTAGTTACACTTTCCAACACTCCCTCTTAACTAGGGAGGTATTCATAATGGTACATGGTTACTTTCAATCTGAAGAATATCATAAGAAAAATCGAATCGGTAATCGCATTTGTATAGCATCATATCGACCAGCATTGTCCTAGTGCAAGGCCTTGACTAACAGCCCCATCTCTCAACGAGAAAAATGGGCTACAATGTTGGCGAGACACATGACTTATAGACACCATCGTCATTATCTCTCCAAGGTACATACTCCACCCGAGTGTTCCCAGAGTATGACCTTCTTGGACTATTTTTCTCTTGGGTAGCTAGCCCTCAAAGAATATCGGTCCACGACTACTCTTATCTTGAATGCCCTATCTCATTCTCAAAGAGTATCGTATGCCAGATGATTACCTAATCCTCCATTCTGTCTTCCAGGAGAAGACTAGAATTATGTGTCTATCCATTCTCTCCTCATGGCCTTCACTAAGACTTATGGTTGTTAGTCCTGGTCTAGTGTATGACAAATGAACTTAGAGAATCATATTTGTCGCTTCCTTTTAATTCAGGAAGGAGATACTTGAAGTTTATTCCAAGTAAGAAACTCAGTACCAGGCTCCCTCTTAACCAGGGACCTGCAGCAGCAATGATGAAAACACCAGCTACTCATGAAGAATTCCTCCCCTCGATGTCATGGATTTCGATGTTGAGGAATCTTCAACTTTAGCTCCATAGGGCACAGATCATCCATCACTTTCATCCATGAGTCATGTCATCTACTAGAAAGTGATTCATCAAACTTTCACATCTGGTCCACCTTTATGCCATTTGTGTTCCTTCGAACAATCTCCCAAGGATCTTACATCCTTCCATATGGTTGGCAACCCTGTATAAACATATCCAGATAGACATATACATAAGAATTATTAAATCAAAAGTTACCTCAGAGATGATCTTTCACCATGACATCTTCCTGTAGGCATCGACATCCTTTATTAAGACTGACACATCTCCTAAAGATATGTATTGTCAAGGGTCTTCTTCTTTACCATACTTCTATCAGAGTCCACATACCTTCCCAAGAGATCTCCTATTCACATGTTCTTGGCTTCCGGATGATAACCGCCTCTTGACATGGTTGCACTTCATGATCTCTTCCTTTCTTTCTCCACGCAGCTTCATTCCCAGGAACTTCCAGTATCCAGTTCCTTGTTTGTATACAACCACCCCATATTCCATATGAGGACATATTTGATTTCATATGTTAGTGGCAACATGTGCACTAGAAGAGATCTTCCTTCCTTTAATCATACTTCTAACGATAGAAGTCCATCACCTGCAACCATATGACATGACTTCACAGCATCCAGTGTTAGCATATATGTACCTTATCTTATCCATTTGAGTCATCCTGCAGCAATTTCCCTAGAATGAAGAGCTTCATTCCCTTGACCTGCTTCATCGATATGTAATCATATCCTAATCCCAGAATTCTACAAGATAGAATTTCAGATGAAACCTTTTGCTTTCTTTCTAGCTAGTGAATCCAGAGAGGACTCCATTAGAAAAATGTCAGCACCTGTTTCCATATGGATTATTGAATGATGACCCTGATCTAGATGACTATCTTTTATCAATGTTGTTATCAGTGAGGTTCCCAGGAGCTACTTCTTTCATAGCTGTATTGTGGACATCTTCCTATGACAAGTGCTCTTTCCATGCTTTTATCATGATGCCATTAATGTACAATGCTTCCTAACGTACTATTTTACAACCGACAGAAATCACTTAAAGAGGAATATGATCTCAATCATTGTAGAGATCTTTGGCTTCTTATTTATTTGATTTATTTGCATCAGGTTCTTCCCTTTCTTCTGTGACATGGGCTTCTTCCTTTTTCCTCTTGTCCCTTTCAGATTTAGGACACTCCTTTTTATAATGCCCAAGTTCATTACATCCAAAGCATCGTACCCTGTCCATATTTCTTCTTTTATTATGATGATCTTTTATTCACATATATACTTGAAGTGAAACTTCCCCATTCTTTAGGTAGAGAATTTTGTACCATAGTGAGTATTTCTCCATCAGACATTACTTCTCCCAATTTCTGCAGTTGATCTCCTATTGCGAAAATCTCCATAAAATATGGAATTATTCCTTCCTCTCTTGACATTTTCAACTTGTATAATTTTTGTCTCAGGGACATTATTTCCCCTGCAGAACTTTTCGAGAATAGCTCCACAAATTTATCATATATTTCTTTTGAGGATTCTAGATTTTATACATGGGGAATGAGGGAGTCCTTAAAGGATTCTATAAGCATCCTTCGAGCTCTTATGTCTCCCTTCATGTATTTGGTATAAGCTTGAATGTCTTCTTTTGAAGGTTGAATTGTAGATCCTTCGATGTAGCCCATTACTTCATTTTCAATTAGATTCAAATCCGTCATTTTCTTCCATGCGCTAAAGTTTGATGACCCAACCAATTTATTGGTCTCTTTGTGATATGTCATTTTGACAGACTCAGATGAGGTCATAGACATACTTGAATAGATTGATTTCTTCCTTCTTTAAGCTACCTTGATGATGATGATGGCAAGGACTCCTTCTTAGATTGAATTCTTCAAAGTAAGTGATCTTGGATCCTTAATGATAAAGGATGTCTTCAGAATGATGATGTCTTTCAACAATGTCTTCAATGTCACAAATCTTTGATGGCAAAGATTATCTCCTTGGTGAGTGGATCCTTTGAATGAGATTGAAGGTCTTCTTGAAATGGCTTGAGAATCTTCCTTGCAAACTGATTTGAATTTTTCGATGTAGACTTTGACTTAGATTTGGTTCGTGCTTCCTTGAGTGTCTCCTTGTCAAGTAGCCCTTGTCTTCAGCACCTTAGCTCTAATACCTGTAGAGAATTTGGAAGGGCGTTGTTTAATTCAAATTCTCTTCTTGATAATCACTTGTGAGCTTACTTCTTCTACTTATGTCTTCTCTTCTTAGCTTATTATGTCTTTCATCAAGTCAATTACCAAAACACAAGAGACGCAAATTTAGGCTCTTCGAGCCAGGGCCAAAACCTCTCCCTCTTGGAGAGGAAAACCCACAAGAAATTCTTCTTATAGACTTTCAGATGACAAGTACCACGACCATGACACATACCCTTGACCCTTGTATGCCTCCAAGACCTTGTCACTGCTTCTTCCTTGACTCCTTAAGTTGATCCTTCTTCTCTGCACCGTCCTGCACGTTTCTACATCAGAACTAGAGAGATAGATCTCTACTTGTATTCTTCCTTTTTCGGTTGTATGTGATCCTTATTTGTGATATCAGCACCTTGTTATAGAGTGCCATGTGCACACCTTGCACCTTCACTTAACCTTGCAGGCTGGTCTTCAATGTACACATGTCTTGTTTCTTTTGGTTAACAGTCCAGCCTTTCATACGATAATGATACCCTTACTTGTACTGCAATACTTCGTTGAGCATACTTATTATACTTCGCACTTAACACAGTCCTCTAATCTTCACACTAAACATAATCCTGCAACTTTGCACTAAACTCAGTCCTGTGATTTCGCATTTAACACAGTCCTATAACTTCATATATATATGTTACTTTGTCTCCCTTCTTCACAGTGAAACACAATCATGTTCCCGTAATTATTGCAGATATATATGACCGAAGTTATCTCTGACTTATCCGAGATTGTATTGCCAAATGAACTGCAGACCTTTCCTTATGTAGTGTACTCCTTCCTGTGATTTAGGCCGACCTATCAAACTGTCTGAAGGCCGACTTGATAAGGGGTATGTGAGCCGACTTGTTCACTGCTCATAAGCCGACATGACGAGATATTCCAATGCTGATCTGGCGCATCATATTGAGCCCTGTCTTCAAGCTTAAATGACAAGGTATTTAGGCATACCGTTATTGACTTGACTCTTCATATACATTACTCTTAATTAATACATTTATGACAAGATGACAAATCCCTAAAAGACATCAAGAAGAAGACTTTTGACCTATAATAAAAACCTTGCTCATCAAACCCATGAAGAAAGCATAACAAAAATACATTTTATTATCTTTGTCTTCTTCATTACATAAATACATAATTACATTGTCAATATGAAGACCAAACCTAGTAACACTTTCCAACAATTCAGAGCTTCGAATAATTCAAGACTGATAGAGTATGAAGAGATAGAAATCTCTGTTAATGAATAATTACTTACACTGACCTGTTAGTATATCTGGTTATTGTGCTAATGACTGGCACACGTTAACAATGAGAAATGTGGAGTTCCTGCATAGAAATGCTCTTGAATGTCTTCCTTCAGAACTGGTTTACTTCCGTACTTATTCTGAAGTTGTGGAATGGGTTATATAAACTATCTGTGAAGAGGTAATCGACCTTTGTTAACTGATTGAATAATTGCATAAAAATGATGAGGTCAGGGGCCTTGGTGAATAAATCACAAAATCAGAAGGTTTATCAGGTTGTGGGTCGAGAGGCCTTATAAATTTATATGTATGCTAGGCCAATTTGGAAGCAAAACCACCACAGCAAAGGCTGGGCAGAGTTCCTGATAACCACCGAGTTCAAGCCTCACGTATGTTTATTTATGTATATAGGCTGTGAAAATTTCGAATCCGGAATCTTGCTGCAATGCCTATGATATTTCTTTTTTTGTTAAATTTAATTACCCAATTATTTGCAGTTTTCTACAGAAAATATTGAAAAACATACATTGCAGTCTTCACAAAAAAAAATACCAAGGAAGAAAATAAATGCTGAAAACTTGAGAAATTCTATAACACACAAAAATATTTTGACAGTTATTTTTGGACAATTGTCTCCGGAAAAACCCAATGCGGGAAAACTGGTGCAGCAAATAAGGGTTTCTTTATTAATTTTTCTGCGGTAATTCAAGTACAAGAATTCGAACAGCAAAATGGAGGAGAAATACTGAGAGAAATTTAGTGACAAATTTCTTACTCTTCGCACCAACTTCCCGACCCCGGAATGGACCCTCTGCCCATACGTTGAAGTCTCTGCGTCACCCTCTCCTCATGTTGTCTCTTCCTAGATCCGTCCTGTACATTCCGAACCACTGTTGACTCCCTCGCTCTCTCACCTGCAACTCAACCTCTTGCTCTATCTTCCCTTGTTGAACTTCACCCACTGAGAAAATCGATCTGCCTAGGCAACCGAGTAGCTACACTGGTGTGTTCTCCAAGTGCCCATCGAGTTCCTTCTTATAATCTCTCATTGAGACACCAACGGCCATGATTAGATCTTAATCGATGGCTAAGATGATCCGGATTTATGCAGGAACGCAACAGAATAAACACATAACCATAAATACAGAGATGCAGCGGAAATAACACTTCATTTCATTAATATCAAAGAACTGAAATTTGCTTACAGACAGAATGGAAATAAAACTAGCTAGGGCACTGGTAGCTATCTCTGAGAAGAGATGTGGCGGCTACAGGCCTCTGAACTACGTTACAATGAGGCTTGAGGGCCTATTTATTATTGAGAAACAATGGAGAACCCTAAACATCCCAAAACCTAACCCTAGGAGATGAAGCGCCAAAACTATGGGCCCCGTTTGGGTAAATTGGTGTTTCAACTTCCCAGGGACGTAACTTTGGCATACTATCTCCGTTTGACGCATATGATACATCATTAGAAAGCTCTATCAGAGGACTACAGCTTTCGAGACGAATTTGATGATCAAATTCGTTGGCGCTTTGATACCCAAAAAACGTCGTTTAGGGCCTCAAAACGGCTCCGGAAGTTCAGGACCCAAAAAACTGCTAAAAATAGTAAGTTATGCCGAAACTGAAAAACTGAAAGAGACAATGGTGGGGGCCAAGTGGAATAGGTGGGTGGCCACCAATATCCACCTGGATCATTCCTCCCCCCTTAGGAAGCAATGGTCCCCATTGCGTTAAGTTCCTCCATGAGATGAGGAAATTTCTGCTGAACTTGGTCCTTGGTGAACCACTTTCCTTGGTGCAGGAGTTGGCCAGCTTTGACAACCCGATACAATTGGATCCTCTGTTGGCGAGTGTTCTTAATTTGCATGTCCATGATACAATCTGTGGTGGCCTGTTCCATGCAGTCTGGGTTTAACTCTGTTGGTGTGAGTTGTTCTGCAATGTCCGAGGTGTCCAGTAGAGGTGGGAAGTAAGGACAAAGGCGATCCACATTGAAGACTGGGTGCAGACCAAGGAATGGTGGAATACTGAGCTCGAAGGCATTGTTCCCTACAGCCTTGGTGATGGTGTACGACCCGTATCGGAGCGGCCGAAGCTTGCGGTGGGGTCCAGTGAGGCGCTCCTTCTGCAAATGTAGCCATACTTTGTCACCCACCTGGAAGTTGTGTGGCACCCGGTGTTGATCATGGCGTTGCTTGTACTTGGCATTGGCTCTGTCCAATATATCATGAACTTGTTGGCGGATGTGTTGAATGCGCTCGATGAAGCTACTTGCTTTGTCAACTTCAGACTGGACATGAGCTGAATCGGCCTGAGCAGCTGCAAATGGCATGGCTACGTCAATGGGACATAGTGGCTGGAATCCCAAGCCCACCTGAAAGGGGTTGTGGCCAATTGAAATTGAACTGTGGAGAGCCTGGTTATAACTATGTTGTACATAGGGGAGGCTCTCGTCCCATGTGCGTGGATGCTTTGAATTGTACATGCGCAGAATGTGTACAATCATTCTGTTGACGACCTCTGTCTGGCCATTTGTTTGGGGATGGAAAGTTGTGGACTTGGTGAGCTTTGTGTCCAACATTGACCAGAGGCTGGACCAAAATGTGCTGAGGAACCTGCTATCTCGATCTGATATGATAGACTGTGGGATCCCAAAGTGCACCCATACTCGTTCAACGAAGAGTTTAGCAGTAGCTTCTGCTGTGATATTCTTCTTACAGGCCGCCATAATGGCCATCTTCGAGAATCTATCAACGACCACGAAAACACAGTCATTGCCATTCTTAGTAGAGGGTAGGCCCGACATGTAATCCATGGAGATGGATTCCCACGGTCGACTAGGGGTAGGTAGTGGAGTATATAGGCCTTGCTTCTTGATGGTCGATTTGGCAATGGCACAAGCAGTGTAGGATTTGATGTGCTTCTCGACATCCTTTCGAAGGTTCGGCCAATAGAAATACTTCTGTAGTATTGCTACTGTTTTCTCGACCCCGAAATGCCCAGCGACTCGACTGTAGTGTGCTTCCCATATCATCTTGGCACGCTCGCTTGAAGGAACACAAAGGTGTCCTAGGTGACATAAAAGTGCATCTTGGAGGTAAAAATTTGGAACTGGCGTGCCCCCCAAGAGTGCCTTGTAAGTGTGGCCGAATTCTGGGTCACTCTCATAGAGGAGCGGCCAATCAGAAGTCTTGTGCCCACAAGAGTTGAGCACGGTGGTGAGCGCCACGATCGGTGGTCGGCTGAGGCAGTCTGCAACATTATTGGTGCTACCCTTCTTGTATTTGATGTTCAAATGAAACTGTTGCAGATATGTGGACCACTTCTGATGGCGATCATTCTGCAACTTCCCTTGTGTCTGTATGAACTGCAGGGGCCGGTGGTCCGTGTGGATGATTGTTTCCTTCCCCAAAATGTAATGCTTCCATTGTCGACAGGCTTGCACAATGGAATACATTTCTTTGTCATAGGTGGGATACTTGCGAGCTGTCTCAGACAATGTCTCACTGTGATATGCCACTGGATGTCCCTATTGAGTAAGAACTTCCCCAATAGCATAGTCAGAGGCATCTGTCTCGATCTCAAATGGCTGCTGCAAGTCTGGTAAGGTGAGCACTGGGGCAGAACAGAGGCGATTTTTCGATTCTTTGAACGCCTTCTGTTGAGGTTCCGACCAAAAGAATTTTGCTCTCGCTCCTCCTTTGGTGACTTGACTCAAGGGCCAAGTGATATGAGAGAATCCCAACACGAATCTACGGTAGAAATTAGCAAGACCCAGAAAGCTGCGAAGCTCTGTTATAGTATTCGGGGCTGGCCAATCCCGAATGACTTGGATCTTGGCTGGATCCACATGCACCCCCCTTTCATCAATAATGTATCCCAGATATTGAACTTGGGTCATGCCAAACGTGCACTTCTCCAAATTGGCACACAACTTGTGTTGCCGCAGTGTTTGGAGGACTTATCGGATGTGATGAAGGTGCTCTTCCCAAGTCTTGCTGAAGATCAGAATGTCATCCAAGTACACCACTACGAATGAGTTGGTGAATGGCCGCAAGATGTCGTCCATCATCCTCATGAAGGTTGCGGGAGCATTCGTCAACCCGAAAGGCATGACCGGCCATTCAAAAAGGCCTTCCTTAGCTTTGAAGGCAGTCTTCCACACATCAGAGGGTTCAATTGGTACCTGGTGATACCCAGACTTCAGGTCGACCTTACTGAAATATTTTGCACCTTGGAGTTGGTCCAGAAGGTCATCAATCCATGGGATTGGGTACCTATTTCGGACAGTGATCTTGTTCAGCGCTCGATAGTCAATATAGAGTCTCCACGTCCCATCCTTCTTCTGTACCAACACGATCGGGCTCCCACAGGGCGATGAACTTGGTCTGATGTGACCTTTCTGCAACAGCTCCTGAATCTGCCTCTTGATTTCATCATTTTCCAGAACAGAGCGTCGATAGATCGGTCCATTGGGTAGTGGCGCACCTGGGGTCAGATCAATCGGGTGCTTGACTTGGCAGTGCAGAGGAACCCCTGTGGGTGAGGTGAAGATGTCCCCGTACTCCTCCACGACCTTATCCATTTGTTGTTGTCGTGCAAAGGGGCCCTGTCTGGAGGTCGTGGCCACAGTCTTCTTCTTTCCCTGGGGGCGGATCATCAGGAAAACGAATTTCCTGGTTTGGGAAATGAGCTTACTGCATTGTTTTGCAGTAACCAAAGAGATAGCGGCAGGAGGTGGTACCTCTGGTATCCTGTACAACTTATTTCCCAAAGTAACAATAACAGCACGAGGTCGAGACTCATACACAGCATGACGCTTCCACAAGTATGGTTGTCCTAATAATACATCGAAAACATCAATAGGAGCAACGTCACATAATACCTCATCTGTGAAGGGCTTGATGCTATAAGGAAGGCGGCACTGCTGGCTGACGCGGAGATCTCGTCCTTGGTGAAGCCACCCGATGGTGTATGGATGTGGGTGAGCTGTGGTCGGCAAGCCCAACCGCTTCACGGCGTCTGCTGAAATGAGGTTCTTTTGGCTCCCATTGTCGACAATGAGCTGTACAGGGGAGCCCTTTACCCACATCTGGGAGTGGAAGAGACGTTCCTCCTCCTCTGGATCTTCCGGTTCCTCCTTCTGGACCTTTGTAGTGGCAACAGTGGCGTTGGGCTCCGCATCAATAATCTATTTCCCTTTTTCATTCCCCTTTTCAGGTTCTGATTTGGAGTCGGAGCATGCATCTGACTCAGAAGCCCTCATCTCGGCCACTAGCGACTGCTTGGCCCGACACTCACTTGTGTTGTGAGAGGAGCTCTTATGGAACTCACACCACTTTCCCGTGTCCTTCTTTGGCTTTACGGTGTTGTTCTTGTCTTGTGGCTTTGACGGGTTGTCCTTAGCCGCCATGCTCTGTCCTTTGTTCTGCGGTTTGGAAGCACCTTTTCCTTGCTTTTGATTCGCAGATCCAAAGTCTCGCTTCTTCTGTTTGAATTTCTGCTCAATCTTGGCAGCATACCGGTATGCCGTACCAAGCGAGGAGATGGCGAGGAACTCCATTTCCTCCTGAATGTATCTGTGCAGACAGCTGCGATACTTTAGCACCAAATGTTTCTCTGAATCTTTGATACCCAACTTTGTGCGCAGGGTATGGAACAGATTCGTCAGCTCGTGCACATCTTGATCCCTTTGTTGTCGCAGCGTGGTCCATTGTATATACTTGTCCTCATAGCTCCCCACAGGATAGTACTGTTCCTTGACGGCGTCTCGGAAAGAATTCCAAGTTGGTACGGCCGAGAACAGAGAGGGTTCTGTCTGGTCCTTGTTCTCACAGTAGGTTTCCCACGAGTCCTTAACATGGGGGGTAGCTTTGAGGAGTGCAAAAATAATCTTCTCCCGGTCTGAAAAGTCATGAACAGAGAAATATCCTTCTAATAGATTCAACCATCTATCTACGGCATCTGCGTCTATTTGACCCTCAAATATGGGAATGTCGAAATTTACTTGTACCTTAAAGGGAGTCGCAACTCCAGAGTGGCTACTGGATGCAGATGCGCCGCCGGTGGGCAGCCGTTGAAGGATCTGAGCAAAGCTATCCATCATCGCGTTCCTTTGGTTTTCGAGGGCCTCCTCGAGCAATATTTTGATAGGATCTCCTGCTCCCTCATCTTTCTTTTCGTCCCCCATGGGCGTCCGTCGAGGTTTGCGAGGCTGATCTTGCAAAGGTTCCACCAGATCGAGCCCTAGCTCCTTATACCCCAACCTCGTTGGGGACATGCTTGGGGACATGCAAAGAAGGATCGGCAGACCGCTGCGATGCAACGGTCCCCGTTGTAGGGAACGCAACGGAATAAACACATAACCATAAATACGAATGCGGCGGAAATAACACTTCATTTCATTAATATCAGGCGAAATTTTCTGACAGACGAGAATGGAAATAAAACTAGCTAGGGCAACGGTAGCTTTCTGCGAGAAGGAATGTGGCGGCTACAAGCCTACGAGCTTGCGTTACAATGAGGCTCGAGGGCCTATTTATTATTGAGAAACAATGGAGAACCCCAAACATCCCAAAAACCTAACCCTAGGAGATGAAGCGCCAAAACTATGGGCCCGTTTGGGTAAATTGGTGTTTCAACTTCCCGAACGTAACGGCATACTATCTCCGTTTGACGCACATGATACATCATTAGAAAGCTCTGTCAGGGACTACGAGTTTGTCGGGACGAGTTGATGATCAAATTTGCTGAATAACGATACCCAAAAACGTCGTTTAGGGCCTCAAAACGGCTCCGGAAGTTCAGGACCCAAAAAACTGCTAAAAATAGTAAGTTATGCCGAAACTGAAAAACTGAAAGAGACAATGGTGGGGGGCCAAGTGGAATAGGTGGGTGGCCACCAATATCCACCTGGATCATAAGATTAACTTGGACTCGATCCATGCATTTTTCTAGAAGATTCGCACCCAACTTAATTAATACCCTTTAATTAATCATATTTCATAAGTTTAGACTTAGGAAATATTAAAAATTGATTAATTATTTTAATAAAGTCACTTCTGGGTGGAATTTCCCTAATCGATTTATGGGTCTTGGAAAATACATGTGTCTTAGCCTCTTTGCAAAATCTCAAGGCTAGAGCACATCCGATGCGACAAAAATCAACATAGGCACCAAGCAGAGGGGCTCGGACTCTCTGTAACATAAACAGTCGGGCACTAAGCCGTGATAGGCCCTCGTGGAACAAAACCATCGTGACTGACTTCAAAGGGCGGAAGGGCTCCATCCATTCACATAGTACTCAAGCCACAAGGCTGGAATCTTTGGGCTCAGAAGAGATGGGGAACCCAAGTCTGGTAGGCCAAGTGACCAATCGCAATAACTGAGCACGCATACATGGGAGATCTAGATCATCAATGGATGAATGTCCATGGTCGTTGAATTTTCCCCAGAGGTCTCTCCCCGAAAGTTTTGGCGGATGGCTAGGAAAACCCAGTCGAGGTTAGAATGTCATGCAATGTGGCATGGTGGGCCTCTATGTGACTGTGTACGACAACAAGGTAGAGAATACCCAAATTGCATGTAACGGGGAAGTTGTTGATGATCGGGGTTTGAGGGTTACACAGGACCCAGTCCACGAGGAAAGTGTGATGCAGGGTGACGTCACCCTGGCGCCTAGGACCGATGATGTCATCTCAGACCCCATTCCCCGAAGACTTTTGACGAAGCATATGGTAGATTAACCAGGGCATATACAGTGGGTGACATTGCGCGCAGGCCTGTCTCAATGGTTACGTGCACCATGTGGTGAAATTTGTTCACTCGCATGTTGGTGGAGACTAAGTCGCATTGCCTTCTAGGTCAAAGGGAACGTCCCTGACAGTTTCAACAAGGAGTAATATGGGAGCTTGTTGGGGTTCTACACAACGAGGTGACGTGGCCAAGGAGGAGTCGCACCCACATAACCCATCCTTGTCTATACGTGGGTATTCATTTGTTGGAAGGGTATGATGTATATGCGGGTCGGCAGCTGCCACTTGGCATGTCGTGGCATAAGAGTAGACAACCACGTGGGCACTGTTACCCCCACTTCGTGGGTGATATCCCTAGGAGAATTTTTTTTCCATGATGGACCCCTGATAGTAGCAAGCAGCCCCTTGCAGCCCACAACAAGCTCGTTGTGCCATTTCTCCGCCACCTGAGCCAGCCATGTGGTCCCTCACCCATTTGTATTGATCGTATGTTTGAAGGTGGACCTCCTGAATCTAAAGGTATGTCTTGTCATTTGGTAATTGAGTATTGGGTTTACTTATCATGGACACTTCTGGGCATGGATTGATTGGGGGTTTTGGCGGAAAGAGTGGGCTTAGTTTGTTATCATGTCCCCTTGATCTCTTTTGGGTGTTACCCGTGGACCTTAGTCCCATTGGATCTCCTTTATTAACCATTTGGTTCTAGGGTGGTACTACTTGGGAAACCCTGACTTTGGTTGCGTTGTCTGGCTCCTTTATCTGCATACATTACGCCCTTTCTGCTCACTATACCCCCATTCATCATTTCTTCGGCACAAATATAATTAGCACGTGGGCAAAAGCCAATACATGATCTCTACTCCATACCCATGGTCATCACCCTAGTTCTATAGGCCCTATATGAGCCTCCTTTATCATTCAGGAACCCACGATTGACCCAATCCCTGGAGGAAAATGAATCGTCCTACCTAAAAGGGGGTAATCACTACCATATCATACACATAATGCTCTTGTCCTTTGAGCCCTGAGCAGTTAATTAAAGAAAATTCATAAAA
Organism: Pinus albicaulis; assembly: GCA_034641835.2. Lineage (NCBI taxonomy): Eukaryota > Viridiplantae > Streptophyta > Pinopsida > Pinales > Pinaceae > Pinus > Pinus albicaulis. Next base: position 741,713,745 of record CM076580.1, on the reverse strand, counting down.
GGAAAAAGGAATATAAAGAAGGGTGGAAAATTCAAGGTTGGGGCACCTCATGTACCACGATTCCTCCCTCTTACACATTATATATCTAGGTTTAGGCTTCCGCTTCTCTAGCTACCCTTGTGCCCCAATATGTGGCCCAGGGCTGCCCCTCTCATTCCCTATTCCATTTCACTTCATTATCACTTGCCACCCCCATTTGAGGGATGTACCTTGGACATACTATCCCTATAAGGTTAGAAACCACCTAATAAGCTACCTGGCTAACCCCCTTTGGAGCTTGGAGACATTAGCACATGCCAAAGCCCACTATGTAAGGGCATGCCATTATGAAGTGCCCACTTTGTTGTTTATGGTTTGTAAGCTCTTTTACACGATTACTCTAATGGCTTATTGTACTGGAAGTCTAGGGGACGCATTGGATCTTAGACAGGATCGGAGATGGTGTCCATTTGGGTTTGGTCTGCCTATATGGGGTCCTAACCTCCCGGAGGGCTACATTGAGACATATAGGGTGTGTATAGAGATCCATGGGTCTCCACAGTAGCAGACAGCACTCCATGGATCCCCACCGACGTCCAGATATTACTGGAGATCCACCTTTGGGACGAGAATGATGCACTTGGTACACTATGCCCAGCTGACCCCACAGGAGAACCACACACTTGGCAGGTGTCCCAGGACTTCTGCGATGACATGGCAGTGTTCATTCCATCATTTAGCCCTTACAAATGATCTACAAGCACCTTTGACTCATATGGAGACCCATGGGGTCATTGGTGTGCCCCCACACCCATTGGGAGTACCACAAGTCTACTACTTGGAGAACAAGGGACTAACCCCTTATCCATCACATTTTGAGGATTTTATTCATCATTATGGCACTTATGGACTTTATCAGGCCCCTTGGAGGGCCCCACGAAATGCATATATTATTATTTGACCTCCTGAGAGGCTTATTATTTCATTTATGAGCACGTATGGTCATCTTGTTACCAAAAGTTAGGTTATTTGCACATTATTTTATGTTTAGGGGTTAATGTAGGCCCATTAGCTAAATCGAACTCCTAATTGGTGTATAAATAGGAGTTAGTTGTATTCACTGGCATCATCACTTGACTTGGGATCTCTCTACTTTTAGAGAACTTCGCATTTTTCCTTGGAGGACTATTTTTCGATGATGGATGAATTTTGATGTATGGATTTGGGCTATTTCTATGATGGAGCTTCTTATTTGCAAATGTGATGTTGGTTGGATATACGCTCTAACATTGTAAGTGCAAATTTAATGCTATTTTTCTTGTTGCTTCATACAATTGAACTTCGCTATAATTAAGGGCTAATTGTTGCATATATGAAAAGTGGAATTATGTGTATATTTAGCTTATTCTATGTATGGGCCATTGTTAGATGAATGAAATGTCCTAGACAACATGTTATCTTGATAAGCTTGCACCATTTGTATGAAGTATAACTGCTTGAAAGCCACTTTTCTTCTCTCTTCTCTAACATTGGACGAACTTGACTTTCGGAGCCTCCTTGAACAAGAAATTGAATCCTTCTTCATTATTATCCTTGACTCCATATCCCCAAGTGAATCAAGCACTGGTCCCTCAAAAAAGGATGATCATTTTCCCCTCTTTTTCACTTATCAATTTTTTTTCTAGCGCTAGCCCCTTTAGGTCACCTAGGGCATCAATTTCCTGGGAACCTAGCCACAAGAAAACTTTGATCTCCTAGACACAACTGCGTTGGTGGGTCTCCTCACTCTCCTCCGAATTTGGAACAATTCCGACGGTGGAATGTCCGGATACCCCAAGCCCTAGCTCTAGGATCAAGTTTTTCCTAGATGTTCCCAAGGCTAGAACCTAGTAGGATCAATTTGACATCATTGGAAGAAAATTATTGTTTGATCCTTTCCCCTCACCTCAGCCAAGTTAAGAACATCATTGGTTGCCAAAATCGATCCCCTAACCTGGGTAGGTCCACTTGGCCTTGTGTGGTCCCATTCTTCCTCTAAGCTGATTTACCAAGGACTACTCAGGAATCCAAGTTCCCAAAGGATTTTAGGGGTTGAGAACCTCCTTTATAGGTCTTATTCCTCTACCTCAACTCTCTAATCCTCATCCTCTCTCCCTAGAAGATTAGGTCCCTCATCCTCTTTATTCTCTCCTAGGGAAAGGGTTTCTAAGGTCACTTCACACCCATTCATTGATCTATACTTTACAAGTGACTTCCTAAACTACCGAGTCTCCTCCCATCGGCGAAAGTCCATAAAGAGCAGGGACTCTTAGATGTGGTGACAGTGGGCTAAGTCTCCATCTTTGCCCTTGACCTAGCAGTTTCCCTCATAGGAACCCCTCTTAGGTCCCCTGCTAGTTTGAGCGGTAACAGGCACCACATGGCAAACCCAATGGCATGGCATATTTTAATTGGCTAAGGCTTTAATCGCCCATATTTTGCGACTCTGAAATCCAAATAGGGCAAAATTATGTCACTAGAATTGTCTCGGCGAGACGCACGCAATGGTGTCAATCGTTTTGAATTTTGGAAGGACTAGAGAGATCAAAAAATTTAGACCCCATTCCTATAACGTTACAAAGCGAGTTGGGTCAACATAGTAACTTCCTCCTTCTACCCTTACTTGGGGCTAGGGATAGTAGGGGGGTATGATACATTCACCCAAGAGGACAAGGCACTAATCTATTAACCTTGTACCGAAGAATTTTGTGATATTGTATTTTGTAAAAAGCCTCCCATGGCTTTGTAGGAGTTGGCTCAAAGAGTGGGGACCCATGCCGAGGTAACAATGAGAACTCGTCCTACGTAGTGCCTTTTACACACCAAAATGGGTTACCCTTTAAGAGAAAATTTTTTCACAATCTTCACATCCAGCCAACTAGCCATACAGCCCTTGACAGCAACCACTAGGCAATGGTGTGTCATTTTATCTTTGCCCCCTGCATCAGTCACATGCTTTCTCACCCACCCAGCAAGAGCACATGGACGAAGGTGGGCTTCTAATCAAAAGGTACTTTATTCATCTTGCAATTGGGTGATTATGCTTATTTGTATTTGGGCATTTGATATGCATTATGGGGTGACATGAAAGAAAGAAGGCTTTTGACCGTGATCGTGTTCCATTACCTTAAATTGAGGGTTAATCTTCGATCCTAGTCCAAAGGGACCTCCCCTAATGACCCAATGGGTATAAGAGGGGCACTACTTGGGAAGCACTAATTGAGATAGTGTTGTTTCATCTATCCCTATTCCATACTTACCACTTTCCATCATACATTACAAGCCCTTATCTCACATCCATTCATCGAGTTCAACTAACCATTGGTTCTCTGCGATTTGGCACCAATATATCCTCTGGAGTGTAAAAACTCTGGTAAACTTGATAAATATTTATTATTATTGATGATAGATAAGAGATGATTACAATGGGGAATCACCGAGGCTTTAAATATAGCCTCAAGGTGTCCCTTGGTGAAGAGGCATGATCTTTGATCATGCCCTTTCACTTAATAAAACCTAATATAACTATATCTAACTAAAAATTAATAAAATTTACATAACATTGCCCCTCTCTTAAAGATGCTTTGTCCTCAAAGCATATGTAACGATGGACAATGTTGACGAACGCCTGGGTTTCTTGAGCGGCGGGCTCTTGCTTCCCACATTTTAAAAATATCGTGGAGCATATTCTCGAGTTCAATCTTTTGTTGATCTGGATAGTGAAAATATCTGATATCGACAGGGTCGGATCCTGTCTTGACTTCGGGTGACTCTTCGTGGCTCCCTTTTGAAGATAACATTTCTAACTGATGACATTGTACTGTAGATGTTGGCGCTCCTATTTGAATCATCTTCGTCATCAGAGAGGAAGATACGACTTGATCTTCTGGGGCTTGGAATCCATACAACTTGTGTTTCTGCCCTTTCCACTTAAAACTTATAAACTGCTTTTGATGGTTGGCAGAATAAGTACCTAGAGTTTGTAGCCATTGAATTCCTAAGACCACATCTACTCCTCGTAATGGAACTGTGTAGAATGGAGATTCTAAATGAAAGTCTTTAATCTGCAATCTGACTTTATGGCATTTTCCTACTTGTTCAATCTTCTTACCATCGGCCACCATTACCTTCATATTAGGCATGGGAAAAGTAAAGAGGTTGAGTCTTTTGGCCATGGTTGAATCTAGAAAATTGTGCGTGTTGCCTGTGTCTATGAGAACCATTACATTGTTTTGCTTAATATGTCCTCTTAACCTTAGGGTTTGAGGTTGTGATATGCCTGTCATAGCTGATAATGACACTTGCGGAATAGTTTCGCCATCCACTTCTGGAGAGAACTCTAAGTTGTCTTCTAATCCTTCTATACATGAATCAATACTCTGTTAGCATCGTTAGTTTCTTCACAACTGTATAGATTCTTCGCTTTTCCATTAGCACATCTGTGCTTAGGGTCCCAGTTTTCACCGCAACGTTTGCACTTGCCCTCTCACATTCTTTGTTTTTCCATACTAGATTTTTCTTCTTCACGAAGATGGGCAGGGACATATTTTGTGTCATCTATATTTTCAGATTGAGGAAACCGTCGTCTCGAATATACTTTTTCTGGTTTTGATAATCTTTCAAATTTCTTTTTAGCAGCTTTTGCTTTTTGCCTTGCTACTTCTATGGACATAATTTCATGTAGTTCTAGCTCTTCCTGTATGTGGATTTTAAGTCCTGAGATGTAAGACTGGATTAGACGAGATTCCGACAATCCTGGTACTCGTGTTGCCAAGGTCTCCCATTCTCTAGTGTACTCATCCACATCTCCTTTTTGGCGTAATTTGATAAAGGTTGAAAAAAAACTTTTCTTCTTTTATGCCTTGAAACCTTTTGAAGAACGCATCCTTAAATTTCCTCCAACTGATAGCGAGCGTTGTTTTTTTCCACCACATATACCAATTATATGCTTCTCCTTCCATTTTCATGGAAGCATGCTTAATTTTTTCGTTATCACTAGTAATGCCATAAATCTCAAAATATTCTTCTGCTTTATTAAGCCATGCAATGCTATTTTTTTCATTACCATCAAATTTGGGTAGGTCGATCTTGGCTTTGCGCTGAGATGCTAATGGTGGAACAAGAAGGGGATATTGATTAGCGAATGCATTCCAGAGCTGCTTATTTTGAAAATCTGCATTACTATCTTCTTGATGATGTGGGGAATCGGTTTTTCCTGATGCTCTTCTGAGTTCCCTGAATCTGCGGAATTGTTTTGTTGATTTTGTTCCTTGTTAGGAGATATTGGGGATTGTGTCTGACTTAATTTATCTAGCTTATCATTTAGCTTATTGAAGAGTTCGCTCTGCTTTTCTGTGGCCTCGTGATGATTTAGCCACATTTGTCTTTCTATTCGATTTGTTGTATCATGAATCTTTTTGATGTCGTTGGAGTGCCCTACAACTGTACCTTCCAGATCGATTAACCTCTTTCCGAATTCTTCGGAATTATTATTAATATGTTTCTCGAGATCCACTAGTTTCTTCTGGAATTCAGCGATTGACATTGATGACGACATCGAACGCGTATGAGGTGGAGAGTATTTTTCTGCCAGTTTTCTCTCCTTTTTTTTTTTTTTTTATTAAATTTAAATAATAATAATAATTATTGTTTTTAAATAAATTATATAATTATTTATTTGAAAATTATATAATATATAAATAAATTATATAATTATTATATAACAATAATAATTATTTTTATTTTTTTATAACTAATTTTTATATAAATTTAATTTTGAATTAAAGTTTATATAAAAATTAAATTATAATCATATATATATATTTATTGTATATATGACTATCGATGAACCCGTCACAAAAAAAAAATACCCGTCCGCTTAAAAAACGAGACCCTTCTACTTTAATATACCTATGATTATAATATCACAGCACCTGTTCGTTTAAAAAAAACGAAACGTATCACCCGTATGTAAAGCGTTGTACCGTATGTTATAACCGTATGTTGTACCCGTATTTTAAATCGCTCTACCGTAACCCGTTTTTTAAAAATGCGCCGTTCCGCTGAAAGACACTGTTTCTTGTCGGGGAAACAATCGAATTTTTTTTTAAATAAATGTGAGCCTTAGATCATGCCACAGAGTGGGCTATATAAAGAACGATCTACAGAAAATCGAGCCACAGTACGATGTGTGGGATACTGTATGCGTATGGGGAACGTTTGTTATGCTAGTAGGCACTCACAACTAACCAGAGGAAGGTAGTGGCATCACTGTGGAGGGCTTAATTAGAAGCTAACCATCGGTGGCTGCTAATTAGCGTGCTCAATGAACGACAGAGGCCACGGGATGATCAGATAGTGAACGGTGGACAGAGAAACTCGATATCGTTGGGCTCTAGCGTCGATGCTCAGAAAAACGTGGATTACACACTGTTTCACGATTTTTTTTAATTATTGTGGGCACGAAAAAATTGTTTTATCCGGCCCGGTGGACAGCAATCGACACACAGGACTAGCGGCTAGACGGTTGGGACAGCAGCGGAAACGGGTGTGATAAGGGATAATGCAGATGGAGGAAGGGTTGACGATGGAAAGAAATAAATGCAGAGTGGGGGCGTAGTCCGAATTACACGTTCGATTGACCGTTTGTTTGTTTTTTTTTTTACTGCGTTTGAACCAGTAATTGGCCAGTAGCTGTGTTTGGGCGGTGTGTGAGATAGAGGAGGGGGAGGCCGTATGGCTGTGAGGGGGTTATGAGTGTATTTGTTGTATTTATTATTATTTTTTTTAATGAGGAAGTTGGAAAGCGTAGGGAATGGGAAAGCAGAGGGTTGTGAGGGAATGCAAAATGGGAGTGAGGGGTTAACGTAGGGAATGAAGGCAGCGGGATAAGGAATGAAGTGTACAATTATGTACTTGGTTTTAAAAAAAATTCTGAAATTTCTGTCGAAATTCTTTAACCTGATGATCACACAGATCTAGAAGAGCAATGGCTCCGATACCAATGGAGCGTAAAAACTCTGGTAAACTTGATAAATATTTATTATTATTGATGATAGATAAGAGATGATTACAATGGGGAATCACCGAGGCTTTAAATATAGCCTCAAGGTGTCCCTTGGTGAAGAGGCATGATCTTTGATCATGCCCTTTCACTAATAAAACCTAATATAACTATATCTAACTAACAATTAATAAAATTTACATAACATCCTCATACCTGGGTAGGGCCCGAATCTTTTCCCTGGGAGGTTGATGCAACTAAAACAAAAGAAAAGAGCATATCATGGCCACAAAATAAAATAAAGGAATACCAAATTGCAAAAGATGATCAGGACATACACATTAGCACGTGGGAAAAAGCCTAGCATGTGCTCTACCTCACTCATTATGGCAATCACCCAGTTCCTAAGCACATGTTGCCCTATTACATCATGAGAAGGAACCCTTGCATGTCCCAACTCCAATGAGCAAGCTCTAACCCTTTGAGCTACGAGCAATGATACATAGAAAAATCAAACAAAAGTAAAAAGGTACACAAGAGGGGTGGAAAAACAAAGGACGAATTGGTAACTCATGCATCCACGATTGCTCCCTCCTCACATCTATACATTCAGGATGTGGATCCCCATCATGTTGGTCCCTTTGACTATGGCACTTGGCCATGAAATCTTCCCTCCTCCATGTCATCATTATTACTCACTAACATCTATCAATTGAAAGGTAGAAAGAGGAAATGTTACTTCCCCTTGGGGGCTAGAAACACGTAATAGGGTTGTCCACAAGCCACTCCTACCTAGGGATGAAACACCTTTGTGAGTTCAAGTCCCTAATTTTAGAAGGGAAGACTTATTTGAAGTATTAAATAGCCCTTTACATTCTAGCTCGATTCACATAGATGCAAAAAATATAATTATCCCTGATGATCGGTTGCTTTCACTAGAATGTATTTTGTGATTGTTAGGTGATTCAGCAACCCATGTCTTGGGCACCTTACCCACAGGTACCCAGGTCCCAGACAACGATATTGGCACCCACAGGTGAAGCATTGACAACCTTGGTTCTCCAAGCAGTTGCAAAATATCATACCTACCCCTAGGAACCACCTGCGCCTAAGACATTCTGCCACTTTGCACTACATTTGATGATTCTTTTGGATGATACACCTAGACCTAGCATGCCGCCAAATCGGCCCTAGCACCTTATGAAGGGTGGTAGCAAATTCAGGGCCCAAATGAGGATGGTCTCCCCTCATAAGACTTGGGAGGGCTAGTAGCACTTGGAAAGCCCTCAATGTTGGAGAAGAGATGGACACTTCTTCATAGTTGGAGACCTAGGACACCCCTTTGTAATGCCCCAGGTAGATTTTGGGGACAACAGAGAGCCATGAGCCATCATGCAGGAAGCAAGATATTAGGGTCTGTGAGGAAACCTTAAGACAAAGAGATGCCATGTAAAAAGCAAGATGCCCAAGTTCATGACAAACTCTAGGAGAAGATAAAGTCAGAGCCCAACATCTAGAATGTCCACAGGGAGACTGCTCTTGCATGATGATAAGGTTCGCTCTTACGATGCAACGACTTATTATAAACCCTAGACAAGAACACAATGTTGAAGATGGCAATGGTTATTATGGCTCTTCTTGTAGTGCTAGGGTTTCTACCCTAGTAAAAGGCATGGAGAGTAAAGTTAGTGCTTTGGATGATTTTGGAGCCTAGTTCTTTTTGGATGTGAGGAAAAGGTAAGATCATTAAGAGACTAGCTTAATGAGTCTTGAGCTAGGTGCAATGCCTTGCTTAGAAAAAGACTCAATTATTATATCCTTGATTTTTCCATGGAGGTCATGGTGCATGTAAGAGTTGAAGACCTGAGGTTTGAGGACTCACACCCTAGGATGGACATGTATATTTAGAGGCTAGTGGTAGACATGTCTTTCCATGTACCTATGTGATGAAACATGACTATGGTTTGTAAACCTTAAAGAAAACAATCATGCTAATGTGAGGAGTTTCTGTGATACAATTTGTGCATGCACTAAGGAAGATCTTTGCTAGAGTGACCAACTCCGATTAGGAGTGAATCCTAGGTATAAAGAGTTGGTTTGCTAGGATTTTCTTATGGTTTCCTGACATAAGGTTTGGAAAGCTTGACTTGTGTGTGAGAGAGAGAGGTTTCCAGTTGTCCAAATATTGTTTACTTGTAGATTCGATTGTCAGGTTATGTTATCTTCTTGATTGAGTAGAATTCAACCCTTGTTACTCATCATGATTTGATGTAACATACAGCCAAATTGCTCAAGTGGTTTTACACATATCAAGAACATAATGGATCATAATGTTGTTGTTAGAATGTATTGTAATAAGACATTTCAGATCTTTTATATGCCTTGAAAAATGTACCCTAAAGGTTGTAGCATCGTGGTATTGAATTACACCCATAAGGTATATATTCTCCTACACTTCCTAGTGAAATTGATTTGAAGGGAAGTGAAATATTGCTGCAATAATTTGACATTTCAAATTTGTCATAAGGCTGAAATTTCACAGGGATTACATCAAGGTAACCTCAAGTTAATGAGGTAAAATTTTGGAATTGCGTTAGTTGCTTGATTCTCAAAATTTCTACAATTGAGAAAATAGTTGGTTGGAGAGTGAACCGTCCTGAAGAAGCAACATTGAACTCAACGAGAACCATGTTTGGAGCATGCACTACCTTCAAGTATTCTAAAGCCCTAGTATGAAACTTCTCATCATTGTCATGTAGAGAGTCTTATAGGGAACAAGACTTAGGACTTATGATGAAAATGCTAGGGGAAGGCATGAACGAGAAAGCACATAGATTTTATTGCATGGATTACTCTTCTTAGATGCATGAGGATGCTAAAGTTTGTGCTATGCAAGTAAACCCTAGAGAACATAACACCAGACGTGTTGATAGGTTGTCTTGGGGCTTTTGCGATAGCACTAGGGTTCCAACCTATGGTGCAAGAAATGACTCCAAAGTTGGCGCACCCATACCCGAAACATCTTGAAACATAGAAACATAGTCAAAACGTGGCTGAAACACCTATATGGCATTTACTAATTTGGAAATGGCATCAAAACGTTGTTAAAATGTTTCAGTGGCATTTCAACCCAAATTCGCCGATTTCCATGACCTTTTTTCTCTCGCGACCTCACTCAAGCACCCAAGAAGGGTGTGGGGCCCTTCTATGGCCAAAAAATATTGAATCAACCACTAAACTTTATCTCTAATCTCTCAACAAACTAATTTATCTCTAATCAAGCCACGCTCTAGTTCTCCAAAAAAAACACCTTCTTCTATTTTTGTTAATGACAACAAGGATGAAGATTATTAGGATATGTAATTGTACTTGTCAATAACTCATTAGGAATGAAAGCATAGCTAAGTTCTTAACTTCATTAACGGAAACAAAATTACACATAACCAATCTCAACCAAAATAACACAAACAAATTCTACCCAATCAACATCTCTTCATTAATATTCAGAACTTACTTGTGTTCCCTCCCTAGGATAATGGCCCAACTAAGAAAGATTACGAATATACAATTCTTTGAATATGATCCAACTGATCAGGCACTAGATCGCTCCTCAATCTCCTTGGTTGATCTCAATCTTCAATGCTCCCCTTTTGCACTTTCTCAAACCCGACACACTAGACTATCACATTCCCCACTAAGATGCCTCTCTCAATGTCTTGTGTTGTTGTATGGTGTGTCTTCTCTTCTCCTTAACCTTGCTTTTATAACTTTACATTGAACTAAATTTCTAACCCTAATCTCCAAAGTGACTGACGGCTAAGATTAGATCTTGTCTCACTTGAGATCAAAGGTTGAAATTAAAACATAATCATTAAAGTAAATTATTTCATTTTTCCTAAATTTACTTTAGTTCAATTATCCAACATAATAATTATGTGCTTTCTTAAGTCAAACATTAGGCTACGTTACAAAAGCAGCTTGCTCACACTTGAGCAAGTGTTTCTAAGGAGATATATGGGAAACTTCACATGCATAGACACTTGGGCCTGTGCAAAAGTACTTGCCCAAGTTACAAACATCAACAACAAGAGCACTAGTGTGGAGAGCTTATGTGAAACGATTTTGGTGAAAGGCTAAGGAGGACTTGCTAGTGTGTATGCTAGTTCGTTAAGCATCTTTGGGGGAGTGACCACGTTTGGTTGGGAGTGGATCCTGGCTAGGGGAGATGATGGCTAGGGCTTTCTTATAGTTTTCCAAGCTAGGATTTGGAGAGCTTTACTTGTACTGCCATTATAATAAGCTATGGTATGCACATGTACTTCATCTTATATATATATATATATCAGTGAAACAACACTCGCCGAGTGCTCGCGAGTATGAATCTGCTCGGCCACCAAACAATCGGCTCGCGATTACTCGGTCATGCTAAGGTAATAAAGTTTAATAAACTCGACTGCCTTTTTTTAGCTGAAGTCTTCCCCGATGCCAAAGACGCCACTCCTCTTCGTCAACTGCACCTCTGACCCAACGTCGCTCCAGCCTTCCACTGCACCTCTGACCCAACGACTGCTTCAGCCTTCGATTGCACTAAGACGCCGTTGCTCCTCTGCTTCAACCTTCAACTGCACTAACTTCGAAGACACCACTGCTCCCCTACTGCACGAAGAACGACATGTCGCTTCGCTGCGTTTTAATTGTTGGGAAGGTTTAATTATCGGTTTGCTGCTTGCACATTTCGATTACCAGTTTGCCTTGACTCCTGTGATGATGTGCCACTGTGACAAGGCCGAGAACAAGCCTGTCACTGTCGCATTGATGTGGAGTGGCCAACCGCCAAACTTCAAACTTTCAAAGCAGCTTGGCATTGTTAACTTGTTTGGACTCCGATCTATCAGTGTTGATTGGAGTCTGTTTGTCGATTTGACATAAGAGCTGGAGAAGCGAGCTTCGAGAGCTAAAGACTCAATCTATGAGTTTTTAATAATTAAATTATCACTACCCTTTAAAGTTTATTCATTCCATTAACAGTCAATGTAGTTTTAAAATTTACTGCTCTTTATTCATTCCATTAACAGTCAATGTAGTTTTAGTATTTACTGTTCTTTATTCATTCCGTTTACAGTCAATGTAGTTTTAAAATTTATTGTTCTTTATTCATTCCATTAACAGTCAATGTAGTTTTAATATTTACTGTTCTTTATTCATTCCATTAACAGCCAATGTAGTTTCACTGTTTTTGAAAGATTTTGCAATTGCTTTCATTTTGTATCATTTGTAATTTTTATTTTTATTTTGTCTATTACAATTTACAGGCCTACAGGAGCCACAAATAAATTATTAAACACAGGCCAAACAGCAATAATGCCAAGGGAGAAGGACTTTGCTTGGGCTTATTGTGAGAAGATTCCTAGGGAAGCCAAGCTCCTCTGTAAATTTTGCAAAGAGAAATGTAGTGGAGGCATTTGTAGATTCAAGTACCACCTTGCAAAGATACCCGGCCATGATATAGGTCTTTGTGCCAATGTTGATGAAAATGTCCAACACCAATAAATCTTGGCCCTTGATATGTTGAGTCAGCATAATGCCAAGAAAGCAAAGAAAAAAAAAGAAATAGGAACTCTTGGATCTGACCATTGTTCTTCCAATACCCCCTTCTCATCTCCCTCCGTTGAATCTTCAATGCCCTTCCCAAGTTTCCCACACATGCCTCCAAATCCAAGTCAAACTCAATGCCAAATGAATCCTCCTGAATTCAACACTGGAGGTGGAAACATAAACAATTTTTTTGCTCCCTGCACAAAACCTGGTTCCCAACCTACCTTGGATGGCACTGGTTGGAAAAAAAATATCCATAGTCAGGCAAGGAAGGCCATTGCTAACTTTTGGTACTATTCTGACATACCTTTCCATTGTGCCAGAAGTCCTTATTAGCAAGCTATGATTGATGGAGTTGTTGTTGCGGGTCCAGGGTTCAAAGCTCCTTCATCAGAGAGCCTTAGGACAAATTTGTTGTTAGAGAGTGTTGAAGATGTCATGCTTGTGCTAGCTAAGTTTCGTTCATCATGGGTAGAAACAGGGTGCACCATCATGAGTGATGGATGGACAGATCAAAGGAATAGAACTTTGATAAATTTCCTTGTATCTTGTCCAGCAAGCACAATGTTTCTCAAATCAGTGGATGCCTCAGACAAGGTTAAGACTGCTCAACATATTTGTGAAATGATGTAGGAAGTCGTTCAGGAAGTGTGAGAAGAATATGTTGTACAAATTGTCACTGACAATGCAGCTAATTATATGGTTGTTGGTATACTTTTTGAGATTAGGCACCCCACTATTTTTTGGACCTCTTCTGCGGCCCATTGCATAGATTTAATGCTCGAGGACATTGGTAAGCTTCATTGGATACATGAGGTTGTGGAGAAGGCAAAATCCATAACCAAATACTTGTACAGGCACACTATTGTCCTAAACACCATGAGAAAATACACTAAAGGTAAAGAAATTGTTCGACCTGCAGTGACTATAATTGCAACAAATTTCATATCTTTGCAATCTGTGGTTGAGCAAAAGATAAATTTGAAGAGGATGTTCTTGGGACTTGAGAGGATGGGATCTAAACATTCCAAAACCTTGAAAGCATAGAAATTGTTGCACTTGTGTTTAATGACGGTTTTTGGAAAGATGTTGAACAGATTATTGTTGTGACAGAGTCCCTTGTCAGAGTTCTCAAGTACTTCAAGTCTTTTAACTTTTTTCATTTTTAAAATTTCATTTCAAGCTTCCTTTTATTTTCAAAGTTTCATATTTCATGAATTTTGAAAGCTTGAACTTTCAAGATGGTTGATGGTGACAAACATGCTATGGGTTACATTTATGAGGTGATGGATCTTGCAAAGGAGGCAATCAAAAGAAGATATGGGGATGAGGAGGCAAAGTATTTGCCTCTTTGGGATATTATTGATGCACGTTGGGATCGGAAATTGCATTCCCCCTTACATGTTGCTGGGTACTTCTTAAACCCACAGTATTTTTATGATAAGAGAAAATTTAATGAAGATGGGGAGGTTGGTAGAGGACTTATGAGATGCATTGAAAGGTGCTCCCCTGATCCAGAATTTCAAAGCCGGTCTTTTCCCAACTACAGGATTATAGGACGCCAGCTAAATTATTTGCCTATACCAGTGCTATACGAGAAAGGACTAAGATGTTGCCAGGTACCCTTTGAGGCTTGAAGGCTTCATCAATTTTGTATGTTAAATGTTTTATTAAATTTTGTTTTCTTTTCAAGTTTTTACTATTTAATATTTACTATTTAGTACTTACTAAGTTACTACTCACAAACACTTGCCACTTGCTAGGTCTTTGGTGGCAAAACTTTGGTAGTGATATGCCAAAATTGAAGAGATTCGCCATTCGAACCTTAAACCAATCATGCAATGCTTCAGGTTGTGAGCACAACTAGAGCATGTTTGAGAAAATACATTTTAAGAAGCGCAATCGATTGACACAAAAGCGCTTAAATGACCTTGTATTTGTCCATTACAATCTATGACTTCACAACAAGAAAATACTAGGTCAGAGCCTGAATTTGAAGTTTTCATAAACTGATTTGCACTTTAAAGTTTAAACTTCAAACTTTAATTTACATTTCAATGTCTCATGACAATGACAGGTTTGGATCATTCACCAATTGACCTTGAGGAGATAGATCTGAAAACTACAAATGCATCAGATTGGGTCCAAATAGAGGAGGAGCCTCCTCTTTTAAGTCTACATGACTTGGAGAACTTAGAGAGTCAAACAAGCGAAGGAGTGGGAGGAATCGCTTCTAGTTCTCACTTTTAGAGTCTTAGACTCTATGTTACTGATTTTTTACTGATTTGCTTAGCAGTATTACTATTTTGTAAACTTTTAGAAGCAAATGCTTCTGCCTCTATGTAGTCACTGGTTAGGACTCAGGTTTCAGTACTTCGGATCACGTTTGGACTCATAACATATATGAGATACTTATTCATTCACGATATTTTGGACATCTATTGATATTATGCATTGTTTGGACATGGCTTTATTGAATATCAATGAAAAAAAAAAAAATCAATATATGTGTATCTTTATTTATTGAATTCGCCAATTTTTTCCTGATTTTTTCCCGATCCGATTCAAACTCTTCGCTCTTTTGCCTTGCCGATTTATTACCGATCCCGAGTTGGTAACATTGATATATATGGCATGTTCCAACTTTCCAAACATTGTGTACTTGCAGATTTGAATTTTAGCATATGTCCAGTTATTCATTGGATAGATTTTAGTGCTGGTTGTGCATGCTGATTTGACATAAAATAGGGCAAAATCGGTATAGTGATCTAACACTTACCTAGAAAATATGAGGGCAGATTTACCACTGTTATAAGATATTTCAGATCTGTTATATGCTTCGAAAGTCTGACCTAAGTGCTGTAGCTTTGTGGTATTGAAGTACACTTGAATGTACTTTATTTTCCTTGCTGCGGGAAACCTCAAGGTTGAGATGAAATTCTTGAATTGAACTATAAATCAGATTCTTGAAATTTCTACAAGCAATTCAAAGACGACTTGATCAGATTCGATCACTCACCTTTTATTGCATATTATTGAACACATGGTCAAACTTCATCAGTCTCGAACTAAGTTACCTGACACGTCCAAAAGGGTCACGTGTCATAAATTTGAAGTGTCAGATAAGGATTCATGAGTATGCCTGTCAAACACAAATTTGGCACGTGCCCCATTCACAGGACATTGTACCAAACATGTATCCAACATGCAACTTCAGGATGTCCCACAATTCGGACATGTATCAGTGATGTTGTTGCTGATTTTAATGATGACGAGATGGAGGAGGACTACTGACAGTGGCAGTGATTCTGATTTTGACGATGATGACATGGAGAACTACAGACAATCATGAGTTTTGAGATTCTTCCATCTATGGTTTTAGTATCTAACCCATTTTGAAATTTCCATTGGCAATCCCATTCATAGTAGCAGTGTCTCAGAATCTATGTCAAAAATTTTGATTCTGATGAGTTAATGAGAAAAATACAGGTCATCGTTCTAATATCTTGTGTGTTTGTCATTTGATCATCATTCATGCAGTATTAGTTGCATGATTGAATTTGTCTCATCATCTTGTAAATGTTTTAGTTTCTAAATCTTAAAAAAAAATTGATTCTTTGTCTATATTTTATTTTTGTATGTGTAATGCACTAAATCTGTTATATATATATATATATAGAGAGAGAGAGAGAGAGAGACACACACACACACACACACAACAAATTAGTCTATATTTCATTGTTGTATGTGTAATGCACTAATTTTTTGTCTCCCTGTGTGTGTGTTAAACATATACTCCATGTCCTGATTCCAAGGTCGCATACCTGTCTCTTTCGTTACTTGCATATTTGTCTTACTTCTTCACTTTTGTGTGAGCCATTGCCAGTGTTCTCATATCAATGCACCAAACCATATGTATCAACAGACGCTACAAGGATCATCATCAAACTGATGCTCGTTGCTAGTATTAAACTTTGGGATGTGGCAGTAAGCATTTTTACTACATGTTAGGCTATGCAATTACTGAAATAATATTATAATATGTCGGAAATTTTCACTTGGCATGGTGCTGAAGTCTCTGCTTTTACTTTAGCCCTCATTCTAGTCGTTCACTCACTATATATTTTTCCACTATCATTTTCACCTACAAAATATTTATAGTTTGGGAACGGCCATACCTAATGCCCCTAGGTCCTCTTCTTTCTCAATTGGTAAATGTTCAGCATAATGCTGGAATTGTACACTCCTCATCCAATCGAAACTTTGCGGTATTCCACTGCGAAGATTTGAGACAAACACTGCAAGCCTCTTTTGTGTGCTTGAAAAGGGCTGACCAGTACTCTGATCAATTAAATGAAGCATTGCATGGGAGACCTGCAATAACAAAGCAATCTAATTCATGGCCGACCCAAGCTAGAAACAATTCCACAACTATGAAATCAAACACAACTATTGCCTCCATAAAAGCTGTTTTAACTTTTTACCTGTACAACCAATTGATTGCACCATAAAATTGATTGGTGTTCCATTGATAACCAAACATTCCTCATTCCTGTAGCACCAATTGTCAAACCATGGGTGGAAGGTACAATTCCATCTAGAGAGGTCAATTTGGACCGTACCTAAAGCATAATAGGGAATTCCAACCTTCAGAAAAAAATTGACACCTTAAAGAATCCACACAAATTATTTGTTACTAGTACTAAGCTTATACTTCACAATTTGGGCGTAACTGAAAACCAGGGAAAATTTTAAGGACGGAAAATTATCTTGAAGTTTAAAAAATTGGCAAATCTTACTAGTCCCTAATTGGCGAAAATTATTGATGTATTTGTAAAATTATTCAAATTTATAATGATATTACATATACTGTCTATATAATGTTGGCGATTTTTAACATAAAATAATTTTATATTGTAAAATTTGGGCGAATCATTTTTATAAAAAAATGGAAATTGGCGAATATTTTTTTTGGAAAAACCATTGAAAATTAGCCCACCTGCGAATATTAGCCCCTAAAATTTTCCATGCTGAAAACAGAATAGGAACTCCAACTTTTCAGAAAGGTTGAACACATTAAGAAATATACACAAAATGTTTGTTGCTATTATTAAGCACATATTAAAAATAAACAGCCAGAATTCATGCAGAATGCCATTCACTGTGACTTCCAGGATCATGTAAAGGATTATGTGCTATAGTGCATCCTCCAAGCTATGCTAGAACATTGGCACCTAATTGAGTGTGGGGAATATAAGTGAATCCCAATTTGACTGCTTTAAAATACTGTTTCTGGTTAGCAGTGATGCTGTCTTTTTGATAATACCCTGAAATTCTATGTACTCTTTTTCTTGATCTTCATGAATTTAAAGTTTAAACAGACTTCTCAGTTCACTCCTCTTTTTTTCATCTTCATGAATTTAACAGGCGTTTCAGATTGCTCCAAGTAAATTTAGATTATGAATCAATGCATTTTTCTTCTAGGATCACAAGATTTGGATCAGATTACAGCTCGCATTTAGAGGAGACGAGAAGAGCAAAGAGCAAGAATTTACATACACTGTACAAACTCCTAACTTACCAAATATGATGAAAGCCCAAAATTTTAGGTCACGATCTACCTAAATCAGGCATGAAAGAGAGGGTTGGGGCCAATTATTGCAACTTATATGCATTTTGGTTTGGAAATCATGAAACAATTCTGATTGTGACCCTAATTGGCAATAGGCAAATATTTACAATATGATATTTCTAGATAAGTTTGGTAAAACAAACTAAATCTACAGAGATGTTAAATTGCATGCCTTGATGACTATAGCATTGCTCTTCACATTATATTTCAATTTCGTCTCTACTTGTGATTAGTTCAGAACCATTATATCTCCAAATTCCTGTTTCCTGCTAAAAGCTTATCGATGTCACCTCCACTGACTAAGGAAGTGAATATTGGATATATAAAGGCATGAACGTGAAGTTTCTTTTCCAATACTCTTCAGTATATTTTCATTAACATGCAGTTCAATGTAATTGGACCAAACAGTGGATAGACAAAGACATCACATAAAAAGTGATGAGCCCATGATATAATGTCCAAAACTGCAAAAACAATACTTAATAAGAATGAATGATACAATGATGATTGAAAAGTAGTCAATAAGACTTCTTCTATGGTGCCCAAGGGACACATCCTTTGCTAAGGGACACAACACTATGTCCCTTTATCATAATAATTATTACAAGTAATAATGTAGCTTGCATTCATTAGGTTTAACCCCTTCTTGAAGAGCTTTGTGTTCAAAGTAGTTGAAGAAACCCAACAATAAGATCTTCGAGGCTGTAAACAATATTGTCACATTGCATATGGATCGATCCAACCCAGGTCAATCTTCATTGGAACTGTTTGCAGATACTTTCTTGGATGGAACTGCTTGAATTACAATTGCATGGATCCCTTCAATTTTGATACCAAGTTGCAGGATAGTCTTGGTTCAAAACGGTGTTGATACCAAGAAGAAAAACAATATATGAGTGATTCGTAGAATTATTGAAACAACTATCAACTTAGATCCCAAAGGAAAGGCCTTTAAATTGCCAAAAATGCAACTCTATAACTTCTGCAACCACAATCCCACATGATAGCCATATAAAGACCTGTACCAAAAGGGATCCCTAAATAATGAACAATCAACCCAACCCTGAAAAATTTCTAACCGACAGGGATCCTAACTGGGGATTCATCAAAACCTAGCAGCCAAAAGTCCACTGGCAGGGCAAAAGACTATTCCCTAACTAAATCAACCAAGGATTGACCTACTTGAACATACATCAAAGAATCATCTGCAAAAATATTATTTAACATCTCAGACCCTTCCAACAAATAAAATACTTTGATCTACCCCTGAATTATAGTAGCCTCCAACAAGTGGCCTAAGGCAACAACAAGAAGCACGGAAAAGGGGCTACCAGGCACCCTTGTCTAATAGAGCAATGCAAAAAAACCCTCTTAGAGAGAAATCCAATCACTGATACAAATGCAAAAGCCCTTGGATAAAGTGTATTCACATTAAAACACAACTGGATTTGAAAACAAGGCAGAGAAGCATTTATGTAATAAACTATGTTGCCAGGAAACGTGGGTTCGGGGACTGGGACGGGGACGACATTTTTTGAAACAGGGTGCGTGGGTTCGTCGAGGTATTTTTATATTATTATATATTATAATTTATATATCATATATAGTACTATATTTTATACTTTATAATATATACGAATTTGACAATTTGTATATTTTTCAACTCTAAACAAAACAACTAAAATTTTAAATAACTAATGAACTTTAAACTTTAAAGATTTAAACATGCACATCATTGAACATTCAACATTCACGTTTGTCATTGAAATTTCAAAATTTCTAGTTTGATAATATCATGATTCATATATGATGTCAAGTGCAAATTGGAGTTTACATATTAATAAGAATCATGATTCATAATATATGTCCATTGTCATACTAAATTCAAAATTTTCCTCAAGGCATCTCCAAACATGAACTAGGAAACTTTGACATACTAAAATAAAAATAGCTAAAGCCTAAAGCCTAATAGTGAAGAATGGCTTCCTCAAGCCATGTCATCAGCATCCACGTCATCAACATCACTTAGATCTTCAGTTAGCATGCTCTCCAAGTAGGAATCACTCTCATCTTGAGGCTTATGCCCATCCATAGCAATTGGAGGTAGCTCAATAAGGCCATCTAGTTATAGCTCCTCGTCCACACACACAACATCATATGTGTATTGGTCCCATCTCTTGAAAGGACCCTCCTTGTACCCAGGGTCTTTTCGAGATATGAGACGAAGTGTGCTATGAATGTACACTAAGTTCTCTGCCTTCTTTGAGCCCAACCTATTCCTCTTTACTGAATGGATAAATGCATAAGTACTCCAATTCCTCTTGCAAGATGAAGAGCTAGCTACCTAGAATATTAGGGGAAGCCCATTAAATTAATTTAAAAAAAAAAAAAAAAAAACTAAAATGAAAATTTAAAAATTAATACAGAGATTTAATTGAGAAATTTCAAATTTCAAATAAGATGAGGACCTCCAAACTATCTACCTGTCCAAGTAACCGTATGGCAAATTGCTGCAACTCATGAGCATCAACACCATGAAGCCACCACCAATCAATTGGATCCTTCTTCTTGCGTCTATCTGCCAAAGATGCATGTGAATCAAAGACACCTCAGCGACGTAAAAATTGGGCAAATTGAGACTATATGTCAGAGGCTTCTTCTGTACTACCATAAATTTTCTTGATAGCAGTCAAGAATCCTTTCAACACCTCTCTATCTTGGGAAGGAGGCCTCCTTCCTGTTGCGGGATCATACCATTTTGGATTAACTGCATAAGCTGCCATATGAAGAGGAGTGTTTAATTTATTCCAACACCCATGTATAAATTCTTTCAGTTGTGGCCATAAAGTAGGATCCTTCCTATTTGTGACGATTTGGATTCTCTCACACATGGAGTCCATGTTCTCATAAATCTCGCCTAAACATGGACCATCTGTATCTGCATAGCGGATCACATCACAAATTGGTTCTATAATTTCCACAACAAATTTGGCATCAACCCAAAAATGGTCATCCAAAATCAACCTCTTCACCTCCAAAGTTGCATCTGAGGTAGATAACCTCCACTGATGCCACATGTCGTTGATAATTGTGGCAAATAAAGCTTCCTTCATCTCCACAAGCCGCCTAAGGAAAATGTAGTAAGTTGCAAATCTGGTATCTGTTGGTTTAAGAAGCTCCATTTTGGCATGCTTGCGGTAAATGGTTTGTGACTAATGATGGTTGCATATAAACATTTGAATTTTGCGGCCATTTTCAATTAATGCTTGAATCCATTTAATTTTCCCAATGTCCCTCAATGCATTATTCAAAGAATGCACTGCACATGTTGTCCAAAAAATAACCTGGTTACATCAAGGACAAAATTATAAATTTAATAAATCAAAATGTTTATTGTTTAAAATTAGAAAACAAATCGAACTTGTACTCAAAATTAAAAATGTAATTCATGTAATTTAAATATAAAATTTAAATAAATCATACTTGAAAGTTGAAACTTGTCACTTACTTGTACTCCTTCTGAACCATTGTCCCTGTTGCTTTACACAATGGGGCTGCATCAGTAATAACTTGAACAACATTGAATTGCCCCACCTCTGCAATGGCATCACATAATTGGTCTTTCAAGAACGTAGTGTTCTTTTCTTAACCAGAACAATCAATGCCCCTGAGAAAATAAGGACCAGACATGGAAGAAACAATGATGTTTATTAATGGACGATTCCTACAATCAGTCCATCCATCCATGACAATTGAGTATCTATCCATGCTCCAAGATGCCTTCAAGGGTGCCATTGCCTTCTCAAGACGGGCCTTCTCCTTGTCCACCAACACAGTTTGAAGCTTCTCATAACCAGGAGTTTTATACCTTGGAGGTCCATCATTAATAGCACGAACCATTTGCTCAAAATAGGGGGAACGAGCTGCATTGAAGGGAATGCCACATGAAAGAAAAAATCTTGCTATTGCAAGATCAAAATCCTCCCTACCTTTCACATCAAACATGTCATTAAGGCCACCAAGTTTAGGCTTCTTGCGTGCTTGACTGGTAGTGATTTTTGATGCCCTAGATGACACAAACACATCCTCATCACCAACTTGAACTTCATCATCAAATGGTAATTTTTCCTCATTGGAACCATCATTTTCACATTGAGACATGGCCTAGATATTGCCGTGTCTGCCTTACCATCAGCCATTTGATGCTCTCTTTGTGCACTAGGGAGTCTAGTGGGATCATTTGGGTCTCTAGTGCAAGCATCAACACCCTTCCTTGGTATTTGCATAAAATGAGCTTTAACTCTAGTATAGCTCCCTTTCCATTCAAGCTGACAGAAATTGCATTTTATTGCTGCTGTCCCCCCAGCACCTTTTGAAGGTTTTTGCCTATCCACATGTTTCCAAAGTGGATATTGTGGATTTGTCTTTGATGAAGACATTTTTTATTTTGGAAATTTTGGAATACAATTTGAATCTACTTAACAAAATTCAAACTAAAATTCATGTTAAATTTTAATATAGGTTAAAACTTAAACTTTAAAGTTAAACAGTTAAAACTTAATGGCAAATGCTAAAATGCCAAATGGACAACAAGAAGCTTCAAGCTTCAAATGCCAAATTATTTCAATTTGTAATTTTAATTTTTTATTTAGTATTTTAATTTTTTTTTCATAAATGACAAAAGAATAAATTATAAAAGTTAAAGAACAAAAGAATAAATTATAAAAGTTAAAGAACTTAACAAAGTTACAAACATTTTCACTGTTCAGCAAAAATGAAAATTTCGTTCACCCTGTTAGAGAATAAATATTATATGTCATATGATAAGGATTACGCTGGCCTTGGCCCTTTAGGTGTTCACTGTTAAATACAGGGATTCGGGAATTCCGAATTTTAATTCGGTAAACAAATTTTTTTTAACAAGAGATTACTTTGAAGTTTCTGTTTGAATGAATTAAAAAAATTTCACATTAATAAATTTATCAATTTTCAAATGACAAACAGTGAACCACTGAACAGTAATGAATACCTGTGACTCGTCAGGTTGTGACTATGAGTGCACCAAAGCCCTCTATTCCTACGTTGCCCTCTGAATACGCCGCCCTCTTTGCATATTGACTCTTGAGTGACCACTGAGGTGGCTTCCCTCTCTGCGAATTTATTATTGAACGCAGTGACAGCGTGAACGCAGTGAGTCAGTGACAGCGTGAACGCAATGAGTCAGTGACATCGTTAATGCAGTGAGTCAGGTTGTCGTCGTCTGAATACGCTCAGCGCTGTGAAAGTTAGATGAAGCTAGCAGATACGCCGGAGTGACGTTGTGCTAAATACGTCAATGAAGTTAGCAGCTAGCTCGATCGTTGCTGAAGTTAGCAGCTAGCTCGATGAAATTTGCAATGACGTTGTGCTGAATAGGTATGTTGCCAGTGAAGTGAATACGATGTGCTGAATAGGTATGTCGTCGATGAAGTGAGCTTGGAGTGAGGAATAAAGAAGTCGATGAACTTTGGAGTGAGGAATAAAGAAAATGATTCATGAATTTTCACTGTTTAAAAATTAATTCTAAAATCGACTCAAGTTTAACTTAATTTTAATATTTATTGAAATTTAATTAAAATTTTTAAATTTTAATCATTTAAAAAAACAAAAATTTGACAAAATTGGTCATGAAGAACCCAAAGAACCCACTTTTCGAGTTCTAAGTACCCAAGCCACTCGTACCCACTCAGTGAAAAGAGCCCAAATTTTTTGTTTGAAGAACCTGGTTCTTCATCAAAGAACCCGGTTCGTTTGGGTTCTTCTGAGAAGAACCCGTACCTGAATCTAGGACTTGGGTGCGAGAACCCGAGACGGGTTCGTAAACCCCACCCCCGGTTGCCGGAACTCGTGCACCGTAGGTAATAAATGACCAGTCAATTCTATCATATGCTTTGTTGAAATCAATTTTGAGGAAGACAGAATAATGTTGAGACCCTTCAGCTCATTCTATGGCCTCACATATTGGGATCACAGTGTCAAGAAAAATCCCCCCTTGGACAAATCGTGTCTATTGTTGTCCCTCCACCTAAAAAATAATTTTTTTACTCTAAGGAGTTGTAGCTTTCGCACGAATTTTCTAGGAAACATTCAAAATAGTAATTGGACTACAACCCCCAACACTATCACTAACTAAACTCTTTTGATTCTTGAATAAGATTGATCCATCCCTATTTTAAGAAATTTGTTAAGTGAGCAAAAGAGAATGTCTTTCTTGCCATATGAAAATAAATCCTTAATCACAATATCCTACATTTCATTTTAAATACAAATGGATGCTCATAATATCCTACATTTATTTTTAAACGCAAATGGATGGTCGTCCACGCCAAGATGTTTATCACTCTTCTTAAACTTTACAGTGCAAAGGAACTCATCCTTCACGATACAATTATTTAAATTGCCCCTATCCAAGGAAGAAAGTTTGGGTGGGATGAATTCATAGTATTGATGCCATTCACAACTCTATCTAACAAAGCAAAAGGAGAAAATACATTTTGAAATTTGGACCTAGATGCTGAGTATTTTTTAATCTTAAAAAATCATTCTCCAAAGAACCATCAAGTTATCGAGGACCTAAAACTCTTTCCACAATATTATTTTTCCTTAGGAAATCAAAATAACACTTAGAAGCCTCATCACCTTCATGAAACCACTATAGACGTGTTGAGATCTGAGATCCCCTAATAGAATACTCTTCACTTTTGATGAAATGTTTATGCTTTGTTGCTTTCTCCAATAAAATCAAACAAGCAGATCTCCCTCCAAGAATATTTTAAACTCCTCCAATTGTTGTTTGCAGGATTTGATCTTCCTTTTATAATTCCAAACAACCATTCTTCCCCATCCATGCATAAACTTCACAACATTATGAATTGGTAACTCCCTCCATATGATCCAACATATCTCTACCTGCAAACTAGTGATAGGTTATAGACCCTATGCACAATGGCCATGAAGTGAGTGACGATAAAGTGTTGATCAAAACCAACCTGATTGATTATTACATCCACTACCCATATCTTGGGAAAATCATCTTGCAAATTACAAGATCTATCTACCCTGACTTGCATTATACCCTTTCCTTATCACATATTACATCTACTATACCATTCCCCTACTCTAGGCTCTTCATCCAATTCAAATCAAACAATTGAACTGAAAACCTACACTTGCACCGAACAAGTTTTCCAGCCTTATAACCACAGATCCAAAACTAGCCTTCTTATCACCACACCACTCAACCATACCACAATCCCCTTCTATAATCCATTTTGCATCCATGAATGAGGGAGCAAGCCATGTAATGTCCTCTACTAATTAATTGCTCAAGGAAGGATGAAGTAGCCAATCAAACCTCAAAGAATATAGTCAATTACAAAGAGGGAGACCCATTATTCAATGTTTTTGGGACAACACTGGGTATATTGGGGTAATTAGAGGAAAACTTGTGAAGGAAGCAAGAATTGGCGGTAAGTGGAGGGAAACTTGTAAGCCCCTCAAATTAAAATTAGCAGAAGAGCCCCAAAGGGAGAATATAAAATGAGAGAGGAGAATCATTATTCTCTGTGAATATTCCTTAAATCTGGAATCCTATTGCATCAACTGGTATTAATTCTTCTAACTGATAAATTAATTATTCAGTATATTGCTACAACAACATCGAGTTAAACACATTGCAACCATCACTAAATAAACAGTGGAAAAATACAAGTGCGGAAACAAAAATGAACAGGAGTAAATCGTAGACACATCGAACACAGTTATTTTTGGACTATTGTCCCTAGAAAAACCCAATGCGGGAAAACCGATGGAGCAGCTGAGGTTTTTATTATTATGCAGTAGTAATTTCTAAATACAATCTCTGGATGCCTCTCCCGGCAATCCAGTTACAGAGAATATCAGTGTTCCATGGGGACACGCCCCCCAGGGTGGGGGACATGCTTCCCCGCTCCCCCACGCTCTCGGGACGGGGAAACTCCTGGGGAAACTCCTTCCCACGTCCCCTTTTTTGGGGAAACTCAAGGAAAATCCGGGGGGACTTTTTCCTAGTGACGAAAAGTGTCCCCCGTGTCCCCCCAAATTTTTTGCTAATAACAATTCAAAACATAAAATATTACAAATATTAATATAATTTTAAAAAAATAAAAATAAAAACTAAAGGATAAATTAAGACTTTAAAACATAATCATTCACATTTCTCATTAACCCTATGATTTTACCTTACCGCCCAACATTTTCCTTCTACTGTCGCTCAAAATTTTACCTTGCCACTAGAGATTTTCCTACTATCGCTGCTCGACATTTTCCATTTGCAATTTGTTGTGATTTGGATTTACCATCGACTGGGGAACTGAGACATTTGGAGCTGTGATTTTCATTTTGTGACTTGGAGTTGTCGGATTGGAGTTGCAATTTTCATTTTCTGACTTAGAGCCACCGGATTGGAGCTGCGATTTATTATTTAGTACTTTTTGAGAAATTTACTAGTGTTTCAATGCTTTCTATGTTTACTTTTAGTTTAGTATTCTATGGCTATTTTAGACTTGAGCATAATGTCATTGCTATGAATTTATTTTCGATGTGCATTGTGTAATTTCAATTGTCAAATGATTAATTTAATTTAGATGTACCTTACATAATATTAATACCCATTTCCAAATGATGAATTTCGATGGAACATTGCATAACATCAAATCATGGATTCAATTTAGTATTTTATTTTTAAATTTACAAATTTACATTGATGATTGCTAAAATGTCAAAAGATAATTATGATTCATAATAGTCTAATATGAAATGATGATCATATTTAGATGTACATTTCATAATTATTAAGATTTACTATTACTAGCTTACTTTTTTACATATTTTTGGGATTTTATTTTTTACTTTTATATATTAAATTTTAAATCAGTTTATAATTTTTATGAATCTGACGTCCCCCCGTTTCCCCGAAATTTCCCTAAATTTTGTGGTTGCTTATATACGTCCCCATTGTGCGTATCCCCGCTCCCGCGTTTACCCGTCCCAGAAACTCGGTGGAACATTGCAGAATATCACTGACAGAGAGATTAGTGAGGTTACCTCACACTATCACAGGAAATCCCAGTTGATCAGGCCACTGAATGAGTTGCCCCTAACAGCCTCTGCGCTGCCTCTACGCAGTCCCAGCGCCAACCCTCCTGGGTACAGCGTCACCCCTTCTCTGGATCGATTTGTTGCCCAGGAACTTCGATTTTTCCCTCCCGGCCTCACACCCCGCCTCCCGGCTTTTGCAATCAATTCCTTCAACAAATTTCTGGATTCCCTCTTGGCCTTTGTGTAGCCCTGCGTCAGCCTCTCTGGGTCTGTTGGATCTCTCTCTTCCTTCTCTGCTGATAATTCTCCGACCGAGAAAGATTTCTCTTCAGATACTATCCCTGCCCCTCTCTACAAAGAATCTCTTGATGGATATTTCTTCTGAGCACTGCTCACTTCAAAAATTCGATCTCTTGATCCTTATTGTGCGTGTCTTCCAAATAACCCTTCAAACCCTTCTTATAATCTTCTCGTTGAAACTTCAACAACCGAGATTAAATCTCTAATCAACAGCTAAGATTAAATTTTGACTTTATCCACTTTTTCTAGAACATTCACGCCCATATTCTATTAATACACTTTAATTATTTTATTTTCCTAAGTTTAGACTCGACGTCCATTTAAAATAATTAATTATTTTAATAAAATACAATCCAGGTGGAATTTCCCAAAACAATTTTTAGGTTCTTTGGAATACATGTGTCTAAGCCTCCCTACAAATTTTGAGACCTAGAGCACATCCGATGCTACCACAAATCAACACTCCCGCTTGGCAAGGAATGTGCTCTATCAATACCCCCTCTTGAGTACTGCTCTGATTCTGCAACATCTTCCTCTGCGCTACTGATGTCTGACACTGCTGCCCACCAACTCTGCGCATACGTTGCATTTGTACTGTTATTGACACTACCACTGTCAACACTACATCCATACTGCAACTCCTCCTCAAATTCTGCATTCATGTTGCTACTGACACTGCCACTACCAACTGCTACTACATTGCAATATGGTTGCTTACTGCAACTGAAGAACATCCAAAACTGAACAAGTGTTCAGCATGATGCATCTCGATACTGAAGATTTGACTGTTGCTAGCCTTTGCATTGTTGTTGACTCTGCGCTCTACCTCATTGCACTGTTGCCAACTTTGCTCTGCGTTGCTCAAATTTTGGTGTTGCTCACTACTGTATTGTCACTTCTGCACTCCTCTGCACCAAATGGCGCTCGTCCATCCTGCTACATCTTATTTGGGCTCCCGTAGCAAGGTATTGATCGGAGAGGTGAACTCCTCAACGATCTTTCCAAACTTGTAGATCTTTGGGTCTACAGCTCTAAATCACCCCACCTCCCTCCTGGAGAAATATGGGCAATCATGGCAAACTCTTCCTCATCAATCCTGGCATGTGCTACTTGTGGATCATGCTTCTCGTCTTTGTCTCTCTTCTTTAGAGGACACTGTGGCATAATGACCCATCTCACCACACCAAAAGCATTTGATCTTGGAAAGGTCCTTCTTCCTCCTGTGTTGCTCCTGTTGCCCCTATGATGCAAGGGCCACATTATCCTCCTCCTCCTTTGGCTTCTTCCCACTACTGTTGTTGCTCTCAAGTTGACACTTGAGTAAGCCCCTTCTCATCTCTTCTTGTTGAAGAGCAGCCCACATTGACTCCCAGTCCGGCAAATTCTCTCTGCCCAGGATGCTCTGGACAAAGACCTGATAGTCTTCGGACACTGAGTTGAGGGCTAATCTGACCATCTTTGTGGCCTGAGGAGTTGATCCCACAGTGTTGAGATTTTGTGTAGTTGGGGTAGCATCATATGTGCTCTAGCTCCCAAAATTTGTGGAGGGACTAGAGTGCATATGATCTACAAGGCCTAGAAAGGGATTTGGGAAATTTCATCTGGTTTGGGAGATATTTAATTAATTAATTATTTTAATGTATTTCCTAAGTCTAAACTTGGGAAAATTAAATAATTAGAGTTAATTAAATTAAACATGTGATGAAATTGTCTTAAGTCACACGGATCAAGCTTTCTTTTCATTTTAACCATTAATTCAAGATCTGATCATGGCCATTAGTTTCCCAACGAGAAAAGTATAAAGGAAAGGCTTGGGGTCATTTGTAAAGACACATAGAGGCAGAGCACTGAAGCTAAGTTGAGATTCTAGGGCATGGTTTTCTACGAATTCTCAGAAGTGTTTTAGCTGCAGAGAGGGGAGTTTTAACAAAGGGGATGATCTAATCCCAGTGTCTAGAATCAACACGACACAGAGAGCAACTTCAGAAAGGCAGCACAGAGAAGCAGGAGCATCAACAGCGAGAGGGCAGCAGCTGCGCAGCACAGGGGCAGATTCAGCTACGCAGGTGCTACACACTTACTCCCAAGGCAGCGAAAGGCAGTTGGAAACCCTCAGAGGTTAACAAGAGACCCTTAGGGGCAGCGTAGGGACTGTGTCACCCAGACTGGGGTTACGCAACCCTTTCCAAGCCAGCACTGAGAGACATAGAGGCTGCAGAGGCTGAAGCAGGGGATTCAGGGGTAGGGTTGGGGTTTCTAGGGCCTAATTTTGGCTAAGTCCTGTAAATCCCGTTTGAGGGTGTGGATCAGTCAATATTTTGGCTTCAGAACAGCCAGTGAGTTGTAGACCTATATTTTCTCTGTCGAGTTTTCCAAATCTGGAACCCAGATTTGTTGAATTCAAAAATACTCTTAATAATAAAACCCTCCAGCAGCCAGAGACCGGTTTTCCCGCATTGGATTTTTCCGGGGACTATTTGTCCAGAAAATCACTGTGTCACTTTGTCTATGTGTGCATGTACTTTTTCTAGATCTGAATTGGTGAAAATCTTTATGTGTTTTGCTTCGATATTAATCTGAATTCCTCAGTTAATAACTTAATTAAGTAGGAGCATAACCAGATTTAACAGTAGATTTCTGCATAAAAGTAACATTCAGAAATTTTCACATGGTATCAAAGCAATTGCAGAGTTAGGAGGGTCACCAGCAGAAGACTGAAGGATCTTGCTGTAGAAAGAAGCAGGAAGTGCAGCAACAGCAGCAGAAGGGCAGATCTAAAGGGACAGCGCAGTTTTCAAAGAAGCAGTGTTACGCAGAGGGCAAGGTGACGCAGTCTTACGCTGTCTCCTAGCAAGCCCACACACTTACTGCACAGAGGCAGCGCAGAGACAGCGTTGGGATTGTTTGAAGCTAGCTAGGGTGATGCGAATCTGAAACTGTCAGATCCAGAAGTGCCTGAAGCAAAGCTGCAGAACTTCAGAGGGTGTTGGTGGGGTTAAATTTCTGAAGTTTTTAGATTTTTAGCCTAAGCACTAGTGACAAAGAGTAGGAGGAGATCAACTTCTCAGAGAGTTTCTAACCAAAGAAACTTGCAGATCGATCAGAGGATCGAAGAGAGCTTAATCATTATTGATTTGGCAGATTTCCAAGGATGAAAATCAGTAGTCAGAGGGAGCAGAAGGTGTCTGTTTCGCCAAGGACCTTAGATCCAGATCTCTAGCACAGAGAAAAGGAGCTCCGACAAATTTCTGAGCAGATGGCTCCTCATGGACTGCGTGATCAAGACAGATTGGATGGCATATCCAACTTTTCAGTTTGGAAGGCTAGGATCCTGATAGTCCTAGAGGCATATCATCTAAGAGACCATGCAGAACAAGTTCTAGCCATGCCGACCAATGCATATCTCCTAAGGAAGCATACTGAAGCTGCTGGACATGCCAAGCCGCTGATAATGGATGGAATTAAGGACCATATTGTCCCACATATAGCTGAGAAGAAAACATCTAATGAGATGTGGAAGGCCTGAACATCCCTATATGAGGGAAAATTCGTCCAAAGGAAGATGATGTTGGAGACTCAGATGCGGTCATTCGTGATGACCAAGTGGGAAGACATGGAACATTTCCTCTTCAGATTACAGTCGATCATAAACCAGTTGACTGCCATAGTCGCTAAGGTGGAAGATGATGTGATCGTCAGGACTGCTCTCAATGCGGTCACAGAAGAGTGGGAAACCTCTGTCCAAAGCATCTTGGCAGAGCAAACCTCCCAGACTGGGACAGCTTGTGGGCAATCATGCGTCAAGAAGAACTACGCGGAATCACCAAGAAGCACTACAGCAAGGGATCGAGTAAGGTGAAAAAGGAAGATGAAGAAGATGCAGCCTTGGCATCAAAGAAGCAGCAGGGAAAGAAGAAGAAAGATCTTTCAAAAATCAAGTGCTTCTAGTGTGGCGAACTAGGACACTTCGCGAGCAATTGTCCTCAGAAGAAAAAGGACAAGGAAGCTTCTTCTTCCAAGGCTGTTGTGGCGGATGATGGGTCAGAAGATGATGCAGCTATGAGCACTCATGAACCACGAAAGTGGGGCGACATGGATCTGTAGAGCAGCTACAGAAAGGGGCGGGATCCTTGAGCAGCTCATCTCTTGGATCACATGTGAGCTACGAGAGCCTTAAGACAGTAGCGAGACAAGTGGAGTCATGGGTGCATCGATCAAGGATGAAGCAGAGGTAGATTTGAAGGCTAGAAGGAGCAACGCAATGCAGATGCAGCAGCAGCATAGAGGCAGCAGCAGCGTAGGGGTTGATGTGACTTCAGCAGCACAGAAAAGAGTTGCTTACGCAGAGCAGAGTTGCAGCAGCATGGATGCTTCAGGAGGACAGCGTAGCACAGCAGCAACGTGAGAGATTTCAGCACAAGGGGATGATGTGACTTCAGCAGTGCAGAGGCAGTCTGCTTACGCAGTGCAGAGTTGTAGTTGTTCATCATTCTCCAGATGACAACACAGATCAGCAGCCGATGGAGCTTCAGTGATGAGGATGTAGCCCAACTGACTTCTCTGTCAATGATTGGGAAGGAGATTGAGTTGCTTCTCTCAGCAACTAAGGTTGCAGTGCAGCTATTAGCAGTGGCAGTGTTATGGGCAGCACAGATGCAGCAGATTGAGAGGGAGTTGCGGTACAAATGAGGCAGTGGAGGTGACAGCATCATGGGCAACAGTACAGAATGGCAGCAGTAGTGCAGAGTTGAGTGGCAACAGGCCAAGCATCAACAGCACAGAAACCAGTGCCCAAAATCTTGTGATACATGGTATGATGTATTGCTAGAGCACACTCTGTGCTAAGAGGGAGTGTTGAGATTTTGTGTAGTTGGGGTAGCATCGGATGTGCTCTAGCTCCCAAAATTTGTGGAGGGACTAGAGTAAATATGATCTACAAGGCCTAGAAAGGGATTTGGGAAATTTCATCTGGTTTGGGAGATATTTAATTAATTAATTATTTTAATGTATTTCCTAAGTCTAGACTTAGGAAAATGAAATAATTAAAGTTAATTAAATTAAACATGTCATGAAATTGTCTCAAGTCACACGGATCAAGCTTTCGTTTAATCTTAGCCATTCATTCAAGATCTGATCATGGCCATTGGTTTCCCAACGAGAAAAGTATAAAGGAAAGTCTTGGGGTCATTTGTAAAGACACACAGAGCTAGAGCACTGAAGCTAAGTTGAGATTCTAGGGCGTGGTTTTCTAAGAATTCTCAGAAGTGTTTCAGCTGCAGAGAGGGGAGTTTAGACAAAGGGGATGATCTGATGCTAGTGTCTAGAACCAGCAAGAGAGAGAGAAGCTTCAGAAAGGCAGCGCAGAGAAGCAGGAGCATCAGCAGTAAGAGGGCAGCAGTTGCACAGCACAAGGGCAGCTTCAGCTACGCAGGTGTTGCGTAGTCACTCCCAAGGCAGCTGGAAAACCTCAGAGATTACGCAGAGACCCTTAGGGGCAATGTAGGGACTGCGTCACCCAGCTTGGGGTTACGCGGCCCTTTCCAGGCCAGCGTTGAGGGACGCAGAGACTACAGAGGCTGACGCGGGGGCTTGAGGGGCAGTGTTGCGGTTTCTAGGGCCTAATTTTGGCTGAGTCCTGTAAATCTCGTTTGAGGGTGTGGATCAGTCAATATTTTGGCTTCAGAACGACCGGTGAGTTGCAGATCTATATTTTCTCTATCAAGTTTTCTAGATCTGGATCCCAGATTTGTTGTATTGAGAAAAACTCTTAATAATAAAACCCTCCGGCAGCCAGAGACCAGTTTTCCCACATTGGGTTTTTCCGAGGACTATTTGTCCAGAAAATCACTTGTGTCACTTTGTTTATGTGTGCATGTACTTTTTCTAGATCTAAATTGGTGAAACTCTGTTATGTGTTTTGCTTCGATATTAATTTGAATTCTTCAGTTAATAACTTAATTAAGTAGGAGGAGCATAACTAGATCTAACAGTAGATTTCTGCATAAAAGTAACATTCAAAAATTTTCACACACAGTTGCCAGCTGATCTCGATTCTCCTGAAGTCTAGACAGGAATGGATAAATGCGCTCATCTTTCTTCATCCTAGTAGTCTCCATCTTCTCCTCTAGATACATCTTCCGCTGCTTGGAAGATCCTTGATATAGCTTCTCCAAGGCCAACCACATTTCTCTAGTTGTTGCTTTGACACAGTCTAGGATCAGGAGCTTTGCCTTAGCCATATTCTTCTTGTATTCCTTCAAAGGATCTGCATCTACTAGAACAGCCACCACACCTTCGATGAAGAGTTTGAGATCATGCTCATCCAACAGGGATTTGATCCTTGCCTGCCATATGACATAGTTGGAGGCTCCCTCCAAACTGTCTTGATCTCTTAGCCCGCTTGCTGCCATCTTTGCCGACTGAAAAAAATATGTCGAACTAGCTCCCTCTCTCTCCTCTACGCAACTCTTGCCTGACCTATGCACTCCCTGCTGGAGATGGTAGATTTGTTGCCCAATACTGCTTCTCAGGTCTCGAAAATTAGAATTTCCCGGCCAAGAATTCCTTGAGGAAGAAAATTCCCTCAAAGTGTCGCCAACTACTCTTCCTGACACTTCTGCACCAACAATCGTTGTTGCGTAGAAAACAGCGTCCCTCCGGTTGTTGATCTACTGCGCTTCTCCCTCTGCCTCGAACAAACTGCAATCTGGAATATCATGTCTCTCTGTCGGCTCACTCAGAGAGAGATTTCCTTGCAGCAACTAGCTCTTTTGGCTTGGATTGTGTAATCACCTGGGAGATCGATCTGCTGCTTATGCAACTCTTTGATCCCGGCTTCACCAATGCTGGATCTACGGATTTGTTCTTCTGTTCCTCCTGCACTCAGCTATACAAGCTCTGATACCATGTGAAAATTCCTTAAATCTGAAATCCTATTGCAGCAATAAGTATTAATTCTTCTAACTAATAAATTAATTATTCAATTTATTGCTACGGCAACATCGAATTAAACACACTGCAACCTTCACTAAATAAACTGCAGAAAAATACAAGTGCGGAAACAAAACTGAACAAGAGTAAATCATAGGCACGTCTGACACAATTATTTTTGCACTGACTAATGTCCCCGAAAAAACCCAATGCGGGAAATCCAGTGCAGCAGCTATGGGTTTTATTATTATGCAGTAGTAATTTCTGAATACAATCTCCGGATGCCTCTCCCAGCAATCCAGTTACAGAGAATATCACTGATGGAGAGATTAGTGAGGTCACCTCATACTACCACAAGAAATCCTGGCTGATCCATCCACTAAATGAGCTGCCCCTGACAGCCTCTACATTGCCTCTGCGCAGTCCCAGCATCAACCCTCCTTGGTACAGCGTCACCCCTTCTCTGGATCAATTTGTTGCCCAGGGACTTTGATTTTTGGCTCCTGGTATCACACCCCGGCTCCTGACTTTTGCAATCGATTCCTTCAACAAATTTTTGGATTCCCTCTTGGCCTATACGCAACCTCTGCATAGCCCTACATGGCTTTGTTGGATCTCTCTCTACCTTATCTGTTGATGATTCTCCAACCAAGAAAGATTTCTCTTTAGATATTATCCCTGCCCCTTTCTGCAAAGAACCTCTTGATCAATATTTCCTCTGAGTATTGCTCACTTCATAAATTCGATCTCTTGATCCTTACTATGTGTCTTCTAAGTGACCCTTCAAGCCCTTCTTATAATCTTCTCGTTGAAACTTCAATGACTGAGATTAAATCTCTAATCAACAACTAAGATTAACTTTTGACTTGATCCGCTTTTTCTACAACAATCACACCCATATTCTATTAATTCACTTTAATTATTTTATTTTCCTAAGTTTAGACTTAGGGTCCATTTAAAATAATTAATTCTTTTAATAAAATACAATCTAGGTGGAATTTCCCAAAACAATTTCTAGGTTCTCTGGAATACATGTGTTTAAGCCTACCTACAAATTTTGAGACTCTTTTTCCTTTGATTAGTTTCAGTGGTGAAAGATTTCACCCTAGCCAATCCCCTCTCTTTCTCTAATCTATTTGGGCATAAGTTTTTGAGGCATTTTTCATCTTATTTTGGCAAGAAAGGAAGGGTTTTTGTGGAGTGATTAATCTGAGGAGCAATCTGGTTTGTCTAAGGTCAGTTTAGGGCATCAGTGGAGCAGTACTTGGCACTGAGGTTTGATTAAGGAAATCTTAGGGCAGTGAAGCCCTTATCTTTGCAACTGATAATTTGTTTTGTAGCAGTGTGGGCAAGTGAGGCAAGTTACAAGGGTTGAAGCCTTGTTATTCCATGCAACTTGCCCTAGGAAGTTCCTCCCTTGCAGCGAATTGATCTAAAGAGAGACGTGGGGTCTACAAAGTAGACCAGAGGCATTTTCCGAGGCAATAACCAAGTAGGGGCCCTTTCGGATTGACTCATTTGGCAGAACGAGGTTATCCAAGATAGCGTATATTGAGCCCTATTGTTAATTTTGGGCAACTAGGTCCAAACTACATGTTGTACTACTCAGATGATGATGCTAATATTTTTATTGGAATCCTCCTTCGGAGAGGTGCAATATTGATCTAAAGATCATCTTGATCGGATGAGCAGAACATTTATTTTGAATTTATTCCACTTATATGCAAAGTTGGCCAAAATTGTAAAGTAGGCTTGGAGCCCCAACAGATGTGTCACACACCCTCACAGATGGATATATATTGGACAAACTTGGAGTTCATTTCATCATCCACTCATCACACACTTCTCTCTTGTGTCTGATTGGTTCGATCATCTTTTGGAGGCATTTCAACTCACACGTGTGGAACAGCAACTAGGGTTTCCGTTCAGATCTGTCTAGGGTTTCAGCCCAGCTTTGACCAGCCTTGACTTTGGTCAACGCTTGGTCCATTTGACCTCAAACTCCACCAAATTCTGATTTCTGCAGTCTGCATTCTTTGTCACAAAAACCGAGACTAGATGTTGACCTTTGCCCTGCTGCGTTGACTTTTTGTTGTTGTTGTTCTGCGTTGACCATTAACTAGACGG
Source organism: Pinus albicaulis (assembly GCA_034641835.2). NCBI lineage: Eukaryota > Viridiplantae > Streptophyta > Pinopsida > Pinales > Pinaceae > Pinus > Pinus albicaulis. The sequence continues at coordinate 741,677,023 of CM076580.1, read as the reverse complement.
CGTTGACTTTTGTTGAGTTGTCTTGAGGGTTGTGTGACACTTTTGGTTGGCTGACCGTGAGGAGACTTTGTTGGTTGAAGCACCATGTTGACCGTCGTAACGCACCACAACACACATATTTTGTTGATCAAGTTAAGTGTATATTTTGGCTTGTCTTTCGTTGATCCATTGGTGTGTTCTATCAACATTTTACTATCATGTTTATGTGATTGCTATTTGGTATCGGGTTAGAAGTAAAGTTGCAACAAGCATACAACATCTTCGAAAATTTACATGGTACCAGAGCTAAGGTGACGACAAAGCCCAAGTTTGTGTTAAGAGCAACCACCGAAGAAGTAGCATTTGTCAAGGACGCACGGGTACCTCAAATTATAATGTCTTCAAAGTTGATGATAAGTTGAATGGCAAGTCTGACTATCATGCTTGGAAGATATCCTTGGACTTGGTCTTGGAAGATCAAGAGGTCATGGACTATGTGCAGAGTAAAATCCAAGAGCCTCCATCATCTACACCTGCTGCCACAAAGACGAAGTATAGAAAAGAAGAAATCAAAGCTAAGTTGATCATCTGGGATTCCATCCATAAAAGTCTGGTTGCTTACATCTCTGAGTTGCGCACATCTAAGGAGATGTATGATAAGTTGGTCAATATGTTCAGGGCTAACAATGCAAATCAAGTTCTTTTCTTTAAGAACCAATTGAAGAATCTCAAGAAAGGCAGGGATGAATCCGTTCAATCCTATTTTCTGAAGTTGACCGAAATCAAGAATAACCTTCTCGCCATTGGGGAAACAATAGCTGACTGAGAAATGGTTCTCATTGCACTTGGAGGTCTCCCCTCTAAATGGCATGTATTCATTACTACCATTCTCAGTAATAATGTGATTCCTGATTTTGATGAAGTATTGTCGAGATGCACTCAAGAGGAGACAAGAATGATGGAATATAAAAATGAAGGTAACGCTGCATTCACCGCTCGTGATAAGAAGAAGAACAATGGTGGTCCGAGGAACCATGGAAGAGCAGGGGTCAAAGGAAAGAAACGAAGATGTTACACATGTAACAAGTTTGGCCACTATGCTAGAGAATGCCCTAATAGAAGGGATTCTCTAGGGCATGATGACAACAACAGGGGGAATGACAATCAAAGGAACAACAGGTTCAAAGGAAAGAGGAAGGCTCCCTCTGGTCGTAATGGAAATGGGCAACCTTTCAAAAGGTCAAGAAATTCCAGGTATGAAGAATCTAATGTTGTTGACAATGAAAGAAATGAATTCATTCTTGTATCTACCCTCTCTACTGCATCTCTACCCGACACCTTGGATGTCTGGTTGATTGATAGCGGTGCTTCAAGGCACCTCACTGGGTTCAAAGAAGCTCTCTCTGATTTGATTGAGAAGGATACTAATCTGCAAATTATCGTTGGAGATAATGCCACCTATCTCGTGAAAGGGACAGGGACTGTGACCCTCCATCTATCTCAAGGTCAAGTACTGCGCTTGCAAGATGTATTGTATGTACCTGATTTGAAGAAGAACCTTGTGTCTATTTCAACAATGGAAGACAAAGGCTTCAAGGTGGCATTCGTCGATGGAAAGGTATGCATCTGGAAGAAGAGTTTCAAGGAAGCTCTCACTATTGGCTTTCAAATTGATACACTCTACCAGGTTGGATGAACTCCACTGGGGGCTATGACATGTGATACAATTTGTCAAACCAAATTATGGCACCAAAGATTTAGACACCTTCATTACAAAGCCCTTCCCGAAGCAAGGAAGGTGGTGATAGGGATGTCCGAATTCAAAAATGATCATGAAGGTGTATGTCAGGGTTGTGCCAAAAAATAAGTGAAAATATGCCACGATGTCACCTTAGATGAAGATGCTTCCCTCAGGAAAGTGATAAATCTTCCGAGCTCTGAGGAAGATCATGATGTACGATCAAGGAATCAGGAAAAGCCGAAGGATGAGATGATGCCCGATGTTGAAGAACTGATGGACCCCATTGATCCACCTCCTTCAATGAAGAGAAGACCCTAATGGCTCCAGGATACTCTCGAAGATGCCGAGAGACATATGGCGACAAAGGGGACATTCCGTGAAAGTAAGAAGCCGAATAGATACCATGGGTATCTAGTAGCCATGAGTACAATCGTACAATCTGAGCCTAGATCATTTCAAGTCGTAAAGCATCAAGTCTGGAAGGATGTTATGCACGAAGAGTATGAATCCATTATGAAGAATTATGTCTGGGATGTGGTTCCGAGACCGGAGGACAAAGTTGTTGTCACCTCGAAATGGCTCTATAAGATCAAGCATGGATCTTATGGTAGTGCTGAAAATTCCAAGGCAAGATTCATTACCCGAGGCTTCTCTCAAAAGGAAGGTATAGACTATGATAATATATTTGCACCTGTGGCCCGCTATACCACCATCCGATCTATTATTGCCCTTGCTGCTACGCAAGGATGGAGTCTTCATCAGCTGAATGTGAAGAGCGCTTTTCTGCATGGTTCGATAAAGGAAGAGGTGTATGTGGAGCAACCTCTGGGGTTCAAAGTCCAGGATAGAGACTCTCATGCATGCGGGTCGAAGAAAACCCTCTATGGGTTGAAGCAAGCCCCTAGGGATTGGTACGAGAGCATAGATAGCTACTTGATGAAGTTGGGCTTCACTCGAAGTAATGTTGATCAACCTTTACTTCAAGGTTGATAGAGAAAAGCCTCTCATTCTAGTTCTCTATGTCGACAATCTCTTCATGACATGTGTTGACCCTCTCATTCATCAGTGTAAGAGGGAGCTCACTTCTGAGTTCGAGATAAATGACTTAGGACTCATGCATTACTTCCTAGGCTTGGAGGTCTAGCAGAGACCTGGAAAGATTTTCCTCTCTCAAGGAAAATACATTGTGAAGTTGCTGGAAAGTTTTGGTATGGTGGGTTGTAAGTCTGTGTCGACACCGATGGAGCTCAACTTTAAGAAGTTGAGTGGAAACGTTGTTGGGCCCGTGCTAGCAAATCCTACTGAGTATCGACAACTCGTAGGGGCCCTGATGTTCTTAGTAAACATTTGTCTGGACATATGTTGTGCAGTGAACACTTGGAACTTTGAGTCAACACATGGCTGATCCTCATAACATTCACTGGGTTGGTGGCAAGCAACTCTTGAGATATCTCTAGGGCACATAGACCATGGACTGAGATAACCTGTCAGGAGTTTGAGACTCCGTGGATATACTGATGTCGATTGGGCTGGTAGTGTGGTGGATCGCAACAGCACATCTGGATGTTGCTTCACACTTGGGTCTGCTTCAATATCTTGGATAAGCAGGAAGCAGAAGTCGGTGGCTTTAAGCACCGCTGAGGCTGAAACATTGCAACATGTATGGCCTATTGTGAAGCTATTTGGCTCTAAAAGCTCTTCAGTGAGTTGTTCGGGCATGTGCTAGATACCACCATTATCCTTTGTGATAACCAAAGGGGGATTCGTTTGTCAGAGAATCCTGTGTTCCACGATCGATCCAAGCATATTGATATTAGGTACCATTTTATCCGAGATATGGTACAGCAAGGCGCGGTAAGGCTCGATCATATAGGAATCGATGAGCAGGTCGCGGATATTCTCACAAATCACTTGGGGAAGGTCAAGTTCCTAACCTTCCGTGAGAATCTTGGAATCGTGGAACGACCCTATTATGAGGGTCCTATTGGACGATGAGCTTTGGGAGCTCCAGTGGGCTTTAGGGATGGCTTCTTGGAGCTATAAGCAACCATAGGGCTAGGCTTGCCAAACCTTGTTGGTGTGCTTCCACCCCACCGTGATGATATTGAGTTGGTTTACCTCTCTTTGATCTGTGCCCCGTATGCATCCTACCCATGGATTCCTGGACTCATGGGAACTACCTCTCATCTTGGCCAATGAGGTGGGAAATGTGGATAGAGACCGATAGCAAGATCGATGGACGCATCAGAGATTGTTGTACTCTCTATGTCTAGGATGGCATGTGTCCAACCACTTGATCTAGGATCAAGTCTAGTGAGGTTTCTAACCTCCAACTGATTTTGGGTCAGTTAAACTAACTTCGAGTTAGTATATGACTCATTTTTAGTCCAAGTGAGGTTTTGGACCTCCAACTGACTTCGGGTCAATTCAACTAACTTCGGTCAGTATGAGACTCCTTTGAGTCCTATAGAGGTTTTGGACCTCTGAGCTGACTTCGGGTCAGCCAGGGGTGATGTCTTTGTGACTCACCGTTTGAAATAAAGAAGCCAACAAAGCAATTTACGGCAGGATGACACACGATGTTTGGATGGCACAGGTGGATGGAGTTCTCCCTAGTTGAGAGGGAATGTTAATTTTGGGCAACTAGGTCCAAACTCCATGTTGTACTACTCAGATGATGATGCTAATATTTTTATTGGACTCCTCTTTCGGAGAGGTGCAAGATTGATCTAGAGAGCATCTTGATCAGATGAGCAAAACATTTATTTTGAATATATTCCACTTATGTGCAAGGTCTGCAAGAATTGTAATGTAGGCTTGGAGCCCCAACAGATGTGTCACACATCCTCACAGATGGATATATATTAGACGGACTTGGAGTTCATTTCATCATCCACTCATCACACACTTCTCTCTTGTGTCCGATTGGTTCGATCATCTTTTGGAGGCATTTCATCTCACACGTGTGGAACAAAAGCTAGGGTTTCGATTCAGATCTGTCTAGGGTTTCAGCGCAGCTTTGACCAGTGTTGACTTTGGTCAACGCTTGGTCCATTTGACCTCAAACTCCACCAAAATGATTTCTGCAGTCCGCATTCTTTGGTACAAAAATCGAGGCTAGACGTTGACCTTCGACCTGCTGCGTTGATTTTTTGTCGTTGATGTTCTGCGTTGATCGTTGACTGGCCAGCGTTGACTTTGGGTTGACTTTTGTGGGGCTGGCTTGAGGGTTGTGTGACACTTTTGGTTGGTTGAACGTGAGGAGACCTCGCTGGTTGAAGCATCCTGTTGACCGCCGTAACGCACCACAACACATATTTTGTTGATCTAGTTAAGTGTATTTTTGGCATGTCTTCCGTCGATCTATTGGTATGTTCTATCATCATTTTACTTTCATGTTTATGTGATTTCGATTTGGTATCGGGTTAGAAGAAAAGTTGCATCAACCATAGAACATCTTCGAAAATTTACACCTATCTAAGATAGCAAAAGCCTCTGGGTTATAGTAGCATGTTCATCAAGAGTAAGAAAGAGAGTGAGGAGCATCTAGTGATTGCCGACCCTATTTGAGTATTGTTTGTTGGAGAACGTAACTAGTTTTGGTCTACATAATTGTCATTTGACTCATGTAATGATGTAATGATGTAAAAATAAAAAGAAAAATTATTTAAGTAAAGCATGGGTTTCATGCTCAAGTCATTTTTCATTACGTCAAGCATCCATTGAATGCTGCAAGGATTTGCATGAGTCAAAGAGTCACTGTTACATTCTAAAACACATGTTCCGGCAATTGTATCAAGAAAGAAAAAAAATTGTATGTAGAAGAGCCTAGAAAACTCTGAAGACCAAGTCGGCTAGCCAAGCTCAAGTCAGCCTAGAGAGGGTTAATGGAGCACCTAAGAAGGCTATGTTAATTTCTGAACATGTTCTATGCCATTTCAGATTAGGGCACAATACTGAAGAAGATAGAACATACTAATAGATCGATAGAATACAAGCCAAAACAGAGATGATAAATGGTGGCATTACGGCGATCAGCAGGATGCTTCTACTAGCAAAGTCTCCAATAGGTCATTCAGCCACGCGTGTCACACATCACCCCAGAACAACCCAAACAAAGAATAGTCCATATATTACGCAGCTCCAACGCTATCCAGAGAGAGAGAATTCCTCCACACAATGTGTGTCAAATGAACTCTAAGTTTCTCCAATATATAGGAATCTTTGGGGGTGTGTGACACGTCCTTTAAGACATTTAAGTCTATATTTATTCCAGGCCGACCTAGCACATAAGTGGAATAAATTCAAAGCACATGTTCTGCTCATCCGATCGAGATGATCTTTAGATCAATCTTACACCTCTCCAAAAGAGGAATCCAATAAAAATATTGTGATCGTCATCTGAGCAGCACAACCCGGAGTTTGGACCTAGTTGTCCAATTTTAACACTCCCTATCAACTAGGGAGAACTCCATCCACAAGTGCAAATCCAAACATCGTGCGTCATCTCGCCGTAACTTGCTTTGCTGGCCTCTTTATTTCAGAACAGAAGTGGGTCAGTCACAAAGACATCATACCCGGCTGACAGATTTAGCCCAGAGGTCTGAAACCTCTATAGGACTCACAAAGAGTCTCATACCAACCCGAAGTTGGTTTACCTGACCAGAAGTCAGTTGGAGGTCCGAAACCTCACTAAGACTCAAGAAAGTCATATACTAACCTAAAGTTCGTTTCACTGACCCGAAGTCAATTGGAGGTCCAAAACCTCGCTAAACTTGATCCCAGATCAAATAGTTGGACACGTGCCATCCTAGACACAGAGAGTACGGAAATCTCTGATGCGTCCATCGGTCTTGCTATGGTCTCTATTCACATTTCTCACCTCATTGGCCAAATGAGAGGTACTTCCCATGAGTCTGAAACTCCATGGCTAGGATGCATATGGGGCACAAATCAGAGAGAGGTAAACCATCTCAATATCATCACGGTGGGGTAGAAGCACACCAACTAGGTTCGGCAAGCCTAGCCCTGTGGTTGCTTATAGCACCAAAGCTATCCCCAAAACCCCCTTGGAGCTCCCAAAGCTCATCGTCCAACAAGACCCTCAAAATAGGGTTGTTCCATGATTCCAAGATTCTCACGGAAGGTTAGGAACATGACCTTCCCCAAGGGCATTGTGAGAATATCCGCAACCTGCTCATCAGTTCCTATATGATCAAGCCTTACGGCGCCTCACTGTACCATATCTCGGATAAAGTGGTACCAGCCATCATCATGCTTGGATCAATCGTGGAACCCGAGGTTCTATGACAAATGAATCCCCCTCTGGTTATCACAAAGGATAACAGTGGCATCTAGCACATGCTCGAACAGCTCACTGAAGAACTTTCGCAACCAAGTGACTTCACAACGGGTCATACATGCTGCAATGTATTCGACCTCAGCGGTGCTCAAGGCTACCAACTTTCGTTCCCTACCCGAAGCAAATCTACTTGTGAAGTAGCATCCAGATGTGCTCTTACGATCCACCACACTGCCAGCCTAATCGGCATCAGTATATCCATGGAGTGTCATACTCCCGGTAGTGTATCTCAACCCATGGTCTATCGTGCCTCAGAGATATCTCAAGAATTTCTTAGCACCAACCCAGTGAATGTTATGATCAACAATGTGTTGACTCAAAGTGTTTACTGCACAACATACGTCCAGACGGGTGTTCACTAAAAACATCAGGGTCCCTACGAGTTGACGATACTCAGTAGGATTTGCTAACACGGGCCCAGCAGCGTTGCCACTCAACCTCTTAAAGTTGAGCTCCATCAGTGTCGACACGGACTTACAGTCCACCATACTAAATCTTCCCAAGAGTTTCACAATGTATTTTCCTTGAGAAAGGAAAATCTTGCCAAGTCTCTACCAGACCTCCAGGCCTAGGAAACAGTGCATCGGTCCTAGGTCCTTCATCTCGAACTCAGCAGCGAGCTCCCTCTTACACTGATGAATGAGAGGGTCAGCACCTGTCAGGAAGAGGTCGTCCACATACATCACCAAAATGAGAGGCTTCCCCTGGACAATCTTGAAGTAAAGGTTTGGATCAGCATTACTTCGAATGAAGCCCATCTTCATCAAGTAGCTATCTATCCTCTCATACCAAGCTCTGGGTGCTTGCTTCAGCCCATAGAGGGCTTTCTTCATCCCACAGACATGGGTGTCCCTATCCTGGACTTCGTACCTCAGAGGTTGCTCAACATACATATCTTCCTTTATCACATCATGCGGTCTTTACATCCATCTGATGAAGATTCCGTCCTTGTGTAGCAGCAAGGGAAATAATAGATTATAGGTGCAATAGTAATCAGTGCCTTCAGGCGACACATTTTCCCATCAGATCCATGCTTGATTTTATATCGAGGTGACAACAACTTTGATCTGTGGTCTGGGAACCATATCCTAGACATCACCCTCGCATCCTTGCAGACTTCGATGTTTTATAGTTCCTTCAAATGATCCAGGCTCATATTGTATCCATGGCAGCTAGATACCGCTGGTATTTATATGGCTTCTCGGATTTCTTCCGAAATTTCCCCCTCTGAAGCCATATGTCTTTGAGCCATGAGGATCTTCTTTCGTTCAGCAATGATATTAGCTCAGGAACATATAATGATGTATTCTCCCTCTTAATGCCAGCTTCTCTCGAGAGAGAAGACATCTATCTTAAATGAGGGCATCCCAAACACCATCTTGGAAAGGAGTTTTGTACCCAAGGGTCTGAATCTTATTCTCCCACAGTCAAGGCCATCCAAGACTTATAGCCATATACTGTCATGCACGTATCATATACAATATTTGTTCAAAACTTCACGGGCTTTGCTGATCATGGTTCAAGACTTCAACAACATGACTGAAGGCTGCAAAAAAAACTTCTCAATTCACACTTTCAAGTTTATCATTACGCTCCAATGTAAGACCAGCTTATTGCTATTATGAATTTCGTAAACAAGGTGTGGCTGTCTATGTCACTGTCATAATGGCAGTGACATAGAATCACAGATTACTTTCTTAGCTCCTCAAATTTGCGGTTACAGAAATAATACACCCAGCCTCTCCACCATGAGCTGTTATAGAGATTCTGTCATCATTGTCATATCGATGATTACGATGTTGCCATAATTTTATCTTACCCATCACTATCTTCTTCATCATGGTCATACTACCATATAGTATTTGAAGATTTCAACTTTCATGGTCATACATATTCTGCCGTATGTCGCTATCAAACAGGGATAAAGTATCTACAAGCCTTAGCTTGTGTCTTATAGAAATTGAGGAGATCTATTGAAGCTTCCTCAAACAGCCTTCTAAGACTCCAACTTGTTGAACTGGAGATCCAATCTGTCATGGTTTATCCTGTACTTGAAGCATTGCAACGTGATTTGCTTCCAGATCTGCCCATTTTGTCATTTTTATGGTTATTTCAGAGGACTTCTCCTAAGGCTGTTAAGATTGGCCTAGCTCAATGACAATTCAATTTCCCTTGCCACTCTTCCTAAGACTTACATTTATGCCTGTCTCGTCAACAATCTGACCGCTACAAGGAATTTCCCCAAGGGCTTCTGCAGTCAACTTCCAACTAAGAAAAACGTTCTTTGGGGCTTAAATCAGCAATTTTTCCTCCTAAATTTGCACAGATATAGGAACCAATCTGACAGATGATTCAAACACAGAATTTCCAGCCCATATCTTACATGATACCTTTCTCTTATGTAGATGTAGCATAGTCATAAGATACTCCTTCGGGATAAGCCAGCGAAAACCCACAGATAAATACTTCAAGTTTATTGAAGAACAAATAAGATTGGATTGAAGTCAGAATTGCTTACACGGAATTGTAGCTTCATAATTCGACCTCCCACTACAAAACGGTAACTCAGATCATCCTCTGAGATCAGCTCGTACATCTTCAAAGGCTCGAATAAGATTGCAGAGAACCATGGTTCACAGTGATGAAGGTTTTGATATCCCTTTAATGTACAAGAAAGACTTCACGTGAGGTTCATTAATTTATTAAATCAACCGATTTCTGTCACAGCAATCCTGCCCACTGATATTCCTTCTTTTCACAGACCAAACCCTCGTGTCTATTAAATTCACGATATCGGACCGATCCTGCACATGGATGTCGGAGACAAGAAAAACTGTTGCTTTGGCTTCGGGAAAAAGGGTAACGTGGGCCGACAGATGTTGGAATGTCTCTACGTGTCCAATACCCACACCTGGATGTAGGTGAGGAGGCAACCGCAGCACTAAGGATCAAGACCACGATCACGCCTCCGAGTGAAGACCAAAACCATGCCCCTGCAATGACCAAGACCGTCGCAGTGCCATCGACGGCCACGAAGTTTGCCTGACAGTGTCTTCGCAAGGCCTCGTGACTGCGCAACGGTCGTCTTCAGTGACTTTCCACTCCCGGATTTCCAATGATGGTCACGACGGCTCGAATGACGGTCGAAAAAAAAAATTGACAGTCGCGAGGGCTCAGATGACTATCGCAAAAATGCATAGAACAGTCCACGAGGTGAACGTGATCATTTACGCCCATCATGCGGACATGCAGGACTTGCTGCAACTACAGCGTTTGATTCCCATCATTTTTGATGTTTGCCCATCCACGCTCACCGCACCAAGGTTGCACGCTAGTAGGAAGTGGGTAAGCCTACACTCGATGAAATCGTTATCCTTTGAGACCGTGATTTCAAATAAATTTCTTGGCCGCAGGTATCGGAAGATCAATCCAACGTTGGGGTTATGAGCCAGGAGTGTAAGCAAGTGGCAACTGATTCCTTTTCCGATTTCCTATTCCAGAATTGAGTTCGCCAATTGGAACAGTCCATCACTATGGCTCTCTCAGCGTCCACATGCACGTTCACATGTCATAATGCTGCCTACTGCAACTTGCTATGGCCTACGGCCTAGCATAGCAACAAACCGTAGTGGCAGCCTTCTTTAAATTAAACCTAAACATTTCCCTGACTTCTTCTTAAGGGTTGCGGCTTACCCTTCAACAGGAGGCTGCTCCTTTTCGTAGGGAAAATTCCTCCTTTTTGATGCAGCAGCACCCTACAGTTGCAGTGGCAACCTCTTTTGAGGGTTAATTTTCATTAAACAAGCCTCTTCAAGCATACCTTCCCATCTCGGCCCTTTAGTAGCATCTACGGCCTCTGAAAATAGCCCTATTTCCCTCTGCTTGTCGTTATCTTTTGCTGCGGCAGGATGCCTCTAGGCCAGCGGCATTTTAGGGAGGCCCTTGATTTGCTTCATGGAGGCCTTAATTACAGCAGATAATAAACCCACGGAGCTCCTTCTTCTTGTCGTGGTAGCTGCGTCTAGGGCACACAAAATTTGGGCATTGTCTTCCTCTTAACTCTGATACCATGTTAATTTCTGAACATGTTCTATGCCATTTCAGATCAGGGCACAATACTGAAGAAGATAGAACATACTAATAGATCTATAGAAGACAAGCCAAAACAGAGATGATAAATGGTGGCGTTAAGATGATCAGTAGGATGCTTCTACCAACAAAGTCTCCAATAGGTCATTCAGCCAAGCGTATCACACATCACCCCAGAACAACCCAAACAAAGAATAGTCCATATATTACGCAGCTCCAACGCTATCCAGAGAGAGAGAATTCCTCCACACAATGTGTGTCAAATGAAATCTAAGTCTCTCCAATATATAAAAATCTTTGGGGGTGTGTGACACGTCCTTTAAGACATTTCAGTCTATATTTTATTCCAGGCTGACCTAGCACATAAGTGGAATAAATTCAAAGTACATGTTCTGCTCATCCGATCGAGATGATCTTTAGATCAATCTTACACCTCTCCGAAAGAGGAATCCAATAAAAATATTGCGATCGTCATCTGAGCAGCACAACCCGGAGTTTGGACCTAGTTGTCCAATTTTAACAAGGCTATAAAAGGGAGGAACTTCAACCTGATGCTATATACATCAAGCATACATCTCTTGGATTTGATCTGTAGTTGGAAGAAAGATGTGATGGCGTTGGAAGGCAAGAAGAAGTCTAAGGAAAAAGATGAACCCTAGAAAGTTTGGATCCCTGAAATTCTATTTGGGGTAGCTCACACGTCTGAGAGGCCTAGGGTTTTAGGCATGCAACAAATCTGAAAATGCAAAAAAGTGTTGCAGACTCAACCTTTGAGATCTAAAGGCTAAAAGAGCCTTGTTGTCATTGGAGATCCTATCATGCATTGCAGAAGAAGTTTTTGAATCGCTAGCTTCGTTCTTGGTGGTAGTTTTTGGTCTTGGAAGTTTCCTTTGAATTGATTCTATAAGAAGAGAAGTTATTTCTGGTTTTTTCCATTGGAGAGATTTTTCCTTGGCTTGGAGCCTATATCTTGTGTTCATCTTTGTATGGTCGTGATCTTCGTTGTTTTGGCATTTATTTGATGACAAAAACATAAGCATAATCAAGAAGAACATAATATCACAAATAATTGTCAAGAAAGGAAACATCAAAGTAAAATGTTGTCCTAATTAATTTTCCAACATGGTACAAGAGTTAAGGTCAAGAGTATAGGCAGCTGAAAGATCATTGGAAGGGTTTTTGCATTGCTCCAATAGCCAAGAAGAAGGGATTGTTTATGATCTCCTTGCGGGCTAAAGAAGAGTCATTCAGAATAGACCAATTCTAGGTCACTATCATATCAATTACAGTGAATTTAAACCTTTGCAACTAGTTTGAATTCATGTGAAAAAAATTTGTGGGTGCTAAGATTATTGTAGAAGCGGGGAAGATCATCATCTAAGAGGTTTGGGAAGCATAATAAGAAGACCATCTCAAGGCCGCAATAAAAAGGATGAAGGTTGTGGGTTCTGAAATATTGAAACAGGTCGAGCAGTCCAAGAAGAGGCCTAACCTAGGTCGCAAGTTCTGTTTCACTTGTCAAGAAATGTGAGTTTTGTAGTCTTAAGTTTGGAAGGCCTACAGTGGTCTAGAAGACCAGCAAAACAAGACCCTTGAAGAGGATGGAAAATCGAAGTTGGAAAGAGCATCCTAAGCCTGTTTTAAAAAGTTATTACAGCGACTATGATAAGCCCTAACCAAAGGGCCAAAGTTGCAGAGTGATAGCATAAACTTGATTCCAAATCTATCATCAAGCATAGCAAAGTAAGGAAGGACCAGTGTATCCCATTCAAAAATGTGTTTGTTGTAATAGAAGCGCTAGTTTGAAGACCAAAGTTTCAGCAAAGGCTTCAAAAGTACCAAGATCTATAAGGACAACAAAATAAGGAGAAGCCCTTGAGAGCTTATCCAAGTATTGTTTGAAGCTTGAAGAAGCAGTAAAAAGAAAGCCATAATTTAAGAGAAGAAAAAGTTAGGCACCTTGAAGAGCATCTTGACTTGCCATTTTTCAAGCTTCTCTGGAAGGAAGTTCTAAAGGAAGTACAACTTCAACTATGAGATCAAGACTTTATCCTTGGGAAGCAGTCTCTTTCAAATAAAGTCAAATAGAGACAAATCCTTTGCAAGAAAGGATAAGGTAAGGTTGCAGGAAGGTATGTATGATCTTTAGGTATTATATGTTCATTTGTAAAGTTTTGCTAAAGGGTTTGCATAAAGTAATGGAATGCATTAAGGTTTCACTAGGGTTCATAGATTTCACTTTCTTGAATGCTTTTGGCATCTAGGTATTGTAAAGCCTAGATGGGACTTGGATTAGAAAACCCTAGTTAAGTGAAGAACTCTAACCTATTTGTTCCCTCATAGAAACCCTAGCTCTTGACTTTTTGGGTTTGCAGATAATCTAAGGTATAGGGTGAACCTTAGTGAGGGTGGAATCGGATGAAACCTACGATATGGCATCAAGACCCTTGAGCTAATAGTTTTAAATAATTTAGGGTTTGTATTTAAACCCCTACGAATTCACCCTCTCAGTTACCATAGAAACCTTAGATTATCAAAATTGACATCATGTGTAATATCCCTTTTCAGGGATATCTCCCAAACACAAGCAAACTCCAACCAGAGATGGACTAGGAGGGCGTTTACCAGATATGTCACCCCTGAAAAGAGGGTGAGACCTGGAGGCTACATGGCCCTTTCCAGACTCTGTCTAAGAGTATGGGAAAAACACACCAAGTGGTATACTATCTGGAATGCTCAAAGAGAGAAATAACCATAGTGCAAGCATACAATAGCATATGTAGAACATGTAACAGATACTCAAAAATATAGAGAGAAAGCTAATCCATTTTATTATACTGAGAATAGAAATGAGTACAATAGGTGATCAGAGTGATGGCACCTAGACTTGCCCAGGCAAGTGAAGGAAAGCTCTCAGAATGACAAAGGAATGGCTGCTCTCTGATCTGCGTCCACGCTGCTGGAGAACTGTTGTGCTGCTGCTACTGCTGGAACCAAAATGAGTATTTGGGCCTGCTCCCCTACTCGGAAAAAGCTGAAACTCTAGAATCCACCTCTATACACCAAACCCAGAAAAGCCCAGAGAGCATTTCCGAAATAGCCAACCCCCGAAAATCACCCCCTTGAGGATCTACGCTATACTCCAAGGCTCTGCGCTGGCACTGAAGGGAATCCACCAAAATACTGCCTCAAACTCTGCCAAAATCCTCCAATAGGCAAGGGCTGGCCCCTTGCTCAATCTCAAAGCTCGAAACCTCCAAAAGAAACCCAATCTGGAGCTCCCAAGAAATGGAATACGTCCTCCCTCTCAAGACTGCGCAGTCACTAGATGTCAAGCTCCACCACCAAGCCTCAGCTCGATCCTCCTGCAAAAATATTGATGGGACTACCTCACCCGAGCAGGCACTCGAAGTCCCCCGGGGCTGAGGGTGAGATCTCCGAACGGAGACACTTGGTGCACTAAACAGTGTTGCAGACTAGCTAAACAACTAGCATGCTCAAGAAGTCGAAGTGACCAGCTCAATACCATAAACATCGAATGACCAAAATGAGGAGGCTCTCCTCCTTTTATAACGTTGGCCTCTCTCTCAAACCGTAGGCCCATCATCTCCAACGTAGCCTCTCTTGGCCCCACGCTGTCAACTCAACCTACGCAGTCCCTCCACGTGCTCTAGTGGGTCCCCTCTCTACATGGTCTCTTTGCCCCCCTTGGCCCACTTAAGTTACAACGTTGTGTCTACTAGGGAGTGAACTTTATGTTTAGAGTGAGTTATGTCCCCCTCTACTCACCTTTATTTATAATTTAACTATAGTAGGCAAAATTGATCAAAATTAATATTTCCAATTAACCATCGCTAATTGGGAATAATACAGTCTCCCCCGGCAAAATGTTGCTTGACAACTGTAGCGATGGATGTTGCAAGATTTTCTCACTCTCCCAACTGGCATCCTCATCCGGCAAATTATTCCATCTCACTAAGAATTCCCGGATTGTCCTGTTCCACAGCTGCCTCTCCCTGGTATCAATAATGGCCTCTGGCTGCAACACCAAATGCCCCTCATCATCCGTAGGCGGTAGCTCATCTGTCACTGTCCCCTGCTACCCCAATGCCTTCTTCAGGAATGATACATGAAAAATGTTATGAATCTTGTTGCCTTGGGGCAGCTCCAACTCATAAGCAACCTGTCCAACCCTGCATATCACCCTGTATGGTCCATAAAAACGTGGCTTGAGCTTCTCAGCTCCCTTCTGCTTCAATGACAATTGTCGGTATGGCTGCAAACGTAGGTAGACCAAGTCCCCTACCTCAAACTGTCTCTCCACCCGACCCCTGTCGGCATACAGCTTCTGTTGATTCTGCGTTGTAGCCATGTTATCCTTGAGAGCTCAGAGAATGTCCTGGCTCTCTTGGATCCAATCTTTGGCCCTCGGAGCCTTGCGAGCACCAAACATCACATCAGCAAAATATAAAGAATGATATCCATGTAAGGCATAGAACGGAGACATACCGATGGATATGTGATGTGTGTTGTTGTAGCAGTACTCCCCCAGATGTAGCCACTTCATCCATGCTCTCTGCTGCCCACTCACATAGTTACACAAGTAGCCCTCCAGCCACTTGCTAACTATCTCTGTCTGCCCGTCTGTCTGTGGGTGGTAGCTGGTGCTCGGTGTCAACTCTGTCCCCACCAGCCGGAAAAGCTCCTACCAGAATCCGCCCATAAAGCGGCTATCCCTGTCACTGATAATGGTCTTGGAAAGACCATGTAACCCAAAAATCTCTCTGAAGAATAGCTCTGCCACCTGTGCTACTGTATAGTGGGTGGATATGGCGAAAAAATGAGCGTACTTCGTCAACCGATCAACGACGACGAATATACAGTCCTTGCCCTGCACCATGGGCAACCCTGTGATGAAGTCTATCGAAATGCTCTCCCATTTCCCCTCCGGAATGGGAAGAGGCTGCAACAAACCTGCTGGATGGCTCACCTCTCCCTTGTTTCTCTGGCAAACCTCGCACTCCTTGATATGCTGAAGCACGTCCTCCTTAAGGCCCTTCCATGAGAACCTCTCTCTGATGGCCCTGTAGGTTTTGGTAAACCCCTGATGGCCGGACAATGGTGAGTCATGTGATGCCTGAAGTATCTTCTTCTTGAGCTGGGAGCCCTCAGTCAAGAAGATCCTATCTCTGTAGTAGATGATCTCATCTATCACCCTGTATCTATCATCTGTCACCTGACCATCCAGAACCTCACAAGCAAACCTATCCTTGGAGTACTCCACCAAAAGTCGATCCTTCCAATCTGTATCCAAACTCATCAAAGACAACATGGTCGGTCTGCGTGAAAGTGCATCGGCTACCACGTTGGTCTTCCCCTTGACATACTCAATGTCAAAGTCATAGGCTTGGATCTTGCTAATCCACTTCTGTTGCCTCTCCTGTAGCTGTTTCTGCTCCAAAAAGAACCTGAGGCTGTTGTGATCAGTCCTCACCCTGAACCTGTTACCCACTAGGTACTGCCAGAATTTGGCCAATGCATGCATAATGGCCAGCATCTCCTTGTCGTATATAGCATACAACCGCTCATGAGGAAGGAGCTTCCGGCTCTCATAGGCTATAGGGTGGCCTCCCTGCATCAACACTGCACCGATCCCCTCTCCCGACGTATCACACTCCAAAACAAAAGGCTGCATAAAAATCTGGCAATGCAAGCACTAGGCAGCTGCTCATAACCTCCTTGAGCCTGTCAAAGGCTCGTTGTGCTATATCTATCCAACTACATGCCCCTTTCTTCGTCAGATCTGTCAGGGGTGCAGCGAGCTGAGAGAAACTCCTGACGAACTTCCTGTAATAAGTACAGATACCAATAAATCCTCGAAGCTCCGTCACGTTTCTCGGCTCTAGCCAATCTCTGATGGCGCTGATCTTCTCCTTGTGGACTCTCACTCCGTCCACCCCTATGATGTGTCCCAAGGACAGCATCTCCGTCAACCCAAACGCACATTTGGAGAGCTTAGCATAGAACTGCTGCTCCTCCAGGATATGCAATACTGTCTCTAGATGCTGAAGATGCTCCTCCCAAGCCCTGCTGTATATAAGGATATCATCACTGAAGACCAACACGAACTTCCTCAAGTGATCAAGTGACTGCGGAAGATGTGGTTCATGCACGACTGGAAGGTAGCTAGTGCATTGGTTAGCCCAAAGGGCATCACCAAGAACTCGAAGTGACCATAATGACACCTGAAAGCGGTCTTGGGAATGTCCTGCTCACTCACGCGAATCTGATGGTACCCGGATCTCAAATCAATCTTTGAGAAGAACTGTGCTCCCCTCAACTCATCCATCAGCTCATCAATCCTCGGTATAGGGTACCTGTTCTTCAGGGTCTTTTTGTTCAGGGCCCTGTAATCAATGCACATCCTCAGTGTGTCTTCCTTCTTCTTCACCAATACCACAGAAGAAGCAAAAGGACTGGTGCTCGGTCGAATGTGTCCAAGAGCCAGCAACTCCTGGATGGCCCGCTCAATCTCATCACGATAGGCCTTAGGATGCCTATAGGGGGTGGTAATAACGGCCTGAATGCCCTGCTCTAGCTCTATAGTGTGCTCAAAACCCCGATCCAGTGGTTGTCCTAGCGGAATCTCCCCAAACACCGTGGCATACCTGTCAAGGATGGACTGTATCTCCGGATGCACTGTCTGCCCTGTAGTCCCTGCCTCTGATGCACGCAGCTCTACTGCCCACTCTATGTCTCCCTTCTAGAAGTCTGCCTCCATCCGGTGCGCTGAAACAGTCTGGGGCGGATATGTGTGCTGACCCCATATCTTCTCATGCCTCTCGGTTTTCTCATCATCCCACTCCATCTCCAAGGCCTTCCAATCCGTGGTGACCTTCCCTAGAGTGATAAGCCACTGTAGACCCAATATCATGTTGGTGTCCGGGATGTTAACCACGAAAAATTGGTCAGTCAATGTGTAGGTGCCCATCGTCACTGACAACTCTGGAACATATCGGGCACACTGCATAGCCTAATCTCCTGGGACCAAGACTGAAAACCCATCGAACCTCTCTGTTTGTATGCCTCTCCGCTCTACCATCTGTGCATCGATGAAGTTATGGGTTGCCCCACTATCCACCAGTACTGATACTCGCTACCCACGTACTGTCCCACGTACGCGCAGAGTCAGGTACTTGGGAACTCCTCGCAATGCTACAAGGGTCTCTCCAGTAGGTGCAAAGGTCGCACCTCCTGCTCCTGGGGTGGAGGTGGCAAAGGCTCCTGCGCTGCATGACTGTCTCCTGCCTCCACGTCATCATCCTCATCCTCTTCCCCGCTACTCTCGGAGAAGACCTCAATACAATGTGCTTTGCCAGCATCACATCTGCGTCCTGGCACCCACGGCTCCTGACAGGTAAAGCACAACCTCTTCTTCTTCAACTCCCTCCTGGCATCATCATCTAGCTGTACCCTACCCTGATTCCCCTTCGGAGGCAGAATCCTCACATCCTTCCCCTTTGACTGGAAAGCCCGTCTCTGGGGGTAAGGTGTCCTGGTCCTGGGTAAGGCATCCTGCAAATCTCGGGTCCTGCCAATGGCGTCCTGGAGTGTGGCTGGTCTAGTGGATTTGACTAGACCCTGAAGTGGCTCTTCTAACCCCTCAACAAACATGTAGATCATCCATGTTGCGGATAGATCTGGCACCATCACTGAAATCCTCAGGAAATCTGCAATATACGTCTCCGGGCTCCCAGTCTGTTTGAGCCTCGTCAGCTCAACAAAGTGCTCCTCTGAATCCCTCCGGTCAAACCTCTCTATCAACCTTCGAGTGAACTCGGCATAGGTAGTCACTGTGGAATGCCCAAGTGTAACCATCCCATGGAACCACTAGTCCTGAGCCTCGCCATCCAAATGCAGCGTGGCCACCTTGATGGCCTCTGTCTCTGCCATCTGGTTGAGCTGGAAATATATGTCCAGCTTCTCCACCCAAGACTTTGCCAAACTGTTTGATGAACCATCAAACGTAGGCAAATGGAATCGGCTCGCTGTACGCTAGGTGTCTCCATCATGATAATGCCGGTGCCCTCTGTGATGGTCGCAGGGTCTGCTGTCCCACTGGAGCTGAACAAAGTCTCTGAATGAAAGGGCATCCCTGAACTCCTACCCATATGCCTGGTACTCAGCCAAATAATCACCCATGTGGCCAGGCTCTGGCTCCTGCTGTGCTCCTACCCCAGTGTCTGCACCCAGAAAAGTGGGCATAGTGGAACCATTGGGGGCATGTGATGCCTGGGGCGGAGTGGCAACCCGCTCCTACAAATGGTGGGATGTGCCTGACCCCTCACCAACCTGGAAACCCCTTGGGGTTTCACGCTGTCTAGCCTCCACAGCAGTGAATCTCTGACCCATCGTCTCGATCTGCCTCGCCAAATCCTACACCGATTTGAGGAGTGCTTCCCCAAACTGTTTTGCATCACTATCATCTGCCATTGGCTCCCCCTGCTTTGCGTCTACCACAGGCCCCTCCTGTTTTGCGTCTATCACAGGCTCCTCCTGTTCTGCATCCACCACCCGAACGCAGTCACCCTCTCCGTAGGTGTTCTCCAACCTACGCTCAATATCTTTGTACTTCCTACCTTTGTAGCAGATGTAGGGTTTCTCCCCCGGTGTCATAAACAACTAGCTCCACAGGCTGAGCCAGATCTATGCTCTGATACCACTGTAATATCCCTTTTCAGGGATATCTCCCAAACACAAGCAAACTCCAACCAGAGATGGACTGGGAGGGCGTTTACCAGATATGTCACCTCTGAAAAGAGGGTGAGATCTAGAAGCTACCTGGAACTTTCCAGACTCTGTCTAAGAGTATGGGAAAAACACACCAAGTGGTATACTATCTGGAATGCTCAAAGAGAGAAATAACAATAGTGCAACCATACAATAGCATATGTAGAACATGTAACAGATACTCAGAAATATAGAGAGAAAGCTAAGCCATTTTATTATACTGAATACAATAGGTGATCAGAGTGATGGCACCTAGACTTGCCCAGGCAAGTGAAGGAAAGCTCTCCGAATGACAAAAGGAATGGCTGCTCTCTGATCTACGTCCAAGCTGCCGGAGAACTGCTGTGCTGCTGCTACTGCTGGAACCAAAATGAGTATTTGGGGCTGCTCCCCTACTTGGAAAAAGTTGAAACTCTAGAATAAACCTCTACCTACCAAACCCAGAAAAGCCCAGAGAGCGTTTCCAAAATAGCCAACCCCCGAAAATCACCCCCTTGAGGATCTACGCTATCCTCCAAGGCTCTGCGCTGACACTGAAGGGAATCCACCAAAATACTTCCTCAAACTCTGCCAAAATCCTCCAATAGGCAAGGGTTGGCCCCCTACTCAATCTCAAAGCTCGAAACCTCCAAAAGAAACCCAATCCGGAGCTCCCAAGAAATGGACTACGTCCTCCCTCTCAAGACTGCGCAGTCACTAGATGTCAAGCTCCACCACCAAGCCTCAACTCGATCCTCCTGCAAAAATATTGATGGGACTATCTCACCCAAGCAGGCACTCTAAGTCCCCGGGGCTGAGGGTGAGATCTCCGAATGGAGACACTCGGTGCACTAAACAGTGCTGCAGACTAGCTAAACAACCAGCGTGCTCAAGAAGTCGAAGTGAACAGATCAATACCATAAACATCGAATTACCAAAATGAGGAGGCGCTCCTCCTTTTATAACGTTGGCCTCTCTCTCAAACCCTAGGCCCATCATCTCCAATGTAGCCTCTCTTGGCCCCACGCTGTCAACTCAACTTGCGCAGTCCCTCCACGTGCTCTAGTGGTTCCCCTCTCTACGTGGTCTCTTTGCCCCCCTTGGCCCACTTAAGTTACAACGTTGTGTCTACTAGGGAGTGAACTTTATGTTTAGAGTGAGTTATGTCCCCCTCTACTCACCTTTATTTATAATTTAACTATAGTAGGCAAAATTGATCAAAATTAATATTTACAATTAGCCATCGCTAATTGGGAATATTACATCATGCTTGTGTCTCTGTGTATTTTGCTTGGTTGTACTCGATGACAATTAGAGGTACATAAAGGAAGCAAGATAAGGGGGATGAAAGAACAAATCAAAGCAACACTCATGCTTGCTAATTACTTGAAAATGATAAGCATGATGGAAGGAGGGACTATAAGGACTAACAAGTTCATTGTTGATTAAGGACTAAGCATGCATCATTGTATTTTGATTTAGTATGGCATCATAGATAGAAGCATGTAATAGTAGCATATATAGAGTCTACTTGATTGAATCAGGGTTGTGGGGGAGCATCCCCACCTGTCGAATCCGCTCCTGGAGTGTGCTCCAGGTGGGAGCGCATCGGGAGTGACCCCGGGAGCACAAGGAGCGAATTTTCGAGAGCGCGCTCCCTAAAAGAAAGTTTCTCACTGTCAATTCAACAGTGATAAAGGGAGTTGAAACAAAAAAAGAAAAATTGAGTGGAGCAAACAAATGTTCAAGCCTATGGCCCTAGTGTTGATATGCAGTTCAAGGTAATGTTAAATTCTTAAAGTAAAAGTCAGATTCTCAATTATCTTTGATTTTCATCCTTTTACTTAAATTTTTAACATTACCATGACATGACTCGAGATGTTTGAGAGTGGTTTCGACCTCATTGGATTTCATATGGAGAAAGTAAAATTTTAGATCTCGCTCAAAATCGAGCAGACTTATCATTCTTTCAAGATTTCAAAATTGGGGGGATTGCGATGTTTCCATTGGATTTTGTCATGTACTAGGGTATGGAACTTGTATTTAATCAATAGCACCAAGCCCTCTATGCGGGGGAGACTCCCAATAATCAAGAGCACCTACGGTACTAGGGTATGGAACTTGTATTTAATCAAGAGCACCAAAGTCGTTTGATTATTCAAGAGGAGACTCCAAATAAAGCACAACACAAGAAATTAGAAATTTCTCGTGGAAAGAGGGTCAAGCAGTAGATAATAGATTTGCTTGTCTTCTTTAGTTCTAGTACTTTTTATAACTATTGACTCTTTCATATTTACTATGGTATTTTTTGTAAACAATATATGACAATTTAAGTTTAAAGTTTGAAGTTAGCATTTATAACTCATTGATAATGAAGTATGAATATGATGCTTCGTGAAAGTTGAAAGTTGAAACATTTCATTTCATGTTAGATATTCTTTGTTATCGTTTGGTTACTTGGTAATGGTAATGGTAAGTACAAGTTATAAATTTAGTGATCAATGATGATATATGTTATATATTGAATTTTGAAAGCTTGAAACTTTAAGATTGTTGAATCATGAGACTCGATATGTTGTATGTTACTAACTTATGGACGTGGTTGATGAAGATTATAACTTCTAGATGATTGATGTTATATGGTTCAATCCATGTTTTTATGTTTTTTATATCTAATTCATCATTCGACGTGATTTTGTTGACATATATGCATCAAAACATATAAAAATATATATTATATAAAAATTCACTCCCTATTCGCTCCCAAACTGAGAGCTTTTGAAAATGTCACTCCCCGCTCCCGCTCCCAAGTAACCTTGGATTGAATTGCTTTATAAGAATAATCTAGTCTTTCAAGAATGAGAAGTATGGGACCATTTTGCATAATGTTCATCCATACATTATCTGACATGATGTTAGAGGTTGTCATTGTGTTAAGGTGGATCCTCAAGATCCTATTAGAACCATCATTTTGGAGGTTCTTGGAAAACGAATTATGACAAGGATTAGTGTATACTCCATATTGTATGGAAACAATACTCTTAAAAGGATGAAGGAATGTAGTTGGTCAATTTGCAGACACGTCGTGGAATAGATATAGCTAGATGATTGTGTGAAAGATTAAGAATGCATAAAGTAACTTTTGGGTAGGATTCATATAATCCTGTAAGAAAAGTTGGTCATAAATTATGCATAGTAAATATTTCATTTGGTTATATGATTCCTAAATAGATGAATTTGAATTACTTTAGAGTGGATAGAATATTAAGATTTCCTCGTTAGAATATATATTAATAATCAACATCTAGTATAATCTCCAGAAGAAAATAGTAACTTGGTAATTAAGTTCGATCCTTGGGCACTCTGATGCATGAAGGAAGATTCTAGTGGACATGGACCATAAGGATGTTGATGCTTTATTGAGAAGGTCGTCATGATGAGGTAAGTATGATATTATTAATTATTATTGGTTATCTAGTTAACATATTGTTTTTGCTACCTGGAAAGATATCGCAGGAATAAATGATGACAGTTGAGGCAAGTTCAACTGTATGGATGGAATATGTGAAGAATGTTGAGGCAAGCTCAACATCTGATACCTGGCAATTATGAAGTCAAGATGTACTCATCTTGGGATTGAAAGGTAGCAACGCGAAAAGATAACCTGAAGTTCAAAGATCGTACTAAAATAAAGGAGATCACTTTCATAAGGAAGCTATGATCAGCTTGAAGTTTGGAAAGGCTCAAAATAAGTTTCAGTAATGTTGCACACCTCCTGCACTCCCGCCCAGAAGCTTTCCTGATATGAAACCAACCTGCATATGGCCTCTCCCTCTAGTTTGTGGTTGTATGTCAAAGCACACCACTCCTCTGAAAGAAACATTCTCTTCAAATCCCACATAGAATTCAGGGATTGAAGAGATATGAAATCGGTGGCAAACTGTGTAATGGCAGGGTGCACCAACTCCTCCTTGTTGGTGAATGCTTTCATTAAATGAAGCACAGATGCATGATTATATATAAATTTTGTAATTCTCCTTGATGATTCAACAATATCTTTGACAAAATAAATTTTTCCTATGTCCTCCAACATCAAATCAATGCAGTGTGCAGCACAAGGTGTCCAAAATATGCTAGGATGCCTCTCCATAAGCATTTTGCCAACAGCAACATAATTTGCAGCGTTATCCGTTATGATTTGGACAACATTTTGTGGACCCACCTCCAGAATGAACGCATCCAATAAATAACATAATAATCATGTATCTTTGACATGTGCAGATGCATCAACAGATTTCATAAACATTGTCCCCTTGGGAAAGCTGACCAAGAGGTTAATAACAGTTCTAGCCTTTTGATCAGTCCAACCATCTGACATCATAGTGCATCCTATGACTTCCCATGATGCCCTTAACTCCTCCAATCTCTTGGTGCAGTCAACCTTTTCATTTTGAAGAATGCGCCCTCTATAGTCATCATATGAAGGGGCTTTGTATCCTGGGCCAACAACAATGATAGCATCAATCGCAGCTTGGTAAAAGGGATTGTTTCTGGCAACACTAAAAGGAATATCACTAATTAAAAAAAAGCTTGCCCAAAACTTTTCAGCTTCTTCCTTCTCCCTTTTTTTAATAATTGAGGAGATAAATGGTTGTGCACCAGGTGTGGTTCTAAGAACAAAATATGATGAGGCAGCTATGGGGTTGGGTGTAGGTGCTGATGGTGAAGAACCACTACCACTCTCATGGTCACCTCCACACCTCGCTATTTGACTCCTGAGAGCTGCCTTGCTAAGTTTAGTTGTTTCTATTCCTTCCAATGAATTGAGGGCTCTTCAGATTATTTCTAGATTCGTATTTGTGCAAAGCCCTACTTCATGTCCAGAACCTTGTGCAAGGCGGTATTTCAATCTGTATACCCCTCCTGTCATGTGGTGTCCACATAACTTGCAAGTCAAATTTGATTTGTCAAACCCCTGATCAGGTTCACCAAATTCCCACATAACGTCCAATTTCTTTGGCATGTTTGTAAATTTGTTGAACTCTTGAGAATTACTGTACGATGAAGTTTGAACTTTGAAATTTGAACCTAGGGCACAAGAAAAATTGCAAGTTGAAAAATAAAAAATAAAAAATAAAAAATTACAATTTTACATACAACATTTTGATTTTTTCACAAACAAACAAAAAACCCTCAATTCAATGCAACAATAATGGGAAAAAATACACATTCAAACCCAAGCAAAAATAATGGAAAGAAACTAGGCGCACAAGAAGAAATGAAAAAAATAAATTTAACAACCAATTTTTTGCATTTTTGACCAAAATAAACCCTCTCCACTCAATAAAACAAAAACAAAACAAAAAAACACAACCAAATGCAAACAAAAATGATGGAAAATACATGGGTGATAAAAACCCATGGAAGAACAAGACAAAAACAAAAACAAAAAGGGTCAAATTTGATGCCCATACCTTGAAAAAACGTTTTGCTGAAGAAACTTGGTCCAAGCTTGAATTTTGTTGGCTTGGGTTGCTAAATTCCTTCACTTTTCTCCTCTCTTTCCCTTGTAGATGAATTCTACTCCTCCTTAGCTCTCTCTCTTCCCCTCTGTCTGCAAAAATGACAAATGTAAACGATTTTTGAAGTTTACTGGGTCGTTGTTTGAGGGGCCCGTGATTTTTTCTAGTCGAATCGCGATTTTTTGAAAATAAACAAAATCGCTCAAAAAATCACCAATTTTATCGTTTGACCGAAAAAATCATGATTTAATCACGATGTTCACTTCACTACTATGTACATCTATTTGGATCACTTTTCAGGCTCATGTTGTTACAAAATATCCAACCCAACTATCATTAACAACAATCATGTTGCTACAAGGAACAGTACAATCCATCTTGATGGCTTTATTTTTCGAGTTAAATGCTTTTGCGTGGAGAATACAGTGGGACATTCAGCTTCTCACCATCCTTTACGCTAAGATATTATTTCCGTGCTTTGCCTTCTTTGTACAGATGTACTGAATCCGTGTAAGAGGACCTATCTATTGCAATGTTTCACACTATTGACTACTGAGTTGCACTTAGCAGATATGAACACTCCATAGCCAATGAGATAAAATGTACATCAAAAATTCCCGTTAGTTCAGAAGTCAACAAGGCATTCCAGACCCTTTTCTATCTCCTCTTTCTTCTTTTTTCCTCAAATTCCGCAACCCTACGAGCAGTTGCAAAAATGTCACTAGCATGATGAATAAAGTTATGTAACAAACCTAGGAGACTTGGGACGTGATCAGTGAGTACACCCCAGAGTTTTTTTCACTTAGCTAATTATTTTCGCTTTTCAGTGGCGAGTAATTGACCGAATCTTTTCACTCACTGCATACCCCCAAAGCTAGGGTGACAGCATGAAGATTGAGCCCCCAGTCCATCTTAGTGTCTGTGGTCAATGTATATTACCATGCTCGATCATCTCTGAAATTTCGTAGAATTTGACTAAGTCTAGATAGCAATTTTCAATAATTAAAAAAATTCCCGCGGGAAAGGTTTTTTTAATTATTTTTATGTAAAATAAAATAAAGTGATGCAAGAAGATGTTGAGGGTGTGTGAATACTCAAAATTCATCCTCTCCACCTCAACATTCTTCTAGATCACACTTTGGGTGCCAAAAAGTCAAATCTAACCCCTCAAAACCAACTTTTCCTAAGTCTAGTGGGAAAATTGAAAATAAATTGCCAAAAAATTAAATAAGTGGAGAAAAAATAATTATTTCCACATGACAAATGAAGTGGAAATGAGGTGGAATATCAAGTCAAATTAAAGAGGCAGTCAAAGGTTGATTGGATGAGGAGATGGCACACCACATAAGAAATGAGTTCATGTGTTCCAAAAGGTCGAGTTAGTCACCAAATTGTGTGATCGATTTTGACTACTTGCAACTTGAATATTCTCAAAGGATTCAATGCAGGTATGAAGGATTAATTGAGAGATTTGATTGAGATTATTGTGGAGTGTGTCTTCACCAACACACACTCCACCTTACACTTGTATGCACAGCGAAAATACCTCAACCCATACGCACATCAGATCATCCTTCACGCTAAAACTTACATGCAATCTTGAGGGGCAATTGTTGGCTTCATTGCAAACGTGTTATCACACACATTTGTGGCATCTTCTTATAGAGAAATTAGTGGGAATATGCTCCTTCTTCACCTATTGTCATCCACACATGGCAACCAACAAATGGAACTCGCATTTTTGGCAGATCAACATGAGGAATACATTGTCCATCTAACATAATTCGAGCTTCACACTTGCCAGGGTCTCTCTATGTTGAGAAAGCTAGGGCATCATATTTCTCTTAGATCTTCACATTTACTTGTGAATATTCTTATATACTTATTAGTTCTTCTTTTACTTGTCTACATTCTTCTTTCATCAAGATAAATGTCAAACCAAAAAAATCACAAGGAATACAAGATGTAGGCACTCAGCCAAGGCAAAACCCCTATCTAGGGGGAAACCCAGTCAAACTCTTCCTTCAATAGAATCAAAATCAAATTGAGACCATCCTAGACCCTTCACCTAAACCTCTTTCCATCCATCAAGTTAGCCTTCCATTTGAAGTAGTCTTCTTTCAAAACTAATCCTTCTTCAATCATAAAACTTTGGCTCCTGCAATTCTGGAAACTTCGGCCCTGTAATAGTAGACAACTTCGGCCCTGCAATTATGGAAAAAATTCGGTCTTTACACATTCATCTTCTTCTTCCTCTGTAGATGCCAAAACACCCTTCTTACTGCCCTTCGCATCCCTTCATTGCTAGCCGAATGAAAAACCTTGATCGTAAATCGAATACTCCAAGAATCTAGGATTACAAATGATGACATATTGATGAAACAGGTCAAGGGAATAAAACTCTTCACTCCAAGGAACTTTGTTGCAGGATGACTCAAAGAAAGGAATGAGGTAAATATAAATATTTATGCTGACAATGGAAGCTATGTAGACATGTCACATGGTTGCAGGTAGAAGAAGCATGATCAAAGAAAGCAGGAACTCTTCCGATGCACAGCTTGTCAATAGACATGTTCCACACCAGATAAAATCAACATAATATGTCCTCATATGGAATATGAGGTGATGATATACTATCAAGGAGTTGCACATTAGAAGTTCCTGGGAATGAAATAAAATTGTGTGGAAGAGAAAGGAAGAGATCGCGAAAAAAAGTGCAATCATGAAAAGAGGCAGTCGACATCCAAGGAAGCCAAGAAGACTTTACTAGAAAATCTGTTGGGAAGATATGCAAACTCTAATAGATGTCTGGAAAGGCTGGAGACCCTTGACAATGCATATCTTTAGGAGATGTGACAATCTGTAAAGAAAGGATGTCGATGCCTACAAGATGTCATGGTGAAAGATCATCACTAAGGTAACTTTTGATTTAAAGTATTCATATTTATAATTGAATAAACATATGATGAGCTTATCCAAAGCTGCCAAATGAAAGTAGATGACTTCCACAAATTGATAACCATGCGGTAGGATGAAAGATCCTTGCAAAATATATGGTTCGAAAGAAAGCAGCATAACATGAAGCTAGACCAGATGAGAAGATTGATGGATCACTTTCTCATAGAAGACATGGCTCTTGGATGAAAGTGATGGATGATCTATGCCCTAAGAAGAGATCCCAAAATTGGAGGCTCCTCAATTCATGACATCAACGGAAGGAGTACTTCATGAGCAGCTGGATGTTTTTCATCATCGCTGTTGTAGGTCCCTGGTTAAGAGCGAGTAACAATTGTGTTTTTCTATCTCATGTGTCATGCACTAGACCAGGACTAACAATCGTAAGCCTTAGTGAAGGCCATGAATAGGAATGTAGACATGTGATGAATGGATTCTCCCTAGTTGAGAGGGAGAGATAGACACATCATTCTGGAAGACAGAATGTGAGGTTGGGTAATTATCTGGCATCTGATACTCTGTGAGATGTATTAAAGCATCCATGAAAAGAGTAGTCGTCAAAGGATGGATATTCTTTGAGAATTAAAAATAATCCGATGAGGTCATACTCGGTGAACACACAGGTGGAGCATGTACCTTGGAGACAATGATGATGGTGTCTATAGTCATTGGTCTCACCAGCATTGTAGCTCAAGATCTCGTGGAGAGATGGAGCTGTTAGTCAAGGCCTTGCTATGTGACAATGCTGGATAATATTATGCTATAACAAATGGATTACCAATCAAAATTCTTCGTATGAGATTCTTCAGATTGAGAGTGACCATGTACCATTATGAGCACCTCCCTAGTTAAGAGGGAGTGTTGGAAAGTGCAACTAGGTTCGGCCTTCATAATGACTAAGTAATTATGAATTTATGTAATGAAGAAGACAAAGAAAATAAAATGTATTTTGTAAATGCTTGCCTCATGGGTTTCATGAGCAAGGAAGTTTTTAACATAGGTCAAAGACTTCTTCTTGATGTCTTTAGGGATTTGTCATCTTGTCATAAATGTATAATTTAGAGTCATGTATATGAAGTGTTGTTACACTTGTAAAGGACAATTATTGATGTATTTGTATGCTCCAAGACCTTGTCAATATGCTCCACAAAGTCGGCTCAAATATAATGAAATGATCTCCTTGAAGGAGTTGGCCTACACACCTACCTTCATGTCGGCCTAAAAGCTAGAGACAGTCCCTATATATAGAGGGACTGCAGCCCCATTTGGACAACAATTTCAGTTAAGTTCTGTGATAAAGATGTGAAGGACAGGACTGCAATGAATGCGAAGACTAGTGCGGGAAGGGAAGAGATCTCAGCAAGGAAGAATGTCGGTTATCATCTTTGTTTAAGGGTCTGTTACTACTCCACAGATTTCAGGTAGGCCGAGGGCTACCACAGTAAGAAACAGGACTACTATACAGTGCGGATAAGGGTGACTTGGCAGCAAAGAAAGGAAGACTGTAGGGAATACTAAGGAGAAGCAAATGAAGTCTCAGATTTGAATCACCACATCTCGGATACACCAGAAAAAGGACGAGTACACTTACAGCGTGAAGGAGGATTGTTATAGCAAGAAGTTCTTGGTCTTGGGCATCAAGTGTAGAAGGCCAAGGAGAGGTCTCTAGGAGGTCGTGGCTGGATCAAAGGAAGGCAGAGAAGGAGTTCGCTGTTTAGAGCTAGGAACCGAATTTCCTAGTGCTGATGCAGTGCAATGCAAAGCAGAAAGAAGGGATCTGCATGAGAAGCCGAGAAGAGCAGTGACAAGGGTCTTGGAGGCATACTGGTGTCAAGAGTCTATGTCATGGTCATGGTACTTGTCAATTAAAGATAGATAAGAAGAATTACTTTCGGGGTTTCCTCTCCAAGAGGGAGAGGTTTTGGCCCTGGCATGAAGAGCCAAAATCTTGTGTCTTTTGTGTTTTGATAATTGACTTGATGAAAGACCTAATAAGCTAATGAAGAGAAGATCTAAGTAAGAGAAATAACTTCACAACTAATTATCAAGTAGAGAATTGAATTAAACTATGCCCTACCAAGTTCTCAACAGGAAGCACCCTCCAAGCATAGAGGCTCATCCACTATCACTGTGCTATTCAAAATCTGCAGATTTACATTCAAACTGGTCACAAGCTAAGGTGCTCATATCCCCTCAACAGAGAGAGCAGTAGAACCCTTCTCAATAGCAGAGAACTTGGTATTCAAGGAGCACACCACCACATGGACACAAACATCAACATTGGGATTATGATGGATGTAATCCAGGGGAAAATGTTCGATTGAATGGATTCTACACTACTACACAACGTCAAAGCCAAGGTCACAAGAATGCCCACAATCACCCAAGCAACTCCCTTCAGACTCATCATCTCCATTGCCTGAATCCTTAGACCCTTTGTGATTACCAAATCGATGCACAATGAAATCCACAGCTATTGTGTTGTACAGCAACTGTGCCCCTATCGCATCCAAACTTGTACAAAATGATTCCATACAGATTTGCTCCAGGTTTCCTCCAGCTCCCCCTTCATGTACTTCCCCCGTCTTTCTCCTTCTCCGTCATATTCAGCTAGTTAGACTCAGAACAAATGACTGCAGGCTTTAACCCAAATATTCATGCAATTTCAAGTTGACAATTATTTATCAGAGAACCACCTTTCATCCAGTTTATGACTAGGGAAGAATCACCATACATCAGAATTTTTTTCATGTTCCTCTCCAAAGAATATTTTATCAGAATTTTCCAAGGCCATCAATGTGGCATAATTGTTGGAACCTCTCCCCAAACCTGTCTTAATACAACAAGCAGGTATGAGATGATAGATCCCTCCAGCACTGCTAAATTCAGGAGGGCCTTGTCTTGCTCCATCGAAAATCCCCATGGATACTCTATCATCAAGTGCATTCAATTTAACTTTGAAGAAACACAACCACTTTCTAAAGAATGATCAATAAACATCAAGAAGTACACTGCTGCCCGCAAAGCTTGAGCGGGTACAGATCCAGAAAAGACATTCTGAATAAGCTCCAAAACCTTTGCAGCTCGCCATGAAATTCTGTTTGAATTTCTCAGTTTGTTGCTTTCCTGAAATACAACCTTCACAAACTGCACTATCCAATTTAACTTATAGAAGCCCAGACATTATCCAAGATTCCGATGTTTAGGAAGAAGTTGGAAGTACAAAAAATACAAACGACTGTTTCTTTCAGACTACAAAATATCTTTTGATTTGTTCAACACTACAAAAGCTTATTGATTTACTGGCACAGCATCCAACCTATATGACCCATGATTCTTCAATGCTTCTAGCAAAAAATTCGTTTGTCCTTGTTGTACCTTGAATTTGAATTTATTTATCTTCAAAGACAACCCTATAATTTCAATTGTAAAATTGCCCCATTATCAAAAGTCAGCCAGAGATTACAAATTAGCTAGATACATAGGTTATAGAAGATATGTTTGAATAATTATGTTACTGAGCCTTCAGAAATAGAGAGTTCAACCTTAAGCATCAACATGAACAAGCAACACACTCCTTTAATGTATGGCTCTGGAAAATATGAAAACCTGACAAGATATAACATGACATGCACACCTGATAGTCACGAATACCACCAGAAATAGATACAACCACAACATCAGATAGCAGTGGATCTGATATCCAGTGGCCTGATCTTGTCCTTTGAATTTGATATCCACTTTGCCAAGCCTTGTTCACTCGTGAAAAGAAATGGCCCAAAGATGGTTGCAATGCCACAGGTGGTGACCTGGAACATAAATGTGACAGGCCTTTGATTACAAGTATTAACAGTTAGATGTGTAGCACTAGCTAGAAAGGAAAACAACCAATTATATTATTCATGCTTTGCCAAAAGTAGTACAAGAATAAGAGAACAAGCTACGAAGCAAGAAAAGCATTATGTCCTTACTGATGTGGACTCGAAAGTGTGAGGATTGTCTCCACTACACCTTTCCTTAAATGAGGATGAATACTTGCTGCTCTAGCAACAAAACCTCCCATGGAATGGCCAACCAAAATAACACTCCTTGGTAGAGTACCAACATTCTCTCTATTGTCTTTTGACCTAGCATTAAAGGACTCCTTGTATCTATCCAAGATCTGCAAAACAAAACATTTTCAAGAAACAACAGACAAGTTAAACCATACATTTAGCATTATAAAACATTAAGAATATGATATATAAATAAGAACTGTAGATCTGAGAATGCAGACTTCCATGGTTAAACACCTCAATGTTGTTTCACGTTAACACTACGTAAGAAATGTTCATACCAGTGTATTTCAGGTGAACACTACATCCAACATCATGGGTCCTTAGAAAAAGAACTACAGAGGTCAATGTCAAATAAATCTGATCTATAAATTAACATTAACATGTGAATTCTCCCAAAATGATCAATAAGACACTCACTAATTTTAAAATAAAGTAGGCAATCTCCCCAAGTTATGTGCCTTGAAAATGCATGCATGTCTACAATGATGTATTTATAATATTTTGGAATTTCCTTTCAACATTTTATTTTTCTTTGAAAAGCCTGGAGGTCACAAATTTAGACAATAAACATATCAATTGAGATGGATTACTTTGTTGACGAGATCAGGTCATTATCAAATTTAAAACTCCATTTCTACCTACAATTTGAATCCAATTGACAATAAATGAAAAAGGTTTAATAAATATAATAAGTGAAGATCTAAGTTGCAAAGGAAAATAGTTTGCAACTTTGAATAGAGAGATTTTTATAAGAAATATAAAATTAATTTAGAAAGCATAAATTTATAAGAAACGTGTTATCCCAAGGTTCAGCTATTGATGATCAAGGGACAAGTTTCAGGAATGACTAGAGGGGCTCTCCAAATTCCAGGGGACAGTTCAAGGGAAAATCGTAAGGAAACCTGCTAAATATAGAACAAACATTTCATAGCAAAAGAGATAATCAAAAAGTTAGAATGTATCATAAATAAACCCAATACAACTCCAACTAGACAATGTGAAATAGATGAATCATTGCCTTTCTCATTAGTAGGTCAAAATGAAAATACGATAACACACTAGCACATTATCATATGCCATTATAAATAATAGAACTATTGGATTTAATTTGTAGTTGCAGATACATTATACCAAACAAAAAGGAAAACTAAGGAACAATTTATTGGCAAAGATTAAAATTTAAATAGCTTGTGCTGGGCCAATTGCTTTCATGCTCAGCAAGAATTCTTTAGTGTCCTTGATGGGAAACCCAGCATCACCATTGCTAATAACCCTTTTGGTTAACCAAAGTTGCTCAATGGCATTCCGACCAAGCCCTGCTACAACTTCGCATCATCCTAACCATCTATCTAGACCTAACCATCTATCTAGATTTTAGAAAGCCTCCTATGGATCAGCATACCAAACTCTTGTTAGTCACTTCAAATACTTCTGCTGGTAATCTGAGGAATTATGCAATCTGAGTAACTTCCATGCCCACAGAGAATAAAGTCTATTCCTTTTGATAAGATGGATAAACCTATGAACAAGTTTCTCTCTGTAATACAAAATCTTGTGATGTGAGAGAGTAGATGACTCATGGTATCAGGAATTGAAAAGTAATTATAAAACATGTCAACTCAATTCAACTTGTCATAAACTTGAGTTGATTGGCCACACTGTGGCACTAGGGTGACTTGGTCAAGACTATTAAAACTCAAAAAACCTGACTAAACTCAATCAAAACATGGTAAGCGCACCTAGACTCTATCAAAAGATCAATGGACTCTATAAAATCTTGACTAAACTCAATAAGATTCACTAAACTTGAGTCACGTTGTCAAACTCTGAATACTTTATATAGCTTTTACCAAAGTTTTTCTAGTGGAAACTGTTACCGCTCAAATTAGCAGGGGTCCTAGGAGGGGATCAAAAGGGCAACTACTAGGTCAAGGGAAACAATGGAGCAATAGCCCACTATCACCTCAGCTAAAGCTCCCTGCTCTTTACGGACTTTCACCAATGGAAGGAGACCCGGTATGATAGGGATCACAATGATGAATAGATCAATGATAGGATGAAAGGTGATCCTAAAAGCCTATTCACAAAAGAGGCTCAAATATATGGTTTGCTTGCTTGGAAAGCAAGATAAAAGGGTTGTAGACCATCTCTAAGGGCTGGAATGATGACATGGGTCTCCTCATGGGTATCCAAATGGATCGGAAGTGACTATAGACCATTATGGGATGGAATGATGACATAAGCCTTGCGTCTACAGTGGGGAACCATTCTTTGGATCCTGGAACATCTATCAAGTGTATGGTGCATCTGTGGAGCCGGTTGGGCATGGTGAACCAGGTGCATCACCCTCACCCAAAGGTAGAATATGAGAAATCAACAAACGCTACTGGGGATCCATAAAGTAATCTCGGCTATGGTGGAGGCCCATGGCTCTCAACGCTCACACTACAAGTGCCAATGTGGCCCTCTAGAGGGATAGGACCCTGTATAGGGAGACCGAACCCCAAAAGGGAATCAACCTGCAATCCTGCATAAGTAAAAGAACATACAATTCTTGGAACCAATGGGGCACTTCATAGTGGCATGCTCTTGGCATAAACAAGTGTCTCCAAGCTCAATACGGGGTTGGCCAAGAACCCTATTAGGTGTTTTCAGCCTCTAGAGGGAGTGACATGTTTGTGGTATGTCCCTCAAATGATAGGTGGAAAATGATATAATGATGGAACGGAGTAGGGATCAGGGGAAAAATCCAGACCACATGTCAAGGAGTTAGGATAGCTAAAATAAGGGAAGCTCACACCTGGGTATATGAATGTACGAGGGAGCAAATCGTGGTAGATGAGCTACCTCGACTTTTCATCATATGCCTTTTGCATTTTATTGAATTTTCTTCATAACTGCTCGGGGCTCCAAGGGATGGGAGCATGATGTGTAATATGTAGCAATTAATACCCCCTTAAGGTGGGGCGGTTCATCGCCCACCAAGGGTTGGGACAATCATGGGTTCCTTAATGATAGAGGGGGCTCATCTAGGGCCCATAGTTTAAATTTTTGAAAGTGTTCTACGCTTGATGCAAATTTACTTCAAACTTCTAGGGCTCGATACCAAATAGCAATCACATAAACATGAAATTAAAATGTCGATAGAACATACCAGTAGATCGACGGAAGATAAGCCAATAATATACTTATCGTTTGATCAGCAAAATATATAGGTTGTGGTGCATTATGGTAGTCAGCAAGATGCTTCAACCAGCAAAGTCTCCTCACGATCAGCCAACCAGAAGTGTCACACAACCAGCCCTCAAAGACAGCTCATCAAAAGTCAACATAATTCAACAAAAGAATCCCTCATCCAGATTTAAGGCATCCAGATTTCTGACATCATCTATTTCCGGCATCCATATTTATGGCATCATCCATATTTACGGCATCCAGATTTATGACATCCATTTCCGACATCATCCAGATTTACAACATCCAGATTTACGACATCCATTTCCAGCATCATCCAGATTTACAACATCCATATTTACGGCATCCATTTCCGGCATCATCCAAATTTACGGCATCCATTTCCAGCACCATCCAGATTTACGGCATCCATTTCCGACAACCATATTTACACGTGGGAGAGAGGGAAGCATCTTCTAGGTTGAACGAACCAATCAGATCATGAGGAATGTGTGTGATGAGATGATGAGCAAATGATCTCCAGGTCTCTCCAATTTATATCCATCTGTGAGGGTGTGTGACACATCTGTTAGGTTGTGAGGGTGTGTGACACATCTGTTGGGCTCTCAAGCCTACATTACAAATATGGCCGACCTTGCACATAAGTGGAATAAATTCAAAATAAATGTTCTGCTCAATCTTGCACCTCTCCGAAAGAGGAATCCAATAAAAATATTGGCATCATCATCTGAATACTACAACATGGAATTTGGACCTAGTTGCCCAAAATTAACACGCCCTCTCAACTAGGGAGAACTCCATCCACAAGTGCCATCCAAACATCGTGTGTCATCCTGTCGTAACTTGCTTTGCTGGCTTCTTTATTCCCAACGGTGAGTCACAAAGACATCACTCCCGACTGACCCGAAGTCAGCTCAGAGGTCTGAAACCTCTATAGGACTCAAAGGAGTCTCATACTAACCCGAAGTTAGTTTAACTGACTCGAAGTCAGTTGGAGGTCTGAAACCTCACTTGGACTCAAAAGAGTCATATACTAACCCGAAGTTAGTTTAACTGACCCAAAGTCAGTTGGAGGTCTGAACCCTCTCTTGGACTCAAAAGAGTCATATACTAACCTGAAGTTAGTTTAACTAACCTGAAGTCAGTTGGAGGTCCAAAACCTCACTTGGACTCAAAAAAGTCATATACTAACCCGAAGTTAGTTTAACTAACCCAAAGTCAGTTGGAGGTCCGAAACCTCACTTCGACTCAAAAGAGTTATATACTAACTCGATGTTAGTTCAACTGACCCGAAGTCCGTTGGAGGTCTGAAACCTTCGTTGGACTCAAAAGAGTCACATACTAACCCGAAGTTAGTTCAACTAACCCGAAGTCTGTTGGAGGTCTGAAACCTCACTTGGACTCAAAAGAGTCATATACTAACCCGAAGTTAGTTTAACTAACCCGAGGTCAGTTGGAGGTCTGAAACCTCACTTGGACTCAAAAGAGTCATATACTAACCCGAAGTCAGTTGGAGGTCTGAAACCTCACTTGGACTCAAAAGAGTCATATACAAACCTGAAGTTAGTTTAACTGACCCAAAGTCAATTGGAGGTCTGAAACCTCATTAGACTTGATCCCAAATCAAGTGGTTGGACACGTGCCATCCTAGACATAGAGAGTATGACAATTTCCGATACGTCCATCGATCTTGCTATTGGTCTCTAACCACATTTCCCACCTCATTAGCAAAGATGAGAGGTACTTCCCATGAGTCTGAAACTCCATGGGTAGGATTCATGCGAGGCACATATCAAAGAGAGGTGAACCAACTCAATATCATCAGAGTGGGGTGGAAGAACACCAACAAGGTTCGGCAAGCCTAGCCCTGTGGTTGCTTATAGCCCATCCCCAAGCCCCTGGAGCTCCCAGAGCTCATCGTCCAACTCAAGCAGGACCCTCAGAATAGGGTCGTTCCATGATTCCAAGATTCTCACGGAAGGTTAGGAACTTGACCTTCCCCAAGGGCTTAGTGAGAATATCTACGACCTGCTCATTAGTTCCTATATGATCAAGCTTTACGGCACCTCGCTGTACCATATCCCAGATAAAATGGTACCTGATATCAATATGCTTAGATCGATCGTGGAACACGGGATTCTCTGACAAACGAATCCCACTTTGGTTATCACAAAGGATAACGGTGGTATCTAGCACATGCTCGAACAGCTCACTGAAGAGCTTTCACAACCAAATCGCTTCACAACAAGCCATACTCACTGCAATGTATTCGGCCTCAACGGTGCTCAAAGCCACCGACTTTTTCTTCCTGCTCATCCAAGATATCGAAGCAAAACCAAGTGTGAAGCATCATCCAAATGTGCTCTTGCAATCCACCACACTGCTAGCGCAATCAGCATCAGTATGTCCATGGAGTCTCAAACTCCCAACAGTGTATCTCAGCCCATGGTTTATCGAGCCCCGAAGATATCTTAAGAGATTCTTGGCACCAACCCGGTGAATGTGATGAGGATCAACCATGTGTTG
This sequence comes from Pinus albicaulis, assembly GCA_034641835.2. Classification (NCBI taxonomy): domain Eukaryota; kingdom Viridiplantae; phylum Streptophyta; class Pinopsida; order Pinales; family Pinaceae; genus Pinus; species Pinus albicaulis. The sequence continues at coordinate 741,638,827 of CM076580.1, read as the reverse complement.
ACTCAAAGTGTTCACAACAAAACATATGTCCGGACGGGAGTTCACTAAGGACATCAATGCCCCTACGAGTTGACGATACTCAGTAGGGTTTCCCAGTGCAGGCCCAGCAGTATTTCCACACAACTTCCTGAAGCTGAGTTCCATCGGTGTCGAAACGGACTTACAATCCACCATACCAAATCTCTCCATCAGCTTCACAATATATTTTCCTTGAGAAAGGAAAATCTCACCAGGTCTCTGCCAGACCTCCAAGCCTAGGAAGTAATGCATCAGTCCTAGGTCTTTCATCTCAAACTCGAAAGCTAGCTCCCTCTTACACTCATGAATGAGAGGGTCAGCACCTATCAGAAAGAGATCGTCCACATAGAGAACTAGAATGAGAGGCTTTTCTCTATCAACTTTGAAGTAAAGGTTCGGATCGGCATTACTTCGAGTGAAGCCCAGCTTCATCAAGTAGTTATATGTCCTCTTGTACCAAGCCCTAGGGCTTGCTTCAACCCATAGAGGGATTTTTCAACCTGCATACATGAGAGTCTCTATCCTGGACTTCGAACCCCAGAGGTTGCTCCACATACACCTCTTCCTTTATCGAACCATGCAGAAAAGCGATCTTCACATCCATCTGATGGAGACTCCATCCTTTCATAGCAGCAAGGGAAATAATAGATCGGATGGTGGTATAGCAGGCCACAGGTGCAAATATATCATCATAATCTATGCCTTCCTTTTGAGAGAAGCCCCGGGCAACGAATTTTGCCTTGTACTTTTCAGCACTACCATCAGATCCACGCTTGATCTTATAGAGCCATTTCAAGGTGACAACAGCTTTGTCCTCCAATCTCGGGACCACATCCCAGACATCATTCTTCATAGTGGACTCATACTCTTCGTGCATAGCATCCTTCCAAACTTGATACTTTACGGCTTCTTCAAATGATCCAAGCTCAGATTGTAAGATTGTACTCATGGCTGCTAGATACCCTTGGTATCTATTCGGCTTCTTGCTTTCATGGAATGCCCCCCTTGGGGCCATATGTCTCTCGGCATCCTCGAGAGTATCCCTGAGCCATGAGGGTCTTCTCTTCATTGAAGGAAGTGGATCAATAGGGTCCATCAGTCCTTCAACATCGGGCATCATCTCATCCTTCGGCTCTTCCTACTTCCCTCTCCTTTCATCAATGTCTTCCTTGGAGCTAGTAAGATTTATCACTTTCCTGCAGGAAGCATCTTCATCGAAGGTGACATTGTGGCATATCCCCACTTCTCTTTGACCATGCACATAGATTCTATATGCCTTCGAAGTTTCACTGTAGCCCACAAACATTCCCTTCTTTCCAGAAGCATCCAGCTTGCTTCTCTTCTCTTTCGGCACATGAAAGTAAACAGGACAACCAAAAACTCTAAAATGAGAAACATCAAGTATTTACCAGAGAAGACTTCTTCAGGAGTTTTGGAGTCTAAAGCGGAATGCGGGCATCTATTTTGTACGTACACGATAGTGTTCGCAGCTTCTCCCCATACAAACTTCGGAAGACCTTGGTCACATAGGATGGCACGGGTAGCTTCAACAATGGTCCTATTCTTTCTATCAGCAACGCCATTTTTCTCAGGAGTATACATGGTTGTGGTCTCCCTCTTAATGCTAGCTCCTCTGCAAAAGTCATTGAACTCATTTGACTCATATTCAGTGCCATTATCGATCCTCAAAATCTTGATCTTCTTTCCAATTTGATTTTCCACCAGGCCTTGAAGGTACAAAACCATTTGAATGCTTCATCCTCCTTCTTCAAGAAATATATCCAGGTCTCGCAAGAGAAGTCATCTATAAAAGTCATGTAATAAGAACATCCTCCCAAGGATTTCACGAGCAACATACCAAATAAATTAGAATGTATCAATTGCGTCTTTGTGACACTTGAAGGGAAAGGTCCCCTTGTATGCTTTCCTACGGCACAGCCCTGATATACGCCTTCATGATCATTCTGATCTTCTAATGCCAAATCCAAGGACATCTTCCATGCATGATAATCAAACATGTCAGTCAACTTATCATCAGACCATTGATCCTTGACAAGACTTCTTCTTCGGTGATTGCCTTTCACACTATCTTGGGCTTTGTCTTCACCTCAGCTCTGATTCCATGTAAATTTTGAAAGTGTTCTATGCTTCATGCAAATTTACTTCAAACTTCTAGGGCCCGATACCAAATAGCAATCACATAAACATGAAAGTAAAATGTGGATAGAATATACCAATAGATTGACGGAGGACAAGCCAATAATATACTTATTGTTTGATCGGAAAAATATATAGGTTGTAGTGCGTTACGGCAATCAGCAGGATGCTTCAACCAGCAAAGTCTCCTCACGGTCAGCTAACCAAAAGTGTCACACAACCAGCCCTCAAAGAAATCTCATCAAAAGTCAACATAATTCAACAAAAGAATCCCTCATCCAGATTTCCGGCATCTATTTCCGACATCCAAATTTACGGCATCATCCATATTTACAGCATCCATTTCCTGCATCATCCAGATTTACGGCATCCATTTCCGGCATCATCCAGATTTACAGCATCCATTTCTGGCAACCATATTTACACGTGGGAGAGAGAGAGCAGCATCTTCGAACGAACCAATCAGATCATGAGGAATGTGTGTGATGAGATGATGAGAAAATGATCTCCAAGTCTCTCCAATTTATATCCATCTATGAGGGTGTGTGACACATTTGTTGGGCTCTCGAGCCTACATTACAAATTTGGCCGACCTTGCACATGAGTGGAATAAATTCAAAATAAATGTTCTGCTCATCCGATCAAGATGATCTTTAGATCAATCCTGCACCTCTCCGAAAGAAGAATCCAATAAAATAATTGGCATCATCATCTGAGCAGTACAACATGGAGTTTGGACTTAATTGCCCAAAATTAACACATAGGAACCACGCCCTAGGGTGATGGCCATGGATAAGGGGTAGAGCTCGTGTTTGGCTTTTTCCACGCGCTAAATTTGTATGTCTCAAGCATCTTTTGCATTTTGTGGTACATTTTCTCTTGAGAGTGGACAATTTATGCTTCTTTTCTTTTTAGCTGCATCAACCTCCGGAGCATCGTTCTAAGCATGACCCAAGGTGTGGACAACAAGAGGGGGAGGCTAACCCTATGTGGACCCAACGGACACATGTGGACCCAGATGGGAAAAGAGATGAATGGGGCTAAAATGAGTGGAAGGGTAGTAATGTATGTGATATCGGGAAGCGGGACCGTGCAACCAAAATCGACATTTCCCATGTAGTGTCAACCCTAAAGCCAAATGGTCACTAAAGGAGATCCCACGGGACTAGGATAGAACCATAACCACGAAATTGGGCAGTGGAGACAAGAATACAAGTCTAACCCACTCTTTCCACCAAATCCCCCCACCAATCCATGCCCAAAAGTGCCCATGACAAGTAAGGAAAATTACTCAATTATACCAATGAAAAATCAAGTAAGGAAAATTACTCAATTATACTAATGAAAAATCATACCTTTGGGGTCAGGAGGCCCACCTTCAAACATTCATTCATGACAAGTGGTCGAGGGACCACATGGCTAGCTCAGGTGGCGGAGAAAATGTCACATCGAACTATCTGGTGGCTACAAAGGGCTGCTAGTGGTGGGTAAAATCTGGCTCCAACTCGGACATGAGCTCTAGAGAAAGTGCACGAAGCTACTCGGACGGGAGGTCATGGGAACACCAGAAATCTCTTTGTACTGTAGACCTGTTACCTGGACATACAAATACTAAGCACAAGGGGAATCATGTTTTCGTGGTCTCTAATGATCACCCATGCTTAATATTAGGTCGCAAAAATCAATAGGAAAGTAAAGATGTGCAAATTTAATCTAAATGCAGCTACTCTACCATGAGCAATATTATACGATGTTAGTTCTAACGCGAAAAATCAGCATGCAGTGCATCCTACCCTAAGATGCATATAGTAAAGCTAATACTAAGTGTAATCATAAATCCAGTGCAACCAACATATCATCATATCAATATACATATGTCTGCCAGTATGATTACTCATGAAACCAAACCCAAAGCGAATGCGGACATAATCACATGGAGGGTGAAGTGGGTGGGAGGTGGGAAAACATGATCTCCATTTGAGGTAAAAGGAAGCCTTAGGAGAAGGGGAATAGGTCAATCCAGAAGTGCAGGGCTTTCCCTCTAACTACAGAATGGTGGAATGAAATATCACTCTTAAGAACTCACTATCACAACCATCGTTTATAATATTATGCTTTGTAGATGCCTCAAGGTCGTGATGAGAGGGTAACATAGGGTGAGGGAAGGAATGAGTGTAACAAATAGGTTGCTCACTGTGATGGTCACATTGGAGAGGGGAGGTTATGAAGTGATCATAAATGCGAGGGTGTGTTAAAGGAGATAAAGTAATGAGGGGCTTTTCCTTGACACAATACTCAGAAGGGGGAAAGGGCTTACGGTCACTTGAGATCATACGAAAAGGGAATCACTTGTGGAAGACTTAGATGATGAACAAGAGGAAAAGGCAAAGGGGAGGGTGAAGTATTATATTCAACAGGTTTTTCCTCCTCAAAATCGTAATCTAGAGGCTCAAGTGATTTGAATATAGAATCATAGGTAGGAGCCTTATCGATTTGTTCATTATTAGCATCAAAGATTGGGTTTTCCCTAAAAGGAGAATCGATTACTTCCAACTGCCCCTCTTCATGCAAGGGAAAATAATAATTCTCCTTCCCAAGGGTAAGGATGGGTATGTCATCATAAATAATGCCTAAGAGAAAGGGAAAACCAATCTGAGCCTCATCGTCCCTACTGGTATCATAAATGGGAGCATAATCAAATTGAGGCCCAACGATTTCCCATTTCTCCTTTTTCAATGTGGAAATAATCTCCAATGTCGTCTTCCAAGGAGCTCATGGGATCACGTTCCTCACGGTTCTCAAAAGTAGAGTCATCAGGAGTGATATCCTTAAGAAAGGTAAGGTCAACCTTAGCTTCACTTTCCAGAACCTCATCTTCCCTAACACTGTGTTCATAAAATCATCATGTTCATCATGTGGACCCAACGAAGACTCATCTTCCTGCTCATCACCTAGATCCTCAAGGTTATCTTCATCTTCGTTAGCCGGCAAGCGAGACTTCTCTTCTTCCCCTTTCACTTAAAGAACAATAGCTAAGGTATTTGCTACATGATTTTGGTAAAATGTTTCTAGGAGGAGAGCAGTGGTAGGGTTTTCTTTATATTCACATTTCATTTTATGAAGCTTCACCTCTTCCTCGTGTAAATGGAAGAATACTTCATTAGCATTATATTCCCTTACTAGCCCCCTACATGACCTACTATATTAATCCACTTTTTCTTGCATGATCTGGAGCCTTTCAGGATCAATCTCTTCATCATCTTCAAAGGAGATGTTCCCCACCTCATTGCTATTGGTTTCTGATTCTATTTGCTCATCATCCCCACTTTCTTGATCACCTTGGTTTCCCTGATCATCCAACTGATCACATTCTATGGGGCTTTGTGACTGATTATAATATTTGTCATTGATTAGGTCATTTAGAATAATCAAAGCACAAGTTAGGCAAGCAAAGTCAAAGCAAGGTTGCGGGGGAGCGAACCAGGGAGCGAAATTTTCGCTCCCTAGCCTTTTTTGCAATATTTTTTTTGCAAAAAAATTCGAAATGCAATATTTTTTCAAAGAAACAATCAATTTTTAGTGGGGCAGCCTAATGATCAAGCCCATGGCCCTAATATTGATATGTAATTCATGGTAATGTTAAATTCTTGAAGTAAAAGTGGCATTCTCCTTAATGTTCATTTCTCCTTAAATTTTTAACATTAACATGAAATAACTCGGGATGTTTGAGAGTGGTTCCGACCTCATTGGCTTTCATATGGAGAAAGTAGAATTTTAGATCTCATTCAAAATCCGACAGACTTATCAGTTTTTCATGATTTCAGGATTGGGGGGATTGCAATGTTTCCATTGGATTTTGTCATGTATTATGATGCAGCCTTCGCTGCGTTTACCCACCATTTGCATATAAAATGCATTTCTCGTTATGAACCAAGATAAACCTCAATTTGAGGTAACCTCATATGCGGAAGCTCTTAAAACTTTCCATATCAATTATTAACAAACCATACTAAAACTCCACTTTATTTAAATTCATATTTACGAATTTACTATGGTTAAAACCCAAAGTGTCAACACATATATTCAGCTCACAGTTTTACCTTTAGTTTGACTGTCAAAGATGCCTCGACCTTCCTTCTCTACCGTCGATTCGATCTCTATCCAACAGATCTCGTGCTTTATAGAAACCACGCCTTTCTTTTCACATATATCGATGCACCTTAATAAATCTAAACCCACAATCTCTTAAAACGCTCTGAGTTCACCTTTGTTGTCGATCACCGCGCATCCATTGATCCAACGACAATCGCATTTCTCGATACTTCATATCCGATTGAATGACTTCCGTCGATCCCGTTCTTGATCCGACGATCCTCATCGCATCGTTGTTTCAAACTTATCGTGGATCGCAATTTGCTACCTCGTCGCAAATCTTCAAGGTTTATTACCCGACTATGATATGCGATATCGCATCGCATTATCGCAACTCAACAAACTTCAAAGTTTTATTACCCGACTGCGATATGCGATATCGCATCGCATTATCGCAACTTCCAATATCGCAATTTCGCATCACATTGCCAACGCTCTTCCCACCGAATGCAATGTGTGTTGAACTCTTATGCCGACACGTGGCTCCTCATCGCAGATTTCAATTCCTTTAACAAACTCGCTTCTCGAGTTGCGATATGACTTCCCGACCGTCCATCTTCCACTTCATTTATGTGATAAGATCTTAACCTCCATCGCTCTCACCTCCATTTCTGCGATCCAATCTCCGTCGTCCATTTAACTGCTCCAGATCCGACAGACATCGCTCGATATCGCGCTCCAACTAGCACGATGGTTAAAACTTTTGAACTTACGCAAATTTAGTGGTTTTGGCTGCGATGTGTCACCTCCTAAACGCTATCGCACTCACTCAAGGATTTACCACTTACCAGCTTTATTCGACGCGAAAACCACTTACTGGATTTCAAACCCATTCCTTGGTTTCGTCCTTCCATTGACTTTGATCTACGCGACTTAATCCTAGCTGTCTGTCTCCCTTAATCTCATTTGTTGATCTCGCTGGCCAATCACTGTACTTTACCTCTTCATTCCTTTGCGCTTCTCTTCACTGATTAATAGTTCTCTTCTTCTCTGTGTTGGATACTCTTCCGCATGACTCCCTCCTGAGATTTCTATGTAGTTTAATGCGCCTATCTCTCCTGAGCTTATTGTCAGTTCATATGTAGAACTGTCAACACTGCATACTCTCTGTTGGTTGTCCTCTGATTTGATTATGTCGATTAAAACCTGTACATACATGTACTGTGCCAAACTCTGATTCATAACGTGAAATTATGAATTCCTTTCTCTACACACAATTAATAACTCAGAAAACAATCTCTTTATATATAAACAAATATTACACAGGTTTCTTCTTCTCTCAGGCCTGATTTTCTGATAAATGGCCTTTCCTTCAATTTGCCCATAGGCTTACAAACCCTATCTGTCTAAAACCTGAATCACTACTCTAATCCTTCTTTCTATATATATCTTTTATGCCTTTGAGGCTTATAATTTATACAAAATAATCTGAACTAATTTAGGTTCAGATCCTCCATCATCTCAACAAACCCTAAATATCTTCTAATTCCTCATTTGCCTCAACTAAGCCCTAAGGATCCTCTCTCATCCACTAAATCATGAATCCAATTCTAATTTCAGGATTTATAATTAATTCCTAAATCTCTCAATCCCTATGAGTTCTCAACTAGCCTAATTCTCTCATGTTCTCCAACATTCGAGAACATTTACAAAATTCCTCACAATATTTAATTAATTCTCATTAAAATTACTCAAAACATCACATAAGAAACCAATTCCCTTGAAAACACAAAACCCCTAAGTCTATTAAAATACAAAGAGATTTCTGAGCCTAATGCTCCTGCATCATATTAGGGTATGGAACTCGTATTTAATCAAGAGCACCAATCCCTCTATGTACCTTGATGTTAGTGACATTGGTTGTCGAACTCCTCTATCATGACCCTACTAAAAATGTACCCATCACTCAAACAAAATCTTGACTTGACATGCTATTTTTTTCTATCTTATGTTAATGCTTAGAGGGTCATATTAATGACAAAGATCCCTATACAGATCTAGAGGTAATGACAAAGATACCTCTGGATATTAATGCTTTGAGGGTGATATTAATGACAAAGATCCTGATTTTCCAACAAGACTAAAAAATTAGACATTTCTCGTGACGGAAAGAGGCCCAAGCATTAGCTATAGATAATAGATTTACTTGTATTTTCTAGTTTCTAGTAATTTTTTAATTTATAATTGTTGACTCTTTCATATTTATTATGATGTTTTTTGTAAACCATGTATGACAATTTCAGTTTGAAGTTTGAAGTTGGCAATTATAACTCATTGGTAATGAATTATGAATATGATGCTTCGTGAAAGTTGAAAGTTGTTTCATTTCATTTCATTTTATAACATTTCATTTCATTTTAGATATTCATTGTTGTAATGGTTACACTTAGCTTACAAGTACAACTTTGGTGATCAACTAAGAAACCGGATTCATAGGTTGGGGCCTACGTGTCCGACACGACAAGTACGGATTCGTACCCTTTTCTCCGGATTCGATCATGTCCGTACAGGACACGTCGAATCCTGATCATGTCTTGTACGGACACAATCGAATCCCGTACAGCCGAACACGTGCAGCGCAAAAAAGTGATTTTGAGGTTATAAAAGTCAGTTTTCTCTCATTCTTTCTCACCGAAGTTTGTTTGTTAAGTGAGCAAGGAGCAAGGGTTAGCAAGGAGAAGGGGAGTGTTTTCAAAGAGATTCGAGCATCCGGTAAGTGCACTGCCTCTCTATGTTTTTGCATTTAGTTTGTTGTTAGTGTTTGCATGTGCATATGTTTAAATATTTGGTCATTTTTGTTTATTTTTTACAGTATTCATGGCTCAATCAAGGGCAGCAAGGCAGGGGCAAAGAAAGGGGAAGAATGACCCCATTGGAGATGCCCCTCCTGTCCCTATTTCATCACGGTCTGCAAGTATTCCATCTATTGGAAGTGGGACTGCAACAACAGCTTCAAATGTTCAAGGAAAACAAACTCATGACCCCAAATACCCATTGTGGAAATATGTAACAAGAGAGGCAATGCCAGGCAGCAAGGCAAAGGGAGGAGGCAATGTTTCATGGAAATGCAATTTTAGCAACTCCCATTTCACTAGCACATATTTCCGTGTGAAAGCTCATTTATTGGCTTTGCCAATTGTGGCATTTCAGCTTGTATAGTAATTTAATCGCCACAGAGGAAGGAATTGGAGAAAGAGGCATTTGTTGGTGCGGCAACTGTGGCATCAAAATCAAAACAAAACAAGAATGATGACCCCCTTCCATTCTTAAGGAAAAGCAGCAACAAGTTCCCTTTTGAGAGTTCTAGTAGGGGACAATCAACAAAAAGTAAGACAACTGCACTTGGTCCAATGGAAAAGATTTTTCAAAAAGAGAAGAGGGAAGAGCTTGATCTCACCATTCCATTTTTTTTTCTATAAGAACTTCATATCCTTTAATGTTGCACGGTCACCTCTATTTATTAAAATGTGTTGAGCTCTTAGTCATGGGGCTCCATCAGGGTATGTGCTTCCTGGGTCAAAGAAGCTCAGAACCACATTGTTGACAAAGGCAAAGAAAGAGGTGGACAAACTGTTTGAGCCTATTAAATCAGCATAGCCAACATATGGTGTTAGCATTGTTTTTGATGGATGGACAGATCCAGCACACCACCCACTCATCAACTTCATGGTGTCATCCTTGAATGGTCTAGTTTTCTTGAAATCAGTGGATGCACTTGGACAGTACAAGGATGCACAATATATGGGTGAGTTATTTATTAAAATTATTGAAGATGTAGGTGTCGATTCTTGTGTGCAAATCATTACAGATAATGCACTTGTTTGGACACCTTGCATTGCCCATTCATTGAACTTAGCACTGAAATCTATTGCCTCTGATGTGCTTTGGATTGGAGCCATTATTGAGGATGCACGAAATATCCGCAACTTTGTACAAAACCATACAAATGCCCTCACTATCTACAAGGAGTACACCAATCTATCATTGTTGAAGATTGTGGATACACGGTTTGCCTCTTCATTCATCATGTTGAAGAGGTTGAGGGAGGTCAAGACTGCTCTTGGGGCCATGGTTATTTCAGAGTTTTGGTATTTTTGGAGAAAGACGGATCAAGCAGCCTCAAAGAAAGTGAAGGACACAGTGTTGGATGATATCTGGTGGGAGAAGGTAGATCTAGTTATTCAGATCACGGAGCCTATCATTTCCTTGCTTCGATTTGCAGATACAGACCAACCCATCCAAGGAGAGGTTTATGAGGAATGGGATTCCATGATTGAGTCTGTGAGGACCATTGTTTTACAGGATCAGTGCCCAAAGTATGAGACATCACTAGAGGCCTTCTTCATCAGCATACAGGATATTCTTGTCAGCAGATGGGACAAGAATTTTACACCTTTACATTGTTTGGCTCACTCCTTGAACCCAAAATGCTACAGCCATGAGTGGTTGAATGGTGGACATTCCCGCAGATTCCCTCCTCACATGGATGGTGAAATCTCACAGGGGAGGAAAGATGCATTCAGGAGGATTTTTCAGGAGAGGGCATCCCTTGATGAGGTGATGCCTTTGCAGAGTTTTCCACTGGCACTAGGCGATTTGCAGGCTATAATGTGATTCGAGACAGGGGGGCTAAGAAGCCCTATTCTTGGTGGGCAACTCATGGGGCAACAAGCCCTCCTCTACATCAGTTAGCCATGAGGCTCCTCTCTCAGGTGACTTCATCCTCTTGTTGCAAGAGGAATTGGAGCACATATGGGAATTTGTATAGTGTGAAGAAGAGCAGGCTTGAGCAGTCCAGGGCAGAGACAATGGTGTATGTGTACACCAACCTTCGTCTCATCTATAGACAGAGGAAGGATTGGTTGAAGGGAAAGACAAAGATGTGGGATGTCTTTCCTGATGATATGGGTCTGGATAGCAATGTTGAGTTGGCATTGGCCAACTTGGATCTCAATGCGCCAATGCTAGAGCCTGTCACATTTGATGATGGCGATACAGTAGAGGCGTCATCCTCCACACCAGCAAATGCAAAGATGACAGAGGAGGAGGATGCAGCAGAGGAGAGCAGCGGTGAGCATGATGATTAGGATGAGGACAGTGATGCTGATTATTATGATGAGGATTGATGACTCATTGAGGCTTGTAGTCTTGTAGACTGTAGTTGTTTTGTATTTTTATTTCTATTTTCCATTGGCAGTGTACTTCCTAGAGCCTAGAGGCTAGTACTTATGTAACACATTTTGATTTTGATGACTTAATGAGAAAACTACAACATCTTACTATCTTGTCTTTCTGAGTTTCTCCTATTGGATCATTGATGAATATGTCTAGTACTAATACTTTGTAAATTTGTAATATCAATATGTATGATTGACAATTGTATGATGTATCAATGTATCATGTATGAGTATCTAAGATCTTAAATCTATGTTTGAATCAATGAATTTGTGTAAAAAATATCTAATTTTTAATATATATATATATATATATATATATAGTAAAATAATATATAACGTGTCTGAACGTGTCTTGTTCCGGGGGTCACCATGTCTCGAATCCAATTCTCGAATCTGCGTGTCCATCGAATCCCGAATCCCTGTGTGAGGTGACTTAGGTGATCATTGATGATAAATGTTATATATTGAATTTTAAAAGCTTGAAACTTGAAGATTGATGAATTATGAGACTCAATATGTTGTATGTTACTAACTTGTGGACGTGGTTGATGAAGATTATAACTTCTAGATGATTGATGTTATATGGTTCAATCTATGTTTTTATGCTTTTTTATATCTAATTCATCACTCTACATGCTTTTGTTGACATATATGCATCAAAATATAAAAAATATATATATTATATAAAAATTCGCTCCCTGATTCGCTCTTGAATCGAGAGCTTCTAAAAATGTCGCTCCCGCTCCCGCTCCTCATTTTCGCTCTCACTCCCAAGTAACCTTGAGTCAAAGAGACGACTAGGATCCTTCTCATAGGTAGACCTCATTATGTTGAGTTGCACTTGTTGCGACCTATGAAACCTGAGCATGAGTTCCATATCCATACCTTCCAATACATTTTGATAAGATTATGGATATTTATCCACATTCTTTTGCAATTCTTGAATATCTTGGTCAGTGAGTTTTGCAAATGTAGAATCAAGATTAATCTCTATCTTACGATATTCCATTTTCTATGATTTTGCATATTAGGATTAAAATGGAGTCGTCAAGGTGAATTAAAGTGCCTTGATAGATGTTTGCTTCACCCTACTAGCATTAACTTTGAAGCTCAATGAAGAACTAGGGATTCGTTCTTCCAACGGAGTCACCACTAATGATATGTCAGTATGTCGTATACGGAAAAAAAAACACACGTTTCGTCTCCTTGGCAATGGCGCCAAACTGTTGTTGCTCAAACTAGCAGGGGTCTTAGGAGGGGATCCTATAGGGAAACTACTAGGTCAAGGGCAACAATGGAGCAATAGCCCACTATCACCTCAGTTAAAGCTCCTTGCTTTTTACGGACTTTCACCGATGGGAGGAGACCCAGTATGATAGAGATCACAATGATGAATAGATCAATGATAGGATGAAAGGTGATCCTAAAAGCCTATTAACAAGAGAGGCGCAAATATATGGTTTCCTTGCTTGGAAAGCAAGATAAAAGGCTATTTAAGAAGGGCTAGGAGAATTTCAAGGGCTAGGTTTTGAATATATGACTTGTCAAGGAGATTCTTGGACCTTAAAATGCTTGTGGAAACTTGGTTTCTAGATGGTCTTTGAAGATAGCTTTGATAAGAAGCGAGATCACACAAGATCAAATGGACCCAAAATTAGGTCAAGGGGATGGAATTGATCAATCTAAGGTGTGCATGACCTAATTGAGGAGTAGAAAGGGATCAAAGAAGAAATTTTCTTTGAACTTGATGCAAAGATCCCAATGAGGCCACTAGTCAAAGGAATCCAAGGGCAAGAATCGATCTTAGAGCTAGGGCTTACTATGTCTCGAGATCCCACCATCAGAATTGCTTCAAATTTGGAGGGCTTCTAGAGGACACACCAACGCAGTTGTGGACCAAAAATCGAAGTGTTTGGTTGGCTAGATTGTGAGATATTTGATGCCCTAGGTGACATATATAGCCTAGGCCTAGAAAAAAAAAAGACAAAGGTGAGAAAAATATGCTTTTGAGTGATCACCAATGGAGGATTAGTGCCTAAACCTTTGGGGACTATGGAGTCAAGATCAAATTTGTGTTTAGAAGAACTTCACCCAATCAAGGAGACTCCTAGACAACTTCGCATGGGAATAAGGACATGAGAGCAACTGCTAGGAGATTTTATACTTCAATATGCAATAATCAATGACTTATCAAGATTTTATACTTCAATATGCAATAATCAATGACTTATCAAGATATGTTCAATAGAAACAATCTCTAGGAGCATTCACCCCTTTACACATGATACATAAGATGATGCAACGCTATAAAGACTAAATTTCCACACTTTCACATAAGGGGAGCAGTAAATTTCAGATCTAATGTAGCGAAAATCCCAGCAACATCAATGTCATAAAGTATATAACAAGAATAAGCATGAAAAGAGTACTCACATGTGAAAAAGAGTATATCCAATCATCATATTATGCCAATAATTGTTGGGAAACCAGCTCCGAGACCTAACAATAATGAAGCTCCAAGACAAAAGAGAAATATCCAAACATCAAATTCATCCATTACATCTAAATTCGTCCTCCACGAAGGATAGCGAAAATCTCACAAGAGAGAGAGACCCAATCCAAGTGATGATGAGAGAAAGAATCACCTCTCATCTATTTATACAATCTGTAATGAGTTCAATTTAGTTAATTTGGCCTAATTGAGCCCCTGAAATAAAATAATGTGCATAATAACAATACTTTCAGTGGCAAGCCCGCTAAATGGCTTAATAATACAAGATTAAGCCTCTCAAGAGGGTCGAATGATCAACCAAGTGAGTCGTTGGGCCTTTGAGGAGGCTTAATGAAGTCCAAATGGTGTCATGATGTAGAAATGGACTCCCATCATTGTGGACAAGGGGTTGGCCCATTGTTTTCCAAGCAAGAACCTGTGGCACTCGCAAGCGGGTGTGGGGGCACAAGGTCATCCTCATGGATCTCCAAATGAATCAGAAGTGCCTATAGACCATTTGTAAGGGTTGGAATGATGACATAAGCCCTGCCTTTGCAGCGGGGAACCATCCTCTAGATCCTGGAACATCTGCCAAGTGTATGGTGCATCTGTGGAGTCGATTGGGGATGGTGAACCAAGTGCATCACCCTCAGCCCAAAGGTGGAATGTGTGCAATCAATGAAGCTATTGAGGATCCATGAAGTAATCTCGCTATGGTGGAGGCCCATGGCTCTCAACGCTCACCCTACAAGTGCCAAGGTGGCCCTCAGGAGGGCTAGGACCCCGTATAGGGAGACCAAGCCCCAAATGGGAATCCACCTACAATCCTGCATAAGATCCAATGCATCCCCTTGCCCTCCAATACAACAAATCATTAGAATAATCAAGTAAAAGAGCTTAAAATTCATGGAACCAACGGGGCACTTCATGGTGGCATGCCCTTCCATAGTGGGCTTTGGCATGTATAAGTGTCTCCAAGCTCAATAGGGGGCTAGCCATGGACTCTATTAGGTGGTTTCAACCTCTAGAGGGGGTGACATGTCCGTGGTATGTCCCTCAAATGGTAGGTGGCAAATGATATAATGGTGGAACGTTGTGGGGATCAGGGGAAATATCCAGACCACATGTCAAGGAGTTTGGTTAGCTACAATAAGGGAAGCTCACACCTGGGTATATGTGTGTAGGAGGGAGCAAATCGTGGTACACGAGTTACCCCGGCCTTTTTTTTCCGCCCTTCATCATATGCCTTTTGTCTTTTATTGATTTTTCTTCATAACTGCTCGGTGCTCCAGGGGATGAGAGCATGATGTGTAATATGTAGCAGTGAATACTCCCTTAAGGTGGGGCAGCTCATCGCTCACCAAGGGTTGGGTCAATCATGGGTTCCTTAATGATAGAGAATGCTCATCTAGGGCCCATAGGAACTAAGGTGATGGCCATGGATAAGGGTAGAGCTCATGTTTGGATTTTTCCCACACGCTAAATTTGTATGTCCCGACCATCTTTTGCATATTGTGGTACATTTTCTGTTGAGAGTGGCCAAATTATGCTTTTTCTTTTCTTTTTAGTTGCATCAACCTCCGGGGCATCGTTCCAAGCCCGGCCCAAGGTGTGGACAAGGGGGGGGGAGGCTAACCCTATGTGGACCCAGATGGGAAAAGAGATGAATGGGGCTAAAATGAATGGAAGGGGAGTAATGTAGGTGGTATCGGGAAGCGGGACCGCGCAACCAAAATCGGGATTTCCCATGTAGTGTCAACCCTAAAGCCAAATGGTCACTAAAGGAGATCCCACGGGACTAGGATACAAGGATAACCACGAAATCAGGCAATGGAGACAAGAATACAAGCCTAACCCACTCTTTTCGCCGAATCCCCCTACCAATCCATGCCCAAAAGGGCCCATTACCATTAAGGAAAATTAATCAATTATACCAATGAAAAACCATACCTTTGGAGTAGGGAGACCCACTTTCAAACATACATTCATGACAAGTGGTCAAGAGACCACATGGCCGGCTCAGGTAGCGGAGAAAATGGCATATCGAGCTATCTGGTGGCTAAAAGGGGTTGTTGGTAGCTGGCTGAGGACCATCTAGGAGAATCTTTTTCTCCTATATACACTACCCACAGGTGGTGGGTAATAGCAACTTCACTCTAACACTCTCACTTGTTTACTTTTCATGGACTCCAAGTGAAGTGAGTTGGAAATTGAGACATATAGCAAGTTGTGCAAGCACTAGAGCTTATCCCCATCCATCCCCCACCATCTAAACAAGTTCTCATAGGTTATATAATCAATCCTTCCTTTCCTCCAATGTGTTCAACAAGTCACTAAGTTCTACAAATGATAGCAATCATTGCCCAAGTATTGAAGCATCATCAAAAATGAACATCTTTGTAATGTTAAGTGCAAACCTCACCCTTACCTCCCTGTCATCATCGTAAGGCACTCCCCCAATGCTCTTCATTTATCACTTAGGATGCTCTCAACATACCATTTAAAATTATTTGTAGAGGCTGCCATATGCAATGTCATGGCCATCTCATCCCACATCCTTTAAATGATTTGTCAAATACTACCATATCCAAAACTTTATGTGAGATCCCTAGCATGAATGGCACCTCTCACTTCCCAATGTACTATCCGACATCAAAATTGCCTCGAAGAATAGAAGACTTATGTTTGTGTAGAATATGACCACGATTACAGGCGATTTGAACATAACTACACACTTGCAATTTTCCTACCGACTCTTCCCATCATTTGTCTTTGACTATCTAGGAAGGTATGTTGGTTGTAAATAAATCTACATGTTCCTAGCAACATTAACCAAATATGATGTCCTTCAAAACCTTGTTAGAAGGATATACACAACATAAGAATCAATGAATATCTGTGTACCTTCTCTACAACAAAATTTGAGTTGCACAACAAACTTGTGCTACATTTGTGGCTCCCTCAATCACACTAGAGAGCCCAACCTCTTCTATACCATCCTATTGAAGCTCAAACTAGAGAGTTAAATACTTGTACCTTCCAGAACAATCAACTTTTCAAAAGAAGCAACCCACTACAACAACTATTATCTTCCCACCCATCTATAATAACAGTGAGAAATACCCTCATCCACTTTTGTCACATCCTCGTTTGTAGGCTAATATTGCACAATTGTTTTTCCAACAATGATATCCTAAGTTATTTTCAATTTGTGAGATATCTAAAGGTCGTACAGCGAAAGCCCTCCTATAAAATCCCTTAAATTAGAAAATGAAATGTTGAAGAGAATGCCACTAACACAAAAAAGTCTTCCAATTACATCAGTTGCATCTTCACACAATTGCAAGTGATGCATTTTAGTTATGGTCCCTACAAAAAATTCTATTTAAAAGAAGCCCACTCTTCCAAACCAATTTTTGTCGACTATTGATTTACTCCAACATCACACAGGGGGTTGAGGAGAGGATATATTTTAGCTCAGAAAAGTGCAATCATTGTTTGTCACATGTTGACCACACTTTGTCAATAGTCCAAGAAGCAGAGTACAAAGCAGCTGATCAAGAATTTTCAAGTCAATATCATCATTCAGCTTCTAGTTATATCATAGTAAACCCAATTTCTACAAAGTTTATTGTAAATGATGCTAGTATGACCATTGAGTCATGTAATTGCCATCTAGGTAAGCCTATGATTTTCATCAAAGGATTGCATCCTAGGAAGTTTTTTAACCTCCCCGAATTATGTGTGTTTGTAAACACGGGTAATCGGCAGAGTTTTTCTTCCAGCTATAACCTCAAAGCTAGGGAGGAATTCATTGGCAATGTCTTAGGTGAGCCCTAGTGTTTATCGAGTCTATTGTAAAAGTGTGTTTAGGAATAATTTTAGTGCATGTTCTCCGATAATTAGACATCGTGGCTAAATTATTTTATTATAAGCACACTTGGTTTCATACTAGATCATATTGTGTCGCAGAATTGGGTAATGCCTTGAGGGTCTACGTCTAAATGTGTTTTCCCCTTTTAAGGGTTGATATTGAGGAAATCAGAGCTGTTTGACTGAAGCCCTAATCTGCAGCGTTGACTTTCTGTTGTGATCCTGCGTTAACTTTTGGTTGACCTGCGTTGACTTGTGATGTGTTGTCTTTGAGGGTTGTGGGTGTGACACTTGGAAGGTTGGCTAATCTAGAAAGGCTTTGCTGGTTGAAGCATCCTGTTGACTGTCATAACGCACAATATCTCATATCTTTGCTGGAAAAAAGGAATTGTAACTATGATCTATATTATTGGCTTGTCTTCTGTTGATCTATTATTGTGTTCTATCAGCATTTTACTTTCATGTTTATGTGATTGCTATTTTGTATCGGGCCTAAGAAAAGATTGAAGTAAAATTGCATCAAGCATAGAACACGATGGTTATCTAAATTTAACACATCAGGTAAAGAATAACACCATTGAGCATTTCTAATTGCAAGTACTCTTACGTGTCATTGGTTATCAAGTTAATGAATGTTATGCTCTCTTCCTTTCATTGACATTGAAAAGCATTAGTGCATTGTGTTGAGGATTGCTAGCATTTCTTGTGACATTAGTTTTAAAAGGAATACTAATACTTGTGTTTGTCATTGCTATCATTGCCTAAAGAAATTGGTTATTGGATAAGTGGTTACATTGTTAGCATCTCTTGCGAGTTTACTGTTTTGTAACAAGTGCACTAACATATTGTTTTGCAATTGAGCTTCACATCTAGAAATCATAATCATGCAATATTGTAACTCACTCTTAAAGCACTTGACTGATCACCACATTTATATTGTGATAAGAGTAATCTTCAATTCATATAAGTAGTCACAAGAATTGTTAATTGTGTTGGTATCTTGCTAAAGGATTGTCATTATCTAATTGTCACATTAACATTGTTAAGAGGAATATCAGACTTGAGCATTTTACATTTATTGATCAAGTAATTGTCCATTGTGAGATTTCTAATCTTGAATTGCTTTAAACTCTTTACTTATCATTGGATAATATATCTTTCAAAGAATTCATTAAGCACTGCTTTTGGTGAAGATTGTCTTTGAAATTGTTAAGTACTTCCCTTTATTGCTCTAAATCAAATATTATTTGTCTCAAAGTAATCATTTAACGATCTCACCTAAAGATAATCACTCATTTTGCATTTTCATTCTAGGAATAGTAGTGCATTAATTAAATTACCTCCAAGCATACGCTTGGTTGAAAGACGATAGGACCACCTTTCTCAACCATCTTGCGAAGTTTAGACCCTCACTTGTGGTTAACACGGTGACCTTGCAGTTGTTAGAGTCAAAGTCTCTGTAGCGTCGGAGGTATTCGGGTGGTTAAAACTCCAGGGGAGGTATCGTTAATATAGCCTTTGCTATCTTCCCCTAGGTTTCTCTCCACAACCT
Source organism: Pinus albicaulis (assembly GCA_034641835.2). Lineage (NCBI taxonomy): Eukaryota > Viridiplantae > Streptophyta > Pinopsida > Pinales > Pinaceae > Pinus > Pinus albicaulis. The sequence continues at coordinate 741,619,407 of CM076580.1, read as the reverse complement.
ACAGTTGAGACTAACTTCAAAATAGTTGAGAGGAAAAGATAGGCATCTAATCTAAAAGTAACCAAGAGTTTGCATTTCACTTAATTCTAGGTGTCGCATCTCATATAGGATAGTGTGCATCCTAAGCAGCAAGTGTTCATCCGGTGACTTGGTAACTAGTTTATATTGTGCAAGTGATTTGACTTCATAAGGTATTGGTCTCTCAATAATCTAATTAAATTGTGCTAATAATTAAACTTGTTATTCATCATTAACCAAGTTGTTAGGCCATTCAGTTGTGTCTCCTGAACTTGTTGGTTCCCGACAGGTCTTTCGTCCGCACATTTCATAGGGACTACCACCCATAGCTTGTTGTAGGGAGACAGCTTAAACAGAGAAGGCGGGGATCAAAGTGAAATCCCTTGCCCTGAGTTGTTGTCGCATTCACCTGTACAATTTGGGCGAAAACATCACCATTTTCAACCTAATTTTTTGGACCTTTATCTGCAGGAATAGATTTTTGCATATCTCAACCCCTTAGCAAGTGATACCCAAAACAGGTTGCTTCATCTTATAATATCTTCAAGTAAAATCTTCATCTCACTTGCAAATTCATCTCTTTGTTCAAAGGTCGGTGCTTTCCAACCTCAGGGAGGGTGTCCCTAGACTTGCATTTGTTGCTTTCTCTATAGATTTGCAAAACAAACACACGAAACGGGGCACAAAAGTTCCTTTGGAATGCAACCAAGCTACTAAAAGGGTTATAAAAACTAATTCATAAATAGTGGTGGAATTCCCTTCAACATTAGCTTTAAATGATGAAAGAAAATTAGGAAGAAAAGTGCTTTAGATGGTCAATTTGTTACCAAAGTAAGGGCCTAAGAGCTTCTAAAACAATGCACAAAAGCCATCAAAATACCAGAAACTCTGGGAGCCAAATAAAATCATAACAAGTCAAAGGACAATAGCTCAAGTGGTAGCTAGTGGGTTTAATTCCCCCCTACCCAAGTTCTATTCTCTGAGGACATGTTAGCATGTGTGGCAAAAATTTGAACATGTTTGAAATTGTGACCAGTAATTCCTATAAACCCGAAGGGGCATGAAAATTTGAATATCTTGATATTGAGGTGAATATTGGCAGTCATTAAGATTCGATCCTGGGTCTTGCCCAGAATAGTCCTCCAAAGTTACCAATTCACCAGTGACTGTTAAAAATAAAAAATAAAAGCATAATAAAGCTTTATTCTACATAAACCAAAAGGTTGATTACGCCAAAGAGACAGACATAGAACTAGTACAATGATATTTCATACACAAGGATGTAGAAACTAGAAGAGAGAAGGAAAACAAGAGAGATAAGATAAGATAATTTTATTAATGTCTAACAAATGACCACAAACGTTGGTCAATGGGACTGAAGAGCACAAATAATATGAACACAATATGGGAGTGCCAACACAACTCCTAGAAAAAATGCCAAAAACAATACAAACAAAGAAACCTGCATATATGTATAAAATCGTGATGAAGGCACAATAATATAAAACATTAAGTTAGTTTGCCCAAGACTAGAATGGTGAACAACCCAACACAAGAACCTGTAAAGAGAGAGAGAGAGAGCCTGAGAGAGGGAGATCAGGCAACGGGGTTCATGATGTCAAGGTCTCCTAAGTCTGATCGTTGAAGATGAGGGGGTGAACTAGGCATTGGCTCGTTGTCAGAGTCTTTTTGGAACCATCAAGGAGCCTGGATGCAAACTCTGAACATCTAAGGCCGAAGGAAGGAAACTCCAAACAGATCTCTAGTTGCTCCTCTAAATTTGGGAGGTTGTCTAATGGGCAAGGTGTGCTCTACTCTGGATACATCTGGAGCTAATATCTCTAATGCTCTGAGAACATGTGGCCTAATGCATGTTTTGACATCTTTGAACCAATATCAATAACATCAAGCGGTCTCCTAGAGGGGAAGGTTGAAGAGAAACCCAAGGTCTCCCCATCCTACTATCTAGTGCACTCATGATATATGTTTGTTGTTTGTTGCTCTAATCTAATGGATCAACAAGCAAGTATGAGGTAATCGATTTGGTCATCCTCAAGTGGCGCATGGCATGCAAGAGTTCAAATATGTGGTTAAAAATCTCTTGGATGAAGATGGTTAAGCATATATGATGCTTGTACCAGAAGAAAGTTGAGAGGGAGCCTCTGATCTCATAGCATAGGGGACGTCAAAAAATGAGGTGTAGCTCTCTCTCTAGCTACTGGAGGTAGCACACATGGCAGGTCCTATCAAATCATGGTATATGGTGATATGTCTCAATTTGGAGTCAATGGGAGCCGACCCTAGCTGTCCTCAATTAAAAAAATAACTCATTGAATTTCAGATCATAGAATCAATCACACAAGAGCTGGAAATTAAATAGTAGAAGCATTAAAATTTCACACATACACAAGTCATTTCTCCTTGAAAATCAACTTTTCACTCCTTCAAAAATCTTACAAGGAAACCTCCATAGCCTGCTAAAATCCAGCAGTTGCACAATCAACAAATCACCCTAGACTGACTTGTATGAAATATCCCCATTCTTGGTTCCCCTTATGATACATTTAGGGTGGATTTCCAAGGTTTATGTCAACCAAGTCACAAGAGTGAGATTACGTCATAAGTGGGCCCAAAGGGTTTTGGAGTTTTATGGGGTCCGACGGGGTTCGCTTGCTATATTTCATCATCAGGGTCAGTTCCACAAAGTCCATTCTTGGTTTGGTTGCATTACGACAATTCCCATAAAACGGGGTTATTATCAAGCATATTTTCATTAAATATGTTAAAGGTGTTATTTGGAGAGAATTATTTGGAGAAACACCCTAGTGTAATAGCTCGTTGGAACTAGAATAAAGAGATCTATAGGATAAGATGATAAAAATTAACTTTCAGTGGACGGAAAAATCGTAGAAACAGACTAATCATTTTCTGGTATTAAAAGTGACTTAAATAAAATAAAATAAAAAGAGTCACTTAAGATAAAATAAAAGGGAAGACCTTCTAGAATGAAAATAAAATAATAAATAAAAGTGCTTCTACAAGGCTAGAGAGATATCCATCAAATCTGTAAAAGAGGGGAAAGTAAGTCATTTGGCATATCTTGGATTTGGAATATTTCTCTTGTAGAGTTTTGAGAACTTGGTTCTTAGGTTTAGAGACTACTAGTCCAAAAACCCTTAGTGTGTTGGACGAAACCCCAAGTCACTAATGTGAAGATTCATTCAGAAGTCTCATAGAGCTTCATCAGCATTAGATGGTGAGCAAATCTGTGGGTTGGAAGTGGGGATCACCCAGATCAACAAATCACCCTGGACTGACTTGTATGAAATATCCCCATTCTTGGTTCCCCTTATGATACATTTAGGGTGGATTTCCAAGGTTTATGTCAACCAGGTCACAAGAGTGAGATTATGTCAACAGTGGGCCCGAAGGGTTTTGGAGTTTTATGGGGTCCGACAGGGTTCGCTTACTATATTTCATCATCAGGGTCAATTCCACACAGTCCATTCTTGGTTTTGTTGCATTACGACAATTCCCATAAAACAGGTTTATTATCAAATGGAAATCAATGTGCACAATTGTTGTAATATCCCTAAGGAAATTTTACAATAATAAACAAAGCATGCATAACCATGAAAAAGAAAACACACAATCAGACCATATAATTGCACCAAAAACTGCGTTGCTGAGCCATTTTATTGATAAATGAGAAAGTATAACATAGTGTTGGAAAGAGTGCACATGGGCTTGCTCAAGGCAAGCTAGCAAAGCCCAAATGAAAGATATGGCACCCCTCTTTGATCTGTTGTTGCGCTATATCTAGCTCTGCGCTGAAACTACCTAGAAATACGTCGTTGGCTAAGTAGAACTGTTGCTAGGGCCCTCTTCGGTGCTCAGAAAAATCCGGGAAATTAACCTCAGGCTCTCCACCAAAAACCCATAAAAACCCGCAAAGGAATTGGCCAAATGTTGACCTCGAAATTTCGGCCCAATTTCCCCTAGCTCCCCTAGTTGATGGCTGAGTTGGGATCCCTGTTGGACCCCTCAAATCCGCCCAAAAAATTTTGCCAAATTATTTACGAGGTCCTTGTCAAAAACCCAGAAAGGGTTTTCTCTAGTTTCGACGCTCCAAAATTGACCCCAAATGCTTGGCCCTCCTCCACAAACAGAAAATGTAACCTGCGGCAGATACTGTGTTTGCTGCTCCACCAAATTGCTGGAAAATTCCCCAAAATTGCCTCCAATCACCCAAGAAACTCCCTTTAGGCCTTCCCCACAAGTTTCAGCCCCAAATGATCTTCGCCCCTCAACCACCACGTGTGGCTCCAACCTCTACTGCGCAGTGCCTACACAGCTCTTGGTGATGTTGGCCCCAACCTACGAAATGCTATTCCTAGATCAACTGAAAATGGATGAGACTCCCTTCTTGGGCTGGCACTCTACGTCCACCAAAGCAAGGTTTGAGATTTTCACTCGGAAACACTCGTGTGCTAAACAACACTTGAAGACTTGGCTTCAGCTCAAGCGTGCTTGTCAACGACAAATTATAAAATGATCAAGAATGAGCTAAATGATTGTCCCTTGCTCTTTTTGTCAAAGAGCCTCCAAAATGCCCATGTGGGCCCAGCTCGACTTTTCCCCACCAACTTCGCTCCAATGAGAGCACACTTCCTCATGTGCATCGTAATTCTCCATGGGTGGCCCCCGCGCTCCATTAAGGGCACAATATTTCCCTCCAAACCTAATGCCCAAGCTTGCTTAAAGTCAAAAATACATGTGGGGCCTCTAAACCCACATTTCCTAAGTGAAAACATGAATTAAGACAAAATTTGCCAAAATTGATATTTTACTTAGCAATAATGCTTAAGTGGGAATATCACAATCCTCCCCGCAAAAACGTTGTTTGTCCTCAAGCAACTTCCGAACAAGCGCTCTTTCCAGGTTGACTCATCAACCACTACTAGAAATACCAAGGTCCCAATTATGCCACTAAGCCACTCCCGATCCATGTGCTAATCTGTCATAAAGGAGTCCCCCAATACTAGGGACCCATGTCATCTCGCTCAATGTGAAGCCCCCCTTCCTCCATGCAGAGACCCAAGGTGTAGGGGTGTGACGGTCCTCCCACCTTCTGTCAATAAGAACTGCATCCTGATGCTGCCAAACCCCTGTCGACTCCGCAGAAATTTTTCCTGCCCAAAAATCAATCATGGGTACCTCAAGGGGGAACTCTTGAAGATACAACCGAAGTCCCATAAAATAGATCCCTCATCCTGGGGTGCCAATTACGGCCACCTCCTGCCAGTCATGTAGCCACCCAGGTGAGGTGCTATCCTGTCTCAACTGGTCTCTGGGAAGTGAAGTCCCAACTATCGAACAAAGTCCCAATGGACGATCTGGGTGACCTCCCCCTATGGGAGCCCACTCTCCCTAATCCGTAACGCAGCTACTCAGCTTTCTAGCTCCCAAGTCCCAAACTAATCTCAAAGTGAGTCCACCGAGTGGATGCTGCCCCGGCCTAGTCATAACTGCGACCCACTCGTTCTCTTGCAGAGTCATCCACTTTGGTAAACCTCTCCTACACACCCAATAAGGGGAAACTCCACCACATGCAAGTATATCCTATCAAGGCACCCCGCCAAGGTTACCATCTACCAATGCACGCCCTGTCTCCTGTCGAAACAATAGTAAGAAGGGCCTCCCTCGCCTCGTAGTGTTCATCCTGATGGTCTCTAACCTATCATCCAAAGGAGGATGCAATCCGGTTTCTGTCATCCCCATGATCTCCCCAAAACAAGGTAGTCATCTAACCCAATGGATCCCTGGATCACACAGCCAGATTGGAGATCCATCGCTCCCAATTCCTACTGCTTGCCACTGAGAAGTTCAATTGACTGCCAAAACCCATATATGCCAATCATCTTGCCATACTAGCGCAGTGTCCCAAGTCATCAACAAATCTCTAGGGGCCAAACTACTCTTCGTGCAATTGAAACCCAATGGGAGGCCTGTACGACCTTCCCTTGTAGAAACTAGCACATCCGTGGATGTGGCTGAACTACCAAGCCTTGAGAGGTCGGAACCTCGTGTTGATCATAAAAGGAAACTACCATGCTGACGTTGCAGCTCCCTAGTCATAACCGATGGTGCAACATGTTCATACTGGGTCCTCCCCTCCTATATCCCTCAGCCACCATACAGGCAATGACTAATCTATCCACAGCATGCGAGGACAACTCAACACGGCTCAAGTCTCCTACCCCATGGTTAGCCTCGATCCTAAGCAACAACAAGGAATACCTGCCTCGCCATGTGGAGAAAGCCTCAGTGATCTCCCATGTGTTGACCCAAGAGTGGGCTAGATCTCTCTTTATCAGGGTCCTACTCATCTCGAAGTGGAGTGATCTACTCCTCCACTGAAACTCTGGCTCCATAGTTTGCGGTGACATAACTCTGACAATGGTTGTGATCCATCTACGCCTCACCTCTGATCCCTGTGGGTATAGGCTCCATATATCAAAGGACAATCTGGTGTATACCCCTTGGCCCTGCTCTTGTCTGGTCACACAATGAACCCTGCCATCCCGTCTCCAGATGGTGTACCAAAAAACTGCCAAAATCCTACGTGCCCTCTTGTAGTACAGGTATATCATCCCCTCGTCATAATCGGTGGTGAAACATGCTCATACTAGGTCCTCCCCTCCTCTATCCCTCAACCACCATACAGGCAATGGTCAAATCTATGCGCAACATGCGAGGACAACTCAACACTACTAAAGTCTCCTACCCCATGGCTAGCCTTGATCCTAAGCAACAACAGGGAACACCTGCCTCGCCATGTGGAGAAAGCCTCAATGATTTCCCATGTGTTGACCCAAGAGTGGGTTAGATCTCTCTCTGTCAGGGTCCTGCTCATCTTGAAGTGGAGTGATCTACTCCTCAACTTAAACCATGTCTCCCTAGTTTGCGGTGACATAACTCTGACAATGGTTGTGATCCATCCATGCCTCACCTCTGATCCCTTTGGGTATAGGCTCCATTTATCAAAGGAAAATCTAGTGTATACCCCATGGCCTTGCTCCTGCATGGTCACACGATGAACCCTGCCATCCCATCTCCGGATGGTGTACCAAAAAACTGCCAGAATCCTACGTGTCCTCCTGTAGTATAGGTCTATTGTCCCTTGCGTCGCGTGCCCCTACAATACTTCAGCATGCCCTATCGAAGGCGTGTCATACAGATCCCCCATAACCATGCCCTCGAGGGGGGACTCGGGGGCAAAGCATATGCTACCTCCGCAATATACCATGTCGTCCTTATGCCTCCACGTGCAAACACGCGCATAGTCTGTCTGCCCCAACAAGAAAACTCCTCTCTTGTCCATGACACTCTAGGTCACATCCATTTTCCTCCGATAAGTCTCTCGCGCCCTATTGCTCGTGATGAGAGCATCAAGGGACAACAACCCGCTCCTTTGTGACTGTATGCAAGTCCTTATGGATATACTCAAGAGGCGCATATCGCTGCATATCTCTATACACCACAGAATGCCATGGCCTGAGGCTGAGTTAGTGTGCAGCAACCTGCATCCTGCGAGGGTTGCCATCTCTACTACCACACCTCCATAACCTTGAATGGGTGGGCCTCTCCTCCTAATCGCCTCAGAGAGGTCTAACAGGAAAACCTCCCTATGTGCCAGTGGTGGTGTCACTAAGGTGTCGTTGCCTGGTGTCCACTACACCCCACATATCCGTTGGAAAGCCTCAACTCTATATAACACTCTGTCTGGTGGCCTGCCGATGCCACTTCCTCCGATCATCCCCTACAAGAGTATGCGGATCATCCTGCAACTCCACACCCGATCCCCATGCCAAGACAACTCACAGAGTCCACCCACTCCCCCATCGATCCAACTAGCCACTAGTGTTGTTCGAAACTCTGATAGAAAATTGTGGGTGTGTGTGCCTTCAATCCCCGGATCCAGTGCACAACTACTACCATCGTCGACTGACTCCACGATGTGATGGGGAATCCCACCTGGATCCCAAAAATAGTTTGGCGCTCGAGCCCTTCCAATATCCCACGGCCCCTGTTGAACTATGGCCATGGATACATCCCAACACCTAACTCGCTCCATCGAGTAGCAGCTCAATACCTCTCGCCGTCCAATCCCAAAGGAGGGATAGAATGTACAATCTCCTGTGGAAGGAACCAACCCTCTAAGTTAATGCAGTGTCATACACATCTCATGTCGCTCAGTCCTGCTAACCTGCTCATCCCCTCTAGTATGTCTAGACAACTCCGCTTCTCTCAATCCAATGCATAGGGGTGGGTTGATCACGCTGTAAATCCTGTTAGCACGTCGTTGAGGCAAACTATGTTGGAATCCCAACGTGTGGTCTCTATGTTGCCCCTCATCAATCGCTAGCACAAAGGATGGTTGCACATCCTCCTCCATCATGGACTCGACATGAGCCTCCAACTGCTCCTCCATAGACAACCCAACATGCAAGACATGCTCATTAGTGAGTTGCAGGTGGTTGTCGTTCTGAAGCTCAGTCATAGACCGAGATGCCTCATCAATCGATGTGTGCTCAACTGCCTCCTCCAATCTGTCTACTGGGGCTACCAAAGGAAACTCCAACAGGGTTGAATCTTGTGTCACACTAGGTGTATCTTCGTGCTCCTCCTACGTGCCATTAGCCTCATGTTGATTTGGGGTAGCATCGGATGTGCTCTAAGTCTCAATTTTTGTGGAAAGGCTTAGACACATGTATTCTAAATAACCTAGAAAGTGTTTGGTGAAATTCCACTCAGATTGTGTTCTATAGAAATAATTAATTATTTTTAAAGGGACCCTAAGTCAAAACTTAGGAAAATAAAATAATTAAAATGTGTTAATAGAATATGAGTGAGAATGATCTAGAATAAACAGATCAAGTCAAAAGTTAATCTTAGTCATTCATAAGAGATCTAATCTGGGTCATTGAATCCTCAACGAGAAGACTATAAGAAGGACTTGAAGGGTCATTTGGAAAAAACATTCATGGAGACACAGAAGATCTAGAGATCGAATTTTTCTGACAAATCAAGTGCTCAGACGAAAATTAGATCTAAGTGATCCTTGATTGCAGTGAGGGGAAGTATTTACGGTTGGAAGGTTTCTTGAGTCAGAGAGTACATAGCAGCAGAGACAGAGAGAGCCACAGCTTCAGCGTAGAGCCAATAACGCAGTGCCTACGAAGCCACTGCATAGAGTCAGAGAGTACATAGCAGAGAGACAGAGAGAGCCACAGCTTCAGCGTAGAGCCAGTAACGCAGTGCCTACGAAGCCACTACATAGAGCCAGAGGGAGAAGCGTTTTCCTGCAAATGAGACAGCGCAGAACCGTGTCAGACCCTAGAGAGATTTCCTGGAGGCTCATTTTCCAGCCAACAGTGAGACCAGCGCAGAGGCAGAAGGGCATCGGAGTTGTAACGCAGTCACTACGCAGAAGCAACGCAGGGAAGTCCAGCCTTGGTGCAAATCAATGCCAGTTTCCCGTGGAGGAGTGAGGTTTTTCTCACGAGATCTCGTCTGTCAGTTTTGTCGTATGATTTGACAGTTTCGTCAATCATAGATTTGTACGCAGAATTTACTTCATAATAACATAAACTCTCAGATCTGTTGCACCGGTTTTCCCGCATTGGGTTTTTTCGAGGACATTAGTCCGAAAACAATTGTGTCGGATGGTTGTGTGATCTATGTGTGTTCAGATTTGTTTCTACACTTGTATTTCATTCGCAGTTTAATTGTGTAGGTTGTAGTGAATGGATTTCGATATTTGCTTGTAGAAAACAGTAAATAATTTGTTAAGTAAAATAACAAATAGAAGATTTTCCATCAGTTGCTACAGTAGGGTTCCATGTAACATGAATTTTCACACCTCATACTTAACCGGCTAGAAGGTATCTAGATGAACTCCCTCCTCAATGCGTATGTGACACTAGAATTTCGTTCAATAATCATGCTCCTCTTATTTTATTCATCTGCAAGTCAGCAACTACTTTCTCTTCTCGATGCCCTTGCTGACACCCACTATTCGAGTCGCCCCTCCAGTGTCTTAAGGCTCCTAATAACATTTTCAAATTTGTCTTGCTAAGACATTTTTGGTCACAAGTTCAATCTGGAGAATAATGTGGGACTAGTGTTTTAGCCTCTAGAATTCTAGTCCACAATAGCACTTAAGCATTTGCGTGATTTAGACCCACAACTGGCCAAAATCATGGTCTGATATCACTGTAATATCCCTAAGGAAATTTTACAGTAATAAACAAAGCATGCATAGACATTAAAACCATGAAAAAGCAAACACACAATCAAACCATATAATTGCACCAAAAATTGCACTTCTAAGCCATTTTATTGATAAATGTGAGAGTACAATATGGTGCTGGAACGAGTACACTTGGGCTTGCTCAAGGCAAACTAGCAAAGCCCAAATGAAAGATATGGAACCCCTCTCTGATTTGTTGTTGCGCTGTAGCTGGCTCTGCGTTGAAACTACCCAGAAATACGCCGTTGGCTGGGTAGAAATGTTGCTAGGGCCCTCTCTGATGCTCAGAAAATACCAGGAAATTAACCCCAGGCTCTCCACCAATAACCCACAAAAACCCACGAAGGAATTCACCAAATGTTGACCTCGAAATTTTGGCCCAACTTCCCCCTAGCTCCTCTGGTTGTTGGCTGAGTTGGGATCCCTGTTGTACCCCTCAAATCCGCCCAAAAAAATTTGCAAATTATTTACAAGGTCCTTGTCAAAACCCAGAAAAACCCCAGAAAGGGTTTGCTCTAGTTTCAAAGCTCCAAATTTGACCCCAAATGCTTGGCCCTCCTCCACAAGCAGAAAATGTAACCTACAGTAGATACCATATTTTTTGCTCCACCAAATTGTTGGAAAATTCCCCAAAATTGCCTCCAATCACCCAAGAAACTCCCTTTCGGCCTTCCCCACAAGTTTCAGCCCCAAATGATCTTCACCCCTCAACCACAACATGTGGCTCCAACCTCTACTACGTAGTGCCTACGCAGCTCTCGGTAATGCTGACCCCAACCTATGAAATGTTACTCTCGGATCAACTGAAAATGGATGAGACTCCCTCCTTGGGCTAGCACTCGAAGTCCACCGAAGCAAGGATTGAGATTTCCGCTCGGAAACACTCGTGTGCTAAACAACACTTGAAGAATTGGCTTCAGCTCAAGTGTGCTTGTCAAAGACAAATTATCAAATGATCAAGAATAAGCCAAATGAGTGCCCCTTGCTCTTTTTGTCAAAGAACCTCCAAAATGCCCACATGGGCCCAGCTCGACTTTCCCCCACCAACTTTGCTCCAATGAGAGCATACTACCTCATGTGGGTCGTAATTCTCCATGGGTGGCCCCCACGCTTCACTAAGGGCACAATATTTCCCTCCAACTCTAATGTCCGGGCTTGCTTAAAGTTAAAAATACATGGGGGGCCTCTAAACCCACATTTCCTAGGTGCAAACATGAATTAAGACAAAATTTGCCAAAATTGATATTTCACTTAGCAATAATGCTAAGGGGTAATATCACAGTTGTGCCTCCATGCTCACAGTTAGAAATACTTGCTCACAAGTAGCTTTTGGCTTCCACCTATCAATTTTAGCAACAAGGATGAAAAAACTTGATGTAAATATTTTCTGTCGTATATGTGCATAAAACAGCATGTAGGGTTAGGCACCTTAGGTTTTGATTTCTCTTTCCATTTTTATTTTGGGCTTCCCAACAGGGACTGATAGAGATAGCATAGTATGATGGTCATGTTGCTTACTCCATGTTAGAATTAGATAATAAAATGACTTAGGACATACTCTCACAATCAGATATTGTATTAAATTTTAATAAATAAAATTATGTCACTATGTAAAGTGCTAATTAGACTTAATTATATCTTAAGCTACTGTTGGTTGTACAGCTGATTGTCTCTCTCACAAGACATACACTGTTTGTGTATCTCATTTTATCATATTTATTATTCTCTCTCTTTCTCTGTCAGCAACTTTATACTTTGTGTGCATAATTTAATAACGATGTCTTCCAATTAGGAAGAGGATCCCTAACTGGGAGGGCATCTTGAGGGATATCTTGGTATGTACCCATGTACCCTAGAACAGTGGCATCCCTATTTCCAACCCATTAAGGGGCAGGGACACATCCCCATGCAAATATGGTTTTAAGCTTAAATTTCCACCATGTGAAGAACTAAACAATCTCTCTCCTCCGGCAAAACAATTACACAGATGCCATAATTAGGAGAACCAATTCAAAAAGTATCAAAACTTTTAGTGCTTATTTATCTAGAAAACTTATTGGGACTATGATATCAAGATGAAACACGGCACTATTTCATAAGAATTTCTACTTTCTCCATTGAAAATTTTTGAAAGAACAAAGAAAGTTAAGTCATTATAGGCAATGAAAACAACAATGGTTGGACTTTACTTCGTGCCATAAATTCAGCTTCAGAAACATAAATATGTAGTTTATTTTCCTCAACCAGGCCAGAAACATGCATACCCTGTGGATGGCTTTTACAACATATTCGGTATGTTCTTCAAGTATCCGCCCATCCAGGGCAGAATGTTCACCTTCAAGATCAACAGCAAACCAATCAAGACGATTTGAATATTGGGGTGTTCTTTTAACACTTGAAAAAAGATTCCTGATCTCCCAATCCTCCTCCAGTATGTTCCTTTTGGTTGAACTATATCTTCTGACTACCTCTTCAGGTGTGAAGGAGGCTTCCTGATAGAAAGTGTGCTCCAGAGGACCTCCCTGGAATGCTCGATCAGACTCAGCTGCTAATGAGCGCACCTGTTGGAGACCAAATCAAAATGAAGTAAAAGTTACAAATCTGTTTTTCCATTCATCATCCAAAAAAAATATCAGATATTGCATTAACATTTAGGATTAAATACAAGCCACTAGCTCTCTAAGAAAAGTTTATAATGATGGACTCCAAAAATCATATTACCTCACCAGGATGTATAACAGACATATTTAACCCTGAATATTATCAAATACAAAAATCGTTGTTGCAAACATCAGCATCGGGATAAAATTGGCAAGGGTCCAGAAAACCAAAAAATTGTAAAATCAAGAAAATATCGGTAAAAATCGGCAAGCATTGGCAAAATTAAGATACCACCAAAATTATATCAGCTTCTAATCATCAGTAGTATCTTTATTAGCATCAGTATTGTCAATCAATGTGTTCTTGGATTGAACCAATAAATCGTCGGTACAATGATATCAGAACTCTTCAACTTCCTGCCAAAGGATCTTGTCATCGATCTGTCATCTTCTCTTTCAATCATAAACTTCTTTGGATTATCTGCCAAACTTATCTGTTCAACATCTTAACATTTAACATTTTCCTCTTTCTAGCTGAGATAGGTAGACTTCTTCCCTTTTGCTTTCATGCTGCTATCCAATAGACATACTTCAAACTACTGTCTTCTTGTCTTCATGCTTTGCTATGTTCTTCCAAACCTTCCATCTGTTAGTCAAGCTTAGATAGATCTTGTCTTGACCTGCAACCTTTGTTAGAAGACTATGAAAGAACAAAAAGGTAAAGTGTATAGGACAAATAACAAAAGTAACAATTAAAGAAATAATACTTATCCTTTTGAGAGTCAGCTCCCTCTTAAATTTGGACCTTTTTCATCAACCTTGTCCTCTTTTCAGCATGATGTCATTCCTATCAATCTCAAGAGCTAGGATTTCTTTATACAGCGGAAACAATTAGTTAGGGCTTCTATTCCTAGGGTTTTTCTAACTCAAACTTTTGCTAGGGTTTACAAACCCTAGATTCTCCATAGTCATCAAGACCCACCATGCAAGACTCTACAAGCATGATAATGGGTTAGCTGAAAAACCCTAATGATACTATTGACATGCCTTTTATCCATTTCATTTCTTGATTACAAGACTTAGTCTTCACATGCAACAATCTACAAAAACCCCTGTTCTAACATATCTTTATCATTCAACAGAACAATTTATTCATGACCTAAGAGACTTGACATTATATGTACTAAAGTTAGCATAGGCCATTAGTTTCAAAGGATATATGTACCACATTTAACATCACCTGTCCTTCCTTGCCGAGATCTTTTCTTTGACATGTGTCCTTTCTCTTCAAACAGAGATATTATAGACCGGTGTTGAAAATATCGGTATCGGAAAAATTTCAGCTAGGGTCCTTTAAAGTTTAAACATCCTATTGGCAATATCAGCAATATTATCAGCAAAATATCCGGAAATATCGGCAAACATAAAAAATCAAATCTTTCATATTTTTAAACATATAAAGCAATAATGATATTTAGCCGATATTTTCAAAATATGGCGATATTTAGCCGATATTTTCAAAATATCGTGATATTTAGCCGAGATTTTCAAAATATCGCAATATTTTCAAATCTGAAAATATCACGATATTTACCTGCCGAAATATCGTTTGCCTGAAAATATCATGATATTCACGATATTTCGCAAAATATCACCAATATTATCAACACTGTTATAGACCAGACTCCAGACTCCAGTGAATTGGTTTTGTGACTGTTTCATGTACTCAGCCTAAGATCCATTCAGATTCCTAAGTCATGTATTTTCTCAAGATTTCACATGAATAGAAACTCACATTATCCTTGAATCCTTATTGTAGATAGTAGGAGTCTCGAAATCATTTGTTGCTTGGATAGACTTCGATCCCTTTAAAAGATGACTCTTATAAATTTGACCTTCAACCATGGGCGAAAGTGAGCTAGGATAGATGGTTAAGAGGCTTCAAACTTTACCGGATACACTTCATCTTTCTCCAAAAATCACAGAGAATATTGTAAACTTTAGTGTTGTAGAGAGCTTGGATATCGTGTATGGTTAGTGTAGCTGTTTGGTAACTTGCATTCAAATGTTTCTCTTTGTGGTTTGCATGTCTTTCATGTCATACCACAGTAGATGTCTGTCCACAGGAGCTCAGGTTATCAGAACTTGCATTGTCTCAGGAATTCGCATCATCCATAATAGCAACAGAACTTGTGTTGTGTACAGGACTTGCATCATGTTAAGCCTTGAATCTTTGTGTATTATAGATAATGTATTCTTTCAAAATCTGTGTTGATATACCTTAGAACCTCACATTTATATCTCAGATGTGTGTAATGGTAAGTTTCAAGTGTATTGACAGTGAATTCGGACCTTTCTGTAGTGCTTGGATGTTGGACGAGTGTTATTTGATGCCTTCAAGGAGATACCTTCTTTTAACCTACTTATGTTGTTCAAACTTCATGTCACAAGGATGCCCAAATTAGTACAGAATTCAGATTTCTAATGAGTCGAATAATGTCACAAGTCTGCCTTTGTTCCACAAAATAGTATTCTTCATGTACTAGTCTTCTTGTGGATCATATCATTTCATAATAATCTTCATTGCTTCTATTTTCACATTATCTTGTCAAGCTTTATATATATCAAATTGCTAACAAACTGTCATGTCTCAGAGATAATACTTCAAATTATTTCCTTGTCTTTATATACTTTGTAGTCATGGATGATTCGGATAATACTTCCTCTTGCAGTATCCTTAGTTTCGGACTTTCCACAAAACTTGGAGAAAAAGTATGTGTCACAGAGATATGTCACAGGTCCTTGCATGTATTACAGGTCTCTTTTTTAGCCTTTAAGGACTCCTCGCATCACAGAGATATTGTACCTATTTCAATTTGTATTTTTACAAGAAAAAGATGCCACAGAATTTGCATGGTACTTCGCTTAGGATGCCACAGAGACAAATTCCATGTACCTTTAAATAATAAACTTCTGTCTTCTATGGATGTCATAAGGTTGGGAGGCTTAGACAGAGCATGCAGTAAAGTGCTTACTTGTCAGAAAAGAGAAGTTGTTGTAAGAGTGTTGATGAGTGAGAACCAAAACCCTTCAAAGGTGTGAAAAGATGCAATGATCCCTTTCAAAAGTAAGTGATGACTGTTGCTTCAAGTTTTCTTCTCTTGCCTTGTAACTATTGCAATGATATCTTCAAGGAGTCTTCAAATAAGCCAACAATATATGATCTTCAATCTGCCTTTCCTTCACCTTAGCTCTGATATCATGTTGAGAAATCATAATGCACATAGATTAGGATAGATTTCTCTCACTTGATAATTACTTGCGAATGTTAGCTGGACTATTATTAAATTTTATGTTCTCTTCTTCATCAAGCAATCACCAAAATACAAAACATGAAGATCACAAGAGACAAAGACCACAATAAATTAGGCTCCAAGCTAGGGCAAAACCCCACAAGGGGGAAAACCCAAGAAAAATCCTCTTCTTATAGAATCAGATTAAAGTGAGATATCCAAGACAGACTACCACAAAGACCCAAGACAACCCTCCTTCAATCCATCTCCAACAAATACCGGTCAACAGAAGTCAACACTGGTCAAATCTCAGAGATCTTGTCATCTCCTGAAATTCCGGGCCTGCAATTCCACAGAAACTGCCTCAGAAACACTCGCACGTGTGAGCAGAAATTAGGCCACAAACCAGTTCATTCTCTCTCTCCTTTGACTGTCCTCTCTGTCCTTTGACTTCAGTTGGCTATCTTCCTCTTCTTGGCAGAGAATTCAATTCATATAGGAAAACAGAACTTGTATCTTACAGAAAATTGGTTGTCACAGAAGCCCACATTGCATATAGAGAGATAAATCATTCGCTTACTTCATGCCTCAGAATTCATGTTACAGAACCGAACTTCTTTCACAGAGAACCTGAATTGAATGCCAAAATGTGGAGCACAAATGCCTATATATAGTTCGGCCATATGAAGCAACACGACTTATGGGTTGGCTGACTTGTCCATCTGGAGGGCCGACTTGGTCTTGCCTCTTGTGAAGACACTTTGACTCAAAAAATATTTTTTTTTTTTTTAATTTCAAAAAGTCCAAATGGGACTTTTGACTCAATGACTCATAATAATTTTTCTTTCGACTCAAATGACTCTATAAGCATGAAGAACGTGCTTTAACTAATAAAAATAATAATAATAATAATTTCTTTTTCTTTTTGCTTTTATTGATACAAGTACAATGATAATTGTGAAGACCGAACCTAGTTACATTTCCAACAATTATCAAGCATTTGCAGCGCATTCCAAGTAGGTTGGAGGAAGAAAGAAGTTTGGTTTCCAAAGAAGAAATGAAGGTAGAAGACCTGCTCCTCAAGGAAATCAAGATATATCGAAGATTCAATGTTATTGTTGTCACAAATATAGTCATTTTAAAAACCAATGTCCTGAAGGATCAAATGATAGAAAGAGAAAGGGAAAGCAGTACGCTACCACAGCAGACATTGATGAACATCCAAAGAAACCCCAAGACTAAAGATTCAGGTGACAAAGATTTCTTCTATTTTTCTGCTCTTACGGGTGTTGTTGCAGATAGCGATGACTTGTGGCTAGTAGATAGTGGCGCCTCAAGACACATGACAAGAGATCGTGACAATCTTGCAAGTCTAATGGAAAGGAGACTACCTCAAAAGGCAGAGCTTGGAGACAACAACAGTTATGCAATCAAAGGCATTGGGAAAACATCCATTGAGCTGGAATTAGGTGAAAACGTTCCTCTCAGTAGCATACTATATGTACCAGGTTTGAAAAAGAATTCGGTTTCTATTTCATGTTTGGAAGATAAAGGAGATAGAGTGGCATTTTGTTGATGGTAAAGTCCTTGTATGGCCCAAGGGCTCAAGTATAAACTCTACTAGAGTAACTGGAATTCGTGAAGGACGGTTGTACAGACGCTTGAAACAACCAGCTCAAGCATTAGTGCATAATCATATCAATCCATGTGAATTATGACATAGAAGATATCCTCACCTTCGCTACAGAGTTTTTCCAGCTTTAAATCAAATGGTTTCAAGTGTTCCAGAATTGCAGATGGAGCATGAAGGAGTATGTAAAGATTGTGCACTTGGAAAGAATGTCAAGAAATCTTTTCCAAGCAGCGAAAGTAGGTCCAAGGAAATCTTGGATCTAGCTGATTCTGATGTATGTGGTCCAATGCCAGTGAAATCTCTTGGAGGCTCTATGTACTATGTAACCTTTATTGATGACTTCTCTCGCAAGACGTGGATTTACTTCATGAAGACCAAGGATGAAGTCTTCAGCAAATTTCAAGAGTTCAAGGTTGAAATAGAGAACTTGACAGGTAAGAAAATAAAGATTCTAAGATCAGATAATGGAGGAGAATAC
Organism: Pinus albicaulis; assembly: GCA_034641835.2. Taxonomy (NCBI): domain Eukaryota; kingdom Viridiplantae; phylum Streptophyta; class Pinopsida; order Pinales; family Pinaceae; genus Pinus; species Pinus albicaulis. The sequence continues at coordinate 741,601,070 of CM076580.1, read as the reverse complement.
ACCTCCAAAGAACTCGTTGCCTTTTGTAATGAAGTTGGGATTAAGATGCAGTTGTTGAAAGAAAGAGCAGATCCATTGCATAATTTGTTAAGTCAGTGATGCATGATCAAGACTTGCCTATGTTATTATGGAGTGGAGCATCGACGACAGCAGTCTATATTCAAAATAGAAGTCTTCATCGAATCTTGGAAGATAAGACCCTTGAAGAAGCGTTCTTTGGACAAAAACCAAAGGTTGTACATGTGAGAATCTTTCGGTGTCCAGTTTACATACATGTACCCAAAGATAAAAGGAAGAAGCTAGAGCCTTCAGGAAAGAAGGGAGTATCTGTTGGATACAACAAGTTATCAAAGGCTTATAGAATCTATGCTCCTAGACAGCAACAAGTTGATCAGCAGGGACATCACCTTTGATGAGAATGTTGCCCTTTTTAAGTCTAAATAAGTTTATATGGATTCTTACGATGATGAAGAACATGAAGCTCCTAAGGTAGAAGGCTCGGGTCCATCCGTTCCTTCAGAATATCTCATAGACCATCAAGAAGAGCCATAAGGGTCTAGTGAACCGTTGGATCCAGTGGTTGTTCCAGAAATCATGAAAGACCAGCTTGGCTTAGATCTACCTTGCAGGAAGTATAAGGACATACAACACCACGTGGCACCATCAAGGAAAGCAAGAGACCAAAGAGGCATTCTGGATATGCAGCATTGATGACTAATCTCATTGACTCTGAACCTTCCACCTATGAAGAGGCAGCTAGCTAGCTAGCAAGTTTGGAAGGATGTAATGATGGAAGAATACCAATCTATCATGAAGAATGATCTATGCGAAATTGTGCCTAGACCTGAAGGGAAATCAGTCGTAACCTCCAAATGGATATACAAGATTAAGCATGCAGTGGATAGCAGTACTGACAAATACAAGGCGAGATTTGTGGTTAGAGGAATCTCCCAGAAAGAGGGAGAGGATTACGATGAGACTTTTGCTCCAATTGCCAAGCACACTACTACTAGATCCATTATTTATATTGTTGCTTCTATGGGTTGGAATTTACATCAAATGGATGTAAAGACTGTTTTCCTCAATGGTGTGATTGAGGAAGAAGTGTACATAGAACAACCTCAAGGCTTTGAGGTTAACAAGAGAGAGCCTCACGTTTGCAAATTGAAGAAAGCCTTGTATGGACTTAAGCAGGCACCTAGGGCCTGGTATTCTCGAATTGATGGCTACCTGACAAGACTTGGTTTCTCCAAAAGTAATGTCGATTCAAACCTATATATCAAGGTTGTGAAGAATGAACATGTGATTTTATTATGTAGGTTGATGACTGATTTCTAATTAGTATAGATCCTCTCATTATTCAATGTAATGGAGTTGATTGTTGAATTTGATATGAAGGATCTTGGCTTGATGCACTACTATTTGAGACTAGAGGTTTGGAAAAAGCCTAGTGAAATATTTCTTGGTCAAGGAAAGTATATTATCAAGATCCTTTAGAAGTTTGGAATGATGGACTGTAAATCAATGGCAACTCCCATTGTGATTAATCCGAGGAAGTTGAAATACTCTGAGTCAAATTTGGTAGATCCATCCATGTATCGGAAGTTGATTGGCTCCTTGATGTCTTTGTTTAATACTAGGTCGGACATATGATTTGGTGTGAACACATTGAGCCAGTTCCAGGTGGAACCGAGACATGTTCATTAGATTGCAGCAAAGTCTGTATTGAGGTATTTACGTGGTACAGTTGATTATTGTTTGAGATATGTCTGAAACGGTGATATACAGCTGTAGGGATATACAGATTCAAATTGGGCAGGGAGTGTGGAATAGAAAAAGTGCATTTGGAGGTTGCTTCAGTTTGGGCTCCACTACAATTTTGTGGATGAGTAGGAAGCAGACATTTGTTGCACTCAGCATTGTCGAAACAAAGTATATTAAAGCTAGTTTAGCGAGTTGTGAAGCAGTGTGGCAGCAGAACTTACTCGCAAGACTATTTACTCAAGTGTTGGAACTGACCATGATATATTGTGACAATTAAAGTTATGTGAAGCTCATGGAGAATCTAGTTTTCCATGACAGGTCAAAGCACATCGATATCAAGTACCACTTCATTTGTGACATGGTACAAAAGGGAGCAGTGAGGCTCCAGTACGTCTCTACTGATGAGCAGATAGTTGATATCCTTACAAAGACTTTGTCCAAAGTGAAGTTTGCATACTTCAGGGCCAAGCTTGACTTGTTCAGAATGCCTCCCTTAGTGAGAGGGAGTGTTGATGAGAAAGCATCAGGGACATCCAACAGACATTCTCCCTCTGTCAAGTATGTTGACCAAATTAAGGAGAATGGTCCAACAGAGGACATCCATTCTTCTTGTGTCAACTATATTGACCAGATTAGGAAGCGTGGCCTAAGATCACTTAGTTGAGTGGATGCCTTTCAGCATCGGGCTCAAATTACTCTCCAGATAAGTTGAGTGAGCCCATTTAGTATCCTGGCCTACAGTGAGGCCTTTGGATTTGGGATCAAAATACTCAAATGAATTGAGGGTGTCACTAGAATTTCACCACCAGTCAAAGAAATTGACTAGGATGATGGTGAACCAGGACTAGTCTGTATACCATGGGTCAGAGGCACCAACTAGAATCACAATGACTAGTTGATGCTAATGATGATTTACCATGTGTCATAGTTGTTGACAAGATTATGGAAATTGAATGATGATGATGTTGATGATTTACCATGTGTCATAGTTGTTGACCAAATTATGGTAATTGGATGATGTTGATGTCAAAAATGAATTGTTGTAACACTTTCTTAGAGAAATTTGTCAACATGAGAACATCTAAATAGTCATTATGAATATCTTCCTAGGTAAGACGAAGTGTTGAATTTTGTAGCTATGGTCGGTCTTCGTAACTTATATTTTAGCCTTTGAAATATATAATGAAAATGTAAGACAAGTTATTCATGTCGTTGTATTTGATTAAGCCCTTGAAATGATTAATATAAAAACATGTTCTTCATGTTGGTTTTATAAGAGAAAATTTTGAATTTTTGGGTCCAAGCTTGTCAAGTCGGCCCTCCTTCAACCGAAGTCAATCTCAATGAAGAGACACCCATTCAAGCCAAGCATAACACCATAAATAAGGCATTCGACCTCCTCCACAAGACACATTTCGACCCCTCACAAGACAAAATATATTTTGGGCATCCAAGCGAAGAAGAAGAAGGAAAAATTCATCTCTAGCATTTCTCTCTCTTTGACTTTACACATGTGACTTTCTGGACAGCAGTTTCTAGGCAACAGGGCCAAATTATGGGCAAAATATTCTGGGCAGCAAGGCAAGTTTCTGGGCGAATTCTAGGAGGTCGTATTTCGGCCTAGGCAAATCAAAGAGGGTTGAGTTTGTTGGGCAAAAGATTGACTTGACAAAAGGGTTGTTTGACCAGATTTGACCATAGCATTGTAGGTCAGTTTGACCATCATATTGACTAGCAGAATTAGGTGTATCTCCTGTTGCACTAAAGAATTTCTCTAAGGAAAAGGTTGTTGGGTTTTCCCCAAGTGGGCTTTCCTATGGTAAATCTTGTGTTCTCTTTGTGCATTGTGATCTCTATTGTCCTTGTGCATTTATGGTTGAATTTCTAAAGTGTAATTGCTTAATGATAAATTAAAAGTGCTAAAAAATATCTAAATCATTAGAAGTAATTATCAGTATTTCAAAAATTAGAGTTTGTATCTATTGCACTTGAACATGTGGAGTCTCCTAGGAGCACATTCAAGGAGAGCAATCCTCTGAAGAAGCTTCTAAACTGCATGGCAATGATGAGTAGCATTATCGAAGAGGCAATAGACCAAGAGATTTAGAGGAAAGCCATGATGAGGGATGATGCATGGGACATCATGTCAGGATCAGAGGGAAAGTCAGTTCCAAGTGGCTCTTCAAGAAGTACCTTCCTCACTAAGAGGGAGTGTCGATGAGAGTAGCTAGGGTAGGTACTTCCACGCCGGACTAAGATTCTAAGCATGTGGAAGTCGCCTAATTGACCCTTAACCTTAGCAATTACTTTAATTATTAAACTAACTAAATTTTATAATTAAAAAATGACTTAATCTAATGAAATGCAAAGGTTATTTGCATCAGTGAATTAGACGAATCTCAAGCGTTGATCTAAAGTGATGTTGAAATCAAATCTCAATCATCAATCACTTTAGACATTAGAGTTGTGGATTTGGTCAATAACTCAATCTTATGAAAGGAAGGCTAGGCTAAGAGAGAAGACACACCTTGAGCACAAGACACGGTGCGAGTGGAATCTCAGTGATTGAGTGGACAACTGTTAATTCTTGATAACCCAACTACAGATTTGATGTTCAACAAATATTCACAAAAAATAAATGAAAGATCCTTTCTAAACTAATTTGTAACAACAAATACTCTAGGTTCTTAACTAGCATAAGGAGCAAAAGCAAAACTCACAAAGCCAAACACACATAAAATAATGACATAGATATACACTGAAAACTCCAATGTAGGGAAAACAAGCAAACAATGGACTTCAATTCAGCTTCAAAAATTTAGTTTACAGCAGATCTTTACAACAGAAAAGTGCTAAAGTAATTTGTCCCAACAAATTTAAGTCAAATTGACCCCGACACAACACTATAAGGCCCAGCCATGCGGCATAGCAAATTTGTTGGTCAAAGTTGTCATTGATGTCAATATGGCATTGTTGGAGATGGAAAATATTCTTTTGATGCTTGAATAACCCTTTCATGATGTTGCCCTAGCATGAAGTTGATGCATATGCCAAATTCCCTAGCTACATGATAAAACCCTAAAGACCTAGCTTCATGATGCCCTAGCCTTGCTAAAATGCCCATGAAACCCTTGTGCCAAACACTCAAGATGATGGAAACCCTAAGTCCATGATAAGGGAGCCTTAAACCCTAGTTAATGCTCTAAACCTAGCATCATTAAAGATGACACCCTTGTCCTTGCACTAACGAAACCCTAGCTATATCTCTACCCCATATACATGATAACCTAATGATACCCTAATCCTAACAATTTAAAGAGCTAAACCCTAAATCCTAATTCATAAATCCTAAAATCCTAACCCTAAATCCTATAACAAATTTATTAATATTATTATTAAAATCTTAAAATAATTTAATTAAAATTTAAATTATAACAAAATTTTCAATTTAATAAAACCTTGATTTTAAAGTATTATATTTATAATAAAATAATGTAATTTTATGGTCCCTCCACCAAAGTCAATATGTCACAAATTAAGTGATGATAAATGAAAGCATATATAATAGCTCCAAAGTCGACTTCTATCAAATATAACTGGACTCCTTTTTAAACACCACGTCCCTTCATATTGACACAAATATATATATACAAATAATATGTAGCTCAGTTTGGGCATCCATCCAATCTTAGAGCAATCACGGTGAAGAAATCTGTGGACAGCACGGCGTTTTCGAATTTTTTTTGTAACTCTGTGGAGCTCAAACTGTGGAATTGCAGAAATGTGACAGCAGACAGTATATCAGCTCGAACCTGTGGACAAGGGCTCGGATTTGTTGGAACAGTGGGCAGCAACCTGAACAGAACTAGGAAGGTGTGTAGAGACATCTATGGGAGGCTCGGAGCTACAGCAGTTTGGTGGAGACCTTGGATTATCTTAAAATATTTCTATCTAGCCACCTGTGGAAGGAGTACAAACCTCAGTGTTGTAATATCATTGAAGAATAGTCATTACTATCACCTCGGACTTGTGTGAAGGCCCAGATTTACATCAACCTCGGACATATACTTTACCTCAATAACAAAAACCTTTTGGAGCTCGAACAACAGCCACAACTCGAAAACCTAGGAAGCATCGGATCAGTGAATAGAAGCTCGGACTGTGGGCAGTTTCACCTCAGTCTCAGACCTGTAAGCACATCTGTGATTGGAAGCGCTCCGAGCGGGAGTGTTTTGGAAGCACTTCGAGCGGGAGTGTTTTGGAAGCGCATCGGGAGCACGCTCCCTGCGCTGCAAAAACGCTCGCTGCCAAAACAGGAGCGTTTCAGGGAGCGCTCAGGAGCAAATGCTCCCTCCTTAAAAAAAACGCTCAGGGAGCGATTTTTTTAAGGAGGGATCGTCGCTCCCAAGCGCTGCAAAAACGCTCACTGCCAAAACAGGAGCGTTTCAGGGAGCGCTCAGGAGCAAATGCTCCCTCCTTAAAAAAAACGCTCAGGGAGCGATTTTTTTAAGGAGGGATCGTCGCTCCCAAGCGCTCCCTGAACCAAATGAGTGCTCCCGTTCCAACAATTTGACGCCAACATTGACCCCCGGTCGTGCGCGGAGGAGGAGGAGGGCGGGTTTTTTGGAGGGAAAGGGTGGGGGGATGGGGAGGCGAAGAAATAAAAAGCACTTCCTCCCTCATTCTTATTATTTCAAGAGAGAGCAAGAGTGAGCAAGAGAGGAGCGGAAAAAGAGCAAGAGAGGAGAGGAGAGAGCAAGAGAGAGCAAGGGAAAGGAGAGGTTGGAGAGAGCAAGGAGCTTGGAGGTTGGAGATAGCAAGGAGCTTGGAGGTAGGAGAGTCTAATCTAATTTATTTTTTCTATGTACATTTTTAATTTGTTCAAACATGAAAATTTGATTTTTTTTTTTCTATGTTGCATTTTCATTTGTTGAAAAATGAAAAAATGAATTTTTGTTTCTATGTTGCATTTTAATTTGATGAAAAATGAAAAAAATGAATTTTTTTTTTCTATGTTGCATTTTAATTTGTTGAAAAATGAAAAATTGAATTTTTATTTTCTATGTTGCATTTTTTCCTATTCCCATCTGGCATTCCTCCATTTTTTTTGCAAGTTAAAATATTGAAAGTTTAAAACATCAGGGCTATATGGCTTGGCATTTTCTTCTTGTTGGTTCTATTTTTTGTTATTATGTTGTTGGAGAGTAGAAGAAGAGGCCTATTCTAGAAGAGGAGGTTAGAGAAGTGGGTTATAGTGGATATGATGAAAATCCTGAAAAGGAGTACCAAGGTGAGGAGGAAGGGGAGAGTGGAGATAATGAGACCATAGTGACACCAACTAAAATTGACCAAACACCATTGTGGAAATATGTTACTAGGCCTGAAGCAGGGAAAGGGGGTGGAACCACTAAATTTTTATGTCCCCATTGCAATACACAATACACAAGTTCATATACCCGTGCCAAAAGGCACCTTTGTGGGAAAAGGCCATGGGATGGAGATAAAAATATAGGAATCAAAACTTGTGTAAGTGTGTCAGCAACAGATAGAGCCAAATACATAAGGGAAGAGGAAGAAGCCCAATACAAATCTAAAATATCTAAGGGTTTCATTGAATCTTATGCACCATCACATCATGCACAAAGAAGTCCATTAACTTCCACCCATGGTAGTGGATATGGAGGCACACCTGGCATAGGATCAAACATCTCTTTAAGGCGTAGAACCATATCAAATTTCCTTGACAAAGTGTCTAGAAGTGATGTGGATTCAAAAAATTTCCAATTTCTCTGTTCATGTGGGGTTCCATTCAATGTTCTTCGCTCAGCTTATTGGCATGAAATGGTTTCTGCCATTAATGATGCCCCCAAAGGATACAAGAGCCCTGGGTATGACAAGGTTAGAACTGTGGGACTTGATCATGAAAAAGCAAAAATAACTCATTCTTTGAGTAGAATGAGAAGTTCTTGGAATGAGCATGGGGTGTCCATTGTATCTGATGGATGGACAAATGTAAAAGGCAAACCATTGATAAGTGTTCTTGTTGTGTCTGTTAGTGGTACAAATTCCTTTCATCATATATTATTCAGATAAGTTCAAGACCGGCATCAACATTGCAGAACCATTACTTGACACCATTGAACATATCGGGCCAAACAATGTCATCCAAGTCATCACTAATAATGCTGCTAATTGTAAGGCAGCGGGAGAAATTATCAGTATTCCACCAAGTCCCCTGGAGGTGGGAGCGAGGGGGTGAGGGAGCGCGGGAGCAGCCTATGCAAAAGCTCCCTATCAATTTTCAGGAAACGTGGGGGGATGTCGGGATCATAAAAATTATAAAATTTAATATTTATAATGCACTGTATTTTTGCAAGGAATGTATATACAATCATCATACACTTACATCATGAAAGATATATTATAAATGATAAAATTATAAATCGATGAATGATGAATCATATAATTGAAACAAATTTAAAACTTAAAACTTAAAACATACATCATACAATCATACATGTAAGTTTGTAAGTTTGTAACTGTATAATCATTAATGTAACTACTAACAATGTACAATGAAAATAAAGTTTAAGATATCATATGACATATTATATCAAGATTCAAAATAAAGTTTAAACTGAAGTTTACAACTCAAGTCTGAAACATAAAACTTAAAAGCAAATAAGTTATGTCTGAAACATAAAACATAATACATAACATATGAATATCAAATGATATCATCATAATGATAAATGAGCATAAATGCTCAAGGTAATGCCCCACTAGTCTCTGCATCCAGTTGCTACACGAATATACCAGGATCAACCATGTCACCATCTGAATCAGAATCACTTGGATTCTCAAACATGCTAAGTGGCGCACCAACTTTTAACACGAAACCATAAACTAAAAGGGGCGTGAGGGGGGCGTGAAGGGAGTGTGCGGGGGTGTGAGGGGTCGTGCGGGAAAAGCACCCTAGAAGTCCCCAAGACCCCGGAGCACGAGGGGGCGAGGAATCTAGACCCCTATGTGGGGGGGCGAGACCCCGTGTAACACTGGCAATTATTAAGGATAAATACCCCAACATATTTTGGTCTAGGTGTTTGGTTCACAGTGCACACAATAAACCTTTTGATGCATGATATAATTAAAAACAAACAACCTCAATACAGATGGCTTGGTGATTTGTACAAGAGAGGCAAAAAAATGATAAGATTTTTTACAAATCATGGCAATACCCATGGGCTTTTCCGCAGTCACTCAAGATTGCAGTTGTTGAAGATTGCAAAGACTAAATTTGCTAGTTATTACCTCGCCTTCAGGCGCCTTTTGAAGGTAAGAGGGTCATTGGCAACCATGGTATCAAGTCCACATTGGCAGGTATTAAAGGACAGGGCAACAACATCAGTTGACAAGCAAGGTTTTGAAAAGGTGGAGGAGACCGCTCTTGTTCCTTTGTTTTGGACACGTGTGAGGGAAATTTTGAATTTCACCAAGCCCATTTATAGCATGATTCGCTTTGCAGATACAGATAAACCAGTGATTGGGGAGGTGTATGAGTAGAGGGATAGCATGTGGGGGCAAATAAAAGATGTTGTTAAGGAAAATGAGCCCAACTTGTATTCAATGATTCACAATTGTGTGTGTGCACGATGGAATAAACTTAATGTTCCACTACATGCTTTGAAGTATATCCGTATGCCAAAATACTACTCTCCATCTTGGTTGGGCCAACCTGCACCTGGGGTGGGGTTAGGATCAAACCTCATACAGATCCAGAGGTACAAGAGGGATATACGAAAGCATTAGACAAGTTGGTTCCTGACAAGGAGGAGTGTGTTAATTTGCGCCTTGAATTAGGCAGATACTTCAGTTGCATTGGTTTGTTTGGTTCTTTGCATGCAATGGAAGATAGAGACAGATTTGATGCTCTCACATGGTGGGAAGCATATGGCGGCATGGGACTTTTTCCAAAATTGGCAAAAAAAATTCTCTCACAGGTTGTAAATACTTCTTCTGCAGCAAGGTGTTGGAGCACCTACAGCTTCATCCATAATGTGAGAAGAAACAAACTCAACGAAACCGAGCAGAAAGCTTGGTTTATGTGCATGACAACTTGAGGTTGTTGAGTCCTTATTGTGATCGGACTTATGAGGATCTATCATATAAAGTTTGGGACAACAACCCAGAGGACGATAATTTGGAGGACGGCACTATACATCTGGAAGAAATGGAAGCAGAACTTTTGAGAGATGAGGGTGAAGCAACGACAACCATGCCATCGCCACACCCACCATCCGGTAGTAGTGCCAGTGCCAGTGTTCAAGTTCCAACTATTGTTCCTTTGTTGGTGCAGCCTCCACCTACATCCTCACGTGGAGGGCATGGGCCTTCTAGTTATGGTTGTGGTACTTCCCACGAGGAGACTGCTAGAAGACCACCATTACCATGAGCTGCTCAAAAATTAGACATTTCTCGTGGAAAGAGGCCAAGCAATAGATAAAATAGATTTACAGTTTACTAGTCTTTTCTATTTTCTAGTAGTTTTTAACTTTTTATAACTGTTGAAACTTGACTCTTTCATATTTAAGGAAAGATATTTTTTGTAAACAATATATGACAATTTAAGTTTGAAGTTTGAAACTTTGAAGTTGGCAGTTATAAATTTATAAGTCATAATGAATTATGAATATGATACTTCATGAAAGTTGAAAGTTGTTTCATTTCCTTTCATTTTATAACATTTCATTTCATGTTAAATATTCTTTCTTGTAATGGTTACACTTAGCTTACAAGTACAACTATGGTGATCAATGAATCAATGATGATAAATGTTATATATTGAATTTTGAAAGCTTGAAACTTTAAGATTGATGAATCATGAGACTCAAGAGTCAATATGTTGTATGTTTCTAACTTGTGGACGTGGTTGATGAAGATTATAACTTCTAGATGTTTGATGTTATATGGTTCAATCTATGTTTTTATGTTTTTTATGTCTAATTCATCATTCTACATGCTTTTGTTGACATATATGCATCAAAATATTAAAAAAAAAATTATAATATATATATATATTATAAAAAAACGCTCCCGGACCGGGAGCTTTTGAAAATGGCGCTCCCGCTCCCAAGTAACCTTGGCAGGGGCATTAGGGACGACAAGCAGTAGGACAGACACCATGATCGAGTACAGTGACCAGCACCAGTATTTCCTCAGAAGTAGGAGATCCAGGTAGTTCTCAACAGATGAAACAGTAGGAACAAGGAGGAGGATTTGATTGAGCCTCGCACCACCAGTGGTAGAACCAGTAGGGAAGTACGCCAGACACTGAGAGATGCTGAGGATTTTGTCGGAGCTCCTAGGACTGACAAGAGGCAACATAGACAACCTGACAGATACCAAGCCTTGGTAGCACACGTTGAAGAACCCTCCAGTTTTCACGAAGCCGTACAGCACCAGGTGTGGGTGGATGCCATGGTAGACGAATACAGTTCTATCATGACTCAATATTCAGAAAATAACACAACCGTTATTTTCCACTGTTATAACTCAATATTCAGAAAATAACGTTTTTGAGGCAAAAATAGTTGTTTTTCCCCACTTGGTGAATTGTATAAAGGCATAGTTTGTTGCTGTGATTGTTATTATGATGGCTATGTGTTCAAACACACTACATGAGTTGATTACTTGTTGTTCTCCAACTTTAGAATACCTTAAGGTATTCTTATTGTTGTAGAAAATTCCAGTTTTGGAATATTACAAATGATGTCTGGGAGTGGTACCTAGACCAGAGGATAGATCAGTTGTAGGTTGAAGGTGGATCTACAAGATCAATTACGTTGCAGTTTAGAGAAGTATAAAGCTAGGTTCATGGCGAAGGGGTATGCGCAAAAGGAAGGGATAGACTATGCAGAGACCTTCGCCCAAGTCGCTAGATATACCTCTATCAGATCTGTTATATCCCTAGCATCTCACATGGGATGGGAGATTCACCAGATGGATGTCAAGACAACATTCTTGAACAAGATGATAGAAGAGGAGGTGTATATAGAACAGCTTGAAGGCTTCGAGACTCATGGGAGGAGAACTCATGTATACAGGTTAAAGAAAGTGTTGTATGGGCTCAAGTAGGCACCCAGAGCATGGTATGGTCAGATTGATAGCTACTTGCAGCAGTTGGGATTCATCAAGAGTGATGTTGATCCCAATCTCAACTATCTAATGGTGGAGGATGAGTCGCTCATTCTAGTATTATATGTAGATGACTTGTTTTTAACAAAGTCATCAAGGCTCATAAAGGATTGCAAGAAGAACCTTGAAGCAGAATTCAACATGAAGGATATGGGGTTGATGCATTATTTTCTAGGATTGGAAGTATGGCAGAAGAATGGGAAGATCTTCTTTGGGCAAGGGAGATATGCGACTGAGATTCTGAAGAGATTCATAATGCAGGATTGTTGACCCATGGCAACGCCTATGATCACCAATTAGAAGAAGATAGACGCATCAGGAGATAAGGAAGTCGACCCCACCTTATACAGACAGCTCATTGGGTTGCTCATCTATCTGGTCAACACTAGGCCAGAGATTTGTTTCACTGTCAACACCCTTAGTCAATTCATGGTGGAACCAAAAACAGTACATTGGGCAATAGCTAGACACATTCTTAGATATGTGCGTGGAACAATTAGATATGGGTTGAAATACGCCCGAGGAGATGACGTCAGGTTGAGCGGATTCACAGATGCAAATTGGACAGGTAGTTCAGTAGACCGGAAAAGTACCTCTGGGTTCTACTTCAGCGTTGGAACAGGGATGATCTCTTGGTGCAGCAGGAAGTAGAAGTCGGTAGCACTGAGCTCAGCAGAAGCTAAATATATGGCAGCCAGCACAGCTACGTGCGAAGCGATATGGCTTAGAAAGTTGCTTGTGAGTTTGTTCAGGAAGAGGATGGGAGCGACCAGTGTTTACTGCAATAATCAGAGTTGTATCAAACTCTCTGAGAATCCTGTATTTCATGATAGGTCGAAACACATTGATATCAGATGTCACTTTATCAGACTCTGTGTTCAGCGGGGGGCAGTACAGATGCAATATGTTCCCATAGGAGATCAAGTAGCACACGTACTCACAAAATCTCTAGGTAGAGTTAAGTTCATCCAGTTCAGGGAACAAATGGGTATGGGAGAGAACCCATTTCAATAGCAGAAACAGGTGGATTCTCAGTTGCAGCAGCAGCAGATGAGAGGGAGTTGCAGTGCAGATGCAATAGTTGGCAGCAGTATGCATGGTCAGCAACAGCACAGACGCAATGCAGAATCAGAGTTGTGCAGTAGTTAGTGGGCAGTAAGGCCAGACATCAGCAGTGCAACAGGAGGTGGTACAGAGTCAGAGTGATGCTTCAGCAAGTTGTAGCACTTGAGCACATTCCTCGCTAAGTTCTCGAAGACCCAGAAACCATATCGGAAAATTCCACCTGGAGATGATTTAATTAAAATAATTAATCATTTTTAATGTATTCCTAAGTCTAAACTTAGGAAATGTGATTAATTAAATTGTATTAATTAAATTTGGTGAGAATATTCTAGATGAAGATGAAGATTGAGTCCAAGCTAATCTTAGCCATTGATTATGTTTTAATCTTGGTCATTCATACCTCAACGAGAGATTAAAAGAAGGAACTCGATGGGCACTTGGAGAACACACCAGTGCAGACACTCAGTGGCCCAAGTAGATCGATTTTCTCAGTGGCTGAAGTTCGGTAAGAGAAAATCGAATCAAAGGGAGAGTTGCAGGTGGGAGAGAGAGGAATCAGCAATAGTCCGAGAGTGCAGGGAAAGTCTAAAAGGAGCAGCGCAGAGGAGGGACGCAAATCACCAGTGCAGAAGCAATGACGCAGGCACTGCACAATCACTGCGCAGAGGGTGTCGCAGTGAGGCCAGTGTAAGGACAAAGGGTCCTCTTCGGGGTCAGAAAAACATTGTGAAGGTGTGAGAATTTAATCAGTAAAATTCTCTCAGTGTCTCTTCTTCTATTTTGCTATCCATAAATTTGTACATGAATTATTGTTGAAGAATAATAAAGAAACCCTCATCTGCTGCACCGATTTTCCCACATTGGGTTTTTCCGAGGACGATTGTCCAAAAACAACTATGTCATTGTGGCTATATTTATGCTAGTATTTTTCCTTACATTTACTTTCCGCAGTATTTTATTTGTGAAGGCTACAGTAGAATTTATTTCGATGTTTACTGTGTAACACCGTAAATAACTTGATTCGGAATTATAAATAGAAGAAATAATATCAGTTGCTACAGTAGGATTCCGATCTAGGAATTTTTACAGAAGTAATGAGATGGCGTGGGTTCCTTGTCACACAATTGCATCAATCTTGCCAATCACCAATTTATAATGCCTTTACTAGGATCCACCTACGCTTATAAACTCAAGCTAGAACATTTGGAGCTACAAAATCACTAATCCCAGCTATGGGAAATTTATTTTCTAGTAAATACTTTGTTGCAAATTAATTAACTTTCAATCTAGTGAATAAAAGCACTGTTGATATTTTAGAGGGTAGATGAATAATACACAGTGGAAGCAAAAAAACACCCATCTCATACACATGCACATAGAAAATTATGCCCTTCAAATATGTTGCCTATTAAATTATAGCATACAAGGGCTTCCCTTCATGGGATATTCAATGCCTACTAAGGAAAATTACAAATAGCAAAACCTACAATTTTCCAAATGATAAAAACCCTCAAAACTTGGCCTTCCATCTTGCTAGCTCTCAAATCCTTCTCTCTTGTTGCCCTTTGTTCTTTTCCTCTAGAATCTACAAACTTGGATGAATATCCTTCTCCACCCAATCACTAAGATCCTCATTATCTCATTGCCTTGTGCTCAATTGATGTGTCTTCTCCCTTAGCCTAGCCTTTCTTTTATAAGTTTGAGTTATTGACCAAACCCTAATCTCCAAAGTGATTGACGATTGAGATTATATCTCAACTTCACTTGAGATCAACAACTAAGATTCATCTAATTCAATAATGCAAATAACCTTTGGATTTCAATAGATTAACTCATTTTTTCTTATAAAGGTCACTTACTTTAATAATTCCTTTGACAACTTCCAGAAGTATAGACACTTAGACCTATGTGGAAGTACTTGTCCGATGCTATTATCATCAACACTCCCTCTTAGCAAGGACAGTGCTTCTCAAAGAGCCACTTGTTGGCACTCCTTCTACTCTTAGCACAATGTCACATGCATCATCCTTCACCATGGCTTTCTTCCAAACTTGGCCTTGGTGCCTTCATCTTGTCACAGTTCTTCATCATGGCAATCTCACATTTTCCAACAATTTGCCATTCCCAAGGTAGTTTGTGAATCCTAGCACATGGGTTCTAAGGCCCTTAGTCAACAAAGGCCAAAATTGACCAATTGAATATCTCCTTACCATGCTACGAGAAATTTTTTAGAAATGATAATCCAGAAGGAAGTCATCTTCATTCAAAGGGGCCCATCCTCCTTTTGTGGAACATGTGGGCTTCTAAGAGGCTTTTGCAGGTCAAATCTTGGTCAAATGGAGCAAGTGAGCAGTCAAAAGTCATCTACAATTTTTTTATATGAACTCGTGTTCTGAAATCTACATATCAACAAGGGTAGTGAAGATCTATGCTTGGGGTCATTTTTCTATGGGATCACGTGTGGAGGCTAGGAGAGCCTTCTAAGCCAAGTCAAAATAACTTTTCGGTCAAGATAAGGTTGGAAAGTCAATCAAAGTCAATTTCTTCAACGTAAACAACAAGTTACCCAAAAAAGAGAAGAAAGCATCTTATTTCAAGCAAAGGGGCCAAGTCAAACTTCTAGAGACATTGGAGCCTTTTGGAGCAAGTTGTGGAAGGTTTACAGGCAAGTCAATCATTGGAACTCTACTAGCCATTGGGAGAACGTCAAGGTTAATTTAGAAGAGCATTCAGCCATTTGAGAAGGTTCTTGAAGATTCCAAGCAAGCCTAATTTTACCTCAAGTCGAATCAAGCAATGATCTAAGAGAATGTTGTGGTTCAGGAAAAATCAGGCCTCGTTATCTGTATTTTGGCCCCCATTTGTTGGGATATCTCACCTCTTTAGAGAGTTTTAAGCAGTGTTTTAAAAACCGGCCGGTTAGATAGCCCACCGGTCGAAACCGGCCAGGCAACCCGGCTACCTAGGGCATTTCGCCTGTTTTTTGAAAAAACCGGACCTAACCGGCCGGTTAGGAACGGAACCGGCCGGTTAGGTGCTAACTCATCCGCGGACCCACATTTTCGGCGGCAATTATGTTTTAGGGCTGATTTGGAGCCAATGGGAGGGTTCATTTAGCTACTCTTTCCCTATGTGGACCCACGCACGGCCAGAAATGAGTTTTAGGGCTGATGTGGAGGTAAGGGAAGCATTGACATTTCATGGTAATGTTAAATTCTTAAAGTAAAAGTGACATTTCCTTTATTTTTCATTTCATCCTTTTACTTAAATTTTTAACATTACCATGAAATGACTCAGGATGTTTAAGAGTGGTTTCGACCTCATTGGATTTCATATGGAGAAACTAGAATTTTAGGTTTCACTCAAAATTCAGCAGACTTAGTGGTTTTCAGGGTTTCATGGTTTGGGAATTTGCAATGTTCCCATTTGATTCTATCATGTGTAAGGGTATGATATCGGCATTTGATCAAGAGCATGAAGTCCTTTAAGAACCTTGATGTACCCTTCAATCAAAGGAAAACAACTAGTTAGACATGCTAATCTTTTTCTATCGCATTTTAAGGTTGAGGAAATGAAACCTTCACTCAAACCAAAATCATTGGTTAGGCATGTTAAACTTTTTCAATTTCTATCATGTTATAAGGTTGAGCAATCCAAGTCTGAAGACTTTGAGCTAGATGATGTTTATGTATTTCTTGTTGATGATCCCATTTCTAGTAGCGATGAATCAATGATGAGTTTCATGAGAGACCATGTTGCTCAGTGATTTGTAGTTTTGATGTCTATTTTTGCTACTACTACTACTACTAAAGTTGTAGAGGAGTTTTAGGAGTCCTCAAACTTTGAACCATATTATTTATGTAGTTCATGTTGATGATCCCTTGTCTAGTAGTGGTGATAATTTTGATCATGATGAGGAGTGATTATGTTGTTGATCACTAATATGTAGTCTTGTATTAGGCCAATGGCCTCATAGCTTGTAGCATTGTTTTTGGACTTTATGGGCCATTTGGAGCCTCATTTCTTATGTATTTTTTGATGATATGTATTGCACTCGGTGCCATTTTGATATATTCACCTTTGCATGGTATATAAATGAGCAAACTTTGCATATTTTGTCTCTATGGGCTTGGAATCATGGTTGCAAATCTTAAAAATAGTTTTTTTATTAAAAAAATAATTATTTAATGTATTTTTTTTAAACCGGTTCATTGGCATCTGACCGCTCCCGGTTAGACCGGTTCCGGTTAGAAACCCGGTTCATTAGGCCACCGGTCCGGTCACCGGTTCCGGTTTTTAAAACAATGGTTTTAAGCAAAGTGAAAGACAAATTTAATTGTTCATTAGTCTTCTAGTAGTTTGTGGATCACAAGTTAGCCAAATTGGGAGCAAAAGGAGGAAAGATGTTCAGAGCATCATTTATAAATATAGAGTTATAGCAAAGTATGTTATGAAAATGTGAGATTATTAATGCAATAATAAGAGCTTCTTTGGCGCAACATCTTGCATACAATTTGTAGATTGGTTTTCTATTCTTTCTTTTCTTGGCTTTAGTAAAGATTATTGTGCATTCATGAGATATTTTTCAAGTTTTTGTCTAAATTGCACAAATTTATTGGATTGATCCATTGAGAGACTATATAATCACATGAACAAGAAGGGTTAGGACACTACGCCTCACCTTCTTCTTGATGACTATGGTTATCAAAATCTGAATTTTGGACAAACCCTTATTAAGGATTCCTCCTTAAAGGATTAGATCTCTCCTAGCTCCATAGTTGATCCATTGGCCAGAGGTATTCCAAAGGGAATCGCTCCTAGTTGAGGCACCAATGAAAGTCTTAGACCAGGGAGGGTTGTGATCACAATCCAGCACCGGAAGAGGTAATTAGAGGGGCACAAGGTAAGTCTCATCTTCACCTCATCAAATTTCAAAATTCATAATCTTTTTAAAATTCCTTGTATATTATTATTTGAAAATAAAATCAGAAAACACAAAAGCAATAAGTATTTTACTAGATTTAGCTTAAGTTTTCATCATTTAGCTAGTTTTGGCACTTAGGTTTTGTTTCAAACATTTTATCTAATAGGCCCAAAAAAGATATAGCGTGTGCAGGGAGAGATAATTTCAATAAAAACACATTGCCGTCCAATGGTTTTGCCTGTCTGTAACAACAAATTATAGCCACCATTTCACATGGTAAGTGAAGCCCTTTCAAGGGGATTTTGCATCTAAAGGTATATCTCTTCAATCCTCTTCATTTTCTTCACTTCCAGAAGTCTAGTAAACATTATTTGAAGTCAATAATCAAATCCCAAGCTTGCGAGGATAAAGAAATCTGCATAAATAAAAATCAGGATTTTGACCCTAGTGGGGATTTAACCCCTAAAACTGAGTAGTGAAATTCAGATTTGAATTCTTGACATACTCAATCTTTTCAAGTGCTAGTGGGCTCATTGAATTCATATTTCACAATACTAACAATTCCAACCCATAGCCATGAGTTTCTTGCACATTGTAAGTCTTGGGGTTGGCCCCAAAGTGAGTTGTAGGTTGTTATGCATTTTTCTCCAGAATTGCAGGTTTGCGAGCTAAATCAGCAAGCTAAGTTGTCCTTTTCATCCTCATACCAAAGGTAACATCAAGGCCATTCATCCTAAGATTGGTAAGGGTTGTTAGCACTCAATTTTGTTCTTTTCCAAAGGTTTATTCTTTCATTTATTGTGTTCTGGTTGCTAGTTTGTGCTTTTCTGCAGTAGAAATCATTTTCAGATTGGCAATTGTTCAAATTGATTCCTAGACCCCATCACACAGAGAAGATTTGAGAGGCACTAGCCTTATTGATTTTGTGGTGCAAGATCCGTGTTGTGTAAGGAAGTCTCTCGTGGTTTTTTAGGAGATGGCCTAAAGAGTAGGGACTCATGTCGAGGTGATAGTGGACACATGTCCTATGTTGTGCTGCCCTAGCATCTTGCCGAACCTTTATAAGACTACTAATCCAGACAATAATAAGTTCAAAATGGTTGTTATGGTTAGGGTTAGGTAATCTAGATTCTAGTCCTAGGACCTATAAAGTGCAGTTCTCACTGCAATTGTAACCACATAAGTGTATATATTATTCATGATCATTTGTGTATGAGGGTACCCACCAAACACTTGTGTTGATCCATGATGTGATGTGCTTCAAATTGCCTTGGGTGATTGGCTTGTATCTTCGACAAACCTGATCCATATATTGTCTTTTTTGTGCTTCTTTGTAGGACATTTACAAATTGTACATTCAAGTCACTTGGACCTACCTCCTACCCTCGAGAACTTTTTGGAGTTGTGTGATGGCATCATTGTTTGCCCCCCTTATACGCGAAGGCATTGGATGCAATCGCTCAAGCTCCTTTGGAACAATTGTGGGTCGGTTCTCATAGACTCCAAATAGAGAAAAACCACTATATACCGCAATATAATAGGATCTGCCAGATGTGCCACCAATAGGATCCAAAGACAAAAATGCACCTCATTTTTTGGTACCCCCTATACCATAAAATCATTGGATGTAGCATGTTATCACTGCCTATATAGGGACTCCAGAGGATCCCTCTCTACTTTATTTCAGTACTAGGACCAAATACACCTAGCCCTCTTCACTGAGGTGATCTTTAGCCACAAATCTCATTTCCAACCTGTTGGGTCTCGTCTCGAGATGACCACGGTGATCACCTCATACTTTCAGGTTGATCCATCCAATCAGAGCAACAAGCAACGAGCATAGTCCCGGAGAACACCAGATAGTGGGTTGGTGAGACCTTGTGTCTCTCCTTAGCCTCCCCATCTTGGAGATCGTTCGATATCATTGAAACCAGTTTGGGGATGTTGAATCGTACATCATTCCATACATCCTCGGAGTGGTAAAAGGATCAGCTCTAGATAGACCCTCAGCAAGGCACCTTCAATCCATCAAAGTATCTCCCAAATCCAGAGAGGTATCTAGAGATCTATCCAAAGTTTCTTTCTTTCAACCTTGGATGCTAGGAGTATCCCCCACTCCTGTATCCCCCCCAAGATCATACAGTTGGACCCCCCAATGGTTCCAGAGGACTCTAATAGTGAACTAGTATCTAGTTCAACGCCCTCACCTTCGATCATCAAATCCTGGAGACCTTGACATCTGTAAATTTTTTGTAGATGTTCTATGCTAGGAGCAATTTTACTTTTCTCACAGCAATCATACAAATAGTTAAGCAAAATGCAGATAGAACATATAAGTGGATCTTACAGAAGACAAATCGTGAACAGGAAAATGTGGTGGTCTGCTACTTGTCAACAGAATGTTTAATCAAAGAAGTCTACAAAGTCTCCTTGGTCAGCCAACCCAGCATGTGTCACAATAGTCCTCCAATCAGCAAACGAGTCAACCCAAGTCAACTCCAAAAAAGTCAACGCTGTCCTGAAAAAGTCAACGCAGGGCAGCAAGCTAAAAGTCAACGCAGCAGCAGATTGGTCAACCTTTTGACCTCGATTTCTGTGCCAAATAGTACGACCTTCCAAAATCGAACTTCCCACAAGTTTTCAGCCCAATTGGACCATGCGTTGACCAAAGTCAACGCTGGTCAAACTTTCTGCAAAACCCTAACTGCAGAAAATCGTCCTTCAACTCAGCCGTACTGTTTTTGTCCTTCTTCTTCTTCACACGTGTGGCTGAACTCGTCCTCCAAGAAGCTCGTACTAAATCAGATGAGAGAAGTTGTTGTGAGTTGTGTTGTGATGAAATGCTCTCCAACTTTGCTTGTATTTATATCCATCATTGGGGCGTGTGACACATCTGCTGGGGGCGTGCAACCTTAAGGCCGACCTGCACATATAATTTATTAAGAATAATAAATTCAAAATAAATGTTTTGCTCATTGGATTAAGACATATTATATATGGATTTTACACCTCTCCGAAAGAGGATTCCAACAAAAATATTAGCCTCTTAATCCGAGCATCATAACATGGAGTTTCGACCTAGTTGTCCAAATTTAACACTCCCTCTCAACTAGGGAGAACTCCATCCATCAGTGAAATCAAACATCGTGCGTCATCCCGCCGTAACTTGCTTTGCTGGCCTCTTTATTTCAGAACAGAAGTGGGTCAGTCACAAAGACATCATCCCCCGACTGACATAATCAGTCCAGAGGTTCAAAACCTCTATCAAACTCATGAAGAGTATCCAACCAACCCAAAGTTGGTTCATCTGACCCGAAGTCAGGCAGAGGTCCCAGAGCTCACTAAACTTGATCCCAGATCAAGTGGTTGGACCGTGCCATCCTAGATAGAGAGTACGGCAATCTCTGATGCGTCCATCAGTCTTTGCTAATAGTCTCTAGCTTTTCCCACCTCATTGGCCAAATGAGAGGTACTTCCCATGAGCCCCGAACTCAATGGGTAGGATGCATACGGGGCACAGATAAATGAGAGGCGAACCAGCTCAATAATCACAAGGGTGGGGCAGAAGCATTATGAGTGCTTATAGCTCCGAGAAGCTATCCCCAAAGCCCCCCAGAGCTCCCAGAGCTCATCGTCCAACATGACCCACATCATAGGGTCTTTCCACGACACCAAGACTCTCACGGAAGGTTAGGAACTTGACCTTCCCCAGGGGCTTAGTGAGAATATCCGCGACCTGCTCATCAGCTCCTATATGATCGAGCCTTACGGCGCCTCGCTGTACCATATCCCGGATAAAGTGGTACCTGATATCAATATGCTTGGATCGGTCGTGGAACACAGGATTTTCAGTCATACGAATCCCACTCTGATTATCACAGAGTATCACAGTGGTATCTAGCACATGTCCAAACAGCTCACTAAAGAGCTTTCGCAACCAAACTGCTTCACAACAGGCCATACTAGCAGCAATGTATTCGGCCTCCGCGGTGCTCAAAGCCACCGACTTCTGCTTCCTGCTCATCCATGAGATCGAAGCAAAACCAAGATTGAAGCAGCATCTCGATGTGCTCTTACGATCCACCACACTGCCAGCCCAATCGGCATCAGTATATCCACGGAGTATCACACTCCCGGCAGTGTATCTCAGCCCATGGTTTATCGTGCCCCGAAGATATCTCAGAAGATTCTTGGCACCAACCCAATGAAAGTGATGAGGCTCAACCATCTGTTGACTCAAAGTGTTCACTGCAAAACAT
The DNA here is from genome assembly GCA_034641835.2 of Pinus albicaulis. Lineage (NCBI taxonomy): Eukaryota > Viridiplantae > Streptophyta > Pinopsida > Pinales > Pinaceae > Pinus > Pinus albicaulis. The sequence goes on along the minus strand of CM076580.1, from coordinate 741,578,864 downwards.
ATATCTGGTCGGGTGTTCACTAAGAACATCAAAGCTCCTATGAGTTGACGATACTCAGTAGGATTGGCCAAGATAGGCTCAGCAGCGCTGCCACTCAACTTCTTAAAGTTGAGTTCCATCGGTGTCGACACGGACTTACAGTCCACCATACCAAATCTTTCCAGAAGCTTCACAATGTATTTTCCTTGAGAAAGGAAAATCTCTCCAGGTCTCTGCCAGACCTCCAGGCCTAGGAAGTAGTGCATCAGTCCTAGGTCCTTCATTTCGAACTCAGCAGTGAGCTCCCTCTTACATTGATGAATGAGAGGGTCAGCACCTGTCAGGAAGAGGTCGTCCACATACAGCACTAGAATGAGAGGCTTCTCCTGCACAACCTTGAAGTAAACGTTCGGATCAGCATTACTTCGAGTGAAGCCCAGCTTCATCAAGTAACTATCCATCCTCTCGTACCAAGCTCTGGGTGCTTGTTTTAACCCATAGAGGGCTTTCTTCAACCTACAGACATGAGTGTCTCGATCCTGAACTTCAAATCCCAGAGGTTGTTCCACATACACCTCTTCCTTTATTGCACCATGCAGAAAAGCGGTCTTGACATCCATCCGATGAAGACTCCATCCTTGCGTAGCAGCAAGGGCTATGATTGATCGAATGGTGGTATATCGTGCCACAGGTGCAAATATGTCATCATAGTCAATTCCTTCCTTTTGAGAGAAGCCACGGGCAAAAAACCTTGCCTTAAACTTTTCAGCACTCCCATCAGATCCATGTTTGATCTTATAGAGCCATTTAGCGGTGACAACAGATTTGTCCTTCGGTCTCGGGACCACATCCCAGACATCATTCTTCATTATGGACTCATATTCTTCGTGCATAGCATCCTTCCAGACTTGATGCTTTACGGCTTCCTCAAAAGATCCAGGTTCAGATTGTACAATAGTACTCATGGCAGCTAGATAACCTTGGTATCTACACGGCTTCTTGCTTTCTCGGAATGTCCCCCTTGGGGCAGCATGTCCCTCAGCATCTTCGAGGGTATCTCTGAGCCATGATGGTCTCTTTCCAAGTGAAGGAGATGGATCAATAGGGTCCATTGGTCCTTCAATATCAGGCATTGTCTCATCCTGCGGTTCTTCTTGATTTCCAAGCCTTTCTTCATGATTTTCTTCAGATCTTGGAAGATCTACTACTTTCTTCAAGGAAGCATCTTCGTCAAAAGTGACATCATGGCATATCTCTACTTCCCTTTGACCAGGTACATAGACTCTATAGGCCTTAGAAGTCTCACTGTAGCCCACAAACATTCCTTTCTTCCCAGTAGCATCCAGCTTACTTCTCTTTTCTTTCGGCACATGAAAATAGACAGGACATCCAAAAATTCTGAAATGAGAGACATCAGGTTTCTTACCAGAGAAAACCTCTTCGGGAGTTTTGGAGTCCAAAGCGGAATGAGGGCATCGGTTTTGAATGTACACAGCAGTATTTGCAGCTTCTCCCCACAGAAACTTTGGTAGACCCTGGTCACAAAGCATGGCACGGGCAGCTTCCACAATAGTCCTATTCTTGCGTTCAACAACACCATTCTGCTCAGGAGTATATGCAGTGGTAGTCTCCCTCTTAATGCCAGCTTCTCTGCAAAAGTCTTTGAACTCATTTGACTCATATTCAGTGCCATTGCCGGTCCTCAAAATCTTGATCTTCTTTCCGGTCATATTTTCCACCAAGGCTTTGAAGGTACGGAACCACATGAAAGCCTCATCCTTCTTCTTCAAGAAGTATATCCAGGTTTTGCGAGAGAAGTCATCAGTAAATGTCATGTAGTAAGAACATCCCCCTAGGGATGTTACGGGCAACATACCAGATAGGTCAGAATGGACCAGTTGCAATATATCAGATGTCTTTGTGACACTTGAGGGGAAAGGTCCCCTTGTATGTTTTCCTTCAACACAACCCTTACATACACCTTCATGATTATTTCCAAAGTCAGGCATCCCTGTCACCACCTTCCTTGCTTCGGGAAGGGCCTTGTAATGAAGGTGTCCAAATCTTCGGTGCCATAGTTCGGTTTGATGGATAGTATCACAAGTCATAGCTCCCAACGGACTCCCTCCAACCTGGTAGAGTGTACCAACTCTAAAACCAATTGAGATAGCTTCCTTGAATCTCTCCTTCCACATGAGCACCTTTCCATCAGAGAAAGTTACATTGAATCCTTTGTCTTCCATGGCAGATACATACACAAGGTTCTTCTTCAATTTAGGTACATAGAGTACATCTTGCAAACGTAGGACTTGTCCTTGAGACAAGTGGAGGGTCACAGTCCCTGTCCCTTTCACAAGATAAGTGGCATTATCCCCAAGGATAATTTCTAGATTAGTATCCCTTTCAACCATGTCAGAAAGTGCTTCCTTGAATCCGGTGATGTGTCTTGAGGCACCACTATCGATTAGCCAGACATCCATAGTGTCGGGCGGAGATGCAGCTAAGAGAGCAGATACAAGAATATACTCATTTCTTTTATCAACAACATTAGACTCCTCATACCTGGTATTTCTGGACCTTTTAGAAGGTTGATTATTTCCTCCAAAGTGAGCCTTCCTCTTTCCTTTGGATTTGTCATTTCTTCGATTCCCATTCCTTCGGTTGTTGTTGTTATCATCACTATCGGGAGAATCCTTCTTGAAGGGGCATTCTCTAGCATAGTGACTAGGCCTATGGCAGGTGAAACATTTTCCCTTCTTCTCTTGAGTCCTTGTTCTTCCTTTGTCCTTAGAACCACCAGAGTTCTTCTTTCGGGTATGAGCACCATAGGCAAAATTTCTGTCATTATCGAATTCCTTCATCCTTGTTTTTTCTTGCATACATCTAGACAAAAGCTCATCAAAGTTAGGAATGGTATTATTGTTGAGAATGGTAGTTGTGAATACTTGCCATTCATATGGGAGTCCTCCAAGTGCGGTGAGAACCATCTCACGATCAGCTATTGTCTCCCCAATAGCTAGCAGATTGTTCCTTGTTTCGATCAATTTCAGAAAGAAAGTTTGAATAGACTCATCCCGGCCCTTCTTCATATTCTTCAACTTGTTCTTGAGGAATAGCACTTGGTTCACATTGTTTACCTTGAACATAAGGATCAATTTGTCATACATCTCCTTGGATGTGCCTAGTTTAGATATATAGGCAACCAGACTCTTATGTATGGATTCCCTGATCAACAGCTTTGCTCTGATTTCACCCTTCTTATACTTGTTTCTAACAGCAGCGGTAGCATTGGATGGAGGTTCTTGAATCTTCTCTGTCACATGATCCAAGAGATCATGATCCTCCAATTTGAGATCTAATATCATCTTCCAGGCATGAAAGTCATCCCTTCCAGTCAGCTTGTCATTCTCCTTGAATTCAAGACTAGTGGAACCCATTTCTTCCGGTGATGATTGCTAAAGATAGAGTTTGTCTTCACCTCAGCTCCGATACCATGTAAATTTTTTGTAGATGTTCTATGCTAGGAGCAATTTTACTTTTCTCACAGCAATCATACAAATAGTTAAGCAAAATGCAGATAGAACATATAAGTGGATCTTACAGAAGACAAATCAGAAACAGGAAAAATGTGGTGGTTCGTTACGGCGGTCAACAGGATGCTTCAACCAGCAAAGTCTCCTTGGTCAGCCAACCCAGCATGTGTCACAATAGTCCTCCAATCAGTAAACGAGTCAAACCAAGTCAACTCCAAAAAAGTCAACGCTATCCTGAAAAAGTCAACGCAAGGCAGCAAGCTAAAAGTCAACGCAGCAGCAGATTGGTCAACCTTTTGACCTCGATTTCTGTGCCAAATAGTACGGCCTTCCAAAATCGAACTTCCCACAAGTTTTCAGCCCAATTGGACCATGCGTTGACCAAAGTCAATGCTGGTCAAACTTTCTGCAAAACCCTAACTGCAGAAAATCGTCCTTCAACTCAGCCGTACTGTTTTGTCCTTCTTCTCCTTCACACGTGTGGGCTGAACTCGTCCTCCAAGGAGCTCGTACTAAATCAGATGAGAGAAGATGTTGTGAGTTGTGTTGTAATGAAATGCTCTCCAACTTTGCCTGTATTTATATCCATCATTGGGGCGTGTGACACTTCTGCTGGGGGTGTGAAACCTTAAGGCCGACCTGCACATATAATTTATTAAGAATAATAAATTCAAAATAAATGTTCTGCTCATCGGATTAAGACATATTATATATGGATTTTACACCTCTCCGAAAGAGGAATCCAACAAAAATATTAGCCTCTTAATCTGAGCATCATAACATGGAGTTTGGACCTAGTTGTCCAAATTTAACAACATCATTATCTTCATCATTTGATCTCTCACTCTCTCTCTCTCTTGATAGGTTCTTGAGCTATTCATTTTTCCATCCTTGGACATACTTACTTAATGTTTGTATTTTGTATCACCGTACCTTTGTCATGGTTATATATGCATGTGTTCTATCTTGAGGATGTGCTATTGTAGGTTTCTTTCTTCCTTTATAGTATTTTCGACATTCTCTAGGAGCTACACTTGCAATCCCAAGTTGTATTCATATTGGTTGTATTCTTCAGTCCCATTGACCTCCATTGTGGTCATTTGTTGGACATAATAAAAATTATCTTATCTTTGTTCCCTAGTATATCCAAGCAAGTGGACTTAAGTGTGAGGTGCTTGATTGGAAAAAAGGCCTAAGGCTTGCGAACTGCAAACCTGTTTGTTAGAATACACATGAAACATATTGTTTTTATGAAAAGACAAAACCATTTTCAATTAAAAATAAAAAGGCATCAAATGTTTAATGATTGCATGAGAATATTGAGAAAATGAGTATTTGTGATCAAAAGAGCTATGGAGACCATTGATTATTCTTAGTACAATAAGTTTCAAAAAGCATGTCATTAAGAAGGATGTGATGAAGCTATATGTTATATTTCTACCAACAGACTTGAAAACTCAATTTAAAAACCCATATCTTTGTTATAAACTTTAACTAGGGCGACATGGGCTGGCCCAAAACCAAAAGGAATATTGAGCCATCTACTTAGACATGACTCCAGAGAATTGTAATGACTTCAAAATAACGCTAGAGAGGCTCTTCGAGAAGGAGGAAATCTCATTTCATGGCCTTCATAGTCGCGAATTAACAAATTTAATTCAAAGCGCACTTGCTGAGTGCAAAAGAGCAAAAATTAAGAAGTCTGAAACATATTGCTTTCCGGTTAATGCTCGGTTTGACGAGGAATGCAAAAAGGCAAGGAGAATGTGGAAGGAATCAGACAAGGATAACATAAAGCTCAAAGCTTACAAGCAGATATTAAGAAATAAAAAGGTTGAGTTCATGGTTTTGAGGAGAGAAGAACTAATCTTACTTGGGAAAATAACCCCAAATTATTCTGGAAGGAACTCCAACCGAAAAAGGTGCAAACTGAAAACAAAATTACAGCTTCTAAATGGTTCGACTATGCAAGACAACTTTATGAGCAGGATCCCAAGGTTGACCCTCCTCCCTTGGTCAACACAGACACAAAACTCTTCACGGTGCAAGAGGTAGAGATGGGTGTCAAGAAGTTAGGTGCTTGAAAAGCAAAAGACTTAGCTAAACTCCAAGCAGAGTATCTAAAGTGGTGCTTAAAAATTCTTTCACTTCACAACACATAAATTCTCAACAACATCATACAGCGAGGGTTCCCCTCAGATTGGACAACTAGTATGGCAATACCTCTTTTCAAGAGTGGTGACGTCAACAATCCCTCCAATTATAGAACCATAATGATAAACCCCTTATTTGCAAAGTTAATTGGAAGCATGTTAGAAAAGAAAATCAGCAAGTATACAGAAGAAAGAGATAAACATGCTAAAGGGAAAGCAAGTTTTATATTAAACATTCCACAGTTGATCATTGTATAACTTTAAGGCACATCATTGAAAAAGTTTGGGAAAAAAAGGATTAAGTTTTTTGTTGCTTTGTTGATTTTAGAAAAGGCTTTGACACGGTTCCTAGGGATAAGCTTTGGCGCAGAATGGAGGAACTCGGGGTTCCCAGGCATTTGAGAGCAGCTGTGCATAGGTTGTATGAAGAGGTGAAAGTCAAAATTAGAACTTCAACAGGCATTTCCGAAAGTTTTAGAAGCGATATTGGGGTCAAGCAAAGTTGCCCATTGTCTCCTACCCTTTTTGGGTTATATATTGACAAGCTTGAAGAGTGGCTAAATTCGCAAGGGGTGACGGTATCCATTTGGGCAAGTTCGTTATAAGGCTTCTTTTGTACGCAGATGACCTTATACTGATTGCTCAATCGGCTCTTGGTTTGCAAGAGCACTTACGTTCCCTTGAGCATTTTTGTAGAAGGGTGGGGATGCAAGTCAATATTAGCAAAACGAAAGTAGTAGTTTTCTCTAACAAAAGAAAGCATAACCAACATAAGTTCTACTTTGAAGGCAGCATTCTGGAAGAAGTTGCAGACTACAAATACCTCGGAATTGACTTCAACAGAAATTTAAGTTGGGATGGTTCTAGAAAGAAAAGAACTTTAAGAGGTTGGAAAGCATTTTATGCCCTTCAAAACAGGTATAGAGAGGCAGAGTTGTGGGACTGGAAAACCACTCTAACTCTTTTTGGGCTTCTAGTGATTCCGGAGATTCTCTACGGTTGTGAACTGTGGGCCAACAGCACAACCGAGATGCAGTGGAAACAAATTGAGAAAATTCAGAAGCGTTTGATTACAAACAAATTCAAAGTTAAAAGTGCAGTTCCTTATGCTATCTTGTTAAGTGAAACAGTGGTTGCTCCTATTGAAGCAATTGCTATGGTGCGAGTCATAAGGTATTTGAAAAAACTTGAGCAAACGGAAGAGGGTAGATGGCCTAAGGTTGTGTTTAGTGACAGAGTATGCAAAAGAAAGAAGACTTGGATGCGGAAAAATAACAAATGGTTTAATAAATGGGATATTTGCTTGAGCATGTGTCCTACAAACAGTAAAGAGATAAAAAAATTTGTTATAGATAAGTTCCACAAACATACTTGGGAGAAAGAAGAAGTACTACATTGAAGAGTTTAACCCCACTCATAATCATCTGCAAAAGGCGTACATAGGGGCCAATATTTCTTGGAGATCTAAAATTCTTATTGCTCAATTAAGGACTAATTCTCATCAACTCCATTGTGAAACAGGACTAGAAAAGGCCAAAAGAAATGTGGGAGGAAAGAGTATGTATTTTTTGCTCTTCCTGAAAAGTGGAAACAGAAAAACATTTCATTTTAGAATGTGAGGCCTTCAAAGACAGCAGGGAAAATTATGTTGGTATTTTGGCAGCTAGCTCTTGGGATAATCTATTCAGTGAAGAGTTTGTCGAGAAGCTAGAAGCGGTTATTGTAAAACTTCACAGGAAAGGAGCCGAATACAAGAGCCAGATGGAGAAGCAATCTGTCCCATAGGTTATTTTTAGCCTCGTGGATGTTAAAAATACTTTCTTTCATGTTCCATATCTAATGCAGCTAAAATTAAAAGGCTAATGCAGCTAAATTTAAAAGGCATTTCAAAGGAACAATAAAAACAAAAAAAACAAAAACAAACTCGATGCTAACTGGAAATACGATTCCATCCAAAAGAAACGTTTAAAATGAAATTTCTGAGTTTTCCCTTGCTCGACTCTATTTTGAAAGTCAATACAAGATTGACAAAATCATACTAGTAACAGCCACGTCAATGCTATTAATATGCAAACCCCACCTTGAAACTTGAAAGCACTGAATCAATTTAGACAGTTCACCCGAGTTCTCTTCGATTTAACCATGCATTTCTAGGATTGACTTTAAACACTCTCCACAATAGAACAACAATTCTGCAAATAACTAGGTAAATGACCTTTGAACGTTTCAATGTACGTTCTTGTTTCTTCAAAATGGCATATCTAAACCAGACTAAAACAAGAATTTTGTCAATATAATGATGTTAAAGAATATATTGTTCTTCCCTAGTGGCAATAAATCTTGCGGCCACTTATATAAGTTTCAAAGCACATCAAACTTTCCACATTGAGAAACAACATAATGTATTTATCAAGTCTGGCACAAATGTAATGGCAGAGGAAACACAATGCAAGTTTAGTATAACAGTCAACATATGCCATTCACTAATTGATGTCTTCCAATTCAAACACCATGAAGTACATGAAGGAAAAAGCTACGATTTACTCGATAATTAGTGTCTCGGTCCCTCCACAAGCCAATGTGGATTCCTGTGAGGAAGGCATCAACGGAAATATTGACATCCTGGGGCATGGGTGAATTCCCACAGGAACAAACTGACCTCAATCAGTGAAAAGCGATGGGCATGATGCATTCCCCAATCTAAGGTTTACTTTGATACTTGCTACTCAAAAATTTCCGTAGCATTTGTATAGTAAACACTGGCTGGCAAGAAGACTAGTCCAGATTGATAGTTTTTACTTGTTGGAACATTGATCCGAACTCCCATGCCGTTACTTTCGTACTTGACCTGCCGAACCCCTCTTCCTGTATTCGACATGTTTAACGAGATTTCTACCAGTGGATAAGTCTCACCTTAAATGTTCGTCCTAGATTTTTATACTTCGATCTTCCAGACATAGCAGTAAATTTGGACTTTAGAGATTTGGGTCACAGATGATTCAAACAAATCAAAGGTTAAACAGTTGGCCAAGCTTAACCAAATATAAGCATGGTTTTGATTATTTTCGTTGGAAGACCAAAATTTGCGAAGATGATTAAGAATTTAATTAATCCTTCTAATGTATTATTCATCTCAGATTGCTTTTTGGTGTTGTCCATTGTTATATTTATGTCTGGGATACGAGGGGAGGGTTTGTGGAGATTTTGAAAATAAAGGAGGAGAAGACGTGCCTGTTTGTAGCTACCACCATTTCCAGGAATGAAAAGCACGGGAACGCCCGAGAGCTTGAGGAGATGCAAATCGTAATCAATTTTCTTCCAACCCTCGTGGTACAGATACAGACCATATTTTCCCTCCGCCGAGGAAAAGTTGATGTTGGAAGGATGAAGAGGGATGGGAATGTAGGTGGGATACATATACGTCATATTGCATCCGTTCGGAATGGGTGTGAGAAGTCCCAGAAGTCCAGCTACCCCCACGCAAACTGCAAATATTACCACTGCGCTAACTCTACAATTGGCTTTGAGTCCCCCCATGATTTCTTCTCCTCCGGATGGATGAAATATTAATTGCATAGGATCAGATTTAGACCATCAGAGGGAGAAGTAAAGCTCACATCCTCGGCTCTGGAAATCTACAACAGTGATCCCTGAAATCATCAACCACAACCTTATTTGCCAATGTGGAGATCATCTGCTTTGCTCCACAATTTACAAAACTGCTGTTCAGTTTGATTTGTAGCCTCCTGGACCCAAAATCAAGAAGCCCTTTCTCATCTCAAGTGAGCAGCAGCACAGAAGTGAGGAAGACTATTTTTGCATTCTGAAAGGTAGTAAAACTCGGGTAGTGTTCATGTCGAAAAGAATGCGATCCGGCTCGGACATACGCGAACAGGGAGGGTTACCGGCACGTGCCCGTTCTGAAAAAGTAACATGTCAACTGACGAAATGATGGGATGGGATATTTAAACTAAGTTTGGATGCCTTCCCTCTCTCGCTCCCCTGCTCTCTCTCCCTCCCCTGCCTGCAATTTTGATTTTGTATTTTCATTTGTCCGATCCGTATTCCTATACACACAAAATAAGTTAGGGAACTGGAGAATATAAGTTAGGGAACTAGAGATTATCACTATCGTTCCCTAGAGATTATCACTATCAAACATAATGTTGGACTCCAAATGTCTAAAAGTCAACACACGTTAGCAAATTACGACAAAATTTTACTCGCTAAAATTTAGCAATCACATACGTATTCCACGTCATATACAAACAATAGTCCAATGTTTTGAAAAGTTAATGTAAAAACACAATTTGAATGACATGAGAAGAGTTCAAGCCGTGATTTAATTTTTTTTATTTGGTGGAAAATTAAAAGAATTTATTGAAATATAAAGGTTAATTGTTTTTGTTTGGCTAAGAGGTCATTTTACTAGAATGTAAGGAAAATAAATTAATGCTCCGAAGATTTAGAGATATCTCACAAAAATGAAAGCGTGTTTCTTTACATGCACTGCAAGTAATTACAGGTGTCGTGGTTTTCCTTGAATAACATTAATGAGTCAATTTGCAAATGCGGATAGTAGCCAGTATCCACAGTGTTGGTTTGACAACTGAATTATGATAGGTTTTCCCACTATATAAAAAAACAAAAATTGCATAATTCATGAGGTTTTGGATAGTTAACTAAAATTTATAAATGGAAATTTTGGTAAGGATTATTTAGGAAACTCGAAATTATACAACTTTTAAATTTATTTTAATATTCTGAATTAAACATTTTAATTAATTAATATAAAGAAAAAGATGATTCCTTTCTTAAGAAAAGGAGTAATGATATTGTGTTGGATGAATAGTTAGATTCTACATGCAAGAAGGAAAACACCTCTAAATCTATGAAATATCATTAAACCAAATTTGGACGCTAACAATAAGCTTTTTAGTTTTCGTAACCATGCTATGGTTTGATGTTCTGATGGGAATATTTGTCATTGGCTTAGCAGTAACCTGCTTTGAGCTTCGAAAAACTATCTGAACTCTTTGCATAATGGACAAAATTGGGGCGTGTCTACGAATTAGGGGGATGAATCGAGGTGATCACCAACGTAGAGGGGAGCAGGAGATCCAATCCCTACAGTAGGAGTTTCATTAGCTTCAACTAAGATATAATTAGTTGGCAACAATTGTGGCATCGACCATGGAGATTATGGTGTATCAAATGGTGCATCTTCAACAAGTAGAATATGAAATTAGCACTTTCCTAAACCAAATTGTGGAGCTTCGTCGAGGTATGGACTAGATAGGCGAGTCTCCCCTTCTACTAGTAACATTGTTAATAATGATAATGTAACGGTTCCTGATTTTAATGTTATTGCTCCCTCTTTGAAGCCAGAGCAAGTGTATAGTGTAGACAAACATCGTTTGCATAATTGGTTTCTATGAATGTTAAATTTTCTTGGATTTTAAGCTTGTATTGGAGGCTTTATAAATGCAAAGTCATAGTATAGTAGACTTCTTCTATAGGCATTGGTTAGACATCACGCTCAATGAAAAGATTGTATTGCTTAGCCTGAACTATAACTTTGAACTTTTGTTGTATTATTACGACTCCAAATGCAAATTTCAATATAAAATATTTCTTTATATATATATATATATATATATATAAACCAAATAAAAAGTCAAAATAAATTTAGTAGGATCAAAGACCACTTGAAGAACTTGTCTTAAGTAGTTCATGTTGATAAACACTACTCTAGAGTCAAGGCTCCTCAAATGTTGCAAATATTGAAATTATTCTTCATTTATATAGCGTAATAAATAATGGAATTTAAATATCTTAACACATCTTCATCAGCCTTGTAATGTATGGTGATATAAGCTTTATTGTTAAGGTAGAAGAGTTGTCACCCTATCATATTCATGATGTCTTACAACTGAATGTCCTTGCTATACGTGAATTCATATGCATTCTTGTTTGAGCGACGATGGAATGTTGAATCCAACGTGAACAAATAGATAGAAATGTAGTTCATCATGAAGGCTTCTAAAGTCCTCATGAGTTTTGTAGGGTTTGGCATATTTAAAGAGCTTCAATATTGGTGAATTTTCAAATGTATTTATTGTAGAAGTTGTAACAATAATATTCACATCATCTACACAACCTAACACACTATTACTTATGTGGGTGATGGACAAAGATCATTCGCAAGAGAGATTCAAGAATTTCTTAAGGCTCCATTGACTCCATTCTTTCTTCATTGATAACACTTTTAACCATAAGACAACCTGGAATGCCATTCAAGTCATCGAGGAGTTCTCAAAATCTAAGGGATGGACAGTGAGCAACACTCCAACCATCATCTAATAGATATTGATGGTTATGATTACCCCTAACGTCCATTCAAAGGCATCAATCTCTTAGAGAAAATGCTTATAATTGTAATGAACGTAAAGGGGAAAAAAACATAATTTGACAACATTGAATGTCAAGACAATTCACCCATAGTGGCATGTTAAGATATTATGTTGCTCTCTTGCATCTCATCAATCCCAACTTAAGCCAAGAATATATAGATAAAATTGTCTTGTTTTTCTACTAGCCTTTATGTATTTTGGCAATCATATGTATTTGTTTGTGATACATTTTGCCATCATTTATTTTTTACATTACAATTATTTCAATTGTAGTGTGTAAAGCAATAAAATATTTTTCTTTTTATTTCACATGGTTTTTTAGAATAATTAATGTATATCACCATTTTGGACAGTGCATGAATGTAGCACTTGTGTGCCTTGCATGTACAATTACAGTTACAAAAGAATCTAGAACCCAAGCACTCACGCGCAATGAAGAGGAAAAGTCTCCCATTTCAACTGATTTCCTACAGTACTTGGTAGTGATTAGATAAATATTGCATTAATGTCTACTAAGTATCAGATAGTATTGATCTCCCAAGATAATGATGACATTGCAAGGTCTATATTTGGAAACATTACAACACTTTCACGTATATGGTTGTCTTAAAAGAACATCACAACTTCAAGTAGAGAAACTTTACACATTGTATTATCTTTGAAGGTCTTGATGTTGGATTGTAACACATTACCTTATATTTGAAGGTCTTTATGTTAGATTGTAACACATTGCCTTATCTTTGAAGATCTAGATGTTAGATTGTAACACATTGCCTTATCTTTGAAGGTCTCGATGTTAGATCGTAACACAATGCCTTATCTTTGAAGGTCTCGATGTTAGATTGTAACACATTTCCTTATATTTGAATATCTTGATGTTAGATTGTAAGTAATAATGTTTGTTAACATAGATATCTTGTACATGGCTCAACCAATTCATGATGTGTGGTCAAGGCTGCAACACCATTGGCATATTCACCTTCTTAATTATGTCCAATGAGATTAGCTTCTCATGATTGTCAATATCCACAATGAAATGTAGTAATGTCCCCTTCACCCACATATGTGAGTGGAATTGTAGAAATATCTAAATAGGTTCAACTGATCTTGTAATGTACTAAGAAAATTGCTGAATAAATTCTACAAATTGAGGAAACCAATTACAATCGCACAATCACATGAACAAGTAAGAGAAATAATTTCAATCTCACAACACAAAGATGTATCTAGGGAAAGCCTCAGCTAAAAACCCTATTATTTGTATATTTCATAAAGTTAAGAACATGAAACAATACAATGTTATTTCTCTTCCTAAGAAACCTCTACACCCTATTGATTGTCTCACACTGATCCTGGCAAATTTGGTCCAATACTTAGCCCAAAACTTGCACCTAATTGACTAGTCTAGCTTACGCATTCCTCGACTAATTGAGCCCCTATTAATTAGGAAATTACCATCAATAGATTTTGAAATACATCCAAGGCTTCATGATGACCTCTTGCATGACCTGTACAATTTTCTAATTATACAATTGATAATTCTCTTCCCTTTAACTTCAATCTCAACTGGGTCTTCCTTAGAATTGAGATGCAATAATTGTTTATAGTGAATTATCAATTATCTGATTGATCACTGCATGTGAATTAAATGAGATTTAATTCATTGGACCTATCACCAACTCATCTCTCAGTTAGAACTAGTTAAACTGATTTTATCTCAAATAATTGAGTTAATTGATTACAACTCAAAATAAGCTCCAACTATACCCCCTAAAACTTAGAGAGAACTCTACATGCCTCAAGTTTGACCCTCAACTCGAATTGATTGAGCTAACTAAGTCTTCCTGACTCAATTAACACTTACAAGTTGTCATGTGATGTGGAATTACAATTTACTTATAATTTAATTAAGGGAAAATTAAACTAGAATCCCTTTTGATGTCATTTTCAATATTTCTTGTTGCCATTTTCAACACTCCCTCTCAACAAGAAAGGAATTAAACTCTATCCTGATCTGGTACCTTTGGAATGTTTTGCATGCAATACTTCTCTGCAGTGTTGTTGCTACTGCAATTTATGAAACTGAAAAAACATTCAAACTAAATCAATTGTGATCAGTATGATGCATTTGTCACCAGAGTATCTGACTGCTCTGCTACTGAAAACTTTGCACTGTTGCTGACTCTCCATTATTGCCAACTCTGCTCTTCGCTCCCCAGTATCTGATTGCTACTAGTCCTAGCATCTGTCACTATGTCATCTGACTGCATCACTGCCATTGATTCATCTTGCTACTGTGTATTGTGGGCCCCTGTACCAAGGTAATGATCCATGAGACAAGACATCTCAATGGACCCTGCCCAATTTTTTGCACTCTTGGTACTGTGACTTCACATTTCCCCACCTCTCACCTGGAGGTATAGCTGCATGTGCTCCGTCTGCCGATTTGGCTTGAAATTCCCCCCTACTGGAGATCTCTACTTGAGTGGATTCCTCCGCTCGGTCTCCTCTCTGCTTCTCTAATTGTGGCTGCTCCACAACTTTCTGAGGCTTCTTTTGAGGCTGCATTTTGAGAGGTAATTTATGCTCCCTCTCAACCACCAAGTCTCTAACCTTCGCTTTGCTCCTCAAATCTTTGCATGCATCTTTGAACTCGAGAGCATACAAGTTCTTGACTCACACATTGATCTGTTTCACATGTCCTGTGGTGATGTGTCTAAGGAAAACCTTTCCTTTTCTATATCACATCATAACCACGGTCTTCCAATACCGCTACAAAAACAAGATTCTTCTTTAGTACTAGAACAAACAAAACATTAGTAACTATGAAAGGGGAGCCAGACTCCCTTTGAAAGCTAATTGTACCTATGTTGGTCGGGCTATAACCTCTCGTCATCTCCAAACTCTATGTTCTATTGGAGATCCTTCTCCTCCAAGTCACTGAAGAGATCTCTATTCCCCATCATATGGGGTGAGGCACCGCTGTCGAGATACCACATGCATCCCATTACAGTGTTGGTCATGCATTCAACGAGAGTAAAATCAAGCTCGTACTGTGAAGCTATAGATTCACCTACAGCTACAACTGCAGGCTCCTTCTTTGTTTCCTTCTATGGACATTTCATGGCATAGTGCCCATACTTGTGACAGTGAAAACACTTGATCTTGGACAAGTCTCTCTTGCCCTCTTCTCCTTAGGACTTCTTTCCCTTGGCTTTCTTACCTTTTCTGACTAATGAAAAATCTTCTTCTTTGTATTTGGAAGAGGTCTCATTTTGGGTGCTCCTCCTTATCTCTTATTGTACCAAGTTAGACCATAATTGCTCCCACTCTTGTAACTTCACCCTCCCATTTATTGAATCTTGGTAGTTTTGTCAGCTCTTGGGAAGGCCTAGGAGTGCTACGTTCACGAAATCATCCGCATGAATGGTAACACCAACACTTCCAATCTTATCTCGACATTGAGTGAACTTCGTCGAGTATTTTGGTATTATCTCACCCTCCTCCATCTTGATCTTTCTGAGCTTGTCCTTCAGCGCCAGCTTCCTGTGGTCATTGTTATTCTAAAAAAATATTTGTTAAGGCCTTCCATATAGCATATGGAGTTTCCTTTCCACGGAGGTTCGAGACAATATGATCTTGAACTCCTTCTAACATAATCATTCTCGCCTTTGCTACATTCTTCTTCCATGCATCAAGATTTTGAGCATCTACTGTTGCAGGCTTGAGAAAATCACTGTCTATGAATTCCTTCAGTTCATTGTCCTCCAACACTGCCTCCATCCTGCCCTTCCATGCTATGTAGTTCGAACTACCCTCAAGGGCATATTCGAGTCTCAATCCATAGAAAGGCATCCTGATTTGTTGTTGGTACTGAAGAATAAATCTGCAAATTTGATTCACCTATTCAAAACAAACTTTGGTTCTTTTCTTCTATAATGATTCCTGCTCTAACACCGTGTAGAAATTATCTAAATAGATTCAACTAATCTTGTAATGTACTAAAACAAAATACTGAATCAATCTACAAATTACAGAAACCAATTATGATTGCACAATCATATGAACAAATAAGAGAAAGAATTCCAATCTCACAACACAAATATGTATCTGGGGAAAGCCTCGGCTAAAACCCCCGCTATCTGTATATTGCATAAAGTCAAGAACATGAAACAATACAATGATATTTCTCTTCTTGAGAAACCTTTGCACTCTGTTGATTGTCTCACACTGATCCTAGCAAATTTGGTTCAATACTTAACCCAAAACTTGCACCTGATTGACCAACTTGGCTTACGCATTCTTGGGCTAATTGAGCCCTTATTAATTAGTAAATTCCCGTCAACAGATTGTGCAATCAATCCAAGGCTTCCTGATGATGTCATGCATGACCTGTACAATTTTATAATTATAAAATTGATAGTTCTCTTCCCTTTAACTCCAATCTCAACCGGGCCTTCCTTAGAACTGGCATGCAACAACTATTTATAGTGAATTATCAATTATATGATTGATCACTGCATGTGAATTAAATTATATTTAATTTGCTGGACATATCACTAGCTCGTCTCTGAGTTAGAACTAGTTAAACTAATTTTAACTCAAATAATTAGTTAACTAATTACAACTCAAAATAAACTACAACCATACCCCCTAAAACTTCAAGAGAACTCTACGTGCCTCCAATTTGACCCTCAACTCGAATTTACTGAGCTAACTAAGACTTCCTAACTCAGTTAAACTTACAATTTTTCATGTGATGTGGAAGTACAATTTACTTCTAATTCAATTAAGGGGAAATTAAACTAGAATCCCTTTTGATGCCATTTTCAATATTTCTTGTTTCCATTTTCAACAGGAATCACATGCCTTATTCACTTATTCCATTTCATCTAGTTTTATCTTTGCGATGGAGATAATAACACCAAGTTTTGGGTCAACGTTTTACTTTAACCTATCTATGGAATCTTATGGCATTTGGTTTGAAATAAAGTATTAGGTTTTCAACTCAATTAACTAGTGTAACATTTGTCATTGTTGTGACAAAAAAATTTGTTAGTCACACCACTTTCGTATATCTTTCTCTAACCTCCCATTCTTCTAATTTATATGTGACTTTGAGTGGTTTCCTTGAGGTTGGTTATCTTTTACTTTACAATTTTTTACGAGATCTAGGACCATCTTTACCTTATTTGTGTTGCAACTAATTTATAGTTCCAAACTTTCTCACTGCTCCACCAAAATGTTTTATTTTTATTTTTATTTTTGTAAAATAAAAGTACACATCCTGGTGAACAAATGTCTAGAAACTCCATTTATGTTTATATATATTGTTTAATTTATTATGATATTTTAGAACCAATGGTAATATTGAATTTAAAATGAAATGAAAAAAGATGTCAACGTTATAGAGATAACACAATATATTGGAGGAGTGGTATTACACTCAGAACCAATTTCTAGCAATGAATCAAATGGTAAAAACATTGGAATAAAAAATGGTAGAATGATGATAAGTTATCTCTTATGTGAAATATGATATCTGTGCTTATTCTCAAAAAGCCATAATATGTTAGGTTTTCACTATATCACAGTGCAATAAGCCATAACAAGAAAACCCTAACCTTAAGGGCTAAGATGGAGTAAGGAATGTGATTGTTGGGGATCTTGGTTGGTAAATGAACTTCACAAGTCCACAACCTATGCATACAAATTCTATTTCTAGTCTTCTTTAGATTGTTAAAGATATTATTACAAGCTCTATGTGTTTGGTAGGACTACCCATCAAAGATGTTCAAAATATACAAAATTCCATGGAAATGCCATGAAAATGCACCAGCAAAGAATGAGTTGAAAGATTTTGTAAGTATTTCAAGGTTCGAGGTAGTTTTTAAAACAATTTCACTCCCAAAAGGTGACCCAAATGTCTTAAATGGCCATTTGGATCAATATAAAAGCTTTTTCTTCTACACGGTGAATAAACTAGTTGCTATAATGGTATGTGTTTTATCATCATTTTGATACAGTGATATATGTTGTGGCACCATTTTGACTGAGTACGAAGGGTGTAGAGTAGTAATTAGAAAAAGGTTGATTCACCAAGGACACAAAGCCAAAATAAAATCAAGTATGCAAAGCCTTCATGAAACCCAATCTTTAAGGGCCTCTTGCATTTTCATAAAGTTTCAAAGTGTTTTTTTTTTTGTAGGTGGGTTATAGTGGTATGATTCTATAAGGAAACTATTATAAAACAATTTTTAAAATCTACTATAACTGGCTCATTTTCCTAAATATATGATAAGGAAACTATGCAAAGGATTTAGTCTGGTTAGTTTGTTACTTGAAATTAGTTATTGTTGCTAGTTATGTGCATTGATAATATGAACTATGCTTTGACTATGTGATTGTCAAACTCTAGCCATGTTGAAGGCATGAGAATTGGAAGTATTCTTTGTTTTTATTATTACAATAAGATTACATCACTATTTTGATCATTTGTATATTGATGATGTCAACATTGTTGTGTTCCTATGTATCCATTACTTCCTAGTAATTTAGATGAATGTGGTTGAAGATTATTTAACGAGTTTTATGTCTTTATTAATCATCAACAATTTGCACCTTGATTAATTAGCAACCATCAAACATGTTGTTAGTGAGACCTACTTCCTTTGGAAGGTTGAATATATTGGTATACTAGCCTACTACTAATCCTTAGTAATATGAAAGAGCCAATGACATGGTTTCATTATTGATATCTTAGAAAATGTAGAGCAGTGAAGATGTATAGGAGGCTAGAAAAAACCCCAGGTTAAAAGAGAACAAGGAAGTGTGGATACATGAGATAATCCGCTAGGAAAGTGAATATTTGGATGAAGATATCATAGGATTCAAGGACAAGCACTTGTTCGAGTGCTTAAATAGTTTGTTATGGGTTGAATTTCCAACAAATTTATATGAATGGTTGGAAATATTTGCGAAGTAGCATCGTTGTTGGTTTTCATGACCAAGAATAGAGTGGACTACTAAGAAATTCTTAAAAGCCTAGTTGTATGATCATGGTTTGAATTGAGTGGTTGAGTTTTTGTTCAAAGATGTTGTAGAATGTTGTCTTTGGAAGTTATAGTGGAATCTAAGTAATCTTTGAGAGGAGTGCTATAATTTTTCAAGAAAGGACCACACAAAATATTAATAGAGAAGATACCTATGTGGATAAAGATGTTAATGGTGGAATAAAACATCATCCCAAGCCCCATTATGATGGTATCATAAGCTCCATGTGGGGGTTGGAATGGTAAAAGGGCATGATAGTGGAGTCAACAACACAAGCTACTTGAGAGATTGACAATGGAAAATGTAACAAACCTTGAAAGAATGACAAATGATACACCAAAAATGCATAAATATAATAAAGAGTTGGTGGTGGGGAGAAATGGAAAATATTTACACCGACCAAATGTATTTAATAAGGTGTAGATGAAATTATTGATTATTGTGAGAAACAATCGCATGTACACTTTTGATTTATATTTGAGCTTGAAGATGGAATTTACCTCTAAATGGGGATCTCACCTCCTTTAAACTCTAAGGTGTAGGTATGTCAAGCTATGATAAAATCATTTGTGAAACCCTCGAGAGCTCAATCATCCTTCTTTGTAAAAATGATTTATAAAATTACCAAGTTTCAGTGGCCTCCCTCATATTGAGACATGTGGCTATGACTTGTGTAGAAAAAATATTGATTGCGCAATTCGTAGGTATTTATCCTCCCCCATAGGCTCTGACATTATGGTTGCAAAAAAACTATAAATTCCTTATCGAAGAACAAATGAGCCATTTCTCTTATGGAGTGGGAGTTTATACATTCTTGTTTGGATCCAGGGATAAAAAGGACTCGATTTTCATAAATGGTCCTTATTTCATTGAGTCAAGAGGCCCATGTACTTTAACCATTGGACACTATACTTAAATCCAGAGCATGATATTCCTTTAGTAGTTCCTGTGTGGATGTGCCTCCCTCACTTGCCTCTCTACTTTTGAAGCAATGAAACTCTAAAGTGTATTCGAAACAATATTTGGCATTTCATAAAATAAACCCAAGAAAAACATCTTTGGCCATGCAAGAATAAATGTGGAAGTATATTTTGGAAAAATGCTCACTAAAGCTCTCCTTCTATTTTTGGATAGTTGGTAACATGAGCAATTTTTAGATTACAAGTAGCTCCCATTTAATTGTAAAAAATTCCATAAATATGACCATTTTTCTAGGGATTATAAGAAGGACACCTAGAAACCTCAATGGATGTTTAACAAAGAGGAACAATGGAAAACTATAAATAAGAAAATGGGATTGAATATAAGTCAACGAGATAAAAGGATAAGCCTTAGTGTCATTTGGATACAAACACTCTTAGTCCTAGCCTATATCCAAAGAGAACCCTTAAATTCCTCATATGGCTCCCGTAAAGTCATCAATTGGGAATAAGAATGCAAGTCATATGCTACTTTGAATTTTTTTTGAGATATTGTCTCAAGAGGAGTGGATCCCCTCCATATAAACTCTAGAAATTCCTTGTTCAGTGTTAATTTTAGCTCCAGTGGAAATTATGGACACAATCCTTGTGAACAAAAACAAAATATTCCTCTTTTGGAAGAGGAATAAAAGGTAATCAACAAACTATATGAAATTAATAACCTTTCGAAGCAACATATAGCCTCATCGTAGAACAATATATAAAAATAAATCTCAACTAGTCGTTGAGGAAAAGGAAAAGGAAGAAGAGCCCCCATAAGAAAATATCCCCGAGAGAATGATTTGAATTGGATCATTATATTGTTTTTCATCCATATCGATGGTTTCACGTTAGAAAAAGTGGAGGAATCAACTCACAGGACCATTTTTACTGACAGGACGCAGCTTTTCAAATTGGGGTCTAAAACCTTCCATAAGTAGTTTGAGGCATCAAACAACGTTTTTTGGGGGATAAGTCTTTTCCACATAAGCATGACACCTATTTGAGTTATTCTACACACAGAGGCATATCCAAAAGCACAAGAATCACCTAAATCAAATAAAGTATGCAAAAGTTATGTCATTCAAAAGTTGACCTTCCTATTTTGACCACCATAATTCAAGAGGATGCCACATTGACCCCATTATTCATGGAAAAGTGGATATACACCTAATAATGATGAAGAATACTATAGAAGAGTCAATATTGCAACTGTAGTTAAGAGTTGAAGCAGTCAAACCTAACCACTGTTGAATTTCCACAATCTTGGGTCTAGGTTGGAATCTTAGAATCTCTAACACTACCAAACCAAGAATCTCAACAAGAACTGCTTTGTACAATGAAAAATATAAATCAGTAAATCACACATGCACAAGTGTAGACAAATTTTAACAAATATTGTACGATAATGCACAACCCAGTCTTCTTTATATTAAACCAAACTAAATAATACAACAATATATGGAATACAATATACAATGACAATCTTCGTTGTAGCTTCTATGTCTTTTCAGTCCTTCGATTGTGTACTGATCTCTAGTCGCCCCTTAGTACTTCAAAGGACAACACATAGAGACTCCAGGAGATCTACCACCTAACGTTGTTGCAAGTCAATTATGTTGCATGTACACGGGTTGATCCAATCTGCCCTTTAGGCTGGCCAATATCTGAGCTCCAATCTGCCTTCTAGTATCCTCTTTTGTCCATCAAAGAGCTACTCATAAGGCACCAAACTTCACCCAACCTTCAACTCCTCTTCGTCACTTTAAGATAGCTTGTCTAGGGCTACTTTGGGTAGCCAACGCACTGCCCTCTTCCAGACCAATGGCACCCAATCCAATCACTGCAATATTTTCTCCTATGAAGGCTTGCAAGCCTCCAAATTGGCTCCCATAGGCTGCAATATAAAATTTATCCAAAATACTAATCCAGCACCTACAAAAATGTTTCACGAAACATGCCTTAAGCTCATTGTTTGAGGTTATATTTTCAGCAATCAACCTAGGCCTGGTTAGGGAAAACCAACAATTGATTTAGCCTTTGAATTTTACCCAGTTTTCATCCTAAGGAATGCAGATGTCCTTCCTTGAGGGGCCATGACACTTAGCTGAAAGTCTGGGTTGTTCTAGCCCTTGAAATAGTCCTCGACCCTCCTTAATTCTCTGCGGCAAGCTTCAGTGAAGCTTCACAGGCTTGTGACATTTTGTATTATGGACATATCACCCATAAAATAACCTTTAAATAGTCTAGAATTCGTCCTTCTACTTCAGCCTTCCTCCCCTGCAATTTTGGTCACAAAAAGAGGCCCACAACAATCCTCTCTTCTACTTTGGTTACCCTCTCTTGCTGCAGCCTATAAAAAGTTGTCTTTCTCCCTTCAACAAGCTCACCTTTTGTGATGTATTGCATAATGGATGAGGATAAGTGTCTTCCATCACCTTCCATTTATACACATACTAAGGGATTCTTTCAACCTCTTCCATGGGATTGAAAATTGTTAAGAGGCTTATTTGCATCAAGCTAACCCTATCTCATTTGTGCAAAACCCATCATTAGACTTAAAAAATTCATATCTCTATTTCTACAACTTAGAATCGGATAATTCTCATTGTTTTAGATTCATCTCGACGACAATTATCACCCCCATCCATAACATGCTGAAATGTGTCCATGGTTTTGGCCCAAATCATAAGGGGTGAAAAACCCCTACCTTGGGTTCCAAGCCCATAAGTGACTCTTGTGGTGCTTTTTCCTCCAATCCCCAAACCCTAGGTCTTGGAGTACCTCCCAAGCTACTCAAAAATCAACACTCCCTCTCAACGAGGGAGGTACTTCCAAGACTAGGAAGTAACTCATCACCATCATCACTACTCATAACACTCACCCAACTCTTAGCGCTCACCACTGCAACGATCCCTGAAGCATGAACTACGCCTCTCTCGGAAGTGTCGCTATCACTGGAAGCATCCTAATTCTTCTTCTTCTTCTCCTGTATCACTTTCCAATCTCTCCATGATTCCTTCTTGGTAGTTGTAGGAGCCCCCTTTCTCCCCATTAACCATGCGCTCTTCTTGGGATGAAAAGTCTCCCTCTGAACCTGCAAGCTCCCACTAGAACTTGACACCCTCTGAACCTCTATAATCTTGACCTTCTTCTATGGAACTTGTACCTTCCCCTCTGAAGACCTCACCTACACCTTCTTCTCTCGAACCTACACCTACTCCGCCTGCTTCTTCTTCTTTCCATGCTCCTCGGGCTTGCCCATCAACCCCTAGCGACCATGCTCTCTAACTCCAAGTACAATACTGACATAGCTAGAGCCTCTAGGTCTGATTCTTGCCTTCCCACCTTGGAACAAGACCTCAAACCCCTTCTTCTCAATCATCAAGATAGAAATCACGCTATATTTGAGTTCTGGTACAAACAGTACATCCTAGTTCCACATCACTCGTCATGTCTCCATCTTGAATGGCACAACTCGATCCTCGGATCTCCAACTAACTCTTGTCACCCAACACCATGTGCAACTTTGAGTCCCATTCAGTTAGAGTCTCAAAAATCTCCTGTGACCCTGTCATATGTTTCGTCGCACCACTTTCCATGTACCATCCATCCTCAGTGACAGTACCCTGCAAGAGATGAGAGATCATAGCAAAGTCCTCCTCCTCCAATCTCTTAGTGAGATCATTTATCTTAGCTGAAGTGGCAACATCGGCGACCTGCTTCCCTTTCCTCTTCTCGTCATCTCCCTTCTCATTCATCAGACATCTCGATGAAAAATGACCCATCTCGCCATAGTTGAAACACTTGACTTTACTCAAGTCCCTTTTTTGCTTACCCTTCATTCATGTTTCAAGTGCCACGTTCTCATCTGCCCTCTTCGTTCGATGAATATCCTCGTCTCACAACTCTTCTTGAATGAAGTCGTCCTACAACCTATTCCAGTTTGGAAATTTCTCTCTGGAAATGATCCCTTTGATGAAGGGCTTCCATTCCTCAGTGAACCATTTCAAGGAAATCCTCACCACATCATTATCTGAAATAGTCACACCGATGCCAACAAGCTTATCTTTGACCTGAGACAATCTTGTCAGATACAAAGTCACTCCTTCACCTTTTACCATCTTGGTGAACTTCAACTTATCCTCCAATACTAATACCTGGTTCTCATTCTTATTCTATATTTTTTTTTGAAGAGGCATTCACATCTCATGTGCAGTGTTCTTCAAGGAAAAATGAGGTATTAGGGAATCCTTCACACCATCTAGGATGATCAATATTTCCCTTGTATCCAAATCTTCGTACACTTCCAACTCCTTTGGGTCAATTGGATTCTTGATGGATTTCTCGACAAAATCCTAAATCCTATTGATGTGCAATACCAACTTAATCATTTCCTTACATGGATTATAGTTTGAAAACCCCTCCAAATTTTCCTCATATCAGAGACATGCCTACAACTTTGACATTGTCATCTACAATGTGACCAACTCCCCCCTTAAGTTGTACTTCGTTATGCACAACTCTGATTCACTGACTTCCAAAGTAGCTCAAACATGATCTGATACCTTGTTGAATTTCCATGATATTGGGTTTAGGTAATCTTAGAATATATGACGCTAACAAACCAATAATTGGAACAAGAACTACTTTGGACAACGGAAAATATAAAGAAGTAAATCACAAATGCACTAGTGTATACAATTTTTAACAAATATTGTACAATAGTGTACAAGCCAATGTTCATTATATTAAACCAAACTGAATAATACAATAATCTATGGAATACAAGATACAATGACAATATTCATTGTAGCTTCTATGTCATATCTCGTCCTGTCAGTCCTTTACTTCCATACTGCTCTCTAGTTTCCCCTTAGTCCTTCAAAGGACAACACATGGAGACTCCAAGAGGATTGCCACCTAACACTACTACGAGTCACTTCTACTACATGTACACGAGTTGATCCAATATGATCTCTAGGTTGGCCAATAACTGAGCTCCAATCTGCCTTCTAATAGCCTCTTTCGTCCATCAAAGAGCTACTCGTAAGGCACCAAACTTCACCCAACCTTTAACTACTCTTTGCCACATCAAGATAACTTGTTTAGGGCTACTTTGGGTAGCCAACACACTTCCCTCCACCAGATCAATGGCACCAAATGCAATCACTGCAAGATCTGCTCCTATGAAGGCTATCAAGCCTCCAAATTGGCTCCCACAGGCTGCAATATAAAAACGACCCAAACTGATCCAAAATACTATTCCAATGCCTAAAAAATTGTTTCATCAAACATGCCTTAAGCTCACTATTTGAGGTCTAATTTGATGCAGTCAACCTAGGCTTGGTTAGGGAAAACCAACCGTTGTTTTAGCCCTTCAATTTAGCCCATATTTCCTCCTATGGACTATGGTTGTCCTTCCTTGAGGGGTTGTGACACTTAGCTACAAGTCTGGTCTATTCTAGCCCTTGAAACAGTCCTTGACCCTCCTTAATTCCCTACAACAAGCTCCAGTGGGGCTTCACTAGCCTACGACATTCTATATTAGAGAAAAAACACCCATAAAACAACCTTTAAATGATCCAGACTTTACCCCTATACCTCGACCCTCCTTCCTTGTAATTTTGGTCACCAAAAGAGGCCCACAACAATCCTCTCTTCTACGTTGGTTACCCTCTCTTGCTACAGCCTAGACATAGTTGTCTTTCTCCCTTCAACTAGCTCACCTTTTGCGATGTGTTGCAAAATGGAGGAGGATAAGTATCCTCCATCACCTTCCTTTTATACATATGGGTAGGGCTTCTTCCAACATCCTCCATGGGATTGACAGCTGTTAAGAGGCTTATTTGCATAAAGCCAACCCTAACTCATTTGTGCAAAACCCAATCATAAACTTTAAAAATTCACATCTCCATTTCTACAACTTGGAATTCGATGATTATCATTGTGTTAGATTCATCTCATTGAGAGATATCATCCTCATCCATCACATGTCGAAATATGTCCATGGTTTTAGCCCAAATCATAATGGGTGAAAAACCCCTACCTTGGGTTCCAAGCCCACAAGTGACTCTTGTGGCAATTTTTCCTCTAATCCTCAAACCCTAGGGCTTGGAGTACCTCCCAAGCTACTAAAAAATCAACAACCACTAGTAGGCTATTGGCATGTGTTACAACTGGGACATTAGAAGGAAAAGGGGATCCATTCTATTCTAGCGCATTTTTTCCATAGATGAGAAGAGCAACCAAGAGTGGATAGGCATAGAGAAAACACAAGTATTTATGATTTGTAGTAACCCACAGGCCATAGGGCTCACTTCTTTGTACTTGCATAATTTTTCCTTTCAAAAAAAGAGAGCAGAGTAGCCTCAACTTCTTGCTGTGTTTTCTTCCGAAAAGGAATCTGAGGATATATCTTGTGTCAATTGTGGTTTGTGAGTTTTTTTTTCCTCTATTTTTTTCATAATTATAATTTTCATGCATATTCAATAAATAATAATTTACAAATCCATAAATATTAGGAGAAAAAAAAACCATCATAGTGTAGATTTTTTCAGATTTTTAAATATGTTTTGGTAGATTTATCATGACAAATTTTCCAATGGAATATCCACAATAGTTTACGAATCATATTGGTATCAAAATAGGTTTCCTTGGGTGTATTCTGGGTGAGTTGCAAGAGATCTAGATCTATTAATTTGAAAGTCGGAAAACCCTAATCATGGCTGATGAATTTTTGAATAACCCTCATGATCCTTCCGAGGAGAGGTTTGTGTGGCTAAAAGCACAAGTTGCAAATATAAACCATAATGTGAGCCTCCTTATGGTGGTCATAACAAATAAGCTCAGGATATTCAGAGAATATGGGGGTTCTAATGCAAAGGTTCGATTAGAGGGAAAAGTTGGAGATCTAGAAGAAATATAGAAGGAGCCATAGGAAAAACCGAAAAAGAAGAAGAAGATAAACTCAATTTGAATGTCATGAAGCATTCACGGTCCTTATTCAAAATGGAATCAAAGGTTGAAAACTAATCGTACCAAGGTGAGATTTATGCTTTGAAGCTAAATCACTGGTTACAATAAGTAGAAGTTTATTTTAGTGTTCAGGAAGAGTAGAAGATTTTGTTTGCTCGACTGAAATTAAAGGGTCATGCCCTGACCTAGAAGGAAATCCACACAAAAAGCTTGAGGTTGGAGGGATATCCTAAAATATGTAAGTGGGAGGTTTTCAAAACCATCATAAAGTCATAATTTAACTATATCAATTATGTAGAGGAACATTGGATCTGATGGCTTTACTTCAAGCGGAAGCAAGGGAAGAGTGTATAGGAGTACACCACCAAATTCATAAAGATGGCCATAATGTTGGGTATCTCCCCAAAGAACCCATACGTACTCCTCAAGTATCTGGGGGGTCTACACAACCATTTGTGGAAGCAAGTGATGTTATGTAGACCTATATCGGTGGATGAGGCTTGTGTACATGCACAATAGTTTTAGAACATAGGCGAGAAGAAAAGTCAATCAAGTGAGTTGAAGCAGAAGGAGCATCGAGGTGCTTCTAAGGAGTAGAAGAAGAATTGGAAAGGGGAGAAAGACTAAAATACGACAACCACAACTCACCAGTTCAAAGATCCCAAAAACCACTCCAACCATTGTAACATTGACAATCATACAAAGAATAAGATACCTAGAAGACAACCTTCAAAACCAAACGAGTTTTATGTGAGTGTTTGGTCATTCTATTTTCCCCATGCAATGCACCAACTAAATTTATGAGGTCAATGAATGATATATTGTGCCCTTTTATAAATTCATTTGTTTTTATCTATTTGGGTGATATACTAGTATATAATGCTACCTAGGAGGACCACATCTCACATTTTATGCAAGTGCTAGAGACATTAAAGAAGCACCAGCTGCTGACAAGCCTCAATAAGTGTGATTTTTCATAACAATAGTTGGTGTTAGTGGGGTATGTGATAGGTGGAGAATAACTTAAGATAGATATTGCCAAGATGGAGGCCATCGGGAAGTGACCAGTGCATGCTAATGTTTCTAAGGTCAAGTGTTTCGTTGGGGAAACACAATACCTGAGGAAATTCAAAGCCTCATTTTCAGTAGTAGCAACACCACTCCAAACCATAACAATGAGTGGTAAGAATTTCCAGTGGGAGAAATGTTAGTAGAGGACCTTTGAGGAGTTAAATAAGAATATTAGTCAAATACTAGTTCTGGAATTACCTAACTTGCAACAACCCTTTGAAGTGGAGACAAATGTAAATTGGTATGTTATGGGAAAGGTCTTGATGCAGGGAGGAAGGCTTGTATGCTACCATTCTGAACTATTTCAGGGGGGAATTCTCAACTACCCTTACTATGAAAAGGATCTTTGTGTCCCGGTGCAAGCTGTGAAAAAGTGGTAACACTATCTTATGGGAAATGAGGTGGTAATCCACACATATCACCACCCACTACAATACATGTAGGCCCAAAGTAAGCTACAATAGACCAGAAACTACAAGTGGATGGGGTTTCTTTAATTGAGTGATCAAGCATAAGAACGAAAACACAAATGATTTGGTTGACATGATTTCAAGGCCACCCACATCAAATATCATAGCTTTGGGAACTCTTATGCACATGGAGCCATTCACCCATGGTGCATATAGAGAGGCTTATTCAGAGGATGAGGACTTCAAGGAGATATTTGAGCAGTTGCAGAGCCAGATTCATGTGAACGATGGGACAACATAGTTTACAACCATCACCGGGATGGGTTACTCTACGTGTTAGATAAGTTATGTATTCCTGAAGGTGAGTGATTGCAACTGATTAGAGAGGCTCAAACCTCCAATGTTGCAGGTCACTTTGGTGCAGGGAGACAGTGGAAAAATTGCAGAGGCGTGTGTATTGGCCTAAGATGCAATAGCACATAGCTAGGTTCATAGAAGGATGCATGCTTTGTTGTACCAACAAGCCTAGTAGTGTGAAATAGAGTCACTATCATTCCTTATATGTACCAACTCATCCTTGGGAAAGAATTTCCATGGAATTTGTGGGATGTTTACCAACAATGAGACAGTGACATGACTACCTATTTGTGGTAGCTAACAAATTCAACAAGATGTGTCTTCTAATGCCCTCCAAAAGACCATCAATGGGAAAGAAGCAACAAATTTATTCTTTGGACAGTTTTGGGTACACTTTGGGATAACAATGATCCAGGTGGCTCCAAACACCCTCAGGAGATAAAGAGGGCTCAGAATTGGTCAAGATTCAAAATGGTCGGATTCCTCTCGAACTAGGTTCAAATTGAAGTACTCGTTGCCTTGATTCCAACGATGTGAACGAATCTCCACTCCAAGCCTGTATGGATAAGTTAGAGCAAGTCAAATTTTTGGTCAAAGTTGGGCAATGGGCCAGGTTTAAGTTTTCCACAAATTCACCGCCAACTGTCAGGGAACTCACCACCCGAAAATGGGCAAAATTGTGGCCTCGTTAAATTTCCCAATGACCCTTATTTTCGTTAAAACCAAAAATGTCTATTTTATTATAAAAATACAAACAAATATTAAAAAATAGGGGTGGCGGGCCATGACCCCCGCCACCACCATCGGACCATATTATAAAAAATTAAAAATATATATATTAAAAATCTTGGGTCGGCAGGCCATGACCCCTGTCGAACCCCACGGTAACCACCACACCATATATAACATTATAAAATATGGAAATGGGTTGGGTCGGGGCCGTGGGTTGCGGACCCTGCCCACCCAACAAAGCCACGATGTATAACAAGGGTGGAGCTAGCGGGAATTGAACTTGCCAAACCCACGTGGGCCGACCCCCAACAGGCGGCCCCATAAAAATTGAGTCAACGCATTAAAACCCGCCAACAACCACCAAATACATATACAACAACCCAACGCATATCCAAAACAGATATAAAAAAAGTTTTAAAATGCACCAAAATTTACATTTAACCAACCGTAAATGTAACCAAACGTGAAACGTTACAAACCGTCAAGTTTAAAAAAATACATACAATGCCATTTTTGGAGTGGGCGAGATTTGAATCCGACCCGCATCCATGTTATTTGCCAATGCTACCATTAGGCCAACGGCCTATTCATTGTTAACTTTGCCCAACAACGTATATTTAAGTGTTGAGCTTTCAATTGCATGGGGCATGGAGGGGGACCAACAAGACGGAGGAGTGGAGCAACAAGGGGAAATTCGGGACCCTTTTTTTTTTTTTTTGGTGTGCAGGTGGAACAATGAGCCATGGAGGCAGCAAAACCATGCCCCATGGAATCTTGAGGGCATCAAAAGATTCCTTGAGGCCCCAAAGTTACAGGAGTCATAATTCGGCAAACTTTATGTTGATTTTACACCTCTCGGTGACAGGAATCTGATGGCGATGTCCGTTTCAACAGCATAACTTCCCATTTTTCGACCATTTTCCAGATTGGAATGACGGTGTCTGATTCTCAAGTGTGGGCAGTCGATTTTATGCCCCTCGACGCCATAAATTCGACGGATGTAGTCATATTCAGCAACTGACATCCGCTTCTTCAACCAACTTCAGGGGTTGAGGTATATGTAGTTTGATCACGTGCCTATTTTTGCTGTGAGATGTATTATGATTTCTAGATCCTTGCTTGATGCATGTGCAGGATCTTGTTTTTTTCTTCATGTGATATTATGTCATGATAATAGGAGGTCCATTGTGAGTGAAAGTTCCTGTGGAGGAACGTCTTGTGGAGAGACAATCCACTCTTATTGAGGGAACATCCTTGTATGAACATCATCCATGTAAATCTTCCCATTTCCAGCACTATATGAAGCAACCTACACCATTTTTACATTGGGCCCGGAGATGTAGCCCACACTAGGTGAACTCCGTTATCAACATTTCGTGTTTTATGTTGCTCATGGTTGGCTTGTTTCCTCTTGCTTAAACGTGCATACATATTCTTTGATGTTCTTTTAAAATGCAGTTCTAACAACATCACAAAAGTAAAATATCATGGGTAAATCTGGTAGCTGACGGACTCGGATCAAGTGGTATTAGAGTGGTATTCTTGCTGATGCGAATTGCGAGCGTTAACAATGATTGAACGTGCAACAATGGAGGATGGAAAATACATGTAAGATGCCATGCTCAGGATGTCCAAAATGGTGGAAATGATGTATGAAGCTCATGAAAGACGAGAGAAAGAAGAAGCAGAAAGCGATGCTCCATCCACATCTTTTAGTGAATATTCATCGCCCTCACTGTATTCTCATCATTCGAATGAGGAGATTAGCCATAGCCTTCAAGAAGACAACACTGAATTGAAAGTGTTTCTACGAGAGGAGAAAGAGGACAAGAAGAGAGTGAAACTTCAGTTGCAATACAAAGAGGCAACCTTGGAAGAACTGAAGCACAACGACCAGAGTCTACAAGCAAAGGATGATGAATTAAGGAGGCTTCTACAAGAAGAGAAAGAGGATAAGCAGAGACTGCAACTTCAACTACGAGCCGCGGAAGAGGCCTTGGAGGAGTTGAAGCACAACAAAGGCTTGAAAAAGGCATCATCACATGTTTCTGAATCGACATATGAGGTAAACAATGTTGATGTTCCTTAAGCTTCATCTTCACATGCTATCATTTTTCTGGGAAATGTGGATATACCTATTACAGGAACTAGCATGAGACTCCTCACCAAGATGGGATGCAAAGGAGGAGGACTTGGCGTTAATGGCCAAGGCATGATTTAGCTATTGGAGGTCGTGCAAAGACCTCATTTAGTAAGTTTGGGATACACTGAAGGACAATGCTCGAAGGTGTCAGAAGTTTCCAATGCATGGTTGACACCATTGGGGAAAGAGATTGATGGGAACACTTCACCATCATCCTGTGATAGCACAGATTGCAGAGAAAGAGCCGAGGCAAGCTCTTGTCACCATGACTTCACCAGAGACCAACAAGAAAGGTATAACAAGTCTCGATATTGTAGTGTTCATTTTGATTACAAGAATGTCGCTAACAATGAACCTAGATCATGGCATCGAAAAAAATGTAGTTTTTGTGGATTACATAACCATGTATTTGCTAAGTGCTGGAAAATAATGGCAACACAAAAGAGGATGAGGCATGAAAAGGCTTATCCATCGCATGAAAAGAAGAAGGTAAAGCAGGTTTGGAGGAAGAAGACTCATTGCAGTCATTGCGATAGAAGTGGCCATCAAAGAGGCACGTGTTGGAGGCTCCATCCAGAGCAGTGCCTTAAGGACAAAGCATCAGTGTAGGAACCAGTTGAAACAGTTGTTCGACCAGCCACTGCACCATAGAGAGATGACCCATTCACTTTGATAAGTGAGAGATGGTTTTTTTAGGTGTGGTAGGGTGTTTGGCCTTCGTTTGTAAATCATAAGATGCAATTTAAAATGTAAAAGTGATGATGTGTTTTCCATCACTTATGATGCAATAATGATATTTTGGCCTTGTATTGATAGCTGGGGTATTGATTCCATTTTAATGTAAAATTGACCACCGAGTATGTGTTATAAACTCGTGGCAAGTATGGGATGCTTGGGTAATGAATTGGTCACTTAGTTAAGCATGTAAATTGCGAAATATTGTACTACAGGTTTGCAGAAGATGCAGGTGTCGGCTCATCGCTTATGGCTCCGAAGGACAAAGGTGAAGAAGAATGAAGGGTGACCTTTATTGACACTTGTGGTGCAGGTGAGGTACAAAGCAGCTGTAGATTAAGTTCAATCTTTTGGTGGACCAAAATCTCCTTAGTGGGGAGGATTGATCCAGGTGGCTCTAGACACCCTCGGGAGATTAAGAGGGCTCATAAATGGTCAAAGTTCAAAATGGTCGGATTTCTCTTGAACCAGGTTCAGATTGAATTACTCGTCTCCATGATTCCAACAATGTGAACAGATCTTCAATTCGAGCCCGTATGGAGAAGTTAGAGAAAGTCAAAGTTTTGGTCAAAGTTGGGCAGTGGGTCAGGTATAAGTGTCCCACAAATTCACCTTCAATTGACAGGGAGCCAAACACCCGAAAATATGAGAAATTGTGGCCTTGGTAAATTGCCCAATGACCCTGTTGAAGCCTAGAAAATCTCTGCTTCAAACATCGGGGAAAACCACCCGGTCGGGACCTTAAAACAACTCCTTTTCCGTTTGGTATGGTGGCTCCGACTGGATTTAAAGGACCAGTTTTCTTATAACTAAATGGATTGGTTTGGATGGGTGGAAATGGGACTAAATTAACTGAAATAAAACTATATAATTTAAACTAAATACTGGTAAAGAAATTCTAACACTAACCCAGGTAATTATATGTGAATACAACTTAAGATTGTTTCAATTTAACAATAACCATGAAAATGTATTATTATTTAAATTGAAATATGCAGAAACAAATAAAGATAACTCTGTTTAAGAAATTAAACAGAGTTGTATTAACATATTGCATTCATCATTGTATACCATCTATATATATTTATGAAAGATAACGTTTCAATTATACTCAGAAATGATATATAAAAGGAAGCGTTGTGAAAACAAATATATATAAATGATAGCAATCTTTAGAGCGAATATCATAAGACAAAAGAAATCAATAGTGAACAGATAGAAATACCTTATTCATCTTGAAGACTTTCAAATGAAATCTGATACTCTAATCCAGTAACTCTGATGCAAAATCAAATTCCAAGGTACAGAAATGCAACACTTCAAAGATAATTCCGCATAAAAATCACCAGATGTGATCCTTTTAAAAAATATATAAGACAATGGAGTACAGAAATGCAATCTCCAAGTCAAAAAATATTAAGATCCAGGACCCTTCTCTAAATGCATGAGAAGGGTTTAAATACTACTTAACTAAATCTAAAAATAGTTTATTACAAAAATTAAGGATTCAGTTCAATGACCATCCTTTTCCTAGGCTAAAATACAGTGAAATTAAAACTAAATCTATCTATCTATGAACTTGATCTTTAAACTTGCAAGCATCTAGCATAGTTTTGAGAAGATGTGGTTGACCAACTTCGGAATTCAACTGTCCTGAAAAGACAGAGTCGGCAAGCGTAGGAGCAATCTTCTCTGTAGCATTGATGATACAATTAAGCACACTGTGCTGACTGTGTGGCTTCACCAAGTACATCCAGTATGAGTCCCAATTCAATCTTGTTAGCCCTTGGATAGATTTTTCTCTTTCTTCTGCCTTTTGCCTCCATTCTGCTTGCAGTTGATGTGCCTGTGGGAGATATCCTGGAACAGTTTCAGGAATTAAATTAGCTTTGTGTAAATTATCATTTACACAATCAGTGAGAGTGTTTTCCGCTGTAGCTGCCTCCTCTGCCCTTTTGATTTGTGCATTTTCCTTTATTTGAGCTTATTGCTCTATTATTAATTTTGCAATTTCATCTTGATTTTGCTTCACCATTTTCTCATATCATACTTTAGCCAAAGTAGTTTCTTTTTATCGATTTGACCTTTCGCAGTAATTTTTCTCTGTGCCGAACACGCTTTTTCCTTACTTAGCATGAAGCGCCTTGAATTTGGTCAATGTTTCCTCATTTTGTCTTACAGTTATTTCAAGTCTTCTTCAACTACCGACTTCTCTCAAGAAGAGCTTTATGTTTCTCTGAGAACTCTTGATCTCCAACAGCTTCTTTAGTAACTTCTAAAAGTTCTATAGAGGATAATTTTGGTAAACTTACATACCTTATCTTGTGGTAGAAACTGTGTCAATTTGCCCACTTGGATATTTGAACTTGTGAACAGCGTCTGAAACATCCTTTTTTGGTACTGTCCACTCGTGTTTGATTTTCTTCAATGGTTCATCTCTTTTGGTCCATTCCTGTGTGCATTCTGCCAAATTTGCATGTTCTCTGGCGAATTCTTCCATAAATTGCTTGTTGTAAGTCGCCTGAGGTTCTGGCAACTTATACATTAATCTCACGTCTTCCGTGGTGAATGACCCGATTAGCTATTCAGATGGAGTCTTAAATTGCCTGTCTGAAATATCGGTGCTGTCCAGCACCCATCTCACCATGTCTGTATATGGGAGAATCCTTGGCCTTGCCGCTATTCTATGCAGAAATGAGCAAGCCAGTTCCCTAAGGGTTGCCTCAGACGTATTACTGGAACCTGCTATAGCTACAACTTTCATCACCACAGGGTTTTCTTCCTCTAGCAGATTATACATTCCTTCCCAAGTGGATATACCGGCATCCTTATTACAAGCGGTGTCTGCATACAACGAAGCCATTTCTTTGTTTTCAGAACTCGAGCTCTTCTCCTTCTTACCCATAGTGTTTAGTGGAAGCTTTGTATAGACGTTTGCTCCTTTGTGCCTGCGTTTTACGAGTAAATGAGAGTAATGGCATAAGAAAGGTGATGAGACTGTTTTAAATGTGAAAGCGGATGAAATATAATATTTTAATCGTGAAACGACTTTCAATTCAAACACAATCTCATTTACCATCAATTTTCAATCCAATCATTTAATTTAATCATTAAAGCGCATAACAGATTTGATATATGGGAAGATTGCCTTGGGATAGCGCGCCTACATGAATCTGCGACATTGCGATCTGCGATTTGCTGCGCAATATCGCAATATCGCAATGTCGCAATATCGCAATATCGCAAAATGAAGTCATCGCAGTTATGTAAAATAGCGCAAAAGTGAAAATTGCGCAATAGCGCAAAAGCGCACATCGCAAATCTCGCAAAAGCGCAAAATTGAAAAGAGCGCAAAAGGTATTCATTAATCACTTCTATTTTCTATGCTATGCGATCTGCGATTAATACGTTTATTGTATAGGCTTTTAGGGTCGCATTATCGCAAAAGCGAAAAATCGCATTTTCAGTTTTATAAAAGATATATACCATTTTGCTATGGATGCGCTATTTTGTTTAAAGAGCAATTTTATTATAATCTATCATAAACTTAAGTGTTTCTTAATGTTCTTTCTAAGGGATTTCTATAAGTTTATGATAGAAAGTCTTATTTGAAAAGACAAACAAATCCTAATTGATTTTTTGGATTTTTTAACTAAGGGTCCCCATTTATTTAGTATTATTACTAATATTAAATAAAAAGGGGGGTTGTTGCTAGTCACAACAATTGGTGATTCACTGAAAGAAACAGTTATCTCTGAAAAAATAAAATGAACACTATATCTTTAGTAAGTAAAGATTTTTAAAGATAATGAAAACTATCTTAGGATAATTCAAATAAAATGTAACTATGAAAAAAGAAATAAAAATCATTTCATAATTTCTTTCTAATTCCTTAAGAATAAAAACATTTTGGGTTATCTCAAGCTTTGATTGGTGTTAATAATGAAGTAAGTGGATCTCTCCAAGTTTTGGTTTTATAATATACTCTATTGCCATAGGTATTGCCTTTGCTGCCAGCAAACGTTCATAGTCTCGACAGGGTTACCTTTTAACCATTAACCATTCATTGTCCCATCCAACTAAAATTATGACTTTTTAAAAGATAAATTCATAAGACCTATTATCTCATGTTTTTGTCTTTTATTTATTTTTATTTTAAGAGCCATTGTTCTGGTTTGGCAGCCAGTTAATAACAATGTCATTCACTAATTGCACTTAAACTGAACAAGCTGGCTCGTGATGAGACCCCTTGTCTTATATTTATAAGCCATTACCCTGTTTTGGTATGCAGTATTGGTAATGTCAGTTTTATTACTCCTTATGAACATGGTAAGTCGGCTCGCAATGAGACCTCTTATCTCTTAAAATTTTCGTATAATTTCTTAGAATTACATTCTAAAAAATCACAACTTAAATGGATGGGGTGAAATAGTTTTATCCTTAAGAATCAATGGATGGCAATTTTCAGAGTTTTTTTTGAGTTCCAAAACTTTTGAAAAATCTTTACTTTTACAGATAACCTTTCTCTGCTTAATAAACTTATGATGATTTACATTCTTCTCAAGTTTTCAAAAGATCATACAAATGATTGGAATAATCTTTCAAAGTTTAACATCTTATTTTAAACTATTCAAAAAAAATTGTGATCATTACTCTAAAAATTCTTATTTACATAAAATAAATATTTATAATATTTTTCCGAAGAAATTTTCTTAAATAGTAAACAGTCAATCAGAGACTTATTAACAACCTTTATTTGCAAAAACAAAAACAATCAAAAACTTTGCAGAAAGAAATATGTACAGTTTAAGAAGGAGTTACCTCCTTATGAAAAGAATTTCTTCAAGATAAGCCCATTTACAGGAAGAGATTCTCTCTTACCTGTTAGATCTTGGAGTATGAATGTATTTGAGCTTATCTTCTCAACGATCTGAAATGGTCCAAGCCACATTTTCTGAAATTTGGTATGTTTACCTTTTTCTTCGTGTGTTTTATCCCATTTCAAAACGAGATCACCAATTGACAAAATTTTTGAGCTGGTAGAACTTGCATCAAAAGAAGATTTTACAAGCTGTTGATGTTTTTCATGAGTAATTTTTGCTTTATTCCTATCTTCTTCTAATTTAAGGATTTGATCATATCTCAATTGAATGGATGAAGAATGATTTTCTTCAATAAACTGCACTAGGGCTAATGATGGAAAAGTTAAATTTGATGGTATCACAGCTTCTTTTCCATAAACCAGATTGAAAGGTGAAGTCCCTATTGAAGTTTTTTCAGTGATACGATCAGCCCATAACGCAAAGATTAAAGATTTGTGCCAATTCTTTTGATTTTGATCAATGGTCCTTTTAATGATTTTGATAAGGTTTTTATTAGTGGATTCAGCCAAACCATTACCTTGTGGATAATAATTTGTTGAATATTTTAATTTAAAACCTCTTTTGACTGCAAATTCTATTAAACTATTTCCAGAGAAGTAAGATGCATTATCAAAGACAAGAGCTTGAGGTACACCAAACTTGGTTATGATGAATTGATCTATGAAATCAATAATTGCATCAGAATTGGCTACCTTCAACGGGATTGCCTCTACCCATTTTGTAAAGTAATTAGTTGCAGTAAGGATGTACTTGTGTTGTTTGGAAGAATGAGGTACTATCTCACCAATAATGTCAAGCCCCCATTGTTCGAATGGTTGCTCAATAGTCACTGGTTGCAAAGGAAAAGCTGGTTTCCTTTGTCTTCCACTTGCAGTTTGACAAATTTGGCACTTCCTTACGTAATCATGCGTATCTTTAAAAAGGGTAGGCCAGTAATAACCAGCACGAATTATTTTGTGAGCCATGGTATCACCTCCAAAATGACCTCCTGCTGGTCCATCATGCAATTCCTGCAAAACCTTTTCAGCTTCAGTCTTTTCCAAACATCTTAATAAAATTGAATCATATTTTTTTCTAAATAACACATTATCAATGATCTCATATTTAATAGCCTTTAACCTTAAAGCGCGTTTACTCTTATAGCTGAGATTAGAAGGAGCATACCCATTTTTCAAGTAATAGATAAGATCAGCATACTGAGATCCGGAATCTGTAACATTTATCTGACTTACTTGAATATCTTGATTTTCCGGTATGTTATGAGCTCCTGCCAATAATCTGCAAAAACCTTGTCCTCTAACAATCTTAGCCGGTTTAATATCAATATCATATTCTTGCAAGGCTGTTACCCAGTTAGCTCTCTTTTCTCCTACTTCTTTTTGAATTAATAGTTGCCTTACTGCAGAGAATGGGACAATGATTTTTGTATGTGTTTTCAAGAGAAAAGGTCTGAAATGTTTGATTGATTTAAACACAGCAAAGGCTTGTTTTTCAACATTGGAATAATTAAGCTCAGCTCCTTGCAGATTTGAGCTAAAGAAAGAAATTGGTGCTTCGATTTCTTGATCATTGAGTTGTGTTAAAACGGCTGCATAGGATGTTTCAGTGGCCAGAGTATACAAAGTAAAATCTTTAGAAAAATCCGGAGTATTCAATGCTGGTGCATTAATGATCGCTTGTTTGATTGCCTCAAAAGATTCTTTTTCTTTATGCGTCCATTTGAATATTGAATTCTTCTTGATCATATTTTGCATAGGTAAAACAATAAAAGAAAAATCAGGAATAAATCTTTTAACAAAATTGATCTGTCCAAGAAATGATTGCATGGATTTTTTGTTATGAGGTAAAGAAATATCAAAAATTTCTTTCACTCTATCTGGATCAATATATATACCATATTTTGACACAACAAATCCTAAGAGTTTTCCTTCATCCAAAGCAAAGAAAGATTTCTTTGGATTTAAGGAAATACCAAACCTTCTACATCTTTCAAATATTTGCTTTAAATCATGTAGATGATTGGCTCTTTTTTTTTAAAATACTATTATGTCATCAAGATAAACAACAACTGATTTATTGATCAGACCTTTAAATGCTATGTCCATGGCTCTTTGGAAAGTTGCTCCCGCATTTATTAGACCAAAAGGCATTTTCTGATAAGCATAAGTTCCCCATTTTGTTCTGAAAGTTGTTTTCAATCTGTCATCTGGATGAACTAAAACTTGATTATAGCCCGAAAATCCATCGAGAAAGGACATAAGTTCAGAACCAGCTACCTTTTGAAGTATCCGTTCCATGGTTGGCAATGGAAAATTGTCTTTTAAACATGCCTTGTTTAAATTTCTGAAATCAATACAGATTCTTATATCACCATTCTTCTTCCTGACAGGTACCATATTGGAAACCCAATTGGAGTGCCTGACCGGAAAAATGATTTTGGCTTTTAAAAGTTTATTAAGTTCTGATTTGATTTGACTTTCGAGATTTGGATGAATCTTTCTCAACTTCTGTTGAACAGGTTTAATATCAGGAAGCACTGGAATTGTATGTTGAATAATCGAAGTATCATACGTTTTTAAATCATCATAATTCCACGCAAAAACGTTTTTATACTTGTTGAGAAGTTTAATGAACTCATTCCTTTCCTCTGGTGTTAAATTGAGTCCTAAATTAACGTTTTGAGGTTTAGAATCAGAACCGAGATTCACTAATTCAAACTTCAAAGTAGAACTTTGCAGTTTAGCATTAGTGACTTTCTTGAATATGTCTTTAATGTCATATAAATCCTCTAATTTAACAACAGATTTTGGAATGGGGTTTTCATTACCTTTTGAAGCAATTTGTAAATCGTGATCATCTTCGTCAATAATTTTCTCATCATATGATTTCTCTGAGGTCATGAAATTTAAAATATCTTGATCATGATAGAATACTCTCCAATTTGTAACATTATCTGGGACAGATGGACGAAAAATCAATTCTACAGAAAACCTATCAGGACTGCAATCTTCAGCAGGTAGGAGTTTAGATGCAACATTAGCTAACAAGTCAGCTGATGTATTCTGATTTCTAGTAATAGGAGAAATATTGAATGCTAAAAAATGAGTGGTGAGATTTTGTACTAGGGTTTGATAGTGTTTAAGATGTCCTGAAAGGCAATGAATAGTATTCCTAACTTGTTTTATGACAATTTCGAAATCACCAAAGACTTTCAAGTATTTAACATCTAATCCTATAGCTTTATAAAGTCCTTGAACCAAAGCTTCATATTCTGCGGTATTGTTAGTACACTCAAATTCTAACCTACATGACTGCATGGTTTTCTCCCCATCTGGATCAATTAAGATGCATCCAGCTCCAGCTCCATCACTAGACTTTGATCCATCAAAATATAACGACCAAAATAAAGATTTGTCTATTGGTTTATCTACAATTACATCAGAAATATTTACAATTCTGGAAGAATCAGATTGTGAAAAATTTTCTATCTGAGAAACAAAAGTATTTACAGAAAAAGGTGATTGAGGAGCTTTGAAATTTCCAAGAAACGATTCAGCAGAATAACCTCCAAGAATATTGTTGTTGAATGCCACAGGTTCATTAGGTTGTTCAAATTCAGTGACAGTGTGCGTCATATGTTTTTCTCGTTCAATTTTGATTTTATTTGGTTTCCCTTTGTAGGGAAGCCACATGTGTGAATAATCAGTTGAGATATAACCGTTAAGTTTCGCAGACCAGTCCCTGCTCAAGATTAATCCATAGAATTCAGGAATATAAGTAATCAGAATATCAATTCTTTGGACAATCCTAGGATCGGAGGCTAATCTGATAGTAACTGAATTGATTTCTCCTACCACTTGGACTTTAGAGCGATCCAACTGAACGATATGAACTGCTGATTTCTGTGGTTCAATATTCAATTTAGCACAGACAGAAGTAGGCATTATATTGGAGGAAGCTCCAAAATCAATCAAACAATTGTGCAGATTTTTATTGTACATCTCATAAGTCAAAAGAAAAGGAGGAGTTTGAGAATTTGACTTTTCCCCAATGAGCACAGTATCAGAAGCATCTACCTTATCTGGTGGCTTACCAGTTCCTCTCGCTGCTTTTGCAACTACACCGCTTGGTAAAAGAGAAATTGGTGTAGCGTTTAATTCTTTCAATAACAACTTTTGCTGGTGTTTTAGTTTGTTGAGTTCATGTAAGGAAATATTAGCTTTGATCTTTTTCATGTCCTCGACAATGTTGTATTCCATAGGATCTGACACTACCAAAGTCTTTGCTGTTGATGTAGGAAGATTAGAAGAAGATGGCTGATTTTGAATAGGTAATGGAGAAGTTTTCTTTACAGGGGATTTGTCTTTGGTACTTGGAGTTGTAATTTTCTTTTTAGGAACTGTTTGCACTGGTTCCGCTGTGGATTTACTCCTAGTACTTACAGGCATAACTTCTTCACTATCAGAATTAGGGAGAATAAAATCCCACATTCCATTCAATTCAGCTATTTCTTCATTTTCATTTTCTTCATCTGATACTATAGATATATCTTCTTCCTCTTCCTCTTCTTCTGATTCTGCATTAGAGATTGCATTAGGAGGTTTAGATTCAACTTGGTTTCTTCTAAAATTTCGGAATGGTTTCTTAGTAGAAATTTCAGCCACTTGTTTTTTAATTTCAACCATTTCATTTGACATGGTTTTAAGAACTTTCTGTAAACCTTCCATGTCGTATGGATCTTTGGCCTTTTTCTTTGAATCATCTTTGAAGCTGACTTTCTTTGATTTCCTTTCCTCGATAGAATTTTTCTTTTCCAGAGAAGTAATACGTTTTTCCACTGCAATATCTTCTTTCATATTCTTAGCTAATGTAGGCTTTGCAGCTCTGTCTACGAAAATTGCTATGTTTGAGGGTAAGGCAGTTATAAACCATTCAATTCTGACTTGTTCACTGGGTTTTGAATCTGTATGAATTTTGT
Source organism: Pinus albicaulis (assembly GCA_034641835.2). NCBI lineage: Eukaryota > Viridiplantae > Streptophyta > Pinopsida > Pinales > Pinaceae > Pinus > Pinus albicaulis. Next base: position 741,536,487 of record CM076580.1, on the reverse strand, counting down.
TCAAGAGTTTGTTGAATCTAGCGTTGAATTCTTTAATGGGTTCCTTGGGTTCTATCTTCAAATTTGAGAGATCATTGAGTAAAGTTGCAATTGATCGGTCATCTCCAAATTTGGTCAAAAAATGATCTGCAAAAATGTCCCAACTTGTTATGGATCCTGATGGTAATGAAAAATACCATGATCCTGCTGTTCCTTGAAGAGCATAAGGGAATAGTCTAACTACAACATCCTCATGTATAACTCCATTCAAATTAATAGCCAGCATAAAGTTATTGATATGTTCTTCAGCTTGAATGTTAAGATCTGGGCTAAACTTTGGAAGCCATTTTCCAGGATTGTCTGGTAAATCATGTAAAGGTGCAGCCATGTTGACTGCTCCTAGAGTAGACCATGGTCTCTGTGCCATTATTGGAACAACTATCGGAGGGATAGTAGAAACTGGTGGTGTTTGAATAGAAATTGTTGGAATAGATGATGTTGAGATTAATGATGATTGAGGAGATGATGTGGAAACTATTGTACTTTGTTGAGAAGGGATTTCGGAAACAGGTATTTGAATATTAGATGTTGAACTTATATCACTTACTGATTCCGATTGAGTTTTTCTTGTCTTGACTCTACTAGGTAAAGGGAATTCTTTTGGAGAAATACCAAGTTTTTCACTTTGAAGCCTAGTAAGAGGTTTCGAAGAAACAAATTTTGAAGTTACACTACCTTCAGATATTTCAGACTCTTCAAGAGATAATGAGAATCCTTTCAATTTATGAATTAGATCTTGAACTTCAGGAGACTCAAGATGTTGATTGTCTGAATGTTTTGAGATTTTGGTAGTGGGTGTCTGAATATTTTCTGCAATTTCTTCTCTAGGATTTTGAATTTCATAAGAAATTGAAGAAGTTAATGAGGGTGTTTTGCTCTCAGAATGGCTTGTGGATAAATATTTACTTGCCATTCATAGCTCATGCCCTCCTTCTAGCGCCAAAAATGTTGAAGCCTAGAAAATCTCTGCTTCAAACATCGGGGAAAACCACCCGGTCGAGACCTTAAGACAACTCCTTTTCCGTTTGGTATGGTGGCTCCGACTGGATTTAAAGGACCAGTTTCCTTATAACTAAATGGATTGGTTTGGATGGGTGGAAATGGGACTAAATTAACTGAAATAAAACTATCTAATTTAAACTAAATACTGGTAAAGAAATTCTAACACTAACCCGGGTAATTATATGTGAATACAACTTAAGATTGTTTCAATTTAACAATAACCATGAAAATGTATTATTATTTAAATTGAAATGTGCAGAAACAAATAAAGATAACTCTGTTTAAGAAATTAAACAGAGTTGTATTAGCATATTGCATTCATCATTGTATACCATCTATATATACTTATGAAAGATAACGTTTCAATTATACTCAGAAATGATATATAAAAGGAAGTGTTGTGAAAACAAATATATATAAATGATAGCAATTTTAAAGCGAATATCATAAGACAAAAGAAATCAACAGTGAAAGGATAGAAATACCTCATTCATCTTGAAGACTTTCAAATGAAATCTGATACTCTAATCCAGTAACTCTGATGCAAAATCAAATTCCAAGGTACAGAAATGCAACACTTCAAAGATAATTCCGCAAAAAAATCACCAGATGTGATCCTTTTTAAAAATATATAAGACAATGGAGTACAGAAATGAAATCTCCAAGTCAAAAAATATTAAGATCCAGAACCCTTCTCTAAATGTATGAGAAGGGTTTAAATACTACTTAACTAAATCTAAAAATAGTCTTATTACAAAAATTAAGGATTCGGTTCAATGACCGTCCTTTTCCTAGGCTAAAATACAGTGAAATTAAAACTAAATCTATCTATCTATGAATTTGATCTTTAATTTTGCAGGCATCTAGCATAGTTTTGAGAAGATGCGGTTGACCGACTTCGGAACTCAACTGTCCTGAAAAGACAGAGTCGGCAAGCGTAGGAGCAATCTTCTCTGTAGCATTGATGATACAATTAAGCGCACTGTGCTGACTGTGTGGCTTCACCAAGTACATCCAGTATGAGTCCCAATTCAATCTTGTTAGCCCTTGGATAGATTTTGCTCTTTCTTCTGCCTTTTGCCTCCATTCTGCTTGCAGTTGATGTGCCTGTGGGAGATATCCTGGAACAGTTTCAGGAATTAAATTAGCTTTGTGTAAATTATCATTTACACAATCTGTAAGAGTGTTTGCCGCTGTATCCGCCTCCTCTGCTGCCTTTTCTGCACTTTTGATTTGTGCATTTTCCTTTATTTGAGCTTATTACTCTATTATTAATTTTGCAATTTTATCTTGATTTTGCTTCACCATTTTCTCATATCATACTTTAGCCAAAGTAGTTTCTTTTTATCGATTTGACCTTTCGCAATAATTTTTCTCTGTGCCGAACACGCTCCACATCTTTTTCCTTACTTAGCATGAAGCGCCTTGAATTTGGTCAATGTTTCCTCATTTTGTCTTACAGTTATTTCAAGTCTTCTTCAACTACCGACTTCTCTCAAGAAGAGCTTTATGTTTCTCTGAGAACTCTTGATCTCCAACAGCTTCTTTAGTAACTTCTAAAAGTTCTATAGAGGATAATTTTGGTAAACTTACATACCTTATCTTGTGGTAGAAACTGTGTCAATTTGCCCACTTGGATATTTGAACTTGTGAACAGCGTCTGAAACATCCTTTTTTGGTACTGTCCACTCGTGTTTGATTTTCTTCAATGGTTCATCTCTTTTGGTCCATTCCTGTGTGCATTCTGCCAAATTTGCATGTTCTCTGGCGAATTCTTCCATAAATTTCTTGTTGTAAGTCGCCTGAGGTTCTGGCAACTTATACATTAATCTCACGTCTTCCGTGGTGAATGACCCGATTAGCTCTTCATATGGAGTCCTAAATTGCCTGTCTGAAATATCGGTGCTGTCCAACACCCATCTCACCATGTCTGTATATGGGAGAATCCTTGGCCTTGCCGCTATTCTATGCAGAAATGAGCAAGCCAGTTCCCTAAGGGTTGCCTCAGACGTATTACTGGAACCTGCTATAGCTACAACTTTCATCACCACAGGGTTTTCTTCCTCTAGCAGATTATACATTCCTTCCCAAGTGGATATACCGGCATCCTTATTACAAGCGGTGTCTCCATACAGCGAAGCCATTTCTTTATTTTCAGAACTCGAGCTCTTCTCCTTGTTACCCATAGTGTTTAGTGGAAGCTTTGTATAGATGTTTGCTCCTTCATGCCTGCGTTTTACGAGTAAATGAGAGTAATGGCATAAGAAAGGTGATGAGACTGTTTTAAATGTGAAAGCGGATGAAATATAATATTTTAATCGTGAAACGATTTTCAATCCAAACACAATCTCATTTACCATTAATAATCAATCCAATCATTTAATTTAACTGTTGTGTTAAGAGCACGATTTTACATATGGGAAGATTGTCGGTGGGATAGTTGCCAACATATGATTCAGTGACATTGCGATTCCATATTTGTTTTACAATATCGCAATATCGCAATATCGCAAAATGAAGTTTTCATCGCAATACAAAATAACGTAAAAGTTAATTTGCGCAATAGCGCAAAAGCGCACATCGCAAATCTCGCAAAAGCGCAAAATTGAAAATAGCGCAAAAGTTATTCATTAATCACTTCTGTTTTCTGCGCTATGCGATCTGCGACCAATACGTTTATTGTACAAGCTTTTGGGATCACAAAAGCGCAAAATCGCATTTTCAGTTTTATAAAAGATATATACCATTTTGCTATGGATGCGCTATTTTGTTTAAAGAGCAATTTTATTATAATCTATCATAAGCTTAAGTGTTTCTTAATGTTCTTTCTAAGGGATTTTTATAAGTTTATGATAGAAAGTCTTAGTTGAAAAGGCAAACAAATCCTAATTGATTTTTTGGATTTTTTAACTAAGGGTCCCCATTTATTTAGTATTATTACTAATATTAAATAAAAAGGGGGGTTGTTGTTGGTCACAACAGACTCTTATTTTCATTAAAACCAAAAATGTCTATTTTATTATAAAAATACAAGAAATATTGAAAGATAGGGGTGGCGGGTTGTGACCCCCGCAATACCCGTCGGACCGTATTATAACAAATGTAAAAAAAGAAAGATATTAAAAACCTTGGGTTAGTGGGCCATGACCCCCGCCAAACCTCACGGTAACCATCGCACCATATATAACATTACAAACTATGGAAATGGGTTGGGTCGGGGTCGTGGGTTGCAGACCTCGCCCACCCAACAAAGCCGCGGTGTATAACAAGGGTGGAGCCGGTGGGAATTGAACCCATCTAGCCCACGTGGGCCGACTATAGACTTGTAGTCTTGTATTAGGCTAGTGGCCTCATAGATTGTAGCATTGTTTTTGGACTTTATGAGCCATTTGGAGCCTCATTGCTTATGTATTTTTCGATTATATGTATTGCACTCGGTGCCATTTTGATATATTCACCTTTACATGGAATATAAATGAGAAAACTTTGCATATTTTGTCTCTATTAGCTTGGAATCATGGTTGAAAAATGGAGTCAACGCATTAAAACGTGCCAACAACCACCAAATACATATAAAACAACCCAACGTAAATCTAAAACAGATATAACCAAAGTTTAAAAACACGCCAAAATTTACATTTAACCAACCGTAAATGTAACCAAATGTTAAACGTTACAAACCGTCGGGGTTAAAAAAAAATACATACAATGCCATTTTTGGATCCGCCAATGCTACCACTAGGCCAACGGCCTATTCATTGTTAACTCTACCCAACAACGTATACTTAAGCGTCGAGCTTTCAATTGCACGAGGCATGGAGGAGGACCAACAAGACGGAGGAGCGAACCAGCAAGGTGGAATTCAAGAGACATTTATTTTTTTATTTTTTTATTATGCAGGTGGAACGACGAGCCATGGAGGCAACATAACCATTTCCCAGGGAATCTTGAGGGCATCAAAAGATTCCTTCAGGCCCCAAAGTTGCAAGAGTCAGAATTTGAAAAGCTCCATGTCGATTTTACACCTCTCGATGACATGAATCTGATGGCGATGTCCGTTTGAGTAGCAAATCTTCCCATTTTTCGACCATTATCCAGATTGGAGTGACGATGTCTGATTCTCAAGTGTGGGTAGTCGATTTTATGCCCCTTGACACAACGAATTCGACGGTGCAGCCAGATTCAGTAGCTGAGCATCTACTTCTTCGGCCAAATTCAGGGGTTGAGGTATATGCAGTTTGATCATGTGCCTCTTTTTGCTATGAGATATGTTATGATTTCTATATCCTTGCTTGATGCATGTGCAAGATCTTGTTTTTTGCTTCATATGAGATTATGTCATGATGATATGAGGTCCATTGTGAGTGAGAGTTCCTGTAGCGGAATGGCTCGTGGAGATACAAGCCACTCAGGTTGAGGGCACATCCTTGTATGAACATCATCCATGTATATATTCCCATTTCCAACACTATATGAAGCGGCCTACCCCATTTTACACCGAGCCTCGAGACGTAGCTCACACTAGGTGAACTCCGTTATCAACATCTCGTGTTTTATGTTGCTGATGGTTGCCTTGTTTCCTCTTGCTTAAGCAAGCATACATGTTCTTTTATGCTCTTTTAAAATGTAATTCTAACAACATCACAAAAGTAAAACACCATGGGTAAATCCGATAGTTGACAGACCGAGATCAAACAAAGAGCATTGTTTCAAATAGGGACACAAGATTTCTTTGTGAACTTTGGACTACGTTACAATAAAACATGGACACAAAGTTAAAAAGGTCTACGAAATTCTATCCATAGACAGATGGGAAGACAAAATTAGTTCATAGGAATTTGTTGTAGCCTTTAAGAGGTTACAACCAGAAGCATCCAAAGACTTGGGATGAAAATCTAGTATATATACAACACTCTTATAACATAGTAGCTTTCACTTCCATTGGTAAGTCCCCATTTGAAACTTGTTTTGGATATTTTCCACCTTCACCTTTGGATGTTGCATATGGGTAGGAAGGAAGAGTTAGGGAGAATCTTACAAGGGATGCCCTGAGGGCAGAGGAAAATCCATATACATTTTCTAGAGACATTACAAAAGTCATAGGAAAAAAATAATGTTGGGCATGATCAACACATAACAAATAAGTCCTTTAATGTGGGATACAAAATATGGCTACAATTGAACAAATGGAGGTTATAGGGTTTTGGTAAGAAACTCAAGGCTTTGCAGTACGGTCTCTTTGACATACTAGAAAAGGTGGGAGATAATTCCTATAGATTTAGTCTACCCCCATACATGTGCGTTAATAAATGGTTAATGTAGAGAATATGAAACTCTATGAGCCTTCCATGCTAGATTAAGAAGAGGAACGATTCCTATCTTATATATAGGATTTGGAACCAGATGCTCAAGAAAAGTTGACAGAAGATATAGTTTTGTAGAATATGTCCCAAACTACAAGAAAAGGGTGGCATGAACTTTGGCAGATTGGGTTGAAAGGAAAACTTCCAGGCATGGCTAAATGGTACACGCGAAAAGGTGGAGGAAATTTTTCCTCACCTCATTTAGTAGAAGATTTAAGGGACCAAAAGCTTCCCAAATTCGGAGGTGTGAACTAGATTGGATCATTATATTGTTTTTCATCCATATCAATGCTTTCATATTGGAAAAAAAGTGGATGAATTAGCTCACATGACCATTTTCTTAGAGTAACCTAGTTTGGTAAATATAGGTCTAAAGCCTTTCGAGATAAATTTGAGCCATTAAATGACATTTATTTGGGGAAAAAATTTGCCACTAATGTGTGACACCTTGTTGTAATATTACACACACAAAAACCTTTTTAACAAAGTAAGAATCACCTCAATTGGAGTCTGTATGCAAAATCCATGCCATTTTAAAGTTGACTTTCTTGTTTTGACCACCATAATTTGAGAGGATCCCATGTCAACCCCATTATTCATGGAAAAGGGGATAGCCACATGATCATAAAGAAGAAGACTCTGAAGAGTCAATATTGTAACTCAAGTTAAGAGTTAAAAGAGTCAAATCTAAGTACCAATAGGTTATCAGGCTTTGTTATAACCATGTCACTAGGAGGAAAAGGGGTTCCATTCTATTCGAGTGTATTTTGTTCCATACATGAGTAGAGTAGCCGAGAGTGTATAGGGACAGAGAAAACATAGAGGATTTTTGAATTGTATTAGCCCACAGGCCACAAGCCTCACTTCTTTGTACTTGCATCGATTTTCCATTTCAAGAAAGAGAGTAGAGCAACCTCACCTTCCAGCTAGGTTTTCTCCTAAAAGTGTTTCTGAGGATATACATTGTGTCAATTGTGGTTTGTGGAATTTTATTTCATTTTTCTATATTTTTGCATAATTATAATTTGCACCCATACAAAATAAACAATAAATTATATATCCAAAAATATAAGGAGAAATAAACCTTCATAATGTAGATTTTCAGATTTGCTAATATATTTTGGTAGATCTATTGTGACGAAATTTCCAGTGGAACATCCACTGCAATTTACGGATCAAAGAATAGCGAGGAAGATAGCTAAAGATAAATGGGAAGAAGAAAATAATGTGGATAAGATGATGGGGACCCAAATGGTTGTAGAAAGAACCCTTGGAGCTGAAAGAAGATCCACTAAAACTCTTGAATCCAATGTGCCATAGAGAGGCGGTAGTAAAAAGCCCCACTATAAATCAAGGAATGTTGTCTTTTGTAATTACAGAGGACCCAATAGTAAAAGAAAATAAGAAACTCTCAAGAATGTAGTCAAATAGAATAACCTAACATCCTGCTACTCCACACGACCAAGTAGAGTTAGCGAAATCTATGGTCACAATGTCAAGGAACAATGGTCAATTCAAAGGGAAATTCTAGGGGGATATGCACCCTTTATAAAAATTAGCTCATACATTTAAACTTCACTTTTCAAACTCAAATTGAAACCTATTGTAGTTGCTACAACAACCTTCCTCAATTCCTCCTAGTGCCTTTACTGTGGAGGAATTTAGGGACCCACCTAGTCAAATAAGCTTAGAAGTCACCTTGTAAAGCTTAGCTGGAACTTGTAAGCTATGATTAGCTCTTTAATAACTTGAGATAGTGGAGAAAATCCTATAAGCCTCACTAAGCCTAGTTAATCAGTCTAATAGCAGTAAGGAGGACTAAGCCCAATCCATCAACACAAAGGGATCCTACAACTCTCTAGCCTACTCACATGACTTATAGGGAAAAAATTCAACTTGAGTTTCTTTGAAAATATTTATTTTTTGGCACAATGCAGTGCTATCTTGGGCCTCTATCTAGAGCTATAATTCCCTCCTAACAATCATCCTAATGCTACTGCCTCGTAATTTGATTTGTAGCTAAGTTTCAGCCTTCCAACCTTTGTGTACCAGCCTCCTAAGCCTCTACCAAGCACTGTAACACTCCTTTGAACCTAGATGAAACATTACAACTATGGGAAAATCCTTTTCTTGAGTTTTTATCTTGAAATTTTATCTTGTCAAGTTGCCATAGCACCCTCCTTAACATTATTTTGGTGTTGTAGCACCTTATGGGGCCTCAAGGTAGTGTTACAATCCTCAAATTTAGCATTTAAGCTAAATTTCATTCCTCTTGAGGCTCCTCAGTGCTCCACTAAAACTAGACGTATCGCTGTAGCACACAACTGAGCCTCAATCCAACACTACAACCCCAAGAAAATCACTCTTAAGCTGAATTTTCGGCCTCCCTGCCTCTCTGTTTTGCCCCATTTAGCCTCAATGGAGTGTTATGGAGCACTACTAGGCATTATTTCGGCTCCACAGTGTCTTCTTGAGCTTCAAACTAACAATAGGAAGACTCTTCAAGTTTTTATCTCACTTATGAATCTTTCTCTTGAGCTTTTCTTGAGTAACATTAAGTTAAGTAAAGGTAAAGTCAATTTTTAAAAAGAAATTATTTGAGTAATTATTGCATAAAAGCTCCTGGAAACTCTTTAAAAAGGACTAATAGCACTTCCTCTTCCTCACATCGATTAAATCTAGTTATCTAGAGGGTAAATAAATTTATTGGTAGAGTATTGCACCTCAAATTTCACAATCGACACTAGATTTAACCATCTCAGCCCAAGTAAGTGACTATTCATGCATATTCAACTTGATTTTTGCCGTTTATGATCACTTTTTAAATGCAATTATTTTCCTAACAATAATTTTATTTGCTTAAAATCACTTCTTTACTCCATGTTTAGGAAAGTAAGTGGGTTTTGAGTGAAGTTTTCTAATCTTCGGGTTGTGTCAAGCTTCTCCCGCTTGACCGACCTCTTCCACCATAAGCTAAGTGCACACCTATACAACATTTTAAGTGTCAATGAAAGAGGACAAAACCCTTAACTTCACCCCAGTAGCAGTCTAAGATCATAATAGTCATTTGAACCCACGTGGGCCGACCCCCAACAGGCGGCCCCATAAAAATTGAGTCAACGCATTAAAACCCGCTAACAACCACCAAATACATATACAACAACCCAACGTAAATCCAAAACAGATATAACAAAAGTTTTAAAACGCACCAAAATTTACATTTAACCAACCGTAAATGTAACCAAACGAGAAACATTACAAACCGTCAAGTTTAAAAAAATACATACAATGCCATTTTTGGAGTGGGCGGGATTTGAATCCGACCCGCATCCATGTTATTCGCCAACGCTACCATTAGGCCAACGGACTATTCATTGTTAACTTTGCCCAACAACGTATATTTAAGTGTTGAGATTTCAATTGCATGGGGCATGGAGGGGGACCAACAAGACGGAGGAGCGTAGCAACAAGGGGAAATTCAGGACCCTTTTTTTTTTTTTTTTAATGCAGGTGGAACGATGAGCCATGGAGGCAGCAAAACCACGCCCCATGGAATCTTGAGGGCATCAAAAGATTCCTTGAGGCCCCAAAGTTACAGGAGTCATAATTCGACAAACTTTATGTTGATTTTACACCTCTCGGTGACAGGAATTTGATGGCGATGTCCGTTTCAGCAGCATAACTTCCCATTTTCGACCATTTTCCAGATTGGAATGACAGTGTCTGATTCTCAAGTGTGGGCAGTCAATTTTATGCCCCTCGATGCTATAAATTTGATGGATGTAGTCATATTTAGCAACTGACATCCGCTTCTTCAACCAACTTCAGGGGTTGAGGTATATGTAGTTTGATCACGTGCCTATTTTTGCTGTGAGATGTATTATGATTTCTAGATCCTTGCTTGATGCATGTGTAGGATCTTGTTTTTTGCTTCATGTGATATTATGTCATGATGATAGGAGGTCCATTGTGAGTGAAAGTTCCTGTGGTGGAACATCTTGTGGAGAGACAATCCACTCTTGTTGAGGGAACATCCTTGTATGAACATCATCCATGTAAATCTTCCCATTTCCAGCACTATATGAAGCAACCTACACCATTTTTACATTGGGCCCGGAGACATAGCCCATACTAGGTGAACTCCGTTATCAACATTTCGTGTTTTATGTTGCTCATGGTTGGCTTGTTTCCTCTTGCTTAAGCGTGCATACATGTTCTTTTATGTTCTTTTAAAATGCAATTCTAACAACATCACAAAAGAAAAAGATCATGGGTAAATCTGGTAGCTGACGGACTCGGATCAAGTGGTATTAGAGTGGTATTCTTGCTGATGCGAATTGCGAGCGTTAACAATGATTGAACTTGCAGCAATGGAGGATGGAAAAGACATGTAAGATGCCATGCTCAGGATGTCCAAAATGGTGGACATGATGTATGAAGCTCATGAAAGACGGGAGAAAGAAGAAGCAGAAAGCGATGCTCCATCCACATCTTTTAGTGAATATTCATCGCTCTCACTGTATTCTCATCATTCGAATGAGGAGATTAGCCATAGCCTTCAAGAAGACAACACTGAATTGAAAGTGCTTCTACGAGAGGAGAAAGAGGACAAGAAGAGAGTGAAACTTTAGTTGCAAGACACAGAGGCAACCTGGGAAGAACTGAAGCACAACGACCAGAGTCTACGAGCAAAGGATTATGAATTAAGGAGGCTTCTACAAGAAGAGAAAGAGGATAAGCAGAGACTGCAACTTCAACTACGAGCCGCGGAAGAGGCCTTGGAGGAGTTGAAGCACAAAAAAGGCTTGAAAAAGCCATCATCACATGTTTCTGAATCGACATATGAGGTAAACAATGTTGATGTTCCTTAAGCTTCATATTCACATGCTATCATTTTTGTGGGAAATGTGGATATACCCATTACAGGAACTAGCATGAAACTCCTCACCAAGATGGGATACAAATGAGGAGGACTTGGCGTTAATGGCCAAGGCATTATTTAGCTATTGGACGTCATGCAAAGACCTCAATTAGTAAGTTTGGGATACACTGAAGGACAATGCTCGAATGTGTCAGAAGTTTCCAATGCATGGTTGACACCATTGGGGAAAGAGATTGATGGGAACACTTCACCATCACCCTGTGATAGCGCACATTGCAAAGAAAGAGCTGAGGCAAGCTCTTGTCACCATGACTTCACCAGAGACCAACAAGAAAGGTATAACAAGTCTCGATATTGTAGTGTTCATTTTGATTACAAGAATGTCGCTAACAATGAACCTAGATCATGGCATTGAAAAACATGTAGTTTTTGTGGATTACATAACCATGTATTTGCTAAGTGCTGGAAAATAATGGCAACACAAAAGAGGATGAGGCATGAAAAGGCTTCTCCATCGCATGAAAAGAAGAAGGTAAAGCAGGTTTGGAGGAAGAAGACTCATTGCAGTCATTGCGATAGAAGTGGCCATCAAAGAGGCACGTGTTGGAGGCTCCATCCAGAGCAACGCCTTAAGGACAAAGCATCAGTGCAGGAACCAGGTGAAACAGTTGTTCGACAAGCCACTGCACCACAGAGAGATGACCCATTCACTTTGATAAGTGAGAGATGGCTTTTTTAGGTGTGGTAGGGTGTTTGGCCTTACTTTGTAAATCATAAGTTGCAATTTAAAATGTAAAAGTGATGATGTGTTTTCCATCACTTATGATGCAACAACGATATTTTGGCCTTGTATTGATAGCTGGGGTATTGATTCCATTTTAATGTAAAATTGACCACCGAGTATGTGTTATAAAATCGTGGCAAGTATGGGATGCTTGGGTAATGAATTGGTCACTTAGTTAAGCATGTAAATTGCAAAATATTGTACTACAGGTTTGCAGAAGATGCAGGTGTCGGCTCATCGCTTATGGCTCCGAAGGACAAAGGTGAAGGAGAATGAAGGGTGACCTTTAATGACACTTGTGGTGCAGGCGAGGTACAAAGCAGCTGTAGATTATGTTCAATCTTTTGGTGGACCAAAATCTCCTTAGTGGGGAGGATTGATCCGGGTGGCTCTAGACACCCTCAGGAGATCAAGAGGGCTCATAAATGGTCGGATTGCTCTTGAACCAGGTTCAGATTGAATTACTTGTCTCCATGATTCCAACAATGTGAACAAATCTTAAATCCGAGCCCGTATGGGGAAGTTAGAGAAAGTCAAAGTTTTGGTCAAAGTTGGGCAGTGGGCCAGGTATAAGTGTCCCACAAATTCACCTTCAATTGACAGGGAGTCCAACACCCGAAAATATGATAAATTGTGGCCTTGGTAAATTTCCCAATGACACTTATTTTCGTTAAAACCAAAAATGTCTATTTTATTATAAAAATACAAGAAATATTGAAAGAGAGGGTGGCGGGTTGTGACCCCCGCAATACCCGTTGGACCATATTATAACAAATGTAAAAAAAGAAAGATATTAAAAACCTTGGGTTAGTGGGACATGACCCCCGCCAAACCCCATGATAACCATCACACCATATATAACATTACAAACTATGGAAATGGGTTGGGTCGGGGTCGTGGGTTGCGGACCTCGCCCACCCAACAAAGCCGCGGTGTATAACAAGGGTGGAGTCGGTGGGAATTGAACCCATCCAGCCCACGTGGGCTGACTATAGACTTGTAGTCTTGTATTAGGCTAGTGGCCTCATAGATTGTAGCATTGTTTTTGGACTTTATGGGCCATTTGGAGCCTCATTGCTTATGTATTTTTCGATTATATGTATTGCACTCGGTGCCATTTTGATATATTCAAGTTTACATGGAATATAAATGAGAAAACTTTGCATATTTTGTCTCTATTGGCTTGGAATCATGGTTGAAAAATGGAGTCAACGCATTAAAACGTGCCAACAACCACCAAATACATATACAACAACCCAATGTAAATCTAAAACAGATATAACCAAAGTTTAAAAACACACCAAAATTTACATTTAACCAACCGTAAATGTAACCAAATGTTAAACGTTACAAACCATCGGGGTTAAAAAAAAATACATACAATGCCATTTTTGGATCCGCCAATGCTACCGCTAGGGCAATGACCTATTCATTGTTAACTCTGCCCAACAACATATACTTAAGCATCGAGCTTTCAATTGCACGAGGCATGGAGGAGGACGAACAAGACGGAGGAGCGAACCAGCAAGGCGGAATTCAAGAGACATTTTTATTTTGTTTTATTTTATTATGTAGGTGGAACGACAAGCCATGGAGGCAACATAACCATTCCCCAGGGAATGTTGAGGGCATCAAAAGATTCCTTGAGGCCCCAAAGTTGCAAAAGTCAGAATTTGACAAGCTTTATGTCGATTTTACACCTCTCGATGACATGAATCTGATGGCGATGTCTATTTGAGTAGCAAATCTTCCCATTTTTCGGCAATTTTCTAGATTGGAGTGACGATGTCTGATTCTCAAGTGTGGGTAGTCAATTTTATGCCCCTTGACACCACGAATTCGACGATGCAGCCAGATTCAGTAGCTGAGCATCTGCTTCTTCGGCCAAATTCAGGGGTTGAGGTATATGCAGTTTGATCATGTGCCTCTTTTTGCTATGAGATATGTTATGATTTCTATATCCTTGCTTGATGCATGTGCAGGATCTTTTTTTCTGCTTCATATGATATTATGTCATGATGATATGAGGTCTATTGTGAGTGAGAGTTCCTGTAGCGGAATGGCTCGTGGAGATACAAGCCACTCAGGTTGAGGGCACATCCTTGTATGAACATCATCCATGTATATACTCCCATTTCCAACACTATATGAAGTGGCCTACCCCATTTTACACCGAGCCCGGAGACGTAGCCCACACTAGGTGAACTCCATTATCAACATCTCGTGTTTTATGTTGCTGATGGTTGCCTTGTTTCCTCTTGCTTAAGCAAGCATACGTGTTCTTTTATGCTCTTTTAAAATGTAATTCTAACAACATCACAAAAGTAAAACACCATGGGTAAATCCGATAGTTGACTTACCCAGATCAAACAAGGAGCATTGTTTCAAATAGGGACACAAGATTTCTTTGTGAATTTTGGACTACATTACAATAAAACATGGACACAAAGTTAAAAAGGTCTACGAAATTCTATCCATAGACAAATGGGAAGACAAAATTAGTTCATAGGATTTTGTTGTAGCCTTTGAGAGGTTACAACCAGAAGAATCCAAAGACTTGGGATGAAAATCTAGTATATATACAACACTCTTATAACATAGTAGCTTTCACTTTCATTGGTAAGTCCCCATTTGAAACTTGTTTTGGATATTTTCCACCTTCACCTTTGGATGTTGCAGATGGGTAGGAAGGAAGAGTTAGGGAGAATCTTAAAAGGGATGCCCTGAGGGCAGTTTAAAATCCATATACATTTTTTGGAGACATTACAAAAGTCATAGGAAAAAAATAAGGTTGGGCATGATCAACACATAACAAATAAGTCCTTTAATGTGGGATACAAAATATGGCTACAATTGAACAAATGGAGGTTATAGGGTTTTGGTAAGAAAATCAAGGCTTTGCAGTATGGTCTCTTTGACATACTAGAAAAGGTGGGAGATAATTCCTATAGATTTAGTCTACCCCCATACATGTGCGTTAATAAATCGTTAATGTAGAGAATATGAAACTCTATGAGCCTTCCATGCTAGATTAAGAAGAGGAACGATTCCTATCTTATATACAGGATTTGGAACCAGATGCTCAAGAAAAGTTGACAAAATATATAGTTTTGTAGAATATGTCCCAAACTACAAGAAAAGGGTGGCATGAACTTTGGCAAATTGGGTTGAAAGGAAAACTTCCGGGCACGGCTAAATGGTACACATGAGAAAAGGTGGAGGAAATTTTTCCTCACCTCATTTAGTAGAAGATTTAAGGGACCAAAAGCTTCCCAAATTCGGAGGTGTGAACTAGATTGGATCATTATATTGTTTTTCATCCATATCAATGCTTTCATATTGGAAAAAAAGTGGAGGAATTAGCTCACATGACCATTTTCTCAGAGTAACCTAGTTTAGTAAATTTAGGTCTAAAACCTTTCGAGAGAAATTTGAGCCATTAAATGACATTTATTTGGGGAAAATTTTTTCCACTAATGTGTGACACCTTGTTGTAATATTATACACACAAAAACCTTTTTAACAAAGTAAGAATCACCTCAATTGGAGTCTGTATGCAAAATCTATGCCATTTTAAAGTTGACTTTCTTGTTTTGACCACCGTAATTTGAGAGGATCCCACGTCAACCCCATTATTCATGGAAAAGGGGATAGCCACATGATCATAATGAAGAAGACTCTGAAGAGTTAATATTTTAACTCAAGTTAAGAGTTAAAAGAGTCAAATCTAAGTACCAATAGGTTATCAGGCTTTGTTATAACCATGTCACTAGGAGGAAAAGGGGTTCCATTCTACTCGAGTGTATTTTGTTCCATACACGAGTAGAGTAGCCGAGAGTGTATAGGGACAGAGAAAACATAGAGTTTTTTTGAATTGTATTAGCCCACAGTCCACAAGCCTCACTTCTTTGTACTTGCATCGATTTTCCATTTCAAGAAAGAGAGTAGAGCAACCTCACCTTCCAGCTAGGTTTTCTCCTGAAAGTGTTTATGAGGATATACATTGTGTCAATTGTGGTTTGTGGAATTTTATTTCATTTTTCTATATTTTTGCATAATTATAATTTGCACCCATACAAAATAAACAATAAATTATATATCCAAAAATATAAGGAGAAATAAACCTTCATAGTGTAGATTTTCAGATTTGCTAATATATTTTGGTAGATCTATTGTGACGAAATTTCCAGTGGAACATCCACTGCAATTTACGGATCAAAGAATAGGGAGGAAGATAGCTAAAGATAAATGGGAAGAATAAAATAATGTGGATAAGATGATGGGGACCCAGATGGTTGTAGAAAGAACCCTTGGATCTGAAAGAAGATCGACTAAAACTCTTGAATCCAATGTGCCATAGAGAGGCGGTAGTAAAAAACCCCACTATAAATCAAGGAATGTTGTCTTTTGTAATTACAGAGGACCCAATAGTAAAAGAAAATAAGAAACTCTCAAGAATGTAGTCAAATAGAATAACCTAACATCCTGCTACTCCACACGACCAAGTAGAGTTAGCGAAATCTATGGTCACAATGTCAAGGAACAATGGTCAATTCAAAGGGAAATTCTAGGGGGATATGCACCCTTTATAAAAATTAGCTCATACATTTAAACTTCACTTTTCAAACTCAAATTGAAACATATTGTAGTTGCTATAGAAACCTTCCTCAATTCCTCCTAGTGCCTTTACTGTGGAGGAATTTAGGGACCCACCTAGTCAAATTAGCTTAGAAGTCACCTTGTAAAGCTTAGCTGGAACTTGTAAGCTATGATTAGCTCTTTAATAACTTGAGATAGTGGAGAAAATCCTATAAGCCTCACTAAGCCTAGTTAATCAGTCTAATAGCAGTAAGGAGGACTAAGCCCAATCCATCAACACAAAGGGATCCTACAACTCTCTAGCCTACTCACATGACTCATAGGGAAAAAATTCAACTTGAGTTTCTTTGAAAATATTTATTTTTTGGGACAATGCAGTGCTATCTTGGGCCTCTATCTAGAGCTATAATTCCCTCCTAACAATCATCCTAATGCTACTCCCTCGTAATTTGACTTGTAGCTCTGTTTCAGCCTTCCAACCTTTGTGTACCAGCCTCCTAAGCCTCTACCAAGCACTGTAACACTCCTTTGAACCTAGATGAAACATTACAACTATGGGAAAATCCTTTTCTTGAGTTTTTCTCTTGAAATTTTATCTTTTCAAGTTGCCATAGCGCCCTCCTTAACATTAGTTTGGTGTTGTAGCACCTTATGGGGCCTCAAGGTAGTGTTACAATCCTCAAATTTAGTATTTAAGCTAAATTTCATTCTTCTTGAGGCTCCTCAGTGCTCCACTAAAACTAGACGTATCGCTGTAGCACACAACTAAGCCTCAATCCAACACTACAACCCCAAGAAAATCACTCTTAAGCTGAATTTTCGGCCTCCCTGCCTCTCTGTTTTGCCCCATTGAGCCTCAATGGAGTGTTATGGAGCACTAGTAGGCATTATTTCAGCTCCACAGTGTCGTCTTGAGCTTCAAACTAACAACATGAAGACTCTTCAAGTTTTTATCTCACTTATGATTCTTTCTCTTGAGCTTTTCTTGAGTAACATTAAGTTAAGTAAAGGTAAAAGTCAATTTTTAAAAAGAAATTATTGAGTAATTATTGCATAAAAGCTCCTGGAAACTCTTTAAAAAGGACTAATAGCACTTCCTCTTCCTCACATCGATTAAATCTTGTTATCTAGAGGGTAAATAAATTTATTGGCAGAGTATTGCACCTCAAATTTCACAATCGACACTAGATTTAACCATCTCAGCCCAAGTAAGTGACTATTCATGCATATTCAACTTTATTTTTGTCGTTTATGATCACTTTTTAAATGCAATTATTTGCCTAACAATAATTTTATTTTCTTAAAATCACTTCTTTACTCCATGTTTAGGAAAGTAAGTGGGTTTTGAGTGAAGTTTTCTAATCTTCGGGTTGTGTCAAGCTTCTCCCGCTTGACCGACCTCTTCCACCATAAGCTAAGTGCACACCTATACAACATTTTAAGTGTCACTGAAAGAGGAGAAAACCCTTAGCTTCACCCCAGTAGCAGTCTAAGATCATAATAGTCATTTGAACCCCCAATTGGCTACACCACTCTCTTTCCTAACTCCATGCAACCCTAGAGTTGTGCCCTAGCTAGCCAACAAGTGTTTTTTATTTTATTTTTTTATTTCTATAATGTTTTCCCATGTGAGAAAATGCCAAGAAATCTTTTATGTTGGAATAAATACTTTCAAGTATCGTTTTCTTCAGCTACCAAGGGTTTTTATTGCCATAGCAGATAGGGTTTTAGGCCTAGAGCCATTCTCGTGCTTTCAAACCATTTTTTTTCGGTAAAAATCTTGACCAATTCTCTATTTTAAAGTTGGGCACATGAGAAAATTTATCTTGCTTAGAAACCCTTGTCTTTCTCCTAGTACCACAATGAACTTATCCATAGGAAGAGATATAACCATATGGGTCAAAAATATGAATATTGCATTCTTGTTTTTCCTCATCATTAAAACATGCTACTTTGTGCAAACGTACTTAGCCTTTAAACCCAAACCTTTGAGTTCTATGCATCTCACATTACAAGCTAATTTATATAATGGTTATATATTTCTTTCGTTAGGTTTATAGGAGAAGCATGTATGTGTCCAAGAAATGAGCCTACAAAGCTTTGGTGGTTGAGACATTTGACGAAAAAAAATGTAATATTCCTCTGGGCCTGAATTTTGGGACACACTATGTTTCATCAACAAATTATCCATGCACACATAGTCTGTAACAACCCTAGGTTAAAAGTTCATGTAATAAAGCTAATAAAGAAAAAATAAGACCAAGGTCATTGGACAGATATTTCAAGATGAATGTTGGGAAAAACATCCTACTGGGTGTTCATTTCATTTTATTATTGCTAAGGAAATTGACAAAGGCATTAAAAAGGCAAAGAGGCATCAATTGGAATTTTATTTATGAAAATAAAGGAAAATAGGAGAAAAGGGAGATGAAAGGTCACATTCTTGTATGAGAGAAAAATTGAAGGAAAAATAGAGGTAATTGGACAATATAGAGGCCTCAATAATAAAAAGGCTTATGAGGATGTTGGTTAAACTTTTTTCATTTTTAAATTGGAGCTCTCTCGATTCTCTCATACTCTTTCAGACTTAGAGCATTCTTGGAGCACTCTAACATTGGAGAAAGGAAAAGGAAGCAAAGGAAAGCAAGGGACACGCAAGGAAAATTTGGATCAAGTAGCTTCAACATGAATACTTGTAGGTAATAGGTTGCATGTGCGATTTCCTATTTGGTTTGTGAATGGATGGTACATAGATGTGTTTATTTGATTCTTTTGTTGTCACGGGCATGGGTTTTTCCAAGTGTGACAGTGGTTCTAGCCTTGCCTTGCCATTTTCAGTTAGCCATGGTGTGATGGGTTTCTTTCATTCGGTTGATATTTGGATTTCCAGATGGTTTTGGAACCGGGTGAGGTGGTCTCAGGAAGATTCCCAAGGGTCTATGAATCAGTTTGCCAATTTTGGTGGGATTGTGATAAATCCTAAGGTTGGATACAGACAATTCCTCAGGGTATTGGTGAAGAAATTATGAGTCATCCAAGCTTGTTTTTGGCCTAGTGATCTCTTGACTAGTTGGGATTGCAGTGAAGCCTAAGGGTGGAGGTGGTTTAATCTCCAGATAACCATAGTTTTTTATGTTATTGTTTTGGGCCTAATAATCCCTTGATCAATTTTGGTAGGTTTGTGGTAAATCCCGAGGGTGGAGGTGATTTAAACTATGGGAATCCCTTGTTTATTTTGTCTTGGAGCCCACATTCATGCTTGGAATATGGCACGAGGGTGGTTGGCTGAAATAAATATTTAATTCAACCCAATTTATGGTTGGGTGGTATTTGGAAGTCCCTGACTTGGTTGGCTTTTGCATATGTTAATAAGAGTTATTTTCCTCTTGTATTTCATGAGTTATTGTACTTGTTATTATGTGGATTTGATGGTTGTTCTATTATTTTGGTTATATGTTGGTTATAAGCATGGTTTCATAACAGGTTCTAGTTATGGCTCTTGACATGTTTTGATTAGTTGATGAATGGTTGATGAATGCATGATCTAAAAAATGTTATTATAGCTAATATGAGAGGGAATTAGACCTTCCAGATGATTCTAAGATAAGTATCAAACCCCTATGTTCAAATATGGATTCATGACCTATAGATTACATATTCTTGATATGTTTGATGAAATGACTGTCATGGTTAGGCCTAGTTAGGTCAAGTCTCTAACTCAAGTTTGAATGTTTAGCCTTGCCGTTATGTCATTTATGCATATGAGAAGTTACAAGAAGTTATCCAGAGTGGTCTGGAGGCTGACCTAGAATTTAGGATAAGAATGTGGGACTACATGCTCCTAATTGGAAAGTTTAGGTTGCAACTGCATGGATGTTAGCTTATATATGTGGTTGGAGGCTTCCAACCGCATGGAGGCCTTGTTCTGGATGCGATTGAAGGCCTAGGGTAGAGAAGGATGGGTCCAAGTCATGGTTTGGCCCCTTGGGATGGTTTCTTATCCCCTGAGTGTCTTATAGTCCGTGTAGGATATTGTGAAAGGTCAATAAGGTTCTAGTTTATCGGCTCCACTTCCTAAACTACACTTCGGATGTTGAATCATGTCATAGTAGCCCTCAACTCATGTTTACCTCGACAAGATGATGAAAGTGGGTAAATGTGGGAGGGGGGGTTACATGGTCAAAGTTATATGGGTTGTTTTAGAGAGACAATCCATGCCCAGATGAACTGGATTCAAAGATATGTGAGGCTACTAAGAAATCTTGGCGCTAAATGTGGTTGCCCCATCAATCTATTTTTCCATTTGTTGAAGTTGTAGAATGGTTGGTGAAACATGCAAACCCTTAAAAAGTCATGATAAGAGAGAATTGTGGGAATCCCCTTACTTCGTTTAGTGCCTCTGATATCGAAATGTATTACAATTTTCCTAGGGAAGAAGTGTGCTTAGAAAAAGACTAATTGACAAACTTCAGGGTTCTGACATTGTAGTTAGTGATTTCCATGTTTTTTCACTTGTATTGTTGGTCTAATGTTATACCTTCCTTGGACGTTGGGTTTCGTTCATATACACTGTAGTAATTGAAGAAATGACTTTCAACTAGGTAGACATCTTATCAGGATCACTGATCCAAACTTATGAAAGAACACAATAAAATACATAAATACACATAAACACAGAGATGCAACATAAATAAGACTTCATTTCATTAATATCACATAACTAAAATATGCTTACAGACAGAATGGAAATAAATTAGCTAGGGCATTGGTAGATTATCTCTGAGAAGAGATTTGGCGGCTACAAGCCTCTGAATTGTGTTACAATGAGGCTCGAAGGCCTATTTATTATTGAGAAACAATGGAAAACCCTAAACATCCAAAAACCTAATGCTAGGAGATGAAATACCAAACTATGGGCCTCGTTGGGGTAAATTGGTACATCAATTTCCCAGGGTTGTAACTTTGGCATACGATCTTCATTTTACGCACATGATACCTCGTTAGAAAGATCTATCTAAGGACTACAACTATTGATAGTTTTCTTAGAGTTAAACACTCACATTCAACAAATGTGATTTTATGAAAAAACGTCATTTAGGGCCTCAAATCGGCTTCGGAAGTTCAGGACCTGAAAAATTACCAAAAATAGTAGATTGTGCTATAATAAGGAAACTAAAAAAATAAAAGAAAAAATGGTGGGGGTCCAAGTAGAATAGGTGGGTGGTCACCAATATACATCTAGATCATTCCTCCCACCATAGGAAGCAATGGTCCCCATTGCGTTGAGTTCCTTCATGAGATGAAGAAACTTCTGCTGAACTTGGTCCCTGGTGAGCCACTTGCCCTAGTGAAGGAGTTGGTTTGCTTTGACAACTCGATATAGATGGATCATGTGCTGGCAGGTGTTATTGATTTGTGTGTCTGTTGAGCCTCAAGACTGCCTCAATTTTGAAATCCATTTCACTACCGTTTCCTCCTTTTTGTCAAACTCCATAAGCTCAAGCAGTATTGATTTGCACATTTTCAGTCTCGTAATGTACCTTAATGATCTCTTTTTCATATTTTAAATGTTTCTTATTATTTGAATAAAACTTGTATTTAGCTACAAAATTCATGCAATTCTGCAGCTAATCTCTGTTTCTACAGCCACTGCCATGGTCTAACACGTTCCAAAGAATGAATGAAGGAGGGAAGTACATGGGCAGTTAGGAAATGATCCGTTCATGGATTCTATCCTATCTACTTGTCCAGAATTGAGAAGGAAAGTGCCTAGGATTGTGTTTAAAGGGTCAGTCAAAGAAAGAACTGAAACAAGCGAGCGAGATGATTAAGCTTCGCGATTTTCTCTCCACGTAGCAAATCATGAAAGCAACAAAAATAAAATTTATTTTTAGAGTTTTATGCACAGTTTGATTAGTCTCCAAAGGCGTGATAGCCTCAAACATTTAATTCGACTCTGTTATAAATACCAGGTTGTGTAAACCTGAAACAAGTTTGATTTTATTGTAAGACTGTCATATATTGATACTATGTTTTATCAATCAAAGGAGAAGGTGATTCTAGAATCATCAATGCGTAGCTAGTTGGGAATAAGTTTAGAACTATTCTGTTGTGGAGGGTCCCTACACAAAACAGGTTTAATTGTTTAGTTTTTGTCATTTCCTATTTTAATTTCTTATGCTTTTTGTTGTGTTTTCCACATAGATATACACTCTATTTATTTTGTTTTCTTATTGTGATTGGTAGCATAGATATACTCTGCTTACATTTGCGTTTCATAGATTAAACATGGACTTCATTTCTGTACAGTAGACATATGCTCTGTTTTCATTTCCATTGCAGATAGTTTTCGAAATTTCCATAATGTAAATGATTAGATTTAATATTGTTACTTCACTGCTTGTTATTTCCGGTTGCATAATTTCGTTATGATTAGAATATATGCTTTTGCTTCATAATTAAATAGGCTTAGAGTTAATTCAGATAGATACTTTGCTTTATAGAGATAATTTAGATAGATGCTTTGCTTTGTAATTGGATAGATTTAGAGATAGTTTAGATATAAGCTTTGCTAGACTTAGAAACAATTTGGATTGATGTTTTGTTTATAATTGAGTAGACTTAGAGATAGTTTGTATAGATGTTTTTTTATTTTATTGAATATATTTAGAGATAATTTATCATAGTTGCCGACATAGGTGTTTGGTCAATTTAGTGTGTCCTAAATTGCTACATTAATTTATCAATCCGGGATTCGTAAGCTGATGAAGTGTGGCGCACTATATGTGCAAGATAACCTATCTCTTACTTTTTGTCGTTTTTGGATTTTTATGAAATTCTAAAAGACAAGTATGGAGACAAATATTCAAGACAATGATGTCCTTCTAATGATTTTCTAAACTTCAAAAGAATTTTAAAACACACAATGACAAAATTAATTCTTCAAAGAAAATGAAATTGCATCACTATTCTGGTCAAACAAACAGTGAACTACTGATCATGAAACTCATTATCCTTGCTGCTGTCCAAATACAAAAGAAACTATGCTTAAAGAAATCCAAGAATTGTAACAAAGTAATTCTAAATCAAATTACATCAACTTATATTCTGATCCCTCACCATTAGTCCAGCTATGGCTTTCGGAGGTAAATAAACAACTTGAGCAACCTGATATCTAGTTTGCAGAAAAAGAAACTAATATCAAACTACACACTCATACTTCAATCCCTCACCATTAGTCCAGCTATGGCTTTCGGAGGTAACTGAAAATGACATGAACAATTTAATATTTCTAACTTGCAGAAAGTAAACTAATATCAAACTACACACTCATACTTCAATCCCTCACCATTAGTCCAGCTATGGCTTTCGGAGGTAACTAAAAATGACATGAGCAATTTAATATATCTAACTTGCAGAAAGTAAACTAATATCAAACTACACACTCATACTTCAATCCCTCACCATTAGTCCAGCTATGGCTTTCGGAGGTAATTGAAAATGACATGAGCAATTTAATATATCTAAATCTAACTACTGAAGCAAATGTGCAAGACTGAAATAAACAAACAGTGCTGGAATTAAACAAAAACTAAGAAAAGTAAATTAGCAGAAGGACAATATTGATTTCATGTCATTAGTCATTATAAAAAGATGTGCAAGTGCCCGGGCTGCCTATTGTAATCTGAAACAAGAACACTGATCAGTTAACAACAACATAAAACATGAAAGATTATGGACAAAAGTAAAATGTAAAGCATGAAAGATTATGAACAGAGATGAAGCATAAATACCATGAAAGATGCAATATATAAACATGTGAATGACTTATGGCACAATGAACTTAAAGAAATAAAACAAGAAACTATACAGTAATGCACAAAACCTCAGTGTGTGCAGGGGCCCTCTGCACAGACCTCGGGCAATAGCCGTCAAATACGAATTACGCTTGGAAACAGAGTCTTCTTATATATTAAAATGCAGTCATAACAGAGAAATGATATTACAGCACAGTGGCAACGCAATTACATTACAGAGCTATATGGAGGCTAACTATTATGCGTATGAAAACACGTTATTTATAACAAAGGTGATATAACTAATTCCCTAAATTTTGTGCTGATAGAGACACATGAACCATCACGTCCAGAGATCCAACATCATGGCCGCGGTGAGGAGTAAATATATGAAGAGTGGATGTTGGATTCGGCTTATGGAGCCATGTACAGGTGTTGATGTGTCTCCCGTAAATTAGAAACGGTCATACAAATCTTCACGTGATGAGAAACAGAGTCCTGTCACCGTGGGACTCTACGGTTGACTTCCACTTGGCCACCTTTGACCATAGCCTCCTTAGGTGAATTTGCCCGAGCCAATAGGACACGATCCATATCCACATCATTTTTGACTTGCCCATGTGGCTCGAATTGCCTGAAGACACCTGCAACATAGACTTTCACAAAATGGTTGCGGAAAGTTGCAGCAGCTGCGGAAAGTGGCAAGATTCCGCAGCTAAATGAGAAAAAATCTAAATCAAACAGCAGACACAAAACATAGTTAAAAACCATTTTAGATGCTCTTTTACAATTAATATGCAATGATATTGACGACTTAGAAGGTTCAGGTGAATGAAAAAGGTCTAGAAAGGTGTATAGGGAAGATGCAGATTTGAGACTCAACATACCCCCACTGTGAAGGTGTTGCATGTCCTCATGCAACCAAAATTTTGATAATCCTTTTTCAATTCATATGCCTTGACACTTCAGCCAGTACATCCAGTCCTCTCCTCCTTTTTCTTGGTGCTGCTAACATCCTGGGCTTTTTCATAAAGCATCTGAATTTGATATTAATAAGTGCTCTGCTTAACTTCTGGCATTTCTTCTTCAATTTCCTGTTCTTCTTCTGCCATAGTCCTAGATGTAGCATGGTATTATCATGAATGATCTTGTCCAATTTGCCTTGTTCCTTCAATGTTTCATTTTCATTTTTAATGTGTCTATTTAAAAGCTCTAGCTCAAAGACTTCTTGTTTCAGTGATTGGACTAGATCATCTTGTGTTGTGTGAGGTTGAGTGGACGAAGTACTGGGACCCGTAGCTGCTCTTTCTAAAGATTCTATATAATCATATACTTCTTGTTGCTTTGGGTCTATCTCAGGTGTCGTTTTTATTGGGTTGTCCCCAAAATGCCGTGGAGGAGAGTTGTCTTCAAAATCTGGCTGAGAAGGGCTCATATCAACGTCTGGCTGGGAATGGGATGGACTATGTTCAATGTCTGACTGAGAATGAAATGAACTAGGTTCACTGTATGACTGAGAGTGAGATGGACTATGGCCAGCTGGGGATTGTTCAGATGTTTCTTCTCCCAAATCAATAAAATGGGGTCCTTTCGTTTGCGTTTTCCTCAACTTCCCTTTAAGCCTGGAACTTCTTCTTATATGTTGTGGACCACTGTCTTTTTGATTTTTTTTTCCTTTCTCTTTCTTCTTGGCCATAGATGACTGTTCTTGAAGGTGAACTAGTATTTCAGATAACACTTGATGATCTTCTTCGGAAGAAGGGGTTTGATGCATAGCCTCAATACTTTTTCTCTCTTTTGATGTTATTGGCTTTTTACCCTTGGTTTCTTTCTTCTTCCTTTTTGACAGTCTCTCTTCCCTACTAGTTCTTTCAACTGTAGTAGTAGGAGTACTTTTAATTTCATCATTTGTTCTCTTTCTCCTACTCCTTCTTGATGTACTACCTTCAGGAATTTCTTGAGGTTCCTCAAAGAAATTTCTAATCAAAAATTGTTCCCATGTGTCCTTCTTCTCTTTTAATTGTTTTTCAATCAAAATTTTCACAAGACCATGGTGATATAGATGTGGTTCTACATCCCCTAAATGCTTCTGAACAGTCATAGACATATTCTTCAAACTATTTAATAAAAAGTATGGCAGATTGAGGGTCTGGTTATCTATAAAATTCATCAGCAATCGGGTATGGTACATATACATTGACCCAAAATGGCCCTCACAGGTGATAAATTTTTGAACAACTAGCAACAAAGTAGCCCATTCCTCTTTCAAAGCATGAACAAGAATTCCTCTTTTAAAAATAGTTATGTCCATACCTGGGTTATGTAGAATCACTCTCCAGGCTTCATCACTAATGCTTTTGTTCTTAAACCAACGTTCACCCTCTTGAAGAAGTTCTGTGGTAGATGCTATAGATGCCTCATTCACCGTAAACTTAAGTTCTCCAATCTCTACCTCCAGGCCATTGAAAGACCTTGCAAAAGTTTTTGTCACCTCTTTATGGTAGCCTCTAAAATTTTGGATAAACCGCAGCCACTTTGCCTTCTTCAATATATCCCTGACTTGCGGGTATCCTTCCATTAATTTAGGTCCCTCTGGTTCTGCTCTCAACAATTTACCTATCCTTCTTTCTGCTCTTTAAAAACTTGCCTGCGTGAGGAGGGTTCAATGGAAGTAGGACGGCTGAATGAACGGAAATGAGCACGATGACTGTAGGTAGATATCAGAGAGTGGGTATACAGACTGTAGCGTAACAGAGAACGAAATGGGGTGAAGCGGAATAGAGAAGGGTTACGTGAGCACGGCGGAAATGCGGCTGTGAGATTAATAGAACAATAGGAGGAGTATAACACATCCAGCAGTGTTTTAAAATTTGGTGGCTGCAGAATAAATGTAAGCACGTTTATACAACGGCTACGGGTTTTATGCGGCTGAAAGAAGTCGTAGTCAAATCAACTACGTTTCATTGTCACAGGTGGAATATCGGAGTATGAGTGAAGATCAGAGGTTTAATTATGGGACCGTTTGAGAATGAATGCAAGGATTGTGGGAGGATTGTACAGAGATCATGGAGTGGTTACGGAGTTTGTCAATACAATCATTGCACATAATGGAGCTTATGGTTTATAACTATATAAAAATGTGTTTTAAATGCCATTTGAAATAATTTTTTACTCATACCTTGGAATTCTTGCCATTTTTCCTTGGTCTTCAATTAGTTTCTCCTCATTGATATCTTGAATGCCCCGTGTCTTCATAATTGGTCCTCATACCTGCATTTGATTTCATGATTATGGAAATAACATCTAGCTGTACATTCTTTTGAAAAATAGAGTGGTAGCTGCGGAATCTGCTTCTGGCTGCGGAAACAGGTGTCAGCTGCGGAAATAGATGTCAGCTGCGGAAACTGACACAGCTATTATTTGGGTGAATGGAAATGAACGGATGACAATTGACTAAATGGAAATGGTCATGAAAGAGAATTTTATTGGTAAAATGGAATGAAATAGATAAAATGAAGTGAAATGGAATGAAGTGGAGTGAAATGAAATGGAATGGAATGGAGTGGGTGGTCACAAAACTTGTGAAATGAAAGAGAGATTTTTTTTTTTTTTGGAAAATATAGGGTGTCAGGTGTTCCTGATTTTCACCCTATATTTTCTATATAAGACTGCCAATCAGTGATTGGTTTTCAGGCTTATACAAATTTATTTATTTATTTATTTATTTTTAACTGAAAAGAACAAAAGCTAGGCTGGTGGAGAAGAAGAATTTCTCTGTACCAGCCTGATTGCAGAATTTTCTTGAAACATTTTGACAAATTCCTCTTTTGAGATTGGCTTATGATAAACTTTCAATCTGTGGCCATTCACAATAAGAGGAGTTTGAAACTCATCAATGGTCTTGATTCTTACCGCTCCATTGCTAAAGATCTTGTCAATCTCATATGGCCCAAGCCAATGAGTCTGAAATTTTCCTTAAAAATCTTTAAACTTGGAATCAAATAACAATGCCCAATCTCCTTCTTGAAACTTCTTCTCTTTGATGTACTTGTCATGCCATTTAGCTCTTTTATATTGAACTAGATCAGTTCTTAAAATTGCTTCTTGTCTGATCTCATCTAGCTCGTTCAACTGCTCCATTCTATGCTTTTGGGCTTCTGATAAGTCCATCCCCAACTGAACTGCTATCTTGAAGGTCTTGACTTGGAACTCAATGGGAAGCAGGACTTCCTTCCCATAAACAAGTTCATAGGGAGAATGTCCCGTTGTATTTCTCCATGTAGTTCTGTAGGCCCACAAGGCTTCAGGAAGCCTTTCTGCCCAATCTCTTCTATGTAGATGAACAGTTTTGGTGATGATACTTTCGAGAACTTTGTTGGTAGACTCCACTTGACCATTTGCTTGCGGATGGTAAGGAGTAGATCTTCTATACTTGATTTTGTATTCTTCCATCAGCTTCTCCACCAGGTTGGATGTGAATTGGCTTCCTTGATCTGTCACAATTTCTCTTGGAACACCAAAGCGAGTAAAAATATCCTCATAAAGAAAATGAACAACTGAATTTTCAGTAGCATATACTAATGCTTTGGCTTCTACCCATTTAGTAACATAATCAGTACAAACCAATATATACTTCTTTTGCTTAGATGGTGGATTAATAGGTCCAATGAAATCTAAAGCCCATTTTTCAAAGGGTTCAATGAGTACCTGTGTTTGCAATGGAATTTCATTTGAAAGGGTAGGTTTCCCTACTCTTTGGCAGATGTCACACCTTTTGACATATTGTTTTGCATCTTTGAAGAGGGGAAGGCCAATAATATCCTAAAGAGAGGATTTTATAGGCCGTCCTTTTGTCTGCAAAGTGTCCGCCGCATGGTTCATCATGACATGCCTTAAGGATATCAGGAATTTCATCTTCCCTGACACATCTTCTGATCACAAGATCTGGCCCTGTTTTAAACAATTCGTTAGAAATCCATGAATATTTTTAACTCTCCTGAATAATTTTTCGTTTTTCACTTGGAAATAAATGTGAAGGCAGTTTTCCTGTAACCAAATAGTTAGCAATATATGCATACCAAGGAGTCTTAATAGTTATTGCAAACAAGTATTCATCAGGAAACTTATCCTCTACAGGAGAATCTTCTTTAGTATTCTGAATCCTAGACAAGAAATCAGCTACTGTATTTTGTTTCCCTGGTCTATCCAACACGGTAATATTGAATTCTTGTAAAAGTAAGAGCCATCTTGTCACTCTTCCATTAGTAACAAGTTTGTTCTTTAAATATCTAATTGCAGAATGGTCAGTATGAATAAAAGTTTCATAGCCTGTTATATAATGTCTAAACTTATTGATTGCATGAACAACGGCTAAAAACTCTTTTTCAGTCACAGTATAGTTTAACTCTGTGGGAGTCAAATTTTTACTGGTATAATAAATGGCATAAGGAACTAAATCTTTTTGACCCAACACAGCTCCCAGAGCTGTATCTGAAGCATCCGTAGAAATATGGAAAGGGAGTTTCCAATTTGGTCCTCTCAAGATAGGTGCTTAAGATATTCTTGTTTTCAAAGTTTCAAAAGCTGATTGACAATCAGGATCCCATTTGAATTCACAGTCTTTTGTAAGCAATTTGAAGAGTGGAGATGCAATTTTAGTGAAGTTTTCTATAAATCTTCTATATTAACCAGTAAATCCTAGAAAACTTCTAACATCTCTTTGACAATTTGGAATAGGTAACTTGGAGATGACTTCAACTTTTGATCTATCAACCTTAATCCCATCTCCTGAAATATGATGTCCTACAAAAATACCTTCAGTAAACATCATAAAGCATTTTTCATGGCTTAATGAAAGGTTTGTTTCTTTACATCTTATAAGGACTTTTTCCAAATTTTCTAATGCTTCTTCAAATGAATTACCATAAACTGTAAAATCATCCATATAAACCTCTACACAATCATGGATTAGATCGGAAAAAATTCCTAGTACTGCTCTTTGGAATGTTGCTGGTGCATTACATAACCCAAAAGGAAGCACTCGGTAGGCAAAAGTTCCCCATGGACAAGTAAATGTGGTCTTATCTTGATTTTCAGGTGCTACCTGAATTTGATTATAGCCACTAAAACCATCCAAAAATGAAAAGTACTTTTTACCTGCTAATGTATCTAATACCTGATCAATAAAAGGCAAAGGAAAGTGATCCTTCAAAGTTGCTTTGTTCAATTCCATGTAATCAATGCATACCCTCCATTTACCATTCTTTTTAGGTACTATAACCAGAGGAGAAACCCATCGGCTATCTGAAATTGGATAAATGAAGTTTACATTGAGAATTTTTTGGAGCTCTTCTTTCACTATCTCCCTAAGATTTGGATTCATCCTTCTTTGAGGTTGTCTGATTGGTCTACTGTTTTCCTCAATATAGATATGATGGATGCAAGTCTTAGGATCAATACCTTTCATGTCTGTATACTCCCATGCAAATGCAGTAGAATGTTTTTGCAAGATTTTGGTTAGTTATTCTTGTTGTGACTTTTCCAAATGTTTGTTGATATTCAATGTTTTTCCTGGAAAAATCTCAATAGTAGAACTACCAAAATCTTCCATAGAGTAAAGAGACATTTGCCTTGATGATAAATATTCTATGTCAGATTCCAATTGAAATTGTGTAGGGTCATATTCTGAAGATATCTCAAAATTTTCTAATGTGTTCAGAATTTGACTATCCTCACTGATTTCAGAAATGGTAAAGACAAGTTGTATAGTGTCCTCATCATCAACCCATTCATTGTCTCCTACTTCTGTGATTGCTTTTTCTGGAGGATACAAATTGAATTTCTTTGTCGAATTACCATTAGAAATGTACATATCCCCAGATCTACAACTAATAAAAGCATCAGCTGTGGCTAGCCAAAGTCTTCCTAAGATAAGTGGGTGCCCTCCTAGATTACTCTTGGGAGTCAAAATCATAAAATCTACTGGATATTCCCAAGAATCTAAGGAGACTGAAATATCTTCTAATACACCATCTGGTTTAATAATTGATCGATATGCAAGTTGCATTAAAGTAGGTGTAAAAATAAGGTTAGGAAGTTTTAGCTGGTCCATAGTTTGTCTACTCATAATGTTGATAGCAGCCCCTAAGTCAATCAATGTGTTCAGAATTTCTATCCCATTTATATGTGTCTTGACAATTGGACTTCCTGGATCTACATACTTCTGCATGGTAATTTTTCCCATCATGATATCTGCAATTTTTCCTACCAGGTGGATTCTTCTTGTGTCTTTTAGTTTCCTTCTTGGTCTTTTGAAACTCAACTCCTTTATTGTTTTTGCTAGAATATGAATCTCTCGAATGGCTTGTAGCAAGGGAATCTTGATACAAACATTCTTCAATTCATCTAGAAAGTCATAGTTAGGCAACAAGATTTGTTTTTCCACCCCCTTGTCAATTTGTAGTCTTTCGGGAAAAGGAGGTGTAGATGAAGATGTTGGTTGCTCAACTATAGGAGTTGTGGGTGTTAACTTTTCTTTTTCTTTTTGAATGTTTGAATTTTGAAGAGATGCTTCCTCATAACCCTCATTGACTTTAAGAGAGTCCTGCTCAGAGGTATCTTGCTCTTGAATATCTATAGAAGGTTTTTCTAAAACTCTACCAGATCTGAGTTGTACATCATTGAGAGGAACAATCATATAGGTAGGAGTAGCCGCAAATGGCATGGCTACGTCAATGAGACATCGTGGCTGGAATCCCAAGGCCACCTGAAAGGCATTATGGTTGGTTGAGTTGTGGAGAGCCTGGTTATAACTGTGCTATACATAGGGGAGGATATCATCCCACGTGTGTGGATTCTTTGAGTTGTACATGCATAGAATGTGTACAATCATCATGTTGATGACCTCTGTCTGGCCATTAGTTTGGGGATGGAAAGCTCTAGACTTGGTGAGCTTTTTGTGCAACATTGAACAGAGGCTGGAGAAAAATGTATTGAGGAACTTGTTGTCCTAATCTGTGATGATATATTGTGGGTCCCGAAGTGTACCCACACTCGTTCAAAGAAGAGTTTAGCAGTGGCTTCTGTTGTGATATTCTTCTTGCAGGCCGCCATAATGGCCATCTACAAGAATCTGTTGATGACCACGAAAATAGAGTCCTTGCCATGCTTAGTAGAAGGAATTCCAGACATGTAATCCACGGAGATGGATTCCCAAGGTCGACTAGGGGTAGGCAACAGAGTATAGAATCCTTGCTTCTTGATGGTCGGTTTGGCAATGACACAGGAAGTGCAAGATCTGATGCACTTCTCGAGTTTTGAGGCTTATAAACCAAAATGTGCATTAGCGCAGCGCCTTCGGTTATTAGCGCAGCGCCTATATAAAATGCACGACGTTTCTCAGGCATTAGCACAACGCGGATGGGTATTAGCGCAACGCTCGGACATTAGCGCAACGCCTAGGTGAACAAAACACAACGCCAAGAAATTTTTACCCAAACTTCTCAAAAACTCAGATTTTATCCTTTGCTAAAGAATTTTAATAGCTGAATGGCAACAATGACTTGTTTTGAGGTGCTTGGTGGGCTTTATAGCTTTAGTGGATTTTAAATTTAATTTAAATTACCCACTTTTCTAATGTTAATTTTTATTCTTTGACACTGATACTCTTTTTTCTTTGTTACCTTTGGCATTGCAGGCTTGATCAACCTGGAGTTTGGATTTCCTTGCTCACCTAGGCCGGACATGATTTCACTTTGATAGCTTTGGGATTGCATTTATTGCATATAATAACATAAAATTACATTTGGAAAATTTGAAATAAATTACATATTTGACTTTTCTATCAAAATGGCATTTTGATATAAAAGTCATTAAACTAAAAATACAACTTTGAAAGTATAATAAATACATCATGATGATATTATTTAGTCCCTCTCATATATGTGTTGACTTCATCTGAATGAAGGAATGGCCTTAAGAAATGCAAAACCCTAATGACCTAACGAGGCTGCTTTTTGACTTTAAAGATTTTCAGGTTAACAAAGCATTTCCATAGGTGTTATTATGCTCAAGGAATCATGAGAATGAGTCAGCCAATATGAAATTATGAGGGAGAAAGAAGCTTATTTAATAAAGACAACCACCAGTGGAACAATTTTATGTCATGACCTAATGGAATGATGAAAAATTTATTCAGAATGGGACACCTAAGATGCACATGCAAAATGTGTTTTGATCCCTGGTGGAAGTATGCAAATACTGACACTAACATTGGTCTTATTGGGGATGGATGCTTCTTGTAGGTTTCAAGAACACCATAGAACAAGTGCCTAACCATTGGGTAAATATGGTCAAACAATACAAATACTGCAAATTATTAAATTGACTCAAAAACCATTTAAAGTGACTGGGAACTGACTCAAAACTGACTCTGACACTAACTCAAAACTAACTCCAAAACTCCATAAAAAACAAAAAATCAGCAAGCTTTATAGCATTCACTTCGGGCCCCAAGCTTAGATGACTATCTGCATCTAAACCTTGCAGAAAATATAAACTGGTATTTACAATGAAAGTGAAATATTCTCTCAGAAGTTGCATCACAAATAATAATGTTTCGGGAGCCTACCATTGACTGGTCCTCCTGAACATTCCTGTTCATTCATCTCCTTTAGCAAGTAGGCATTCTGTCCTCGATAAGCCAAGATCTTGTAGGGTTCTTTCCAAATATTTTCAAACTTCCCGTGCTTACCTTTATCTTCATTTCTTGCATCCCATCTCAGCACTACATCCTCGAGCTGAAATTTATCTGCCTTAGTTTTGCGATCATAAATATTCTTGATTTTCTTCTGAAGATTAGAAGAAGTCTAAGAAAATTCCTCCCTTGTTTGCTGAAGATGAATCATTTGATTTATTCGACGTTGCATATCATCTTCCTCACTATCTACTTCCTGCAATAATCTCATAACCGGGACTGCAAGTGATGTAGGAAACACTGTATCTGTACCATAAACCATTTCAAAGGGTGACATACCTATAGACTTTTTAGTGCTCACTCGGTCTGCCCACAAAGCATTGGTAAGATTCCTATGCCAATTTTTCTTGTTCTCCTCCAACGTTTTCTTAATGATATTCACCAAGGATTTATTAGAGGACTCAACTAATCCATTTCCCTGTGGATAATATGCGGTAGAATGGCCCAATTTAATATTATACTTGTGACAAAACTCAACCATATTCTTTGACTTGAATGCTGCAGCATTATATGTAATAATCTTGTGCGGACAACCAAAACGAGACAAAATATTGGATTCTAAAAATTGAATAATTATCATGTTCGTAGCTTGCCTTGTAGGAATAGCCTCGATCCACTTGGTGAAGTAGTCGGTGGCTATTAGAATCCATTTGTGCTGTGCCGATGATGTGGGATGAATTTACCCAATAAAATCAAGTCCCCATTGTTGAAAAGGAGCATTTACTACAACAGGCTTCAGCGAAAGAGGAAGGAGTTTTCTTTTTCCCTGAAAAACATGCCATTCATGACAATTTGTAACTATTTTGTACAAATAAAAAAATGAAGTTGGTCAATAATACCCTGCTCTCAACACTTTGTTAGCTGTTGTTTTCCAAAAAAAATGGCCTCCGCAATCTCCCCTATGCAAGTCATCCATTACCTGCTTAGCCTCATCTTCAACCTCCTGGATCTTTCCAATAAAGGGCACTACCTAGAATGCAATATTTAGAAAATTTCAATTTCAAAGACCTACCCTGACTTTTTTACATTCTAGGAAGAGGACATAAGTGCCGAAGAACATACACTATTTCAAAATACCACGGTGAAGTGAGAAACATTTCTGATACCTGTATTAGAGCACCATCTTCTTCATCATCTGACATTGCTGCAATCAGGTTTATGTCTAGAGCATGCAAATTGGATTCAGCCATCAGCTTGGCTAACCCTTGTCCCTTGATCAATTTGGTAGGCCTGATCTCATGATCATACTCTAGCATCGTTGCTATCCACTTACCTCTCCGAGCTTCAGGATCAGTTTGTGTGAGAATCTCTTTTACCGCTGCATTTGGAACATAGGCTATAGTATGTGAATGTAGAATGTAAATCCGGAAATCTTTCAAAGCTTTGATTAGGGCTAAAGCTAGTTCCTCAATAATATTATAGCTGAGAGAAGCATCTCTAATGGCTCGACTGAAGAAAGCAATAGGTTGTTCAACCTAATCCTTCTTTTTCATCAAAACTGCAGCCAAGGTGTGCTCAGATGCAAATGAAAATATTATGAAATCACTAGTATAATATGAACTAACCAAAACATGGGCTGTGGTTAAAGCAAGCTTTACCAAGTTGAAAGACTTCATAGCATCAGTGGTCTATTTTACACTGCTTACCTTCTTCAACATATTAGTCATTTCTCACAAATGCTCAACTAAATTAGGAACAAATCTGCGCAAGAAGTTCATCTTACCATTGAAAGCTTGTATCTCCTTTTTGTTTCGCGGAAAATCTATCTTCTGAATGGCTTCTACTCTTGAAGGATCAATGCGAATACCAACTTTGGAAATTATGTGACCAAGAAGTTTGCCTTCC
The DNA here is from genome assembly GCA_034641835.2 of Pinus albicaulis. Taxonomy (NCBI): domain Eukaryota; kingdom Viridiplantae; phylum Streptophyta; class Pinopsida; order Pinales; family Pinaceae; genus Pinus; species Pinus albicaulis. The sequence goes on along the minus strand of CM076580.1, from coordinate 741,500,423 downwards.
TCCATGGAAAAAAGACTATTTTTTAGATTCAGAGAAATTATGAACTCCCTGCATTTTTGAAAAAAAATTCTCAAATGATACAAATGTTGATCATCAGAACCAGAAAACACTGTCAAATCATCTAGATACACCACTAAGAAAACATATTTCTCATTAGCAAAGGCTATATCCATCACCCGCTGAAAATTAGCCCCTGCATTCTTGAGTCCAAATGGAATTTTAACATACTGAAAGGTCCCCCAAGGTGTTGTGAAAGCAGTTTTACCTTGGTCTTTTTCATGTACCAAAATCTGATTATAACTTGAATAACAAGCAATGACATCCGTGACGCTCCAACTACCCTTTGAAAACATGATCCATCTTAGGAGGGGGGTGATTACATTTTAAAGATACTTTATTCAAATTCCGGAAATATGTACATAGCCTTATCTCTCTGGTCTTTTTCCTTACCGGAACCAGATTTCAAATCCAATCAGAAAACCTAATTGTAATAATGATACCTGATTTGTACAATAGGTTCACCTCTTTCTCGATGGATGGCAACAATATGGGATTTATCCTTCTCAACTTCTGTCTAAAGGGTTTTTGATTTGGCTTGATGGGAATAGTGTGCTGAATAATATTCTTGTCATAAACCTTCAAATCTGCATAATCCCATGCAAAAATATCAGAAAATTTAGATAATAGTTTGATGTACTTATCTTTCGCCTCGAGAGATAATGTTTTAGAAAATTTAACCATATTGGGCTTGTCTGCTGTTCCAATGTTCACATCTTCCACTCCCTTTTCTGTAGGAGTCAAAGTTGGTTTTCTCGCCACATCATCCTGATCCAACAGATCTTCTAAAGGTATAAGACCTCTAGGAATAATATTGTCTTTCAGCTGCAAAACATTCACCTGATTGGATTCTATGTCTTGATCATCAGCATCACAAACATCATCAATAAAATCATCTTCGAACTTTCCTTCATTATGAAAAAAGCTATTAATTTCTTTGTCATCCCAAAAAACTTTCTAGTACCTTAAATTATCTGGACCACTAGGTCTACGTTTGATATGAATTTCAAATTTATTACTGGAGTTCATCGAAATTTTGAGATTACTTGCCACCGTAGCAAGCGAATCTACAATGATGTTCTGAGTTCTTGGTACTGCTGTTAATGTATACTCAGGAAACATTTTTAAGAAATCCAATACTACATTCCTATAAGCTCTCATTCGCGGATGCTTTGCTTGATATTCTCCTTTCACCTGCTTTATGACAAGCTCAGAATCACCATAAACAGAAACTCTTTTTGCACCAAGTTTCTTCAAAATCTCGAGACCTGTGATCAATGCTTCATACTCTGCTTCGTTATTAGAACAGTCAAAAGCCAATTTATAAGAGCATTCTCTAACATTACTTGGAATTCCACCTGACTTACAAATAGGACTTCAGATCCAAATACCAATACCTGCACCTTCCTTACCCAAAGCACCATCGAAATCCATGCTCCAAAGGCCCTCTTCATCTTCTAAATGTTGAAATTGAACTTTTGGTTCTGATTTACTTTGGCCGGTCACCTCATTTTTCTGTTATGTACTGATTTTCTGTTCTTCAAGAGGCTTGTTCAGAAGAAGTCACCACTTCTTTTTCCTTATCCTTATCAAGAACTACTCTAAAACTCTCTGAAACTTCTGGCACATCTTCTACTACTACTAGCTGATTATTTACATCATTCAAATCACCATCATTATACAAAATAAAAGCTTCTAGATCTGTATGTACAGCTTGTATCAGATGATTGATAGGGTTCTCCTTACTAGTTATCATATATTTCATTTTCTTTTCCCAATACAATTTCCTCAACTGCCCGAAAACATGAATAGTGGCATAGGAGAAGTCAAGTTGTAAAGTACCTTTGAGTTTATCTCCCCATGATATAGACAATAGCATGCTGAAACGAGGCGGTATATCAGCCACCATCACATCCACCAAAACATTCTTGGCTGGGATTTGGTCTAAGGAAACCACTAAATCTTTAATGAGACCAAAGCAGCGAACTCTACTAGAATCAAATGAATACAAATAATGATAAGGTCAAGTGATATCCAAGCCCATATTTTCCATAATAGCCTTAGGCATCAAATTGTGAGAAGCTTCGGAATCGAGCATAGCATTATGAAGTATGTACTCATGCAGTCTAAGGCTCAAATAAAAAGGAGGAACCTCACTCTCTTATAATTAACCATCTATAGCTGGACTGAAAATGAGCTCGGGGTGGTCATCTTCAACATTAACCATATCGGACAAAGGATAAACTAGCAAAATTTTAGACACCTGATGTTTGTAATGACTATTCTTCACTAATTCTGTCAAAGGAATGAACACTTTCAATTTAGCTTTTTCATTTTTTAAATTAAAAGTGGCGACTTTATCTACCTCTTTGACAACATGATCCTTCGTTATATTTTCCTTATTCTTAATGTCTTTATCTTTAGGAGCTGAGCTTGTTGATTGATGATTGATGTTGCTATGACTCTGATCTGCATGCTCTTTACCCCTTTCTCTGATTATTAGGAAGATCATTCTTTACCTCTTTTCTTTTTTGAATAGGATTGACAGGTACATCTCTGCTCCTTAAGGAATACTATTTCTGTTGTGCACTCAAAGAATTCATTTACCATGCTGGTAATCATCTGATTCTGTTTCTAAATCATCATCATTTGCCAAGATATAGTCTTCATATTTTGGAGAATCCAGATTTTCAACATACTCTTCATCTTCAGTCAGGAACATGGGCAAGCCATATGCTATAAAGAAATGATTTGTTTCAACCACTGGATCTTCATATTCTTCTTCCTCCACTCCTTGGACATAATTCTATTGTAACGGGGTCCTAATCTGCTGTTGTTGTTGTGCTATTTGGTCAGGTTCTTTCTGTTTTCTCTGCTTGATTCTAAACTGAGGCTGCTGCCCTCTGAAATTTGGATTCCAGATGTGTGGTTCAGGTCTATCTGGAATAGAAAATCGGTCAACCATCTTCTCCATAGTCCAAAGTAATGAATCCATTTTTTCATCATTAGTAGATGTCTCCTCTTTGATAGTCACCCTCTTTTCTGATCTCATCCTCGCTCTCTTGGCCAACAAATTTGCTTCAACACTTACAACATTCTTTTGCAAATATGCTAAAGTTGTAGGATCTCATTCACGCAATTGATATGCCATATCAGTATCAAATCCATCTGGAAATTTGACCAAAGCCAAACCCTTCGGAGGTTTGATATGTGCAGGAAGAGCATTGTACATTGCATTAAATCTCACACAATAATCTCGCACGGTTTCACCAACATTCCTTTTGATGTTCTCATATTCGGACAAGATTTGAAGGGGCTTCTTATTTTCTTCTGATATTTCTACAAACTGATGATGCAAAACTTCTAATATGTCAATAGTGACTGCGGGTAGAGCTCTGAACGATTTTCTTACTTCCCGTCCCAGACTTTGTGCAAACACTCTCATTTTCACATCCTCTATATCAATTTCATGAAGGTAAAAGAAGTCATTCATCTTATCTACGTGCTTTTGAGCTGTCATAGGTTGGGTATTGTCAAACAAAGGGATTTTAGTTTGATAATCTGCGGGCATAACACCCAGGTTCTGAGGGAGAACCAAGGGGTCATATCTTGCAGACATGATGACTGGAGGTGGAGGATATATAACAAGGATTTGGATGCCTGATGTGGGAGGATTGATCACTGATTGAGTAGTATGAACAGAAGATGAAGAAGGAGGTGGGGGGAAAAGGAATATTCTGGGTAAAAATAGATGAAGTGCTGGTAGAAGAAGCTGAGATCTGAGGTCTTCTTATCACCCAAGCATTGACTTGCGAAGAATAATTTTGCAGATCTTTAAGAACTTGTAAAAGTTGTGCCCCTAATTGAGACTCTGATTGAGAGTGTGAAAACAGATCTTCAGCAAGACTGTGGAAGTGAATGGAGGAATCAACAACTGTTTCGTCAATCCAACTCAAATATTTACTCCAAAATAAACTTTGTTCAAAATTTACATCAAATTCAATATCTTGCAAGTTTTCTAACCCTTTGGGAAATGAATGAGCTCTGGGGATGGAACTTCCTTCTGATTGATTTCCGACTGAACTAGAAGTCTCAACAACAACTTTAGCTTTTCTTCAAATATTTTGAGGATCACTAAAAATGGTGGGAGGATTCGGATCGGGATTGGATCTGGTGTATCTTCGGGAAGCTAGTATGTCCAATTTCCAAAAAAAATATGCACTTGACAGATTTTTCAATTTAGCCTTTGAATAAAATCTAAGCTTACCATCCAAAAGTTTAAGAATTTCAGTGAAAACTTATTACTGGGGTTTTATTTGATCTTACTCTTTCTTCCCCAGTGGAGTTTCCAAAATGTTATCACTCGGATTGAACCTCAGGCTGAAGTAGGCAATTCCAAGGTAACCTCAAACCACGCTTAGCCAGTTAGCTAGCCCTACTAGGTCAGGAGAGGGCTATCTTCGTATGAATGACAACTAAAATTACCAAGGAAAGAAGATATTAGTCTAGGTATAGTAGCTCGGGGTTTTTTATTTTGATTTTGTGTAGGGTTTTGTTGGATCAGGAGGAGTCAAACAGCTAGGGCAAGGAAATTAGGTCAAAATTTGCAGGCTGTTCTAAGGGGCAAGGTAGGTAGAAGGTTTGACATTTAAAGGATGATTATGGTGATGTGAATAGACTAGTGAGGAATTAGGAAGAGCATATAATATGAATTCTCCATAAACTGAAGAAAATAAACAAATTATGCAAAATTTCCCAAAACAGAGCATGAAACATGAATTCTGCCTTTCAACTTGAAGTGAAGCATATCATAGACATGGAATGGTTTATAAGCTTACAATACATTCATACAAATGATAAAAAATAATAAACTATGTCAAACATTTCATACCACATGGATCCCAAATAAATAGCTGCAAATTTATCATTAATGTCTAGGCCAAACTGATACAAATATGTCTCTTGAGATGCCAAAGCTCCAAGTGAGTCCAACCATTACAATGACTAAGAAAATACATCATATAGACCTCAAAACCACTATTCCTAGCCTCAGGGAGTCGAATCCATGAGATAGGGATCAGTTTCACCTACTCCCAAACAAGAATTTGAAGACTAGGAAAACTCAACAATTTGCCTTTAAAAGAGAGGAAACTGATTCATTTGACCTCTAGAGGAATTATCTGATTTATCTACCCTAGATAAAAATAAAAAAATGAGATTTACATTTATCTTAACCTTTTACATCAATAATTTATCATTTCCCAAGATAAAAAATCAAAAAGTCAAAATATGCTGAAGATGGTGAAAAAGACAATTTCCTAGCAAAAACGCAGCGCCATGATAGAAAAAATAGCCTCTCTTGCAATCCACTTTTGGAGGCCTTCCCGGTGTCCAAATCAGCTCCATGATAGCTCATTGGAAAGATAACTGAGTCTAGTTTCCAAATATGCCTCCAGATTCCAAAATGGTGCCCATTTTCCCTGTCAAAAATCATTTCTCCCAATACTGGTATTAGCGCAGCGCCTAGGAAAAAACAAGGGCAGAAACATGTTTTTTTGGTGGTTTTTTGCCTTTTTGAGGGACCAGTTCTCCTCCAAATATTCCGAAACTTGTTGGAGTTGATGTAATAATCATTATGAACATGATGGTGGTGACCATTTCTCCATTGGATGCTCTAAGAAAAAGCGCAACGCCATGGGCGCTGCGTTTTTTGCAGTGTGACTGTGTGTCAAAATTGCCCAAAAATCCAAAAAATGCACCACAGTGCCAAATGTGCCAAAATTTGTCAAAATTGTGAGGTTACCTACTGATCAAGGGTTATAGGCATGAAGAGACACCTTAGCAATTATATTTAACCTCTCCTTCTCCTTTTGCTCGGTCAAAGCTTGAATCTTTGCATGGGCTCATTTGATCTTGGCCCTTGCAATTTTGTTTCTCATGGCATAGTGCTTTGCCATTTTCCTCTGAATATAATTGTCCTTCTTGGCCTTCTCTAGCAAGCCCTCCAGATGAAAATTGGCTCTATTAAGCCATGACTCTCTATCTTTTCTAATCTCAAGGGCAAGCAACTCACTTGGAGTGAGCTGCTCTGCCTACTCAGCCTCTCTCTATCTCTCAATGGCTAGAGCTATCTTAAGCCCTATTTTCTTTGGTATTTGTCTTGGAGGCCGATCCTACTCCTCATCAATCTCACCAAATCTGTCCAAGGTCTCTTGTAACAAGGCCTTAGCCCTTTCCACCTCTTTCTTTGCTTTGATGGTCTTTACCTCACTGATAATTTGCTTGGTCTTTAGCTATTGATTATCTTGCTCAAGAAAACCAATCACATATTGTGCTCTGTCAATATTAGCTTGAAGTTCACTAATATTTTCCTCTTTGATTCTGATCAATGCCTTGGTGATTCTATCCTCATCCTCCTCATCAAGGTCAATTAGCTGAAACTCCTACTCTATTTCAAGCTTGTCGTCCTGCTCCTCAATGATTGGCTCTTTTCCCTTGTTTACCTATTTTGTTGATGAAGAAGGCATGTACCCTTTCACTCCAAGTGAAGAAAACACATGCATGTGGCCTCTCTAATAGGTCTTGGGAAATGGATCAACATCAGTCACATTAGCCCAAGTTGCCTCAATGTCCCTTTCACTGCTTGATGCTTTAGTATCATGATGTGATGATGGTGAAGGTTTACAGAAGCATGAAGAAGTAGGGTCAACATGAGGTGAAGGCATATGAATAGTTGATGATGTATGAGCAGCAGGCTGAGATGGAGAAGTGGATATGGGAGGATGAGATGATTAAGGGATGCTCTGCTCATGATGACTAGGTGGGGTAGTGAAAACTTCATTTGCAATGAATGTATCCCATGAAATGTTCTTCTGCTCAAGATGATGCATGACTACCATTTTAATGAGTGAATGGTGTAAAAGAATTTTCATTTGATGATTATATTGCCTCCTTTGTAGAATGTATGCCATTTTGTCAATGCTTTGGGAGAGATAGTAAGGTATATGAAGCATTCTGACTCTAGTGAAGTGCATGAGGAGTTTGATATGGTATGAATAGAGTCGATAAAATCTCCCCTCACAAGTAAAATACTTCATGATTATTTTCATCATGGGAACATATCGGTCAAAGAGACGAGAGAAAGGGAAAACCATTTTCTTATCATCCTTATATCTAGGTTTGAGGTATGGCTCATAATAGCTCAGATCAAGGTTTACCTTTTTAAACCATTTCTCTCCCACATTAGGGATCCATGTAGCAGCTGAAATAGCACTAGCGGACATGGTAAATGTGACCCCAACAAGAGTAGCATGTCCATCATGAAGATTTGACATGAACAACCTTGTTAAACCAGGGTGATACTGAATTTGCTGTACCCTCTCACAAAACTCAAAGCAACCAACATGTTTGAAACAAGACACAGTGAGAGGAGAGGCCATGAGTTCCCTTGTGGTTATGGGTTCAAATCTGTTAATTTTCCATCCTTTGTGATCACTTTTCTTTGGTGATTGTTCCTCACTGATATGTCTATCCTCCTCTTCCGACATTTTGAGTTTGAAAACTTTGAAACCCTAGGGATGGGGAGTGAAATAGGCTTTAGGGAATAGGGATATGTTGTTGTAGGAAAGGAGTAGAGTCTAGGGAATAGGGATATGATGGAGGAAGAAAATGTGAGGTTTATGAGTGGCAAATTTGGGAACAATGGGAACAAAGACTGAATCTAGGGTTTTATAGCCTATCCAACCTCCAAATTTCACAAAGAAAACAAAATCACCATCAAAATCCTTTTAAATACAACAAGGGGGTGAATTTCATATGTTACTTACTTGTCAAAGGATTTAGAGAAACTTTGCTAAAGTTTTAGAGGCATCTTGACCGAGTTTTGAGGCTTATAGACCAAACTGTGCATTAACGCAGTGCCTGTGTAAAATGCACTGCATTTCTCAGGCATAAGCGCAGCGTGGCTGGGTATTAGCGTAGCGCTCGGACATTAGTGCAACGCCTAGGTGAAAAAATGTAGCGCCAAGAATTTTTTTCCCAAACTTCTCAAAAACTCGGATTTTCTCCTTTGCTGAAGACTTTTAATAGCTGAATGGCAACAATGAATTGTTTTGAAGTGCTTGGTGGGCTTTATAGCTTTAGTGGATTTTAAATTTAATTTAAATTACCCACTTTTCTAATGTTCATTTTTCTTCTTTGGTACTGATACTCTTTTTGCTTTGTTACTTTTGGCATTGCAGGCTTGATCAACCTGGAGTTTGGCTTTCCTTGCTCACCTAGGCCAGACATGATTGCACTTTGACAGCTTTGGGATTGCATTTATTACATATAATAACATAAAATTACATTTGGAAAAATTTAAATAAATTACATATTTGAATTTTCTATCAAAATGACATTTTGATATAAAAGTCATTAAACTAAAAATACAACTTTGAAAGTACAATAAATACATCATGATGATCTTATTTAGTCCCTCTCATATATGTGCTGACTTCATCTGAATGAAGGAATGACCTTGAGAAATGGAAAACCATAATGAACTAATGGGACTGCTTTTTGACCTGACCTTTGAATGAGATTTTGAATTTAAAGGTTTTCAAGTGAACGAAGCATTTCCATAGGTGTTATTATGCTCAAGGAATCATGAGAATGAGTTAGCCAATATGATCTTCGGAGGGAGAGAGAAGCTTATTTGACAAAGACAACCACTAGTGGAACAATTTTATGTCATGACCTAATGGAATGATGAAAAATTTACTCAGAATGGGACACCTAAGATGCACATGCAAAATTTGTTTTGATCCCTGGTGGAAGTATGCAAATACTGACACTAACACGGTGGTCGGTTGAGGTAGTTTGCAACATTATTGGTACTTGATATTCAAATGAAACTGTTGCAGATATGTGGACCACTTCTGATGGCGATCGTTCTGCAACTTCCCTTGTATCTATTTGAACTGCAGGGGTCGATGGTCTGTGTGGATGACCGTTTCCTTCCCCAAAATGTAATGCTTCCATAATCGGAAAGCTTGCACAATGGAATACATCTCTTTGTCATAAGTGGGATACTTCCGGATTGTGTCAAACAATGTCTCACTTTGATATACCATTGGATGCCCTTGTTGAGTAAGAACTGCCCCAATAGCATAGTCAGAGGCATCTGTCTCGATCTCAAATGGTTGTTGCAAGTCTGGTAATGTGAGTACCGGGGAAGAGTAGAGATGATGTTTCAACTCTAGGAACTCCTTATATTGAGATTTTAGACCAAAATAATTTTGATTTCGCTCCTCCCTTGGTGAATTAACTCAAGGGAAAAGTGATATCAGAGAATCCCAACATGAACCTGTGGTAGAAATTAGCAAGACCCAGAAAGTTGTGGAGCTCTGTTATAGTGGTTGGGGTTGGCCAATCCCGAATGACTTGGATCTTGGCTGGATCCCCATGCACCCCCTGCTCATCAACAATGTATCCCATATAATGAACCTGGGTCATGCCAAAATTTCACTTCCATAAATTGGCACACAACTTGTGTTGCTGTAGTGTTTGGAGGACCTGTCAGATGTGGTGGATGTGCTCTTTCCAAGTTTGGCTTAAGATCAGGATATCATCAAAGTACACTACTACAAATGAGTTGTTGAATGGCCGCAAGATGTCTTCCATCAGCCTCATGAAGGTTGCGGGAGCATTCGTCAACCCGAAAGGCATGACCAACCATTCAAAAAAGATCTTCTTGGCTTTGAAGGTAGTCTTACACACATCAGAGGGTTCGATTGGTACTTCAAGTCAATTTTGCTGAATATTTCCCCCCCTTTAGTTGGTCCAAAAGGTCATCAATCCGTGGGATCAGGTACCTATTTAGACAATGATATTGTTCAGTGCCCGATAGTCAATACAGAGTCTCCAAGTCTCATCCTTCTTATGCACCAACACGATCAGGCTCCCACAGGGTGATGAAATGGACTGGATTTCACATTTTTGCGGTAGCTCATGAATCTTCCTCTTGATTTCGTTGTTCTCAAGAATAAAGTGCCAATAGATTGGTCCATTGGTAGCAATGCACTTGGGGTCATATTTATGGGGTGCTTGAATTGACAGTGAAGAGGCACCCTTGCGGGCGAGGTGAATATTTCCCCATACTCCTCCACGACCTTATCCATTTGTTGTTGTCGTGCGTAGGAGCCCTATCTGGAGGTCGTGGCCACAATCTTCTTCTTTCCATGAGGGAAGATCATTAGGAAAACAAATTTCTTGGTTTTTGAAATGATATTATTGCATTGTTTTGCAGTAACCAAAGAGATGGCGGCAGTCGGTGCTACCTCATATATTGCACAACTTATTTCCCAACATAACAATAACAACACGAGGTCAATACTCATACAAAACATGTCACTTCCACAAGTATGATTGGCCCAATAATACATCACAAACATCAAGAGGATAATTGTCACATAATACCTCATCCATAAAGGGCTTGAAGCTATAAGGAGGGTGACACTACTGGCTGACGCAGAGATCTCGTCCTTAGTGAAGCCACCCGATGGTGTATGGATGTGGGTGTGTTGTGGTCGACAATCCCAGCCGCTTCATGACCAATATTAAAATGCGGTTCTTTTGGCTCTCGCTGTCGAAAATGAACTGCATCGGGGAACCCTTTACCCACATATGGGAATGGAAGAGGCGCTCCCCATCCTATGGATCTTCCGGTTCCTCCTTCTGGATCTTCATGGTGGAAACGGTGCCATTGGGCTCCACATCGATAACCTGCTTCCCTTTCTTATTCCCCTTGTTGGGTTCTAATTCATAGTCGGAGCATGCATCCGATTTAGAAGCCTTCAACTTGACCACTAATGACTGCTTCGCCCGACACTCACTTGTGTTTTGAGTGGAGCTCTTATGGAACTCACACCACTTTCACATGTCCTTCTTTGGGTTCACGATGTTGTTATTTTCTTGCGGCTTTGGCAGGTTATCCCGGGCCACCCCGCCTTGGCTTTGTCCTTTTTCCTGTAAATTTGGGGCACCTTTTCCTTGCTTCTGATTCACATATCCAAAGTCTCACTTCTTCTGTTTGAACTTCTACTCAATCTTGGCAACATACCGGTATGCTGCACCAAGAGAGGAGATTTCGAGGAACTCCATTTCCTCATGAATGTATCTATGCAGACAAATGTGGTACTTCAACACCGAATGTTTCTCTGAATTTGTGGTATGGAACAAATTCGTCAACTCATGCACATCTTGATCCCTTTTTTGCCGCAACATAGTCCATTGTATGTACTTGTCCTCATAACTCCCCATGGGATAATATCGTTCCCTGATGGCGTCTCAAAAATAATCCCAATTGGGTGCGGCCAAAAATAGAGAGGGTTCCCTCTCATCCTTTTGCTCACAGTAGGTTTCCGACCAGTCCCTGACATGGGGGGTGACTTTGAGGAGTGCAAAAGTTTTTTCCTGGTCGGAAATGTCATGAACTAAGAAATACCCTTCTAATAGATTCAACCATCTATCTTGACGTCTGCATCTATTTGGCCCTCAAATACGGGAATATCAAAGTTTACTTGTACCTTAAAAGGAGTTGAGCCTCCAGAGTGTCAGTTGGATGGAGACGCATCGTCGGTGGGCAGTCGTTGAAGGATCTGGGCAAAGTTATCCATCATCGCGTTCCTTTGTTTCTCGAGGGCCTCCTTGAGAAATATTTTAATAGGATCTCCTGCTCCCTCATCTTTCTTTTCGTCCCCCATGGACGACCATCAGGGTTTGCGAGGCCAATCTTACAAAGGTTCAACCAGATCGAGCCCTAACTCCTTATACGCTGACTTCGTTGGGGACATGCAAAGAAGGATCGAGAAAGAGCAGACCGCTCTGATACTAGTGATCCGGAATTATGCAGGAACATAATAAATTACAAAAATACACATAAACACAAAGATGTAGGATAAACAAGATTTCATTTCATTAATATCACATAACTGAAATATGCTTACAGATAGAATGGAAATAATCTATCTAGGGCATTGGTAGTTTATCTCTAAGAAGAGACGCGGCGACTACAGGCCTTTGAACTGTGTTACAATGAGGATCAAAGGCCTATTTATTATTGAGAAACAATGGAAAACCATAAACATAAAAAAAACTAACCCTAGGAGATGAAACACCAAACTATGGGCCTTGTTGGGGTAAATTGGTATATAATTTTCCCGGGGTCGTAACTTTGGCATACGATCTCCATTTGACGCACATGATACCTCATTAGAAATATCTATTCGAGGATTATAACTGATGACAAGAAATCTCAAGTCAAAGAATCATATTCGCCAAAGGTGGTTTTCCAAAAAAAAACGTCGTTTAGGGCCTTAAAACGACTTCGAAAGTTTAGGACCCGAAAAACTGCCAAAAATAGTAAATTGTGCTACAATTGAGGAAACTAAAAAACTGAAAGAAACAGTGGTGGGGGTCCAAGTGGAATAGGCGGGTGGCCACCAATATCCACTTAGATCAATCACTAAAGGACAATATTGAGCAGGCTTAGAATCCCAAGGAAGGCCAACAACCTCAATTTTTCATGGCCTCTTATCTCATGGACATAGTTTGTTCCAAGATAGAATTGCCAACCATGAAATGGAGATAGACAATTCACAAAGAGCTAGTCCATATTTACTTTAAAATCATATGGGAGGATCACTATATATAAGTGTATGAAAAAATTTACTAATGTTTTCCAGTGCCCTTGTATGAAGCTTCATTTGATGAAGATGCTATGTGTATGTATAAAAGGGATAGATAGGCAGTGCCCTTAGTTCGTGACTAGTTTGTGTACTAGGATGACACTTGCATCAAAGTCTTTTAACCAAATAAAACTCCTCACATATTACCTATATTTGTAAATAACAGAGTAGCCCTTCAAGAAATAACTTATGAGGTTTACATAGGGGTAGGTGGAGCACTCTCATGGACCAAGACTCATCCTTAGCCACACATGCCTTTCCACTTGGGAGCATGTGAGTTAAAGAAAATTAAAAGAGCTGAAGAAGATTTTGAGGCACTAATTATTTTCCATTTTTGGTACCTAATGTTACACAACTATAATCCAATATCCATAGTGGAAGATCATTGTAGGTCATGCAGGTATAGGTGGGAGTATCAATTAGAGACTTGGGAAGAGGAAGAAAAGCATAAGAATGCTTTAACTTTCACAAATTTTATTTCAAAAATAGGTTACAATGCTACCTAGACAAAAGCAACAAAAGGAGCAGGAAAATATAAAAGCCTTTGCACATGAGAAAGCAACTCAACAAGAAGCAATTGGAAAGGAGAATGAGGAAAATTTAGAAAAATAACAAGAGGTAGTCCAGCTAACATAGTAAGTTTCCAGAGCAGATCGAGAGCTTGAAATTAAAGAGTAGGAGGAGGAAGAAATAAGGAGAGAGAGGGAATGAAGAAGAAGAACGAGAAGATAGAAAGGTCAAAGTAGAAATGAAAAGACAATAAGAAGAGAATAAAATACTACAGCATGAAGTAGGGGCCAAACCCAAGGAAGAAGCCCTTTAGGCTAAGCAAGAAGAACCAGAACCAAAATTTTAGTAGGTTTCATATAATATGAAGATTGAATTAATTTCACCAGGAATTCCAAAGATCATAAGAGGCCACCTACCTATGATAGAAATGGGAATCATGTTAGCTAAGAGGAATAATGTGATCAATTTGAATAAGTTTAGGTTCAATCATACTTTGGATAGGATCATGGAGAATACAAAGAAGACATATGTCACGCTACATTTATTGATGATGCATATTGATAATGAGAGGCCATGGTTCCCGACACAAGGAAGGGTCCCCTTTCCGTGGCCTCAATGGGCATGACATTATCTCAAGCCACTGAGAGAAATGCATGAAATCTCCTAGAGCAGATGAAGAAGAAAAATGCACATATATCTGAGCTAGAGAAACATATCAAAATGTTGAAAGTGGAAACCAAGACAATGAAACATGTGAGCATCAAGGTGGAGGAATACAAGGCATGTTCCTTAGAAGTACACGAGTCCTACAAGTCTATGATTTTACAAGTGTAGCCATGCCTATAGATGATGCAATAAATTCAAACTAGGCTATTGACACTTTGGTAGCTTGTGAAGGAGCGAGGCACCCAACTATAAAGAATATTGAATGTTGTTAATCATTTGGAACAATGGCTTAGCGAATCTCCTCAAGCCCCAACAATAGTCCCCAAAATCAATGCATATGAATTGACGTATGATTCCTTCGATGTCAACCAAGGTCTGAATAAATAAGAGAAACTAGAGAAGGACATAGCTTGGTTAGTGGCACAATATAAACAACAATACTCCTTGACTAAGAGGGTCATCAAAATGAATAAAATTTCATCAATTTGGGCCCAGGGAGACTTCATCCCAAGTGAAGAAGTCAACATAGAATTGGAGGAGCTTCTAAAGGAAAAGGAGTTTCCTTTTAGTATCTTAATTAGTAAGCTCATTAAAGACAACTCGAAGCAACATCTTGTTGATCTTGCTAGGAAACAGATAATTCTGAACCCGTTCCTAGTTTTAATGAAGAAGTATGTTCCAATTCTCTCTAAGAATATGACATAGTGACGAACATATTTCTACCAAACATAATTAAGATGATTTCACTATACTATGAAGTTTAGGTGGCTTATCTATAGGACATCATGAAGCCCCTAATTGAAGATCTAGTCAATTTGTAACAATTGTCAACCTCATTTTTCTGAGTTTTAAAGTATGTTCCTTTATTTTATTTGTAAAACATGAGAAGGTGAAGAGTTAAAACTGACCCGAGAGAAGTTCAATAGTCATAAGAGGAAACTATTAGGTAAATTTATAAATATTGTAAAACTTTTAGTATGAAGGGTTCTGAACTTTTGATTTTTTTGCATATAAAAATTGAGGCTAGTACTTCTATATTCGCTACTATAATATTTAAAATCTTTGAAGACAATTGCTAAAGCCATATTTCTACATGCATTGTGTACTTGTTTCAAACATTTCTTGAACAAGTTCATTTATGTATGTATTTTTGAGATGCATTGCTGCTAGGTCACTGACTAATCTATGGAATAAATAGTCTCTTATCAAATGTTTATTGTTTCAGTTCCATAGCTTTCATTAATGAGAAATAATTAGACAAAAACCGACTATTATAGATTTTTTCTAGTAAGTTAAGCATCCATTATTGTAATATATATCAACTAACTATTTCCTTGATTGTGCATATGTGTGCTTATTTGCTTGTTTCATCCTAATTCTTATTTGTCCTTCAATTGTTAGTTAACTTACATTAGTTTCATTTTTCATTTAGATATTTGTAGCTTAAAATTTGCATTTGTTTGGTTTGACAGTTGTCCATATCTCACAACATTCTCAAAATCAAGCATTGTTATGGGGCCATAATCTAGATGGATCTCTTATCCCAAATGATGTGAGGCCTACTTGGGACCTCATGTTAGAAAGAACCCATTAATAAATGTTTTTGGGTAATTAATACCTATCAACAATTAAATTGGCACTAGAGGGAGGGCCATGAATTACATGACTAGTATAATTCCTTATTCTTACCAAGCAAACATTTCCAGTAAACAAAACCATGCACAACATGCCCATTCTCCTTTTACCTACACAAAGCATACCAAGAGAGAAATCTTTCATGAAGACATTTTCTTTGAACCTGGAAATGCATAACCTTCCCAAGGAATTTTGTACTTTATTTCTCATGCTAAAATAAACACCCTTAGGTGTATTACTTGATCTTACACTAAACAAATAAGAAGAATTCCTGAAGCTCCATATATCCCCCCAAAAAAAGGGCAAGCAAGAGACCAGTAATCAAGGACGATTTCCTAATTGATTTGGTCAAAGAGTTGATTTAGCATGCTCTTGAAGATATCTTTGGTTTTTTTGATCAGATAACTCTGACTCCTTCTAGTTCTCCCCCCTCTACTCACTACAAGGAAAAGACCCTCTAGTAGAGGTTATAAAGGAGGTTTTTAGTGTTATAAAATTGGCCAAAATTGTCAAAAAAACATATGCTACCACATTCGTTTATGGTTACGGAGGTTTTGGTGGAGCTTTTAACGGAAATTCAACACAACTAAAAAAAAATGGGCGGCCGGAGGTTATTACGGATGTTTTTTCATCGGTGTGCTAATCAGGATTTAACGCACCGGTGCGTACATGTGCACGGCACCCCTGGGCGGTCTAAGGAGAATGCACCAGGCCGTTAAGGTATAAAACAATGCCAGGTGTAGTGTTGGTGATACAACGCACAGGGAAGTTATAATTGGTCTTCGGAATTGAGTGGTGCCCATAGGTTGTATCAACACGCAGGTGCATAGACTTATAGAAACGCACCGGTGCGTCCCTTCACACAAATGCACCGAGCATTATAATTGGTATCAGTATTCATGTGGTGAAAATATGTCATACAAATACATCGGTGCGTATAGAATCTTAAACGCCCCGGTGCACAGTATCACACAAATGCACGAAGATTTATAATTGGTATCAGAATTCGTTTGGTGCCCACAAGTTGTCTAAATGCACCGGTGCATATAGACACAAAAACACCCCGGTGCATAGTATCACACAAACGCACCGAGATTTATAATTTGTATCTGTATTCATGCGGTAATAATAGGTCATAAAAAGGCACCAGTGCGTAGATAGACATAAACGCACTAGAGAGCCGTACCACACAAACGCCTCGATATTTTTAACCGGTTTTGGTATTTGTGCGGTGCCCATAGGTCTTAAAAACGCACCGGGGCGCTTAAGAATACAAGCACATCGGTGTAAGTATATACACACCGGTTTTCATTTTGTATTTTTTAGAAACATCGACCTATGACAGTGCAATTATTGTGATTGTTTTAAGTTCATTATTCATCAAAAGTCGACACATATTATAACAATATTCATATTAATTAAATTTTTATTAATGGATTTGAATGTGATGTTTAGATTAATTTGTTATATCATATCATAATTATTGTGGTTTTTTAAAATTCATTATTCATCAAAAGTCGACACATATATATGTTATAACAATATTCATATGAATTAAATTTTTATTACTGCATTTGAGAACAACAATGGAGAATGCAATAGCGACAATAGAGAATGCAATAGAATAAATTAAAACATTTATTATTATTATTATTATTATTATATATGAATAAGACATTCTTTGTCATAAAAAATGGGACAGTTATTGGTATCCCTTTATCTTTCAATTGGGACACTATGTCCATTACATTAAAGAAAATGTCTGATTTCACAAACATTTTTCAAAAAATACAACGCCTTGCTTTTATATCCAAACATAGTGATCATCATTCTTCGCTTGAACTGCTATCACTGCTAGAGCTACTTCCATGACTTGGGGTTATTTTCAGAAATGTTTTGTTCACGGTGTTGATTGTTTTCTTCTTCTCCACCTTCCATCTAGAAACATAAAAATAAACTGTAATGAGTGTATATACATTGGTGAGAATAATGAAAATTGCAATATTAAATAATATAGATCAATGTAAATCGAAAAGGGATGACATACCAATGAAAAAATTGACTCGTAAACTATACACATTATTTCAAAACCATGTAACATGCCATCTTTCAAGATTTGATCTGTTGGCGCAGTGCCATACTTTGTTTCCTGCAAGTTATATACCCTATAACAAATCATATATTTAATATAAAAGATTTATTTTTTCTATTAATTATAGACGGAGCTAAGTAAAACAAGATCGATAGATGATTACAAATTCCACATTTAAGTTCTGATATGCCAACATATACGCATAACCCATATTTAACCCAATTTCAATCAATTCCTCTGATGGTTCTTCTTTGTATGTTAGCACCTGTTTGAAGACATTCAATGATGATTTTTCTAAAACAACTTAAAAAATACAAAAATGAAATCTAGTTAAGTTGTTATAAGGAAGTAATAATTACTCACAAACTTAGATATCAATTCTTTTCTTCCTTGTCGTCCCGTTTTATGTGCTGAATGGGTTCCATTTTCTTTTCTTTTCTGCAAGAAAATACTTGAAAATTAATATTTAATGCTAAATTGTTTATTTATTTTACGTAATGATTGAAAAAATCAATGATTACATATTACATTTGAAGCAAATTTTGTTGAGATGGCTCGTCCAATGATGCAATTTTGTCCATTTCTTTGACCATCTCCTTGTACACCTTTTTGGACATTCCTACTGGCATATTTATGATATCAGCTCATTCATCTTTTGAGATTTTCATAATCTTCCTGAAAATGTAACATGACAATAAACTATTTAATTTTTATATTGACATATGAAAAGTAAATATAACAAAAGTGATATTTATAAATAATTCTAGACAAACATCTAAAGGAATATTACTTTTTCATTCCTTATTTTTTATTGTTGTACGTTTTTGCTATTAAAAGTCTGACATGTCTCATTGACCAATTCTCTAGAAACTCTTCCTGTAGTTTACATAAAATTTGGTTCTTGGAATCATTTGATTGGTTTTTGTATTGTAAGTGGAAAGAACGTATATACATTCGTTCCACTAGATCCCTCAAACTTTTGTAAAATTTTTTCCCCCTTTCGTTAACCTCCAACACCACTCTAGATGAGCTAAGGACCAATTCATTTTCATTTGCATGTTCTATTTTTTTTCTTTTCTTAGAACAACATTCATTTTCTGAGTTGTTGGTCCCTGTAGAACATTAAACAGACGTGAATTAATAGACTTTTTCATACATGTTATCTAATAATTTTAATTATATTATTAATGAAAACTAAAAAAAGAAACTCATATTGGATCGATAGTATTTTTTCATTCACCTGATTCATCCTTTTGCAATTTTTCTATCAAGATTTTACGCTCTTATGGTCCTAGATCAGAAATAATCTTATCAAGCTTCGTCATTTTGTGGCTCTGCATGATACACAGTAAACAATACATATTAGTTAAACTTACATATAGTTCAAAAATATTTTTTTTGTAAAAAATTTACAGAGAACTTGCCTTTTTTGCTTTTCTTGATGTGTTATCAGTATTTTTGTTACTTGATCTTTTGTCACTCATTTATTTATCAATCTCAAACCTGTACCATATCATACAATAATATATTTATAAATAAATTGTTAACTTTTCAAGTAAAAAAAAAAATCTCAAAAAACCGGTGAGCCATTCATGGTTTATGCACCGCCTCCGGTACATGTTTCTCTTCCAAATGCATCGCCATAACAGTATAATAGACCATACAATGCTCTATGTAAACAAGGAGCACCAGTGTGTTACATGTCAATGACTGCACCAGTTAACCATGATAAAATAATAAAAATTGTCCCGTGTTAGTTTTTTAGCAAAAATCGGTGCCATATTTTACATATGGCGCATCGATAAAAAAATAAAATAAAATTTATCACATTAGATTTTGCGGTGTGCTTGTAAAATAAAGAGCCTTGGTGTGCTATGTACTCCAGGCGCACCGATAAAAAAATCTGTTTTTTTGTTTTTAAATTCATGCCAGGGCCCACATGGATTGGGATTCGACTATGCTAATCGTCCCATCGATTAGATGTCTTAGGTCTATATTTAGCAATACAAACCCTATAAATCTAAATTGAAAAGCCCTAATTCTGAAATCACAGAAAAAGAATAAGAAAAGGGAGAAACAAAAAGAATGTAAGGTTTGTATCATTTTTTTTTTGAAACAGAACGTTTGCGGTGCGACATAATGAAATAGCGCACTAACTGCATATTTTACAAATGGTGCATTGAAAAAGTTTTTGTGTTTCTAATTTTTTATCACAGTACTTGTGTGGTGAGCTGGGAGAACAAAGCGCACCGGTGCAGTATTACGCACAGGGCGCACCGACAATTTTTATCTTTTATTTATTATTTATTATTATTATTATTATTATTATTTTTAAAACGCAAGGGCCGACATGGATTGGGATCAGACTATGCAAGTCCTCTCGTTGGTTTTATGTCTTAGGCTTATATTTAGCAATACAAACTCTATAAATATAAATTGAAAAGTCCTAATTCTGAAATCACAGAAAGTGGAAGAAGAAAGGGCAGAAACAAAAAGAATGTAGAGTTTGTTTCTAACATGATTTTTTTTTTCTTCAAAACAGCACGTGTGCGGTGCGCCATAATGAAATAGCGCACCGGTGCCATATGTTACATATGGCGTACTGATAAAAACATTTTTTATTTTTATTTTTATTTTTTATCACTGTACTTTCACGGTGCGCTACTATAACCGAGCGCATCGGTGCACTATGTTACGCAGGACGCATCGACGAAAAAAAAGTCTGTATTTTTTAAGATTGACACAAGGGCCGACATGGATTGGGATCCAACTCTGTAGGTCCTCCTGTTGGTTGGATGTATTAGGCTTATATTTAGAAATATAAATTGAAAAGCCCTCTGAAATCACAGAAAGTGGGAGAAGAAAGGGCAGAAACAAAAAGAATGTAGGGTTTGTTTCTAAAATGGTTTTTTTTTTTTTTTTTTTAATCAGCACGTTTGCGGTGCGCCATAATACAATAGTGCACCGGTGCCATATGTTATGTATGGCGCATTGATAATATATATATATATATATATATATATATATATATTTTTTTTTTTTTTTTTTCATTGCACTTTCGCGGTGCGCTTCTATAACGAAGCGCACCAGTGCACTCTGTTACACAGGGCGCATCGATGAAAAAAATATGTATTTTTTAACGATTGACGCAAGGGCCAACATGGATTGGGATCCGAATACGCAAGTAGTCCTGTGGGTTGGATATCTTATGACTATACAAACCCTATAAATCTAAATTGAAAAGAAAGAGGGAGAAGAAATGGAAAAAACAAAAAGAATCTAGGGTTTTTTTTGTGAAAATGGATTTCTTTTTTATTTTTGTTTCTGAAAACTGCAGAAAAGGTAAAAAAAAAATGCAGGAAAAAAAGTTAAAAAAACAATAAGTTTTGATTTTGTTATTTTACTTCATATAAAAAACTACAGAAAAAAGTAAAAAAAAACAATAGACTTAGATTTCTTATTTTACTGCATAAAAAAAATTGCAGAAAAAGTACAAGAAAACAATAAACTTACTCACATCGTTTGAAATTCTATGGTACAGGGTTTGACTAACCAGAGGTTTGGAATTCTGATTGTCTGAATACTTCTATTCGAATGTATTTCCCTGCTCCACAGTGCTCTCGTGCTCTGTTTTCTCCAAGTATGTATCCTGCAAATCTTTGGCTGATTTTTTTTGCAAAAATAGTGAAATAATGAAAAGTGTTTAGTATTTAAAGAAATGTTTTATGAAATTAGATTTTCGAAAATATTTCACTGCCCATTTTTCAATTTACCTCTTTTTTTTTTTTTTTTTTTTTTTTTGGTTTGAACTTAAAGAAAATAGGGTTGTGCTTTTTTTATTTGTGGTTATTCGTTTATCGGTGTGTCCTTTAATTTAACCACATCGGTGCGCAAACTAAAAAACTCACCGGTGTGGTTATCTGTACATTATGCACTGGAATGACATTGAAGTTTGTGCACAAAAATTTATTGTTGTTTTACTCAAATGAAGGGAGAAAATATCATATATTATATGGAATGGACAATTCTTCAAAATCTAGCTCGTTCCATAATATTTTTCAAAGTCCATCGCGGAGTTCTCCCTATCCATGTGGAGACGTAATATTTACTTCAGATTTGTTTTATTTTTTCACTATCTAATTGAATATATATATATATATTTTATCCATGCAGT
Source organism: Pinus albicaulis (assembly GCA_034641835.2). Classification (NCBI taxonomy): domain Eukaryota; kingdom Viridiplantae; phylum Streptophyta; class Pinopsida; order Pinales; family Pinaceae; genus Pinus; species Pinus albicaulis. The sequence continues at coordinate 741,478,561 of CM076580.1, read as the reverse complement.
CAATCACGCACAACTTAATTAAATTTATAATGTATACAAATTTGCAGGTTCATGCAGATTCATCATCGAGTTCAGATGCACAAAATATTCAAACTGCTCCAAAACGTCGGAAGTTCTTATCAGGAGCTGCATACTGCAAGACACATTTGGTAGATGAAAATGGAAAGCCGCTTTACCCTGCCAATTGTAACAATATTGAATCTTCTAGCCGCAATCTCGGGACAATGATGGTAATTATAATTATAATTGTTTGGTATATATATTGATTAATATGTAATGATTTCAACGTAAAACCAATTTATAATCATGCAATATTGTCAACATGGTTACTAATTGATATCATATATTTTGTACTAGTCATGTTCAATTTTATTTATTTATTTATTATTATTATTATTATTTTAGGATTCTAGTGATGATGAAGACCTACCTACCATCTTCCGTTGCACCCCATGACCATGTCAAATTAAGAGAACACTGAATTAAGAGAAAAAATAGGAGAGGAACGATACCAATAATGGTTGAATCAACCACTGATTCAATTCTTGCTACGTCCAAATTCACCAATTAGGAATGACTACAGTAATAGTAGTTCTTCACAAGCTGGCAATGGAGGAAATCAAATAGAGGTTGGTATGGATGATTACTTAAGGGATATGACTTCCATGGAGACAATGTTGTTAGATGCATTCCAAAATGACAATCAGTTAGGGGATGATGATCAGCTAGGGGATGATGCTCATATCGTTAACACCTTTTTCGAAAGCCTTAAATTTGCTTCCACCACCCCTCTCTTTGGACATGGCGGTCAGTCAAAGTCTACCCAGTTTGGGACAACATTGTTACTGTACAACTTGAAAGCAAAGTTTGGCTTGTCGAATGCATTTTTCTCGGAACTTTTGAGGTAAGTTACCATAAAGCACTCCCCTTATATAAATTTGAAATATAATCACTAGACTGCAATGAACATTACAAATGTTAAATTTTATGAACGTTAATAATTATATCGAAATTAATGTACGTTTAATATTAATATATTTTTCCATGATCACCAACTATAGGTTATTCAAAGATAAGGGTCTTTCGAGTGATAATCTCTTGCCCGGTAGCTGCGAAGAGGCAAAGAAATTGTTGAAAATGTTGGGTGTTGAGTACATATCATATCATGCATGTCCAAATGATTGTATTCTATATAGAGGAGAATATACAGACAAAGAGATGTGTCCAAAATGTGGGCATGACAGGTATGATAGATAAAAAAAAGAAGGGTAAATCACATATTGGTCGTCCTTTTAAGATATTGAGGAACATGCCTATAATCCCAAGGATTCAAAGGCTATTTCGTTGCAAAGAATAGCTATGTTACAGGGATGGCATGCCTCACACAGAAGTGAGTTGGGAGTTATGAGAATCCCAATTGATTCAATAGCCATGAAGCATATAGAGGATACATGGCCCGAAAAATTCAAGAATGAAGTCTACGACTCAGCATAGCCATGGATGGCGTCAACCCATATTCCCTCTAGAACACCAAATATTCTATTTGGCCTGTAGTAGTGATCAATAACAATACCCCCCCATGGTTGAGAATGAACATCTTATGTTGGCTCTCATAGTCCCTGGTAGAAGACAAGTGAAGAATATGCATGTCTACTTACAACCACTGGTAGATTAATTGAAGGAATTATGCGATGGGATAAATGTATACGATGTATCAAGACCCATCGCAGTAGAAAGGAGTTTTACATTGTATGGCATATGTGCTTACACGACACATGATTATCCAGGCTTAGGAGTTTGCTCTGGTAAATTACATGTTTAATTGATTGATTTGTTTATATATAATGTAACAATATTCTTTCACATATTAGTTATTTAATTCGTTGTAATAATATTTGTTCCGATCTTCATGATATTATTTAATGTGCCATGCATATTAATTAATGTATACAAATATAATCTCGCAGGTCTTGTAACAAAAGGGTATTTTGGATGTAAATGTTGTGGACCTTCTCTGAAAGCTAGATGGTCCAAGGACCTACGAAAGCCAGTGGATGATTGCTCCAGGATATTCCTACGAGAACAACACCCTTACAAAAGAGCAGCATCCACTTTCAATGGTAAACGAGAGAGAACCCAAAGGCCTCTAATAATGACACCAGCTGAATGGCTTAGAGCATATGAGAGAGAGAAGGAGAAGGAGTTAATAGAAATGTTCGATTCAAATGGGGAGCCTAAGTTCGATGATCCAGATTTCTTCAACACTTATGTTGAGAAATTGCCCATTGGGATGAAAAGGAAATATATCTTTTATGACCTCCCATATTGGGAGCATCTTAAGATTGCCCACTTATTAGATCCCATGCATATATTTAAAAATGTTTCATCTTCTTTATGGAGGCACATATCATCGAAACAAAGTGACACATTGGCTGTTAGGAAAGATCTTATTACTTCAAAAACTAAAAAGAAATATTGGCCAAACGATTAGAAAGTATGGGATGAGAGGCAGGTGCTGGTCCCTCTAATTCATGGTTTTTCAAAGAAGGTGACGTCCCATGGATTTTAAAAAAAAAATGATATATCTTTGGCAAAGGAAGTTATAATGGATGTGAGGGTGCCAACTTCATACGGGTCTTCACTATGGCGCTGCTTCACCGTGGATGACCATTTGTCGCGATTGAAATCGCATGACCATTTGAATCTTCTAAGAGTACGTATAATGTTAAAAGCATGATTTTATTATTTGTTATATTAATAAATTTTATCCCATGCGGGGATCAAAAAACATAACTAATTTTGTATATTATTGCACGTGTTTATAACTTTGTATTGTAATTATCCTTTGTTTGTGCGTGGGTGTGTGAAACATGAATTCCCTCAAGACCTAGGATGTGCCATATCTAAATTATCTGCATTTTTACGTTGGATCACGTCAAAGGAGATTCATGTGGCTAGCATTCCGCGGTGGCGTCAAGAGATAGTTGAGATTATTTGTATGTTTGAGAAGGAACTGCCGACGAGTTTCATGGACTTACAGGTTCATCTTCTAATCTACCTGGTAGATGAGGTTGAATTAGTTTAGGTTGTTTCTTGTCTTTGGATGTTCTTCTTAGAGAGGTACATGAAGAAATTGAAAGGTTTTGTTCAACAAAGGGAAAAACCTGAGGGGTCTATGGCAGAGGGGTACATATCGTATGAGTCTTTCTACTATGCCAGTGAGTACATCAAGCAGATCGACAACAGACTAGGTGTGGTGATTTGGGACGATCAAATGGATGAAGACAAAAGAGAAGGAGAGTTGCTCCAAATGAGTGGAAAAAAGCGCTTGATAAAGAGTAAGCGACTTATAATTTTTCAAATTTACAAAAAGTAATTAATATTCATGTTGAACTTTGATATAATATATATTTTGATCTCTAAGTACTATAGAATGTTGGTTTGATTTCATCAGCGAATGCAGAAATTGAAGCAATCAATAAATTCATTCTTTACAATTCTGAAGCGACACAACCGTGGGTCGCATTGTATGAACAAAACAGGATGAAATGGGATAGTGATAGGAAAGAATTCAGACGGATGAATGGTATAAGTGTGCCTTATCTCGATCATTTAAAATAAAATATGCCAAAAATATGCCCCAACAGTTGGGTTGCTGACCAAGTCAGAGAGAAATACGATGCTACCGGTCGTTACCCGTGTGCTGAAGAGGATGCGCTAAACTTAGGGATTGGGTGCAGCAACTCGGTAATAATCTTTTTAATTTATATGTAAATTTGAAACTTATATTAAGACATCTACATTTCATATTTTAACTACTATTGGATTATTATTTATAAGACATATGACACTATGATTTTTTTTTAAACTTTTTTTATAATAGGTGCATTTGTTCCCATCTATGTGGGCATATGGACACCATTTTCACATAGAAAATGTCGATGCTGGAAACATCACAGAAGATTGTGGAGTGGAAGTCGAGTTCGATCAATCAGGTCGATCTAGCCACCGTGACCAACAACTAGTACGAGGGACGTTAGGTTACGTAGGAAAGATACAAGAGATCATTGAAGTGGATTTTTCTTCTTTACAATGTGTTATTTTTAGGTGCAAGTGGTGGGACACCTTTGATCAAAATAATGTAAAGGAAGATCGCAATAGTAGGCTGATATGTATCAACTCTAGAAAGATGTGGGATGAAGCTAAGGAGCCCTATGTTTTCCCTAAACACTGCAACCAGGTGTTTTTTTACCCAGATGTGTTGGATAGGGATTGGTGGTTCGTATTTACACATGACCCTAGATCAAAACATATTTTTGAGAACAATAGTGTTATCATGCCATGTGAGCTAGAAGATAATGAGGGTGATCATGAGAACCGAGAGTGATATGGTACATGTGTTATTTCATCAATATTTATACTTTTTAAGATGGGTTTTTCAAAATATTAAAATAATATGTATTTTGAATTAATTGGTAATTTGCATTGTGTTAATGTTAAAATCAATAATTCACCTGATAATTTGGTATTATGTTGATCTCAAAAACAATGGCGTATTGTATAAATTAATTATTATTTTTTTGTATCTAAGAACATAATAAAATAATTATAATTCTAAAGTACAGGAATTTATTTGCATTATTTTCTAAACTTTATTATGTTACACTAAATCATATTATTCTAGATTTATTATTTTACAATTATTTAAAATTTACAAATTTACAAATTTAAAATTTTTAATAAATTCATTTCACATTAATACAATTAAAAATTTACAAATATTTTACATACAATTACAATTACAATTATAATTATAATTAGAATTAGAATTAGAATTACAATTTTACAATTTCACGTACAATTACAATTACAATTACAATTTTAGAATTTTACATATATACAATTACGATTTTACAAATTAAAAAATTACAATTACAATTACAATTTTACAATTTTAAAAATTACAATTACAATTACAATTTTAAAAATTCACATATATACCATTACAATTACAATTTTAGAATTTTAAATACAATTAAAAATATAAATATTATAAATTTACAATATCATGATCATTTGGTATTAAATTAATTAATAAACATCACGTTCATGATAACCATCGTACAAACATCACATTTGACTAAAAAACACATTCAAAATCGTTAACTGCATCATCGTGATCATGATCATCGAACAAAACACAATTAACATTATATATTAACATCATCAGTACAACAAAAACATCAAATATACATCTCATGCTATCACATACACATCCATCTGCAAGCTGCACATTAAATGAACATATCTAACATGACCTAACAACATACATCATGATGATCACCAAAATGTAAATTAAGTACAACTGCAACATGAACATAAAAAACATGGACCATATCATATATATATATATATATAATGTTAAAAATATACAACTGTAACATAAATGTCATGGATCAGCTATCAATATCAGTACAAGTGGTCGATGGTCCAGCCTCATCTCCATGATGACTGCCAGTAGATGCTAGTGGAGGCTCATGCAAATCTGGCGCGACGCGAGGCTGTGAACGATCATGAGATGATGGTATGCTGCGCCTTGCAGACTGTCCATCATGTGCTGCAGCTTGATCGTAACGTGCAACAGTCCTCGTCAGTCGCATAAAAGTTGTCGTAACTCCTACAACATGCCGCATTAGGCTATACATGTCACGCGGCATGCCTCTCCACATCCGTGATAACATGTCATCGGCCTTTATGTCTCTGAAATCCGCGGGCCTGATGCTCGCCTCAACAATCAATGCAATGAGTTGGTTGGGCAACTCCATCCTATATCTAGCATCACTAAGACGTCAACCGCGCACCGACGCACCAACAGGAGCAGGTCTCTGATCTCGACCGGCCTCCTGACGATCCTCGGCAATATCTGGCATGCCCTCATCCTCATCATGAGGATCCACACCTGGATCAGGTGGTGGTGGCGGCATCTCCTCGCCATCAAAAGAGCCAATGTCTGAAAAATATATACAAGTACACAACAATAATTATAGGATTTTATTACACAATTTAATAAAAACAAGTTAAAGAACATGTTAGAATAAATTTAAATAAAACAGTAATATTACCTCTATCATTTGGCGGCTCCTTAGTTGTGAAGAGGATGTTTGCTCACCCTCGCCAATCTAACCCCGCATAAGGACAGGGGACCAAAATGAAGGGATGAACATCAACACTGGCTAGCAACTGCAGTGCATCATCTGCTATCCTCGCTGGAAAAAGAGTCTCCTCCCTCTTGGGCATCATCTGCCCCCACATGTGCATACGTGCCTCAGTAATCGGCCTATGAGGTTGCCGAAGAAAATAAGGCCTCGTCTCGGAAACCTCTAAAAAAATAAACAAAAAAGCTCTGAAGCAAAAAGGAAGTTGACCCTCCCTTGTGCATGAGCACGACATCTATCTAATGCTGTACATAACTGCCGAAAAAATATGGTAGAACACCTGACAAGTCGTGGCTGTTGTAGTAAAGAATCAACATAATATAAAAGCTGGAAACTAATGCGTTGGCCGTCACTAGTGTTGTGCGAAATGGGCGAAATGATAAGTGAGAGACACTAGACCTCCTCACGACCAAACACACCAATACGTAACTGCCCTCCAGTGACCTAAAACTCTGCAGGAGATACTAAATTTTCTCCAATGTATCTCTGGGAGTAAACTAACTGAATCCCTGCCACACAGCCACCTGGAACCTCGGGGAACGAGGGAAAATACACCCCTCTCCTCGATAGCCTTGTAATAAAATATACATCCTCCTCAGTGGGCGTGTACCAGTGGTTGATACCAACCCGAAAATCCTGTTGCTGGGCATTCCACCTTCGGATAAGATGTCTCAAAAACAAACTATGGGACTTTAGGGAAGTAGCCTCCTCATAGAACTTGAGGAGGCCTACCTGCCTAAGGAGCCCCTGTGTCGCTGCTGTAATAGGGCGAGGGTACTCATCTCTCTCCCTCTCCCTTGCCTCCCACAGGCGAACCATGTTATACTGTTCCGCCCGTTGTTTTTGTTGTTTCCCCTCTTCTCTCCTTTCACGCACTGGTCCCGGTGCGTCACACCACATAGCGCACCGGATACGGTGCACCTCATGATATGGAACATACTGGAAGCGGTGCTCCAGAAAATGTTTTTAGCGCACTGTTCACTATGTGTGGTGTCAGGAGGCCGGTGCGCTAACTTCACTGTCCGCCCGGGGCTTACAACTAAGTCAGCACACTGCTCTCTTGCTACCGTACATAGTCATCGGTGCAGTATTTTAAGACGCCGCACCGTTGACCTAGGCCTAATACGGTAAGTCGTGCGCTGACAAAATTAGCCAGCCCGAGGTGGTTATTTCAGTCAACGCACCACTCCACCACAATTGACCTAGGTCAAAGGTGCGGCCAGATAGCCGAACGCACCGCTATTTTTAAAGAAATTTAAGTAACACGGTGCACCTATGGTATCCGCCCAGAATTGGTGCGGATTCCCCTAGCACCGGTTTACCAGCCCGAACCGTTGACAATGTCGAATTGCGGTTTCGGTGCGTTGAAAACATTACCTGCCCTGGGGCTGGTAAGTCCGTCAACGCACTGAGTTGCCGCGATACACCATTGTCAACGGTGCGACCTAGTAACCGACCGCACCGCACTTTTTTTTTATAAATATCACGGTGTGCCGCGTGGTACCGCGCTGGAACCGATGCGGATACAGTCAGCACTGGTTGCGGTGCGGCCTGTAAATTTACAGTCAGCACTGGTTGCGGTGCGGCTTGTAAATTTATAGGCAGCACTGCAAACCGATGCGAGCTGAACGGCTCAAGTGCATCGCGCAAATTTTTTATTTATTTTTGTTTTTTAAAATGGTTAATTTTAAGGTTTTTTCAAATTCTAATCTGCTAAAAGGTTTAATTATGGAAAAACAAGAAAAATACTTGTACATTTACTCGTCGAGGAGGCATATTGGCTGTACAATTTTCAAAAGAAAAATTTTCCATTGTTTTATAAAATTCAAGCTGGAGGATTGGTGGCAATGCACAGCAGCAGTGTGTGTAATAAGTGCAATGGGAGCACGGATGTCAGTGCGGCTCAAGCACGGATAACTTACACCGGTGCTTGAGAGCTCTGTAGCACTGACAAAAGTGAAAAATGTGGTTTTTTGGCCATAATTTTTATTTTATTTTATTTATTTATTTATTTATTATTATTTTTTAAAACCCTGTTCTGGTGCGCGGGGTTTTTACTGGCGTACCGGTGCGTTTCGACTATGCCACCCCGAGTGGTTTATGTTTTCGCGCGCATTTAGGAGGCATCGGGGTAGCCTTGTGGTAATGCATCAGTGCTCTACAGTAATAAGACACACCGGGAACATTGTTCGGTGAACCAATGATTTGTGCGATTTTTTTGCCGTAATTTTGTTTTTTTTTTTAACCCTTTTCCAGTGCGCGGAATTTGGGGCCTCGGTGCGTTTTGGTCATTTCGCACTGGGCGATTTCTGTTCCGCGTACTTTTTGTGAGACATCGGGGCGACTTTGAGGTAATGCACCGGTGCTCTACAGTAATAAGACGCACCGGGAACTTTGTCCGGTGAACCAATAATTTCTGCAGTTTTTTGGCTGTAATTTTGTTTTTTTTTAACCGTTTTCTAGTGTGCGGTATTACTGGAGCCCTGATGCGTTACAATAATTTTGCACCGGTCGGTTTCTGTTCCGTGCGCTTTTTACGAGAGACAGGGGAGGCTTAGAAGTAATGCACCGGTGCTCTACAGTAATAAGATGCACTGGGAACGCTGTCCGGTGAACTAATGATTTCTGCGGTTTTTTGGCCGTAATTTTGTTTTTTTTAACCCTTTTCCGGTGCGCGGTATTACTGGATCCCCAGTGTGTTTCAGTAATTCCGCAATGGGTGGTTTCTGTTCTGCGCGCTTTTTATGAGACACCGGGGCAGCTTAGAAGTAACACACCAGTGCTCTACAGTAATAAGACGCACAGGGAATGCTATCCGGTGAACCAATGATTTGTGCGATTTTTTGGGCGTAATTTTGTTTTTTTAACCCTTTTCCGGTGCGCGACATTTATGGGGCCCCGATGCGTTTCACGCATTTCGCCCCGGGAAGTTTTTGTTCCGCGCACTTTTTATGAGACACCGGTGCTGACGAGTTGACACGCACCAGTGCTGTTACTTAATCAAAGGCACCGAGCTGGTGTGTACGGAGCGTACGGTTTCCGGTGTGCCAGTGTTTTATGCGGTTTTTTGGCCTTTATTTTTGTTATTTAACCATCTACATGTGCACGCGTTTTATGGATGCCTCGATGCGTTTTATTTATTCCACACTGGTGTGGAAGTTATGTAAAGTACCAGTACTCTACATAATTACAATGCACCGGGCGTGTGTGTACGAGTGCACGGTGTCCAATGTGCCAAATTTTTAACCACACCGGTGCTATGTCATCTTGAACGGACCAGTGCGTTTTTAGGTGATAAAAGCACCAGACGAAATACATTCGCAAAAACCTCCGCCCGCCAACCTCCTCTAGGAACCTCCGATAGAAACAGATGTCTGGGGTATTTTTATATGGGGTTCCTGAAAAACATCCGTTAGAGGGTCTTTTCCTAGTAGTGACTCTTGCATTATTTGATATCAATGGTGAAACTGATCATGTTGACCATACCTATTCATTTGTAGAGTATGAAGATGAATACAATAAAGAATGCATACCATTTATAATGGCAAGCCAACCCCAACCTACATGTATGACATAGGGGACCCTCAATATTGCAAGCATCCTTCATGATCTCCCTAAAAAACCAGAAAGGTGCTTTCCAAATTTGATCATGATAAAAATGGTTCACCTAAACAACACATAATTTTTATTTTATTTTATATGGCTTTATGGTTGATGAATGTGCAATAGGAAGATGTGGTTGTTAGACTATTTCCATATAAATTCCAAAACAAAACCTCCATGTGGTACTACAATTTTAATTATGCTTCCATAACTGGTTGGGATGTATTTAAGAGGGTTTTTCTCAAAAAATTTGATGAAGATAACTCACTCACCACTCTTTTCAAATAATTTATTGTAATTAAGATGGAAAATAAAGAGAAGGATAAGGAGTTTAATCAACACTTCGCCACTTTATTGAACAAGATTCGCATTAACTCTCACCACACTGATCACTTGGCTATAGAGTATTCCACTTTAGCCTTAAACCCCTCCATAAGAATGTTATTTAATAGAGAAAAGAAGTCTACCGTGGCCCTAAAATTCGAAGAATCTATCAAAATACAAAAGGAAATGCTACCCGTGACCAACAATACACCTAAATAAGAATCCATGGCCAACAAAAAGAAGCCTTTGTTATTGAACCAATAAATAAAGAATGCATAGATTTTGAGAGTGTGCTTAAAACTTGTTAAGAAATTATAAAATGAAGTAGTTGACCTAAAGAATAATCTAGAAGAGAGATTGCATGGGGACAAACCTTTTTTTCCATTCCAAAAGAAAACCAATAACTAGTCTAAACTCGTCGATAATTTGAATGTGAACCTAAACCTAGATGATTTCAACATGGACAATTTTTGTTCATACCATAAAGTCAGTCACTCTAAAAAAACTTGTCCACAATGGTTCAATTACTTGACATTGGTTATCAATCATCACTTGGAGCAACAATCATTGTCTAATGAGCCCACACAAGAAGTGGAGGATGAGCCCAATATATCTGAAGAGGAAACTAGTGAAGGGTTTGCTATGTTTTTTTGGGAATGGAGTCTTTAGACAAAGATGCGTATATCATTAGAGAAGTAACCATAGGGTAAAATAAAGCCACTTAGACACACCAATACACGATAGTCTCTGCATGAGAGGGCTTGTGCTTAAAACTACTCAACCTAGTAAAGATAAAAACCTTTTGTGACATTTTTTAAGCCCCTGATATTCTACACAGATTATTGTCTCTGGACCCAAGACTAACTCTATTTCCACACAAAATACTAAGACAAATTCTACTCTCATATATAGCGCAAATCACACCACAAATTTTGCACAGACAAACAAATTCCATACCTCCATGCAAAAATTAAAGTTCCCTCTCTTGTTGAGAATGTTGATACTTCAACTTTCTTCATGTGACAAATCATTAGAATATAATGTATTGAAGATATGACAAATACTAGGGTTAATGTATCACTTTATGATCTATGAGATCTTCCACAACAAAGATAACTACTTATCAAAGCCTTTCAATCCTCTCCTACATATTTTGAACCTATATAAAGGCCTAAATCTTCTACTAAAACCCTTGCTATTATGCCTAGCGTCTCAAATAGTATCAAATCCATTGTAAATGTTTTGAGCATCGAAGCCCATTCAAAATCTCAGACCCTACCTTTCGTTCTTACCTTTGAGAAGTTCAATCATAATGTGCACACTTGTTTGGTGGACTTCAGAGCCTCCTCCAATGTCATGCCTTATATGTGTGTAATAAGATTAATGATGTTCGAGAAAATGTAAATCCTAAGATCATTTAATTGGATTGGTAAACAACTAGGGTGATAGGTGAGCTTAAATATGTCCTAAACAAATCGTCCTTTGATTCGTGGGTCCATCAAGTGATTTATATCATAGTAGTGAACATACCTGATGCCTATTGTTTATTGTTGAGTAGGGATCATCATTTAAACTTGAGGGATATTTCTCCACTGATTGGTCTCACCTTTGGCTACCCTACAAAAGAAATATTAATAAAATATGGGTAAACAATAATGCCCACAAGAAACATAAAATGAATCAACTAGAGGGACCCAATGAACCAATCAATTTTACCAATGTTGCACTGGGGAATTATTTTCTAGAAACTGCCCTCTAAAGTTATACAACATAGTCATCCCTCTTCACATATGAAAACTATTTTGATCTCCTTTGGTGTTCACAAATTGTTGAAAATGACTCTTGTATATTATATGTAAATAATGGTAGTTCTACTAGCTTATATGTTAATGATAATTACACTAGGTTAGTATTTGATACTAATACTAACATGTGGACTTTGTATTTTTGTGGCTCTAAGATGCTGAATGGAGTCGGTGTTGGGTGTATTTTAATCGATCCACATATACAGAAGACCCTGATATTTTGATAATTAGAATTTTAATGTACCAATAACGCAACATAATACAAAGCACTCATAATTGGGTTGGAAAATCCATTGATCTCAAGGTAGAGTGATTGAAATTTATGGGTCACTCAAAGATAACTAGGCGGTAGGTACAAAATACTTTTCATTGTTTGTCTTTGTATTTAAAAAGTTACCAACAAAATATAAAGAGACTGATATCATCATTTAAAGCATTTAATATTACATCCATTCCTTGATATTTTAATATTGTTACCGACACTTTAGAAAATGAAGCAACTATATTCACTTGATTGTGTCACGATTTTTCTATTGAGTTAATTTTTAAACCCATTGTGCCAGATAACATCACTAACTAGCAGGTGTTTAATGATGATGAATAGGTTATTGAATTCCTAACGAATTCAGAAACTTTCAAGGTTGTTGTCATTGATGATGAAGAGCATGATAACTATCAACAACAAGTGAGACATGAAAACAATGGCAACCCCATCCCTAAATGGGTATTTTTACTCAAGAAATAATTTGATATGCCATCAAAAATTTGGGCACCTTCTAATCCCAAGACCCAAATTCTATCTTGAGGCATGAATTATTAAACTGGGGACTGAAAAGGACCCATCGTTTGTTGACCTAGGCACTTGTTGCTCACCAATAGAGAAGAAAACCTATCTCTAGTTTTTTACCAAGTATAAAGACATTTTTGCATGGACATATGCATATATAAAAGCATAAGACACCTGAATCATTCATCATTCCATCCTAATTAACGAGGGAATCAAACCTTTTCAACAAAATATTCACAATTTTCACACCATGCTAGAACCCCTGATACATAAAAAGATTAAGAATTTGATGAATGTCAAGATTATATTCAAAGTCAGATACTCAACATGGGTTTCAAACTTGGTGCTAGTGAGGAAGAAATTATGGGAAATAAGGCTTTGCGTAGACTTAAAAATCCTCAATAAAGCATCTAATAAGGATAAATACCTAGTACCCCCCATGGAGAAAATCCTTGAGCAGGTGTCACGATAAAAAATGTTCACTTTCTTAGATGAATTCTCAGGTTACAATTAGGTCTTAGTTGCATGGGAAGGAAAACTCAAGGCCACCTTCAAAACGAAGTGGGGTAATTTTTATTACATGGAGATGCATTTTGGGTTGATTAACATTGGTTCTACCTTTCAATGAAAAATGGACATGGCTTTTAGGGGCCTTCTCAATCATAACATGGTTGTTTACTTGGATGTTGTTAACGTATTTCCAAACATAAGTGAGATCACCTATGGCACTTGCATAATATGTTTGAAAGGTGCATGAAATATGGGATATCTATGAATTTAAGCAAAGGCATATTTATTGTAGACAAGCGAAACCTTTTGGGTCATTTGATCTCCAAACATGGTATCTTGTTGACTCCTAAGGGGTCAAGGCAATCATGTAGATTACTTATCCCAACAGTAAAAATTCCATGAAACCCTTTTTTGGGGAAAAAAAATTTCGTCAGAATATTAGCTTCAAATTTTGTGAAAATTGTCAAACCCTTGTTGCAATTCAGATGGAATACTCTTGAAAATGATGCCTTCGCTAAAATTAAATATGTTATCGCACATGCTTTGACATTATATAATCTAAATTTTTGTAAGGAATTCTCACTCTATACATTCATCTCTTATTTCTCTCTAGTAGCAATACACACCTAAAAGGCTGAACAAGGAAATGAGAGGTTAATTTCATTTACGACTACAGGCTTACTGGGTCATGAATTGAAATATATAAAAATTGAAAAATAAGAATACACAATATATAAGGAAACTAGATAGTTCTAGCCACACATCTTGAAAATCCATGTTAAAGTAACAGTCCCTTATGCTATAGTAAGATCACTATTTATTTAGAAATAAAAAAATGCACCGAGGGGAAATTGACTGACCTACCTTCAAGAGTAAAACTTGAAATTCATGCCCACACTCATGATAAAAGGCCATGGCCTATGTAAACTCTCTAAAGAGGCCTTAGAACCTCAAGATGAAGAAGAAGACAAATGAGAGAACGAGCTACCTATGTACTAATGTGAAACTCTCTGCATTCTCCAACATGAAGTCTCATGGTACCAAGACTTAAAACAATATATCCAATACGGTACCATGTCTGCATACCTTAATCATAAGTAGTGAAGAGCAGTAAGACTCAAGGATTCACAATATCAACTCATTAATGGAGTGCTCTTGCAAAATCACCATAACAAAGTCTTACTTATTTTCCTAGAAAAGACTGACGCTAATAAAGTTCTCTTTGAAATTCATGACAAACCTGTCAGTGGATACTTCGTAAGTGATACCACATCACGCAAGATTATTAGAGTAGGGTATCAGAAGCCAATATTCTTTAAAGACTCTTATGCTTACACTAGGAGGTGCTTAGTATGTAAAAATTGTATTGGAAAAGAGAAAAGGTATGACATACATTTCTAGCTAGTGATGGTGGAGGAAACATTCCAACAATGGGGATTGGACTTGATTAGTGAAATTTATCATCACTCTTCCAAGTAACACCAATACACATTGATAGACACAAATTATTTCACCCGGTCGATCAAAGCTATACCATTGTCTATTATTTGAGTGATCAAGTGGTCATTCATTTCCTAGAGGAACATATCATAAGCAGGTTTGAAATTCCTATTTATTTGGTTTTTTATAATGCCACATATTTTTCATCTCTGAAATCAACTAAATTTTCAATAGATAAAGGCATTATACTAAGTCACTCTAGCCAATTATTACCCACAAGGAAATGGATGGGCTAAGTCCAAAAATAATAACCTGATTTGCATCTTGAAGTGAACTACAATTGATCAACAAAGAAACTAACATAATTATCTATCCAATGCACCGTGGATAGAGCGAGTTAAACCCAAGATTTCTCTAGGAACCTCTCTTACTTTCTCGTCTATGGGAAAAAAAAATATACTTCCACTTAACAATTTATTACTTGCCCTGCGGCTGTCCCAAGACTCCCATGGACAATCATGCCCAACCCTACAAAAGAGGATAAACACACTGTTAAAACTTGAATAAAATAGATATAAATCCCATTAAAAGCTTATCACTCACAAGTATATTGTTAAGAAATGGTTTGACAACAAATTTTCCAACGAGAAGGATTTCCAAGTAGGGGACGTTGTACTTAAGTGACATAAACCTCATGAGGAGAAAGATAAACACACTAAATTCCAACCCTTATGTGTTAGTCCCTGTGTTGTGATTAACAAATTTAGCCTAGGAATCTATCACCTCCAACATCTAGAGTAAGAAGTTTATCTCTTCCTAGTCAATTGCCATATTTTGAAAATATATTTCACTTGATGGCTACAATCGCTGTCATTTATACATAGAAAAAAATGTTTTCATTTCCAATTTTCTAGTTCTATCTTTTGATTCATTTGTTTCACTTGTTTTCAATCAATCCAATTACTTCTTTTCCAAAAATAATTTATACTATGACAATTGACTTCATGTAGTTACCTGAAAGGTGATCTCTTTACCAGTCTACTTCTTTTAGGCACAATGCAGGTTAGACCATGAATCTATGTGTGATGCCCATAACTACTTCAAAAATATCATAGTCACAAATTTTCCTATGGATAATACGATCACTACTAGGTGGGGAACACTTTGTGAACAATGAAAATGTTGCATGGACATCGATCCAATTACTGATCCAGTTGCGAAGCCTTAAGCATCCGGTGAGATCTTAACTAGAGCCCCATTCTGTTTTGAAATCTCAAGCTTGAGAAATGATATGAATGGGAGATATCAATAACAAGTAATCTTTAAAGCTTATAACGAATAACCCAGGCTATCGTTTACGATCCCTTATCCACTTTGTGTCCGATTATGCCTAGTAAGAAAAGAAAAGTATAAAAAAATGAATACCTATCAAGGAGAAAAAAAGTAAAGGCTCGAGAATGTTTTCCTTGTGAATGGACACTTGCTTATAGCAAAGCAATGCCTTTGATTCCAAGTTGACTCTGTTGAGGCTATGGATGCTCATTGGTATCATGGCAACACCTAAAACTCATCTTCAACGCTTAACCTCTTAATCTCTTGAAGTATCACTTTCTTTGTAGTATTAGAGTTCAAGTGAAAATGAAAGCCCCTATTAAAAGTTATATAATTTTGGTTTGTACTAAGGTTGCGACCAAAATCAACAAAGGGAAAATCACGTAACTCATCATTCGACAATTCTAAGTAGTGGTACCTTGATAGAAGGAGAATTAAATATTATAGGCACACCAATAACATGTGTTACACCATTTTTTGGTCATATAACCTATTATCATTAGATGGACCCAAGTACACCACGTAAGACCAATTTTACCCTAAGTAAAACTGCTTTCACTATGTAAAATAACTTAATAAAACACATTTATTAGGTTGTTTATGGTCTAAACAGAAAACCCAAAAAGAAAATATTAAACAAATCTATATTTGTTTGATTTTCCTCATGGAATAATTAATTAAACAATAATTTAATTATTATTCCTGGTTATATTTAACCAGAAACAAGAAAATTAATTAGATAAATCCTTATTTATCTTATTATTTTCTAGGAATAATCATTTAAATCTTATTTAAATAATATTCCTTGTTAAATATGACTAAATCAGTTATAAATAATTAAATAAACCATTATTTATTTAATTATCATTCAACCACTTCCTTAAAATAATAAATAAATCATTTATTTATTTATTATTTACAAATAAAGGGATTTGACCCAAGTCAAATATCTTTTCCCTCCAACAAATATAATAAAATATTCCTAAAAGGTGGTTCTAGAATTTGGTTCATAATATTTTATTCATGCACCAAGTCCTAGACTACCCTAATATTTTGTTATAAATAGAAGGGTTTTCCCATTCATTTGTCACCTTTTGTTGCCTCTTAGATCACTCTGGATCTATGCTCTTGGTCTGACTTTGAGCCATTATCATTGTCAAATTTTCCATTATTTCACTTTGTAAACTCCCTTTGAGTTTTATGTTTGTCTGGGTTTTCTACACCAACAAGAGAGAGAAATTCTAGATCTGAAGTGCTGAGGACTTTCAATAACCCATCCCATTAAGGAGAATTGGAAACACCTTTCTTGTTTTCCTCTCAGGTGCCCTTAATATAAAATTTCTTTCAAAAAATATTTGTTCTTGTCTTGTCTATTGGATACATGGAGAAAAACCTTATTTTCACTGCTTAATGTATTTTTATGCATAGATCTGGATTTGTGCAGCTTTTGTCTTGATCAACCAACTGCAGATTTGAAGATATTGGCAGCCATATTTGATGTTAGGGCTATTTGTTATGCATAGCTAAAGCGGTGTTTTTCCGACAAAAGATTCATACTAACAATTGGCGACTCCACATGGGTTTTCATTACGACCGCTGTCGTTTTCTATTTTCCTGCATATCCAGCTACTTCAGACCCTAGGGTTTCTTTTCAGATTTTTGGTTTTTTATATTTTTTTGTCGTTTTTCCCCTTTAAAACCCTCAAACATTAAAATTTTTAATTTTCGTGTGTTTCTGGCCCTATTGCGTAGGTAACATACATCAGCCGCAACTGAGACGGCAACTTTTTCTGAAATCTGCCGCCAAGACACCCGGAGCTGCAGGTCGCACTTTTTGCCCCAGAACCTGCGACCTGGACTGCAGGACGCACTTTTCAGCCCAGAATCTGTGACCTGGACAGAAAACAGGTCAGAACCTGCGACCTGCACTTTTTTCTGCAATTTCCAGCAATTTTTCTGGGTTTGTCTGAAGCTTCTGTCAGGGTTTTCCAGCCTCTGCCTCAGCCCGTTTAGACCTCTTTTTGATATGTTTTACTCAACTAAGTGGGAATCTCGCCCTTTAGGGCTTTAGTACCCTCCACTTTTTGTGGAAGAGTTTTAGCTGTTTCAGACGTCTGAATTTTCAGAGTTTCAACCTTCTTCTTTTCAGATTTGATACCTCACTTTCAGATCCCTTTTAGCTCAGCTCTTCTCCTTTCCAAATCACCTCATAAAGTTTTGTTTGGGTTTGCCTCTAGGGTCACCTTCTTGTCCCTTCTACCTTTAGCTGATTTCCTCCTTTGTTGCAGCAACCTTGCCTCTGCCTCTTTGCTGTTTTCTGCACCTCCTTTCAACAGATTTCTCCTTTATATCCCTGTCCCTCCCAACCTTAGATCTATTGGCCCCTCTTTAGTGTGTTTTGACTAGATTTTTTCCCTCTTTTTAGACTAGTTTTGGGAGACCCGCCTTCTTGGGTTAGATCGATGCATAGTTAGCTGTTAATTTTCTGTTATTTCAGCATTATATACTGTTCTCTGCAGATTTATTTTCAGTTACACATCACACTTTTTTCTTTTACTCTCAAAACGTCTGGGTTTAAAAATTAAAATTAACACGCGCCACACACTGACCCTAAGCGAAGAAGAGCTTGGTTAACACCGCCAAGCAAAGACTTTAAAATCAATTGACACTGCACCTTTCTACCCTTGTTTCGACATTGTCATCATTTGGTTCTGCACCTCCCTGCCTTTATTTGTCCTTCTTCTTTCCTTTGTGCCGTCATCATTGCGCCTCCAAGGCGTTTATCCCGGAGACTTCTTGGCTTTCACCCTCAGTTTCTGGTTGGTCGACTTACTCCTTCCCACCGTCGTCGAGTTAGTCCTCCCTCGAGTCCGCACTCCGACTCTTCTTCTGATTCTTCGGGTTCTCCCCCCACTTTTGGTTCTCCCCCTGTTACCTTCACCATGTCTAGTTCAGGGCCTAACGCTAGCAGCAACCCCAGTCCTACTGCTGGGTCTGTTACTAGCGGAACCACCACGGGAACTACCTCGACTGTCCCTTTGCTCCCTTATATGGCAGGTCTCAGTCTCCCCAATTTCAATCAGTTGATCAATGATCCTATCCGCCACGATGTTGGTTGTCCTGCTATGCCCACCAAGATCCCCTCTGATATTCCCAAGTTTGAAGGCCTTGCCGGCGAGGATCCCTCCAACCATATCCGATCTTTCCACATGTGGTGTTCATCTAATTCCATTACTGATGATTCCATCCATCTTAGATTGTTCCAATGCACGCTTACAGGTGAAGCTTCTAAGTGGTATGTCGATCAAATCGCTTTTTCCCATACCACCTTTGCGACCATTGCCCAAGCCTTCTTATCTTATTTCCAGCTCCCTCTCTAATACGACACTGGTACCGAACTCTTGAATTCTTTCCATCAATCATCTTCGACCCGCCTTTCCGCTCATGTCCAGGAATGGTGGAGAAGAAGGAGCTTATGTCGGGCTCCCACCTTTGAAGATCGAGTCTATATGGACTGGTTCCTTCGATCTCTCTTACCCGCCATCGGCAAATATGTCGCCTCGCAGTTCCCTCAAACAAAAGAAGCCACCCTCCAAATAGCCTTGAAATATGACCTCATCTATGCTCAGTCTGGTTATGTTTATACCGTCCTTTTTGACCAGACCCGGTGGCGCTAACGCCCCGAGGGCCTCTCACTCTACCGACGGTATCATTGAAGCTCTTTTGCATCCATACGCTCAACCTCCTATGGGCTATGGTTTCCCTCCGAGAGGGGCCAGCACCTCCAGCACTTTCCCCCCTCCAGGTAGCATGTATCTAAGATATGGCATGCCTCCTCCTTTTTCCCAACCTCCTGCTTACCTCAATGTTGCCCAACCTATCTAGTATCCTTATCCACAGCCTGGTGCCCCAGCTCCATCTGCATTTGCACCTCTACCTCCCTTGCCTTCTCAACCCCCGCAACATCAATTACCACCCCCGCCGGGGCAAGTCTTTGCACAGCAGGGCGCGACTAATCCTCCTTCTTCTCAAAGAAAGAGGAAAGGCAATAAAAATCAATCTGCCCCTGGTAATCACAGATCTAATCCTTCCAGTATTGACTCTAACACCGTTAACCAACAACAGGGCACTCAGCCCAAGCCGGACATGCCTCTTCGTACAAATAAGCCTTGTTCGTGTTGCGGTGTTTACAGTCATTACACTCACGATTTCCCCCTATTACCACAGATGCGGCAGATGTGGGAGTCTCAGGCCACATTGCGAGGACAACATGCCTCCCCTCCTGTTCCCCCCGACGTGGCTACTTCTCAACCAGCTGTGTTTACCGATCCTTTCCCTCAACAAGGATTCGTGGCTACTCAGCCACCTCATGCCCCAGTAACCACTCAACCTTCCCCTTTTGGTTCCTCCGATTACCAGATTCTCATGATCAATTCTAACCAACCTCTTACCGTCGACCTTAACCTTCAAACTCGGTCTCGTCAGTACCCCAAGCCTCCCGCTCCGTCTGTCCCCGAGTCACCTTCTTCAGGTCCTACACAGCCTCCTTCGACACCCAATGGTCCTTTGCAGATCCCTTAGCCTAAAGTTGAGGTTCCTACCAAGGTTCTGAAGGGCCCATTACACCGAAATGCTGCTTCCGGTCGAGCTGCTCATTCGTATAGCATAATCGATGATTTGGCGCAGTCTCCTGCTGCCATTTCAACACTGGAACTCCTCTAGTCGTGTCCTTCTCAAAGGAAGGCTCTACTATCCGCCATGGGCGCTGTAGATCCTGCTGATGACCAATTGATTGTTTTCGACTCCCGTCAGTCAGATCATCCTCCCCTTCCTGCTTCCGTCGCTTTCCAAATCCCAGTCAAAATCCAGAACACTAATGTGTCTCGGTGTATTATTGATGAGGTGGAATCTACCTGTGCGATGTCTGCTTCGGTTTGGAAATAAATCGGATCTCTTGAGCTGGCCCCTTCCACAATCACCCTTCGTGCGTGGGATGGCCACACCTCCCAGCCCATTGGCCTATTCCGTAATTGTCATATCACCCTTGCGGGCAAGACTGTTTGCATTGACGTTGAAGTCATCGACGCCCCTCTTGACTATAACATTCTTTTGGGGCGTAGCGACACCTATGCCATGTCTGCTATCCCATCTGCGGTCCACTGCAAGATGTTTGTCCCTCATAATGGAAAGATAGTCACCATTGACCAGTTGACATATCATGAGCCAAAATCTCAGACCTCCCCTGAGTTGACCATCTCTTCTGTAGCCAATAAGCAAATCGACACTAGTGTTTCCCCAGGCGTCTAAAAAGACTCCTCCTTGCTTGGAACATTCCTTGGTCTTCCTCCTCCTCCTGTCTCTGATCCCAGCTTAACGAATGTTTGCATGATGCAATCATCTCGGGCTGACCTTAAGCGGCCCGCTTCGGCTAGTCAGCAACCTCAACCTCGCCCGCCACAACCTGCTCCTAGGCCTTCGCCTCAGCTGGCCTAACCTCTTCCTTCTGGACCTTCTCATCCAGCTAGTACCCATGAGCCTCTCTACCCTTCTGGGTCGGTTCCCCCAGGTCTCAACCATCTTGGAACCCTCCCTCCTGGCCATTACCCCGCCGGTCAGATACCTTTCCTTGCTCCCCCTCCCGGAGTCTATTTGGTCCCCATCATGGCCACCATTTCCCTCCCTAATTTGACCCTGGGAATACCCATCTGGTATCTTAACCCTCCAGCCGAGACCCCACCAGGTCACCCCAAACCATACCTTGCTTTGACACCGGTTCAACTGATTCCCTTAGCTTCTTCCGTCGCTACAGTGCCACCAACACCTCAACAAGACCCTTCTCCTGTTGTGACAGCTACAGAAAAGAAAGTTAAAGCTCGCAAGGGGGCATCCAAAGACAAGGCCACCCCGACTGATCCTACCCCTCCTCCACCCGCCAAGCCTTGTGCCTTGTGTGATGGCGTCAGTCATGCCACCCATACTTGTCCCGAGTTGCCTCGTATTAAACCCATGGTTAAAGTCACGTTACCTGAGTCTACAGTCCCAAAATCCTCTGTTTCTTCCTCGTCTGCAGCCAAGAACCCAAAGAATCTTCACACCAACAAAGTCTGTGATCTGTGTGGTGTCCATGGCCATTATTCTCACCATTTTCCTCACCTAACGCATTACCAAGCCTTTTTAGAGGTCATTCGCGAGTACGAGGTTGAAAAAAATCAATTCGCCTCTCCCATCCTCACACAATATGCGTCAGGTTAACTCGAGGATCCCCCTGCTACCATTGACATTCCCCCCCTGATGTTGAGATGACGGAAACTGCCGCCCCCATCCTATACCTATCATCATCCGTGCGACCCTCGAAGTACATTCCCTCTGAATCCCCTTCATCTGTTTTTCTTGATCTCCCTTCAGCAACATTCTTGGGCTCCACATCATTTGACCATATTTTTACTTTTTCTTCTGTCATCCCCCATGACGATTCGTATGTGAGCCTTTCTTCCCATCCTGATGATTTAGGTAGCTTTGCAGCGTCATGTGGTTTCCCCGACCTTTTCTTTCCCACCCATAACCGGGATGATACCATCCATGTCTATGATGTTCTCCGCAACATGAGCTCCAGCTATTCCTCCCGTAGCCCTCATACATCACCCTCTAGTCGGTCTATGAGTCATAGCCATCCTACCCAGACTACTCCCTCCCATAGTTGTCATTTGATGTATACTCTACACTCACACTGCCATCATTGTTCTTCCTCCTCCCATTTCTTATCTTGTGACACTATTTTGCAGGACCTCCCGTCCACACGTTATATTGGCTATGCCGATGGGGCAAGTCGCTATTCCCGGAATCTAGCCTCGATAGCTTGGGCCATCTTTACCCCCTTGCATACCCTCATTCTCTCTAATGGGGTCTACATTGGTAATGCCACCAATAATCAGGCTGAATATGATGCAGTACGTGGCTTCTTAGCCGATGCCCTCTCTCATCGCATCCTCCATCTGCACGTTCGTTTAGATTCCCTGCTTCTTGTTCTGCAACTCAATGGTGTCTATCGTGTGCATAATCCCATCTTGTTTAGATGATATTTACGAGTGAAACTTTTGATACGTGAATTTAGATTCATTACTTTCAATCATGTACCTAGAGGACAAAATCACTACATATCATCAAAACAATGCATATTCATAATATATATCATACAACATGTTTTTAGAGCCCATCTACTCTAATACATATGACTTGCCCATAGCATGTTACAACAAACACATCTCAAAACTGGGGGGCAACACTTGCCCCTACATACACATTAGGGGGCACCACCTACCCCACATCTAATCAATCTCTGGAGGATCCCGAGCCAATGGCTCTGCTCCCACAGCTCGTAGATCACGCACAGTCTGACCGGCCATCGCCATGCGCCGCATGACACCTCGCCATTCCGAAGGTAGACCAATACATAGCTATAAGTACTGGTCGTCTAAGTCTTGCCATCCCCGCTCTGAAACACCGGCAAGCAGCCCCTCACATCTACGACGGATGTCCTCCAGGAGGGCGGCCATGTCCTCATTCTGTGCCGTTCTCGATCCACTAGCACCTGCAGTCCCTGCTACTGCAGGTCGTCCCATATATCCATCCGGTTTTACCGGAGCTATATCTGCATACCAAAAGTATAAGAATCAATACCATATATACTATTCACAAAATTTAACATGCACATAAAAGATTAGTCACTTGTCACTTACCATCAGGCCCCCATACTCGACCAGGCGGAAGTGGCAAGTCCGGATCTCCACAATAATTCATCCCACTATAGGGATAGTCATCTATGTACAATGGCATCTGATCCCAATGGGTAAAGAACTCCGGTCAGAACACCCGCCTGACTGCCCTTTCTCCTCCTCTACACAGTAAGCGCCCCCACCGGTGCATCCTGGGTTCTCTGGGACGCCCATCTGGTAGCTGTACACGAGGTCGCAAGGTCGAGATCTTCTCGAAAAAGAAGGAGCACAATACGGTCCCATACGAGCAATCATGGTTCACTTGCCGCTTGCAAAGCGACAACTGTCGTTTCAACGACACCAACATCATTTGGGCCCACCCATAGTAGGTCCTGCTCAACACTGATTCCACAATCATCATCTGCCCTCCAGTGATGTGATGGAGCGCCTGGCTGCCCAGGATCCGCAACACTGCTACCGCCACTGCACGGGTCTATAACCTCTCTAGATCCCCAATCGGTATCCAAATCCCTTTGACTTGGAGGCCTGGTCGACAATGTCGCTCTACAAACTCCATAATGTTACGCCCCCGCAGTAACACTGGCTGTGTATTTCCCACCATCCCTAATGGTGGGAGACTAGTCAAGAAATACAAATCCTGGACTGTCCACTTGATCCTGTGCCCTTGCACTATAAAGACATCATGATCCGGATCCCAATAACTGACAATCCGGGCCAACAAGGGCTCCCCAGCTCTCATCAAAGGGTTCTCCACAAATTTCAGAACCCCAAACCTAGCCAGTGCACAATGGACACCCTGATCCACTTGGATCTCTGTCCGTAATGAACCCAGGTCTCTCTCTCTCTAGTTGATCCGTATATCTGCCATATCTGCACAAAAATATCATATTTGTCAGTCTACAGATAGGAAAAACTGTATCTGATTACAAAAAACCCAACTCTCAGCCCACAACAACACTGAAATCACCTTCATCTGATAGGTCGCACTTTTTAGGCCAAAACATGCTTCCCAGGTCGCATTTTTTGGCCCAAATAGTGTGACCCGGCCGTAAACATGAGGGAGGGGCTATTCCTGAGATTTGAGACCCTAATCTGAACTTTTAATCCATCAAAAACAAAGAGTAGGATTAGGCCTCTTACCTGCAACTGACGGATCTCGATTCCAATGGTCGGTTTGTCCGCTACGATCGCCTCAAGATTTAGGACCTTCTCTCCTCTCTACATTCACCACAGTTACACAAGAAAATGAATGCATTTGGAGGGAAAATGCGTTATTAGAAGAAAAACCCTTGATTTTTCTTTCGCCCGCTGCGACCAAACCGTAGCCCCGTTTGACACACCGTCTGCACCATTGGAAAGCTCTCACCGAGCACTCAACTGGGTATCTATTAGTTTTTAATGATTTGATACTTCACTAGGACACATTTTCTCCATGAAGGGTCTATTCACCTCTCCTTCAAATCAAATTTCCTCACTTACAACACTTGTATTTGGGGCACCACTTTGCCTCCATACTTGTCCTTGTTCTTGTTGATTTTCGTCATGAGCTACCCTCTTGTACTCATGTTTTTATGGTCCCCCATTGGACCTTTACTGTGTGGCAGCACCATCGAGTCGCCCTTGTTTAGAGCATCCGAATTGGGTCATCATTGCATTCATGGAGTCTATCCCGAGTCCCTTTGTACCCCGCTATAGTCCTCCATCTTTCATTTCTTGGTCCCTCTCTCGTGTCGCACATGATGGCATTCAGTCCCACTGTCCCCTATCCCTCCTGATATTGTGTCAGTCGCTGCCAAGTCATCCATGCCCTTTATGCTCTAACAAGGGAAGTCGTCCATCCACTACTCAGTATCCCCCATTTCATCATCATCATTAGTGTCAGTCTGTCAGTCGCTTTACTATTTTCTCTCGTGCCTTAGTTGAGGATCCCTTATTGCCTCACCTATGGCGGACCTCCTTCTGTCAACATCAACTCATTCACTCCAGAAGACAGGTCTAGAGGGCGGCGTACCTTGGTTCCAACTTCTACACTTGTTCGGTACCTCGGATCAGGAAAAGGGATTTCTCATTACCCTTTGACTTGATTGTTTCTCAACTCCAGCTCCTTTCAACATGATCAAGATCCGTATACTTGATGGTCCAGTGATGCAACAACAACTATTGGTGATTCCCAGGTGTGTGTGAGATTTCTCAACCCTATGAGGGGGTGGCCCTGCAGGTAGCCCCCCACATACCCGGATGACCTCTTCATTGCAGCCTTCGATGCAGCTCCATATATTTGATGATGTTGGGCTTAGCCACTTGCAGCACCTCTTTTATTTGCATATATCAGTCAGATTTTGCGAGCCCTTCCCCATTTATAGGGGGAATTTGGGTTGTATTTGTATCTCATGTACTCAGATATTATTGTATAAGTCCTGGCTGTTATCCCAGGAACATCATGTATATGGGATTCCTCATTATATCTTTTATCTGGCTCATGTTTATGCCAACATGTACTTTATAGTTCGGTCCCTTGTTTACTGGATGCACTATTCTTTTGTACTTTGTCTCGGTGGGCATAGGTATGCCTCTCCTGCCGCCTCTAGCACAGGTACTCTCTCATAAAACGAGACTTGTTGCACTTGTAAGTCTCATCTCCTCAGGGTCTAGTTCTTTAGCACTTTAGACTACCTTACATTTCTCTCTCTGACTTCCCTTTTGATGTCTGGTGATTGAGTTCTTACAACATACTTCGGTCATACGATTTGCTCCTAACACTCGTACGCTGGGGGCAATCTGTTACACCATTTTTTGGTCATCTAACCTATTATCATTAGATAGACCCAAGTACACCACGTAAGACCAATTTTACCCTAAGTAAAATTGCTTTCACTATGTAAAATAACTTAATAAAACACATTTATTAGGTTGTTTATGATCTAAACAGAAAACCCCAAAAGGAAATATTAAACAAATCTATATTTGTTTGATTTTCCTCATGGAATAATTAATTAAACAATAATTTAATTATTATTCTTGGTAATATTTAACCCAAAACAAGGAAATTAATTAGATAAATCCTTATTTATCTTATTATTTTCTAGGAATAATGATTTAAATCTTATTTCAATAATATTCCTTTTTAAGTATGACTAAATCAGTTATAAATAATTAAATAAACCATTATTTATTTAATTATCATTCAACCACTTCCTTAAAATAATAAATAAATCATTTATTTATTTATTATTTACAAATAAAGGGATTTGACCCAAGTCAAATACCTTTTCCCTCCAACAAATATAATAAATATTCCTAAAAGGTGGTTCTAGAATTTGGTTAATAATATTTTATTCATGCACCAAGTCCTAGACTACCCTAGTATTTTGTTATAAATAGAAGGGTTTTCCCATTCATTTGTCACCTTTTGTTGCCTCTTAGATCACTCTGGATCTATGCTCTTGGTCTGACTTTGAGCCATTATCATTGTCAAATTTTCCATTATTTCACTTTGTGAGCTCCCTTTGAGTTCTATGTTTGTCTGGGTTTTCTACACTAACAAGAGAGAGAAATTCTAGATCTGAAGTGCTGAGGACTTTCAAGAACCCACCCCATTGAGGAGAATTGGAAACACCTTTCTTGTTTTCCTCTCAGGTGCCCTTAATATAAAATTTCTTTCAAAAAATATTTGTTCTTGTCTTGTCTATTGGATACATGGAGCAAAACCTTATTTTCATTGCTTAATGTCTTTTTATGCATAGATCTGGATTTGTGCAGCTTTTGTCTTGATCAACTAACTGCATATTTGAAGATATTGGCAGCCATATTTGATGTTAGGGCTATTTGTTATGCGTAGCTAAAGTGGTCTTTTTCCGACAAAAGATTCATACTAACAACATGTGATTATTCTTGGAAAATACCTAGATATTTAGGGGTCCTACTTGTGCCTCGCCTATTATTTTAGCTTTTAGAACAACCCTCCTCAATTCCTCCTAATTCCTTGAGCCTGGAGGAATTGAGGGACCCACGTAGTCAAATAATCCAAGAAATCACCTTTCAAAGCCATATTGGAACTTGTAAGCTATGATCAATGCTTCAAAGGCTCAAGACAATGGAGGAAGGCTTATAATCCTTCCTGAGCCCAATTAGCTACTCCAATAATGGTAAAGAGCACTAAGCCCAAATTAGCAACATAGAGGGACCCTGCATCTCTTTGGCCTACAGAGATGACTCTTAGGGAGAAGTTTCAGCTTGAGTTTCTTAGAAAATATTTCCAAAATAGAATTTGTAATCTATTATCACTTCTTTAATGACTCAAGACAATGGAGGAAGGATTATAATATTTCCTAAGCCCAATTACCTACTCTAATACTGGTAAGGAGCACTAAGCCCAATTTAGCAACATAGAGGGACCCTGCATCTCTTTAGCCTACAAAGATTAATCTTATGGAAAAGTTTCAGCTTGAGTTTCTTAGAAAATATTGGTTTTACAAAGGTAGTGTAGCACCCTCTTGAGCCTCTATCCAATGCTATAGTTCCCTCATGACCATTAGCCAAGCACTACTGCCTCAAAATTAGACTTGTAACTACGTTTTAAAAGTTCCAACCTCTGTTTAGCGCTCTATTGAGCCTTTTCCAATGTTGTAGCACCCTTCTAAACCTCAAGGAAACATTATAACTCTAAGAAAAGTATTTTCTTGAGTCCTCTCAAATTTTTGTTTGTGAAGCTGCTATAGTGCCCTCTTGAACATCAATTTAGAGCTATAATTCCCTCTAGGATCTCAAGACAATGATGTGACCCTTGTATTTGGTGTTCAAGCTAAATTTCCTTCCTCCTTGAGCCTACTCAACACTCCACTGAGCCTTGAGGCAATGCTATAGTGCCCCATTGAACCTATGTCCAATGCTATAGCCCCAAGTCTGTCACTTTTGGGCTCATTTTTTGGCCTCTCCACCTCTTTGTGTCACTTGATTGAGCCTCAATAGAGTGCTATGATTCACTAATAGGGCTTATCTCAGTGCTACAACACTCTCTTGAGCTTTAATATGGCCACATGAAAAGGCTCTCTCAAGCTTTTCTCTTACTTATAAAGTTTTTTCTTGAGCTTTTCTCAAGTAACACTGAGTTAAGTGGAGGTAAAAGTCAAGTTTTGAAAACAAATTAATTGAGTAATTAAAGCACAAAAGCTCCTAAAAAGTATTTAATAGAGAATCATAGTTATCCTTCTTCCTCACATAAATTGGCTTTCGTGATATGGAGGGTAAGTCACTTTATTAACACAATATCACACCTCAACTTTCCCAGTCAATGCTAGATTTAGCTAACTCAACTGAAGTAAGTGACTATTAATGCTTATTCATCTTGATTTTTGTCTTTTATGGTAAGTTTTTAACACAATTATTTTCCAATCAATAATTTTATTATCTCAAAATCACTTTTTTTGCATCATGTTTAAGAAAATGAGGGAGTTTTGAGTGGAGTTTGTTAATATTTGGTTTGTGCCAAGCTTCTCCCTCTCAACCCTCCCCCTTGAGCAACTTAGTGTGCTCTTGTACAACAATGTATAACTCATTAGGATAAAACCTTCATCTCAACCCCGAAAATAGTATACGAGTGTAGTAAAGTCCATTTGAGCTCCTAGCTCGCTACCTCACTCTCTTTCCTTGCTTAGTGCGACCCTAGAGTGGTACCCTAGCTAGATAATAATTGTTTTTTTTTCTTCTACAACGTTTTCATGTGGTATCAAATCCCAATTTTTTTTTTTTTTGATATCCTAACAACTCCTAGCTATCATTTTATTTAGCTATGGAAGGTTTTTCTTTCCAAAGAATGTAAGATTTTAGGCCCAAAACTATCATCATGTTCTCAACCTCTTTTTTGGATTAAAATATTGACTATTTTTTTGTTTTTGGAGTTGGGTACATGAGAAAATATCTCTTGCTTGGAAACTGTGTTCTCTCTCCCAATACCATAGTGAACTTCTCCATGGGAGACACATAGCCATCTTGGGTATTATTATGAACATGGAAATCTTGCTTTTTCCTCACTGTTGAAACATGCTACTTTGAATATACATAGTTAGCCTTTAGAAAGATAACTTTAAACTCTTTGCATCTTGCATTATAAGCTAACGTACATAATGAGCGCTTGTTGTTTTCATTGGGTTTGTAGGAGAACTATTTACGTGTCCAAGAAATGAGCTTGTAAAGCTCCATTGGTTGAGACATCCAATGAAGGAGAACTTGATAATTACTTTGTTGAACCCTTAGTTAAAATGAGAGGGGGGGGGGGTGAATCAGTTTAACACATTCATGGACTTTTAAAATTTTTTCATTAAAACTTATTTACACCTTCATTTCATGTTCAACTTAATATGTGAGTAATATTAGAATGTGAGCAGCAAGTATTAATATAATGTAACAACAGACTTAATATGAGAGCAACAAGTGTTAATATAATGTAACAACAGACTTAATATGAGAGCAACAAGTGTTAATATAATGTAACAACAGACTTAATATGAGAGCAACAAGTATTAAGCAGATGATATAAACCATATCAACACATAAACATCATGCACAGAGACACTAGATATAAGTGGAAACCCATAAAGGGAAAAAACCACATCTTATTATTGTTGTGATGCAAAGGCAAGCTCCAACTCCCTCTCACCATTGATTTTCTGTAGGCACCAACCTACAGGAGGCTCCTACCTCAATTCTGCAAGCTAGAACTTGCAAGGAAGCTCCAACTCCCATCAATTCATCGTGTGCACTAACTCATAGGAGGTTTGCAAACTCGCCACTACAATCGACATTTTATCAAGCTACAACTTGATGTGGAAGCACCAACTCCCATCTATTTTCTGCAAGCACCAACCTACAGGAGGCTCCAACCTCAGTCAGCTACAACTGACATCTATCAAGCTACAACTTGATATGGAAGCTCCAACTTCCTTACTCTTTCAAAAGAAAACACTTGCTGATTTACCTTGGATATCAACAATGTTCTGTACCATCTTCACTGTTGTGCACCAGTCTTCATATCTGTCTTATCTCATCTCTGACTCTTCACAGCATCTCTATCTGCTCCTCCTTCTTCTTATCTTCTCTGCCTCAATTCTGCATTCTCTAACCTTTTTTCTGCATATCAATATAATATCCTTTATACAGTTTGCCTCATAACTGTTTGTATTCCACAGGGAATTCAAAGTGAATAGCCCTGACTCTTTGCCATCTGCCTTCTCTTTTCTTTTTCCAGCTCATTCAGAAAAATATAGAAATATGTACTAATTTCAATATTACAATGGGATTTTTGTTTTCCTCCGGAGACTTGCCAATGCATCAAAAACAATATAAAACAATTACACCATTTACATTCACAATTTTAGTTACATACACCAATTTTTCCGGCCTTTGGCTTGCTAGTTTTGTCTTTTCTGCTGCTGTCATATAACTGTTCTACATGCCTCTGCTGTTCACTGCCTTTTTCAGTTTCTGTACACTCTCCTGCTTTCTGTGCTTGTACACTTGTCAAATCCACATTCTCATTCCTGTGCATATTCACCTGTTCACTGTGTATGTACACCTGTCGAGCCGACATTTTCATTCCTTTATCACGGAAACTTCTTTTATTAACTGAAGCACTTTGCCTGAGGTTCTTCTCTTTGAATTTTTCCGCAGCTGAACATTATAATGCCTTTCATTCTTATGTTCCGACAACTGTAATATAGCAAATATAAGTCTTTTCTCTTTCATTTAAAACTCAACATCTCTTACTGTTGGTTTCACGCATATATAACTTTATATAAAGCCAAATTATGACTCTATGGTCCGGTAATCATATATTATATCAGATATCAGTCTTCGCGTGGGTTAACACTTTAACAACCCACCATATGATAGTATTTCACATCTGGGCCCACAATTCAATCATGTGGAAAATTCACACTCATTCGAATTAACATTCGAGCTTCAATCTAATGTATCGCAGCTTATGTTCACACATATGGCCTACACTCATTTCATAAAAGCTTCGCTTTATCATATAATATATATTGATATATATATATATATATATATATATATATATATATATATATATATATATATATATATGTATTCACCAATCAAACGTTATAAACATTAATAAACCGTGGCTTACATTAGACCCCTCAATCTTCAATGAATAATTATCAATGTTTTAACCCTTTGTGCAACCCACATGCGCTCATTAAATAATCCTTTTGATTATTTCTCCGTTCGAATGTTTGCAAACAGTCGATAAGCCTTAGACTTCATCAACACCCATTAAACTTATAAACCTCGGGCCCACTTGCCGTACTTTTCTTATTCCCCGAAGCGATGAATCACTTCTGAATACTTCCGATTGCGATAGTTTCGATGCGATTAATCGCAATCGCAGCTTTCAATAGTATGTTCCGATGTCCTGCTTTTACTCTGATGCGATTAATGCCTTTGCGATGGATCCGATGTGATTAATCACAATCGCATCCTTCAACAGTTCTGTGCGATGAGAAAAGGGTCCCACTTGCGTATTAATTCACATAACATATATAACGCCTTCTCCGAAAGCCAACAGACTTTAGTTAATAACCATCGTCCAGGACTTATTAACATTAAACCTCAACTGTTCGGGTCCCACGTATTCTTTTCACCACATGTCATTCCATTCATATCCATAACATATGTCCATTACAATCTGGCAATTAAATAATGTGCGGAACATGTCTTCCTATGGTTCAAACCATAGCCTAAAACTCATAACATATCTTCACATATGATTGGCGCACGTTATATAAATTCATGTTTCAACTCCTTTGATGTAATGTTCTATTCATATATATATACTTCGCATAGTTCAAGGATCAAACCATGCATCGGACCCACAACACAGTATTACAATGATTTCATATGAACTCCTACTCTTTCTTGAGGCTGGATCAACGGTTCCAACTTTAAATTAACAACCAACCATAAAATTGGATCGCTATGGAATAAAACCCCACAGCATAAACATAGCGCTAGCCTTATGCATTCAGACCTTACAAACCTTGATTTAACATAAACCAAACCCCAACAATCATGAGGGTCCCACAGATCTATAATACGTACCTTGGGTTAATTGTCGAGCGAATCCAAGGGTCCACAGTTCATTGCGCCCCAAAACCCGATCGAACGAACACGAATGGATATCACGCTATGGAAGTGCACGGAGGTTATCTCTCCGAAATCACGCAATGAACGTGGTTTTTACAAACCACTTTTGGCCACACGTCAGTCCATAACATACATCGCGTTTTTTCACCAAAATTTCCTTACCACCTTTCATTCGCGCGATACTACCGGTATTTGTCTCCGAAACCGCTTCACTGTTCATTAGTCAGAGTTCCGTCTTCCGGGTTCCGCTTCTAATACTTTGCTCCTTCGTTATATATAAATATTTCGCTTCGAGATTCCGGTCCTTTACATCCTCACTGAATTTATATTCCATTATGCTGTAAATCTTCATCGCATTCTGCTCCGCAACACTCGCACAGGATTATATTAGTGTCACTGGGACTCTGAGAAAGCCTCTCCATACAGGGGCTAACATTTCGGCACCCTACACAATAATCTAACTCATAACTTAAAGGGTATTGAACCTCTTTCAACAGTGAGTACACAAAACTCGTCCTGGAGTATTTTAACTATCACACATTCTCGTACAACTCAAAATGCTCTACACTTAGATTTAAATCGAATGACACCGTATGCAATCAATTCATTTTAGAGTGCATCAAATCTTGATACATATATAAACCCTTATTTACGAACCCACATCAGTTTTCTCGATCGTGCACATAATTACAAATCTACCCTTTTGCACAGGGTTTTCAATGTTCACAAACTTTGAAGGTCTAACTCACGCTTCCACAAGAAATATACATGCATGATCCTATCTGTCAGTAACACAGGATTTCATATTACAGTTCAAATTTATTCTGGAGGATCGATCCTTTCGAACAATATGGAAGTAGACTTATATCAATTCTCTCATCTCCTCAGAGCCACTAAATAGATTCCTCATTTCTGCTAATTGAAATTACTTACAAAACCCTCTTGTTCATGAAAACAAGAGGACAATCTACTCTGTTTCTTGGACAACTCTGCTTCAATTGTTGGGCCTTCTACAATCTACTCTGTCTCTTGGACAACTCTACTTCAATTCACTGCTTGTCTCTGCTTTAATTCACTGCTTCCTCCACTCCTTGAATGATACTGCTCCTTGCTTCTCTTTTTGCTGCCTCTACTACCTCTCTGCTGCCTTGTTGTTGTTTCAGGTGCTCCTCCTTTGCCATCTCCTTTGCCATCAATAAAAACATTTCCAACAGTATCCCCCTTTGGAATTGATGGCAACATATCCTCTGCTCCTTGTTTTGCTTTCTTTTCCTCCCCCTTTGACATCAATGGCAAAGGGTTGCAGATCTCCCAATGTGGATTTTATCTTTGCATTTCCTTTCTCTGATTTGTGTTTAGGCCTTCTTCTTCTGACTTTGTACCCTGCTGCTCCAAAACTGGTGTACAAGAGTTGTTGAGAGAACACTTTTGAGGATTATTGAACTTGAATGTACACTGCAAGTTGATACAATCCAAAGCACAGACTCCTTGCACTTGTATAGAGTGTAGGTGATGACAGCCATATATAATCAGACTTGTATAATCAAAGATGCATCATTGGATCAATACTTAAAGATTGTGAATGCTCCATGTGGCATATCAAGCTTGCTTCAGCTATAATTCAGTCTATATCTGATGTAGTGCGCCAACACATTTTTGTTGAGGAAGATTGTAGATGGAATAAGTCTTCTTCTGCAATACACATCTGTAGACAACATCTGTTCAATTTTATGATGCCAATATATCTTTTGTGGTTGCGGTTCACCTATACTGTCTGTTATTGGTGATATGTACTAGACTACTGACAGAGATATTACTCTTAAAGACTGAAAGGTCCTTGTTGCTGAAGTGGACAATGAATCAAACCAGAGCTTACAGTTTATTATGAGAATAGGCAATATCTTTCAATATGAGAGACCAAATGAGTTTCCTGCTTGTACAATGTATTTTAAAAACAAACCCTTGAGGCTAGATACATTCAGTGTATTAGTCAGTCTCACTTATCACGTATGCAATTTCCTTTATGACATAAGAGGTTATGTATGTCACTGATCAATCTCTCTTTAATGGTGAAATGTCAGCAAATCCTTTCAACTGAAGTATGCTTTTGATGAATCAATAACAGAGTTTTGAGCTTCAACTAACACAACTAATCCTTCATACTTTCGATACTTTGACTGATCTATCATGATGATCTTCCACAAAGGCATATTCAAGATGTTTAATTGAAAACTCAGCAACCAAACTTCACACAGTTTTATGGCTGATCTTAAGGAAGAGGCCTTGAAGATATAAATGTACTGACTTCTTTTCATTCTGAATGTAGATAACGCTGGGAATACTACCTTGATGTACTTTTTCCACAACCTTTTATCCTGAGGACCTGTACCATATTGCTGCTCCATTGATAACACCTGGTATTATGTTGATAGGCATGCTGCTTGTACCTAAATGCCAATTGATACTACTTTGATAAACCATGTAGATATTTCACTTCAGTTTGCACATTAACCCATATTAAGACATCCTTCATGAATTCTACTATTGAGCTTTCCACTGTTCACACCAACAGTCATCAAATCCTGAATTTGATCTTGGCATCATTAACCATTTGCTTATTCTGTCATTCTGTTCAAACAGGTGTCACTGCATTTTCCTTTCTAAGACTGCTCCAGAATCATTGCCGCTTTAAAAATCAATTCAACAGTTCTAATATACAGATCTTTGGGAAGGCATCTTCAATTTCTTTTCTATGAATCTTCAAGGGCTGATCACTCAGAGATTTATCACTTACTTAACTGTACTCCTCCAAGGGGACTTTTCATATATGAGTGATGTGATGATATAATGATGACATGCACTTTTCTTACTCATTCTTCTTAATGTGATTCATTTGTTAATTCTAGCAGTATGATGCACAATGTGTTCATCACTAAATGTGTTGATGTCTTCTTAGCTTACATGTCCATGGCTGAAGTTCCCTTCTATCATCATGGCTTATTTCTTTTTTTTCCATCAATTTGTTGGCTATAGAGTGCTTCAGGTTTTCTTCTTCATCTATGGTTCTCTGTTAGAGTAATTGTCCTTTCACTTCCTGATCTTATGGCTGTTCTGATTTCATGGAGCTCTTCTTAGCCTACTTTTGTGGGGACTATTTATGAACTGCTCTCCCTGTAGAAATTTGCTGAATAATGATTAATTATCCACCGAGACTATCCTGGTCACATACTATTTGAACTTCATACACAACACATAATCTCTTCCACTCAACTCAACTCAGATCATCACACATGCGGAAATAAAATCAAGCGATAACACATCAAATCATCATACACATTAACACGGTATGTATGGGGAAAGCTTATAGATGAAAACCCCGCAGCTATTGTGTATATTATAATGGAGAAATCAAGTAACCAACTCAGTACAATACTCCTCACAAGTACTCAGTACTTTCTCATACAGTTACCCACAATCTAGCTCAATTTTGAACAGGTTACTGGTTCAAAACTCACCGCCAATTTCCTTGCCTCTATTGCGTGTTTTAATGCTATGGGATGGCCTCTTTATATAGATAAACCACCAGCCTAAACTGCGCAATCCTCATGGGCTTACTCCACCTATCTGTGCGTTGCAAATAGCAACAGTATAGTCACAACTGATAGCTAACTCCACCCTTTCATCTACCTCTTTCACTGGTCTCCACTGAACTGATCATGCACTGTAGTGAACTGATGTGTTCTTGAGTTGAATAATGAGTTGCTAATTAATGAATTAAATAATATTTAATTCACTCCACTCATAACTAATTGATTAGCTAGTTAAACTAATCTCAACTAGTTCAACTAAAATAAAGAGAACACAACTCCACTATCTGTCTCATTAACTCCTCCAAACTTCTGCCACTGAAGTCCAACTGAAGTCAACCATGCATGATGCCATCAAACCCTTGGGAACCACGCGATTCCTCTGTCAGATGCATGAGCCACTTCTGTAGCTCGAACTGAAGTGCTCCAAGAGAGTAAACTGTTGTTTATAGTCTAAATATTATTAAGGGTAAATAATATTTGACTTCCTTGTTTTAAGGAGAGGCAGTCTAAAAATAGACTT